>CM038681.1:119607944-120207944 GCA_021605205.1 Aegilops longissima
CTACCGGTCTTTGATCGGTTTATTCTTTTTGTCCTCTTACGGGCTTCACCGCATTAATCGTGGACAAACAAAGGGATGAGTACAAAATATGATTAAGGCAAAGCATGAGGATAACAAAGGTATATTACCCAGGGCAGTCTTGAAGGCCGCATGTTGGATTGCATAGACTCACAGAGGAAGGAGAGGTATCCTCGATAATTGGAGCCGATGAATTGAGAGGCTCAACGAATTAAACCCGCCTAAAGGATAAATAGAATGCAAAGCGGAGATGACCTCAGCTCGACGCTTCTCGCTCACGCCGGTAAGCTTCGGAAGAGAGCTTCTACATCCTTACTTGTCCGGGTTTGCTCCCGCTCTAAAGCTGTTGTTGCTTCAAAAGAAATTGAGGATCTTGATAAGCTAGAGGATGTGAAAATCTTATTTTCCGAGTCACCCGCCGGTATTGTGCTTTGGCAAAGGCTCGAGTCTGAGGAGATTATAGTTACCTCTTCGCCAGAGCTTGGCTGTTCCCAAGATCCTCCCGAAGGCTGAAATATCAATAAAATAGTAACAAAGGAGTTAAGAGAATAAGGGATTAACTCTTCCTCATCTCAAGAAGATTCATCCAATTTGAGCAATTCGGAGGCGCTGGGTTTCTTCTTTTTGAAGTCCCTGCCTTGGCTTTTTCCTTTCGCTTTTTCTTGGCTGCTCGTTTGTTGGGCGCCTCGCGGGTCATATCTCGACTTTCCGTAAATCATCATCGCCTGTGGAAAAGATAAGGAATTATAAGTACAAAAGAGGTAGACATGTTAAAGAGTATTTATTAAGATTGGTAACTTATCGTGGGGGGGGTTCTTTTGCGTATGGGAAGTAACCCAAAGTATTGTTGATATAAAGATTCTCCTTCAGAAAGGACTGGGTTGTAGCATCTGCCACATCATCCGTGTAAGTCGCCAGACTGTGGCGCATTGGGTTGTTCTGTCATCAGATAGGTACACATTCCATTTTGAGCGGCGGCTTAATGGGAGTATTCGCCAATGACCCAGACCTCTAATTCAAGTCGATGCCATTTAGACCATTTCCTAGAAGAGCTTTAATCTTCTTGATGGTGGGGTTAAGCCCGCACGCTCAACAACAAGCCGCTTTATCCGCCAGCGGATGGTTGGACTCAAGGCACAGGGCGTGAAAGCCGGGCAGAGGCTTCTCATCAGCCGGAGAAGTATCTCGACAAGAGAACCATGTCTGGTTCCAATATTTGGGGTGACTCCAGCAACTCAAGCATAAGGAAACATGCAGTCTCTCGCCGTCATTGATCGAGATACCGCCAAGTTCAAGACTCGCCCGCTGGCACGCCATTCCGCCGGTTCAAGTAAAAAGTTCTCCAACAAAAGAAGGCTTGGCTCCTCTCCCAGGTACACCTCACAGAAGACTTGGAAATTGCAAAGATTTGACACGAAATTGGGTCCAATGTTGTCGGTGTCAAAACCGGCGGATCTCGGGTAGGGGGTCCCGAACTGTGCGTCTAGGCGGGTGGTAACAGGAGACAAGGGACACGATGTTTTTACCCAGGTTCGGGCCCTCTCGATGGAGGTAATACCCTACTCCTGCTTGATTGATATTGATGATATGGGTAGTACAAGAGTAGATCTACCACGAGATCAGAGAGGCTAAACCATAGAAGCTAGCCTATGGTATGATTGTTGTTCGTCCTACGGACTAAAACCCTTTGGTTTATATAGACACCGAATAGGGTTAGGGTTACACAGAGTCGGTTACAATGGTAGGGTGTCTACATATCCGTATCGCCAAGCTTGCCTTCCACGCCAAGGAAAGTCCCATCCGGACACGGGACGAAGTCTTCAATCTTGTATCTTCATAGTCCAGGAGTCCGGCCAATGGTGATAGTTCGCTATCCGACACCCCTAATCCAGACTCCTCAAGAGTTCTCTAACCAGGCTTCAATGACGACGTAGTTCGGGCGCGCGATATTGTCTTCGGCATTACAAGGCGGGTTCCTCCTCCGAATACTTCATAGAAGATTTTGAACACAAGGATAGTGTCCGCTCTGCAAAACAAGTTCCACATACTACCGTAGAGAGAATAACTTTTGCACATATCTGCTGACGTATTCCGTGGCGTGACATCACACCACGGCCAGGCCTTTATACGAATTGTTTTTACTGTTCCACCTCAGCGCTTAGCAAGGCGGCTTTGGCACGCCTTATCAAAGCGGAGATCGTGCCCCTTATTCTGGGATTCTCATCAATACGGACGTGGGTAACCCAACCGCGCCATTGATTACAGCGCTTGGGAGATAAGCTAGTTTTACCAGGCTGGCGGGGGACGATAGCTTCGTCTCATCCATATAAGGGGATAAGGATCCACCTTTTCACCCACGCCTTCTTCCTCCTTTGCCCATCCATTTCAAGACTCGAGCTCCAGCGCCTAAGTCCGCACATCCCACCTCAACCTTCTCCAACTATGTCCGGAGCGGAGGTAAGTGGATGGCCTCCTCCGTCACGGAGGGGCACATCAAAAAGCTACGGAAGGCTGGATACTTGTCCGACAACATCGCGCATCGGCTCCCCAACGAGGGGCAGCTCATTCCCACCCCCATGCCCCATGAGAGGGTGGTGTTCCTCACTCACTTCCTCCGCGGACTAGGTTTTCCACTTCACCCATTTGTCCGGGGGCTCATGTTCTACTACGGCCTGGATTTCCACGATCTGGCCCCGAACTTCATCCTAAACATCTCGACGTTTATCGTCGTGTGCGAGGCCTTCCTCTGCATCCAGCCCCACTTTGGCTTATGGCTTAAGATCTTCAATGTCAAGCCAAAGGTAGTGGGCGGCCGCCAAGCGTAGTGCGGAGGCGCCATGGTTGGCAAGATGGCCAAAGTCCTATGGCTCGAGGGCTCCTTTGTGGAGACCATAAAGGGGTGGCAATCGGGTGGTTCTACATCACCGAGCCGCTGACTCTCAATGGGTGGCGGCCCCGAATTCGATCCGGCTTCCCACACGGGTCACATCATGGAAAGAGATGGGCCTGACGGGGTGATTCGAAGAGCTGTCCGACTCCAAACCTGCGTCCAAACCTGGTGGACAAGAATCTCAAGCTTGTCAACGTAATCCAGTGATGCTCATCCGCCGGATTCTCCCATGCCAACAACAGCCTTCAAATTGTGGTAGTTCGATCCCGCACAACACCAAACTTCGAAAAGGCTCTTCGACACTACGCACGAAGATGCCGGAAGGTGCTGTTCAAGGCGCCGAGGCTCCTACATCCACCACCAAGATCGCGGATTCAGCTCAAGCAAGCCAGCCAGCGAGGTAAGTTATTTTACCCTTTATGGGACTCTTTTTTCATAGTTTGACTCTATGCGGGATCTAAAACTCCCTAACCTTTGACAAGACTAGCTGAAGACATCCGGACAGATTAACCGTCTGCCCCTTGCCGAAGACTCCAGCGGACGCCTCGATTGACGGAAGAGCTGGCCCGCACCTCTCGTGGTGCCGAGAAGAAGGCCAAGAAGAAGGCCACGGGAACTCGAAGGAGCTCCCGCGCCAGTGTCTGCCGGACTCATTGTCCGACGACTGAGGCGGAATCCTCCTCCGAGGAAGAGGAGGAAAAAGCCTCTCCCCGCCGGGGAGAGAAGAAAGGAATGCCGCCTCGATCGGGAGGCCGGAGGGTCCAAGAAAGGAAGGACCCTTCCTCCGGACTTCTCCACCAACGCCGACAACGACGAGGAGGAGTGGCCAACAAGGGCCAAGCCCCTAGCGAGATCGTAAGTGTCCGGACCTGAATAGCTCATGGCTTTTTATTTGTCGATAGTGTCTTCTAACGCCGAATATAACGATGTAGCCCGCCCATGACGCAGCTCGCCGCCGCCGAAGCGGTTTCAATTCGCCGGATGTGAATAGCACTTCACTTCCGACCGCTTCGCTCCCTCGTGACGCAGCATTTACACCGCGGTGGAGTCCCAAAAGGGGCCCAGCCAGGAGGAGGTGGTCCTGGAGGCGCCGCAAGGCGACCTCCCGGACTCCGGGTGCAAAGGGGGCGAAACCCCAGAGGGCTCTAAGTCTGGCCCTATGCTGGACTCCGTACCGGAACCTTCAGTGGTTCCGAAGTCCGGCAAGCGGCCCCTTCGTAAGAAGGGTAAGACTACGACGCAGGTGACCTTCGTCCATCCAGAGGCACCGGATAGCTTGATGGAGGCGTGCTGGAGGCACTTAAAGGCGCCTCCATCAACGAGGAGCACCGCACTGTTATGAGTGTGGTGATCCAGAAAGTTCAGTCCGCCAAGAGCGGGCTGACTGAAGCCTGTACCAGCCTTCTAACAGGCTTTGAGGTAGGTTTAGAATATGTAAAAATATTACCGCATAGACAGTAGCCCCTGATGCTTAGTTCGGTGTTCGGGAAGAAAAGCCGGACTGAGGATCTAAAAAGATATACGCAGGAGTCTAACATAAGTATGTCAATATGGGAATGCAGGCTGCGCTGCTGACCTCTGCCGCACTGACTGCGGAGGTCAATGCATTGAAGCAGAACCTCGAGCGGTCCGAGAACGAGCTCGGCCTTGCCAAGAAGCAGCTCGAGGACAAGGAAGGTAAGCAATACATTATTAAAGAAATACCTTATAGAAAGGATTCGGTTGCAAAAAATGACAGGAATAACGTGGGTATTGTAGGGGCCACGAACGAGGTGGCGCCTCAAGGAAGCGGTGTCATGGCCAAAGCAAAGCGCCACTGAGCGCACCGAGCGAGAGAAGCAGGAGGAGGGTGGCGGAGGTGCGACAAGAGCTCCAAGCTCGTGGAAAAACACGAGTTTGGAGCATGACTCAAGACTCGAGAGTCTCGAGCTCGCCTCGGCTCTTGAGAGTGCCAAAGCCGCTAAGGCCGAAGCCCAAAAAGCCCTCCAAGAAATTGAATCATTAAAGAAGATAGCGGCGGGTAAGGCATTCTTTATGCAAAGCAAGCATGTGAAAGTGAATTATCTATTACTTACCCGAATCCGAGCTCTCCAGAGCATTCGCAGATCTGCCCCAGTAGTGTGTGCGATGTTGCCGCTGCTCTACCGCGCCAAGGAGGGAGCTCGACGAAAAGGTGTTCTGGTCTCAGTATGCTGAGGCCGGACATCCGGTGCCCCTAAGCGACCAGCTGAAGCAGCTGGTCGAGCTCCACAAGGTCGCCGACAGGCCATGAAGGGCCTCATAGTTCGGCTGTGGCCATTGGAAGCCATGCCTGGGAGCTACTTTGGGCTAGTGCGGTGGCTAGTGGACGCCTGTCCATGGATTGAAGTCATCAAGCGCTCCATCTGCATTGAAGGTGCCCGTCGGGCCCTTGCCCGTGCTAAAGTGCACTGGGGCAAGCTGGATGCTGAGAAGCTTGTGACGGATGGGCCACCGAAGGGCAAGGAGCATCGCAAGCCCGAAATGTACTATGAGGGCGTCATGAAGGGTGCCCGCCTTATGGCGGGTGAATGCTCCAGAGAGGTAATTTTTGAATAGACTCGCATTTGTTATCCTGTACGCTGAAAACTTGTTCATATGCGCCAAGCAACGCTTGTGAATTTAATATATTACCTTCTGTGTGGCCGTTTATCAAATTTGAGAGATGGCAAGTCGTTGGCTTCAGCCCCCATGCCACGAGTGGTGGGGTGTTCGGGATAAACTTGAGCGCTCTTGTTCCCATTCTTGGGTCCTTCGAGGGAGGCGCTCAACGCAACAAACAAGGCAACCGGACTTATAGTGCTTGAACACTCTCACTTAGCCATAGAATTCTATAATTTTAAATTTCGGTGAAGCCCCTAGTATTCGGAAGACCGAGTTCGGGGCGCTATCCACGCCTTGGCCGGACAATGCCGACTCCTCGCTCTAAGCGGCATAAGTCTTTAGGGACCCGAAAAAACCTCTCGAACAGCGACCGGCTCTCACCCTATCATGACGGTCAGTTTTAGCTTTCTCCACTGAGGTGCTCAACCCAGCTCAACCGGGGCACAATCGCAGTGGTTCTCCCAGCGCTACCTTAGCCGATATAACGGAACGTAAGGTACCAAAACATGGGAGCCGGGCAAACCCAACTATTGACCCAAGACATGATTCAGAGCCGATGCATATAATGCTATAAGTTCGGGTGCCGCGACTTGTGAAAGTGTTCGGACTTATCACACCATATTTTTGGGGTACTTAAGCCCTCGGTGTATTGGCCGCACTAAAGTGTACGGGTGCAACATGTCATGAAATGAACATATATATAGATAAAGAAAGGAGTGCAATAGTAGGCAAAAGGTATGTATTGTTTATTCAAAAGGTATCGCAATGAAAGCGTAACGATACAAATAGTGCGATAAGCAAGGGATGGGACTATTTAACATGTCCTCTCCAGGGGTAAGCTATGGATGGTATGTAAAACAGGTATAATGCTCATAGTAGAGACCACCGACACTGACGAGCTTCGCTTCCCTGGCTGTTGCATCGTGAGTTCGGCAATTCTAGTGCCGACAGGCTTCCGAAAACGGAGTCCTGAAAGTAAGAAAAAAGGAAAAAAGAAAAAGAATGACACAATCGGGAGCCCCTGGTGCGGTTGAGCCGCATTATGGGCGTGCCGTGGTCGTGCCCCTCCCCTTATGCCCATGGTATCTCCAGAGCGTAGTTATGTACGCGTAGTACTGGCTTCGCAATTTCGCTAGGGCTGGGGTTGGGGCCGGATTTCTACACGTGCTTGGATCGTCCCAGGCGGTCTTGTTGTAGGTTACTCCGGGCGTGCTTGACAGTGTCCGGAAGTTTAGTGGCCGGACTCGAGAATTGCCGTGAGAGGCTGCCTTGCACCTCCGCCGTGAGGGCCGCCGTATGCTCCTCCGTTCGGAGAGAGCATTCGGTGTTTCCATTGACCGTGATTACTCCTCGAGGGCCTGGCATCTTGAGCTTGAGGTATGCGTAGTGCGGCACCGCATTGAACTTTGCAAATGTGGTTCGCCCAAGCAAAGGCGTGATAGCCGCCATGAACGGGACTATGTTGAAGATTAACTCTTCGCTCGGAAGTTATCCGGGATCCGAAGACCACTTTGAGTGTAACTGAGCCTGTACAATTGGCCTCTACAGCTGGTATTACGCCTTTAAAGGTCGCCTTTGTGGGTTTAACTTTGAGGGTCTATGCCCATTTTGCGCCGTATCCCGATAAAGCAGGTTCAGTTGCTACAGCCGCCCATCGTGACTCTAGTGAGGTGAAATATGTCGATGATTGGGTCAAGAACCAATGCGGCGAATCCGCCGTGACGGATGCTAGTGGGGTGGTCCCTTAGATCAAAGGTGATTGGGCAGGAAGACCATGGGTTGAACTTCGGGGCGACTGGGTCCATCACGTATACGTCCCTTAGTGCACGCTTCCGCTCCCTTTTGGGTATGTGGGTTGCGTATATCATGTTCACCGTCCGCACTTGTGTGGGAAAGCCCTTCTGTCCTCTATTTTTCGGCGTCGGGCTCTTCCTCGCCATCACTATGCAGCCCCTTGTCGTTGTTTTCGCGCTTAGCTTGCCGCTTGCTTGAACACCCAACAATCCCTGCTGGTGGTTGGTTGGTTTTTCGGGGTGCCATGTATCCGCACAAGCGATCGAGTATTCGGTCCAAGTTGGACGGGCCGTGGGTATTTCTTTGAATGGCTTCTTCCGCTGACCGGTTTAGAGCCTCCGAATCCGCATTTACCGTCGATCTTCATCATTATCACCGCACGCGGCGTTTATGCTTGTTGCGACGCAATCTGCCATTGATGTCCTTGGTATCCGAACTACCAGGGTGTTTGGCCAAGTTGTTGCTTCGAGCTAGCCAGCTGTCCTCTCCCGTGCAAAAGCGGAAGGTGAACATGAAGGCTGCTGGCGCCTTTGCATCCAGACAGTCGATGGTCTTATTTTTCTTTGTTAGGAACCGCGTCCAGAATTGTCTGGCCAATTCTTCTGGCTGCTGAATTATATGGCTAAGGTCATCGGCGTCTGGTGGTCGCACATATGTGCCCTGGAAGTTATCAAGGAATGCGGCTTCCAGGTCCTCCCAATAACCGATTGACTCTGATGGCAAGTTGTTGAGCCAATGCCGAGCTGGTCCTTTAAGCTTGAGTGGGAGGTATTTGATGGCATGTAGATCATCACCGCGGGCCATGTGGATATGGAGGAGATAGTCCTCGATCCAGACCGCAGGATCTGTGGTACCATCGTATGATTCGATGTTTACGGGTTTGAAACCCTTGGAGATTTGATGATCCATCACTTCGCCTGTGAAGCATAGTGGGTGTTGGCACCTACAGATTGGGCTATATCCCGACACGGCTCAAATGAGCTTTGTTCATCGTATTCGCCCGCCGGAGTTGCTATATCCGGCGTGACGGTTATCATCACGCGTCGTGGGCCCACGCCGATCCGTAGATCGATCTTGTTTGCCTTGCCTTGTCCTCCAATATGTCTTGCAGGTCCGGCGCGCTTCCCGCTGCCTTGGTCGAGCGGGCGCCGGTGCGGCTTGAATGGAGGGTCTAGAGGCTCTGTCACGGGCCACGGGTGGCCGGTCGGCCGTGATCATGCTTGGTGTCTGTAGGTTTGGGTGCTGCTTCCTCTAATTGGGGTAGCAGCTGCGCTTTGGGTATCTCTTGAGGGCGTTCGAGTTCATACTCTTCGCTGCAAGGACTTGATCCATCTGTCAGCCTAGCAAGTCTTGGTCAGCTCTAAGCTGCTGCTGCTTTTTCTTGAGGCTGCTTGCCGTGGCCATAAGCCTGCGTTTGAAACGCTCCAGTTCGGCGGGATCCTCAGGCATGACAAATTCGTCGTCGTCGAGTCTTGCCTCATCTTCGGAGGGGAGTGCATGATTATCGCCTTCTACCTCTTTTTCTGCCAGACCTTTGTCGGCGGATTTGCTTCTCCTCCTCCTGCGCCGAGTCCCGCTGAGGGGGTCGTCTTTCGCACCGTCCGGTATTATTGTCTCCGCGGCGGAATCGCCGCTTTTACTTTGTGGCGGGATTTAGAGTGGCGCCACTGACGCCGGGCGCTTGGGTTGTTTCTTGGAGGGGTCATCCTCCGCCGTTCCATCGCCATTCCCATCTTTTGGGATGTCCACCATGTATATGCCATTTGACGAGGTGGCCTTCTAGTGCCCCGTGGGCGCTGGCTCTTGATTGTCTCTGGCACCGTCGTCCATACCGTCGATGTCTTCGGAGTCGAAGTTGAGCATGTCGGTTAAATCATCGATAGTGGCTACAAAGTGGGTGGTGGGTGGGCGTTGAATTTCTTCGTCGTCCGAATCCCAACCTTCCTGACCATAGTTCGGCCAGGGCTCCCCTGACAAAGAGAGAGACTTTAATGATGTCGGGGGTGAGCTGGTCGTGCCCCACGAGCACCTATGGGACCCTGGTCCCTTGTGGTTCGGAGGGGGGGGGATTGCACAAAGAGCAGATCGAGGCGATACGCGCACGAAGCGGATTTTACCCAGCTCGAGCTCTCCGGGAGATAATACTCCTCTGCTGCTTTGTGGATTATCTTGTGTTCTTGCTAGGGAGCAATGCGGCTACAAGACCTAGCTTGAGTGTGGTTTTCTATCGAGTCAACCGAACCCTCTACGCTGCCTTGGCCCTCCTTTTATAGGCACAAGGGGTTACCACATATGGCAAGTAGACAAGGTTACATTGGTAATAACCTAGGTTGGTACACCGCTTTGTACAAAGGTATGATCTATACCTAACTCGACAGCAAGGGACAAGAGTCATCAATGCCCGCCCTGGGCCGCCTCAACAAAGGTAACGAGGACCGTTAAGTGCGCCCGTCCGCCACGATGGTAGCTTGTCGGCGCTGCTTGTCGCTTCTCTCCGCTGGCTGCACAGCCCCGACACGCTGCCCTGGGAGAGCCCTGTGGTGACACGCTGGCGGGTGAGCTGGAGCGGAGATGAAGAGGTTGCCCGCCTGCAAGTGCCTTGCCGCCGGGAACCTTGTCGCGTTTGGGGATCAGCGCCGCCAGCCTTCCCGCAAGCTCCTCTTGCCGGGTCTTGTTCCTTTGCGCTCGAGTGGCCTTCCGGCAAGCTCCTCTTGTCGGGTCTTGACTGCTTTGTTTTGAATGGCTCCAAGGGAGCCATCGAGGGTCTTGGCGTTATCAAGTCGGCCCGGCCGTGGGACGCTGCAACTGTCCGTGCACCAGTTCGGGGTACTAGGGTACCCCTACTCTAGTACACCGACAGGAGCCCCCGGGCCTGGGCCACACACGGCGCCAAGCTCTGTTGGGCCAGGCCCAAAACAGTGCACGGGCGCGCGTGGTCTTGATTACGCCGTTATTTGCCTTGGACCCACCACGTCTCCCACAAACGGCACGTGCAGGACGTGGCATCGTGGGGGAGATCGTGGGGCTTTCTTTAATGGGAAAAATCGAACGCCGTCCCTCTCCCTTTATAAGCGGGGGAACCGGGCAGACGCCCACTTGCCCTCGCTGTCACATCGGAAAAACCCCGCCACTTTCCCTTCCTTCTCGAGCCCACAGAGCGACGCCCGCCCCTCCATCGCCACCGGTGCCACCCACGCCGTCGGCTTCCTTCACCGCGACTCGATGGCTCGAAGGCCGATAAGGGAAGGGCGGAAATCCGCCGAGGCGCAGCGCTCAAGGGCGCCGCGGAAAGAGCGGGCCCTCTTCGACCCCCTGCTCAACAGGAAGGAGCTGGTGGATATGTACTACATCTTTTGGTCGACGGTGACCCGGGCGCATCCGCGCACGAGGGTCATCTCTGCCGCCACATCTGCCAAGGTCTCCATCGGGTACCCCTTCTTCGCGATTTTCTTCTGGTGCGGGCTCTGCCCGCCCTTTTCTGAATTTTTCTGTGATGTCATGAACACATATGGCCTCCGCCTCCTTGACTTCACCCCCAACGCCATTCTTACCATGGCCGTTTTCGCACATCTCTGCGAGAACTTTGTCGGGGTCCACCCAAACGTCGCACTCTTCCGCCATTACTTCACCCCGCCAGCGAGAGAGGAGAGCCACTTGCGGAGGAATTGCATGGACCTCTAGGATCGGCAAGAAGGAAGCATATCTTGACGGAGAGTTGCGCAAGAAGAGGGAGGAGTGGAGGCTGATTGGTGCTGGATCTTAGAGGAGGAGCCCCAGCCTTTTTACTGCCCCAAGAAGACCCCCATAGTTCGTGGCAACGATCGAGCAACTTGGCGCGGAGGACGACAAGTTGAAGATTGCCACAACTAGATTTTGCGTCTCCGGCAAGCAGGGCTTACCGTGAGGAGCAGTTGGCGCGACTTCCTTCGCCGCCGTGATGCGCCTTTGCAGGAGAAAGGAGGCCTGCTTGGGAGTTCCGAACGCCGGGCGGATATCATGAGGCTGCGCCCAGTGTCTGAACTGAATTTCACCACCTTGGAGCTTGACGGCATGCTGCGGGAGCTGTTCAAGCCTGAGCCGGATAACCCAGGATGGTGCATGCTGCCGAGGGGAGTTGTGCCTTTGTGCAACAACTCGTCGCTTGATGGCATCCGTGCTATAATGCCGTTGTGTGATTCCCATGGGATCGTTCCAACCTGGCAGGAGCCCGCCGATGACATAGTGCAACAGTTCTTTGACACTTTGGTTGAAACGCCGATCCACGCCGACGAGAAGAGGCGGCTCACCCGCGACACCACTGCTCAGGAGATGGCGCGCATTGCCACAAGGGTGGAGGAGGCTGCAGAGGCCGCCGCCGCCGGCGCGTTTGGGTTCACCGTCGAGGAGGCGGAGAGGGCCGAGGCGGCAAGCCTTGCCGACCAAGAGGAGTTTATCGGTCGGGAGGAGCAGCCCGAGCCCGACAACGACCCGAGTGAGCCTGCCGGGGGCGCCTCTCCTCCGCCGTCAAGTAGCTTGCCGCAGGAGGAGCTCGCTGTCCCACCAAGGAGACATCTCCGGAGGACCGGAGAAGTGTCGGGGGAGCATCCAGTCCAACAGCCGCCGCCCAGCTCGACGCGCTCCACCGCGGCAATCTTTGTTGCTGGGCGCCTCATTCCGCCATGGCGACGGGCGCAGGGCCTTCTGGAGCCGCGGCCCCTGCACCCGCCAAGCGTCAGAGGGAGTCTTCTCCCCCAATCCGTCGTGCCGGAGCAGAGTTTGATCTCTCCGCTCTCAGCTCCGAGGAAGAAGAGGAAGAGTAAGATCTTGCCGCTGCTATTCGTATTCTTCCAATTTATTGCTTTATCTTATATCTGATTGGTTCCACTCTGAACTTTCTTCTTTTAGGGCGTCAGCTCAGAGGGCGCCGAAGAGGGCCAAGATGCCGGTGGTCGTCGTCTCAGACGACTCCCCTGTGGCAACAGGAGGCACGTCCGGGACTCCCTTGCCGGATCCCGTAACCCTTCAACAGAGCAGCCCCCAGCACAGCCCCCAGCATAAGTATTTGGTATGCTTCCCGTGGTTAGGCGCGCTTGGCTGCTTTTCCGTTACTTATATCTGGTTTGTTGGACTTTGTAGGAGCAGAGCAGCCACATCATGGAGCACCGGAGGCTACCCATGAGGTCCAGCCTCATCAGGAGGCCCCGGAGGCCGCTCCCGAGATTCTGCTTGCTTCAACTACGCCACCAAGGAGAATTCCCGCCAAGGAGCGCCTCCGGCAGTGGAGGCTCCGACAAGGGGAGCTTCCCCGACAAGGACTGGCGCCAACGATCCTCCGGTGGTGGAGGCCGCGGGCTCAGGCCCTACTGCAGGTAATCTTCTTGTCTTGATAGTTTCCTTTGGGTTCTGCTCTCCCGTTTCTCTCTTACGAGTATCTGTTTGATTTGTGCTTCCTCCTTCTGACCATCAGATCTATCTGCCGGAGACCCGATGGAGACCGAGGCTGCCGGCGAGGAAAACGCCGGTGGCGACAGTGTCGACGCCGCCAACGTGGGGGAGGAGGAAGCTGGTGCTGACAAGCCCGCCGGCGAGGAGGCAGCCGAGGGCGCTGGCGCAGGGGCTGGGGAGGAACCCGGCGATCGCACTGATGGTCCGGAGGCCGCAGGAGCGCCAGGCGCTGCACCGACCGCCGATCCCCCCGCCACCGATGCCGCACCAGACTCCGAGGAGCCCCATCCCGGCGTGCACTGAAAGCCGTGAGGGTGTCTTCATCAAGCTCCCATGGGCATCAAGCTCCAGTGGCGCCACCAAGGGGAGACCTTCGATGCGGAGCTGCTTGCCTCCGCCGGCTGTCGCTGGTTGATGCCCGAGCAGCAGCAGGTGAACCGAGGAGGAACAGCTGCTCAGAGGTTGTGTCGCTCTATCGCGCTACCGACAAGCCAAACTGGAATCCAGGGAGGCGCTTGTCGCGAGGGCGGGAGCTGACTTGGAGAAACATGCGGAAGAGCTCCAACGCGCCAACAAAGAGACTCTCCGGGACATAGCAGAGGCTCGGGAGCAGCTTGCTGAGGAGCGCACGGCCTTCATCTTAGAGAAGGGCGAGGTTGAGGAGCAGCAGAGGCTTGCTGGTGAGAAGCTCTCCGCTCGAGAAGGTGAGCTGGCGCAGCGGAAGATCAACCTCGATAGCTTTGAGGAAGATCTCGCCGCGCGCGAGCAAACGATTGGCGGGCCACTCCAAGAGGCAAAAGATGCTGCCGCGGCTGCCGAGGCCGCCAAGAGGGAATTGGAGACGAGGGTGGCTCAGCTGGAGTCCACCCTCCAGAAGAGTGCCGAGGAGGTCGCCGGGCTGAAGCGCGAGAGTGAGAAGGACGCTTACACCCTCGGCGAGCTGCAGGGCCGTTTGGCCGAAAAGATCAAGGAGATCGATAACGCCAAGGACGTCAAGGCGGATCTGGAGCTGAAATTGACCACCTTGTCGGAGACGTTGAACGGCGCCAGGGAGCGGGAAACGGGCCTGCTGGAGAAAATCAAGACCACCGAGGAGTTGCTGTCGAATGCTGTGACCGCCCAGAATAATCTTCGGGACAGCATAATGCATTGGACAGAAGGCCTCGTGGACACCGCCGCCGGCATCCATTATGAGCTGATAGCGTTGGGGATGACAGATCTTGGATATTCCACCGACGAGAACCTCCAACCCAGCGTCAAGCTCAGTCTATTCTTCAAAGGCGTGTTGGCGGGTATCCGGCGGCTCCGGGATGAGGTTCCGAAGCAACTGGCGGAGGAATCACGCCAAGTCTGTGCCAAGGCTCTCCAGAAGGTGTTGATGAAGGTGGCCTTTCGCAACCCAGGCGTCGACTTCTCCAAGGCCCTCAAGTCCCTTCCTCCATCTGCCGATGTTGAAGCGCTCAAGACCCTTGTCGCACCCATTGTGGACAGGGTGAGCGGAGTTAAGAGGCTCGAGGGCGACCGCGTGGATTAGGCCGCCAAGTCTATCTTTTTCTTGTCGCTGTAGATCATGTTTAGGCGAAAAATCTATTAGATCTGCGACAAGTTATTATGTAATATACACTATCTTAGGAAATCGAATGCACTGTTATTTCCTTTACTTAATTTCTTCCCTTGTATGTTTTCACCCAACGCTTTCCGGGAAACTTGCCGGTGCAGGCACCCTTGCCGCGAGCGCCGAGTGCGGAACTTCAGCAGCCTGCTGGCGGGGTCGCTACCGTCAAGCAACCTCGTCGCGGACTAGCCGCAGCTCACTTAAGTTGTTAAGCGGACTCGAAACAAAGTAAGGGCGCGACTAGTCACGATTTGGTTCCTCCGCGCACAGGTTTTCCATACAAAGTACTTACCGTTCGAGGAAGATAACTCGAAAAATTTAAAGCTGGTCGCTTAAACTTAGCAACTTAGCTTTTCTGTTGTCCATCTTCCGGCAAGGCGACGGTTCCTCGAGCGACGCTTGTCGGCCCACATAATTATCTCCTCCTCTCCTCCCCCCGGTTAACTTGTGGGTGGATGAACCTCCTTCTTGTTTGAGAAGAAAGAAGACAAAAAGAAAGCTGTGGAGCCTAATGGCTCATTATCGCTTACCGGATGCAGGTGCTGCACAAGATGTTAGTAAACACATGCACATATGATTATGAAAGCATGTATTAACAAAATGTGCGCAACCATAGGCTTTATCGATGCATCGGGTCTGCGCCGGCTTTGTACAAAGGATTACATGCAACAGCGCAAGACTTGTACAAAGGGTGGTTGCCGGAACGGGTTCCGGCAACCGCGCCTCATGGGTAAAACTTACGAAGATGTTCTATGTTCTAGGAATTGCTCACCGGAATGCCATCTTCGGTCTCAAGGCGGACAGCGCGGGCCTAGTGACTCGCTTCACCCGATAAGGGCCGTCCCACTTGGCGCCAACTTGTTGGAATTCTTGGCGGATTGAACGCGGCCAAGAACAAGGTCGCCTTCCTCGAAGCTTCGGCATTAACTTTGCGGCTATGGTAGCGACGCAAAGCTTGTCTGGTAACGAGCAGCTCGTCGGCAGCTGAAGATGATCTTCCTCGAGGAGCAGCGTCATCTTGTCGCAGCTGCTCTTGCTCAAGCTCATCATAAGCAAGCACTCGAGGTGACCCGTGATACGAAGTTCCGTGGGGAGAACTGCTCGCTCCATAGACTAGAGCAAAGGGTGTCCGCCGCTGGCTCGATTTGGCGCCGCCCCGATCGACCAAAGAACCACCGGCAGCTCCTCGATCTAGTTCCTTCCGCACTTGTGCAGCCTCGTCGAAAGTTCGGTCTTGAGTCCTCGCAGCACTTCAGCATTTGCCCTCTCGCTTGACCGCTGCTTCTCGGATGAGCAACGAAGCAAAGCAGATCTTGGCGCCAAGATCTTGGGCGATCGCATGAAGGTGCGACTTCGTGGAACTGTGTGCCGTTGTCGGTGATGATCCGTTAGGAATCCCAAAACGGCAAACAATTGACCTAAAGAACTTGACGGTGATCGTGCTGTCACCTTCCTCCTGGTTCCACTTCCGCCACTTTGTGAACTTGTCGATTGCGACGCATAAGTATTCAAAGCCCCGACAGCTCGGGAAGGGGCCGAGGATGTCGAGCCCTCGCACCGAGAAGGGCCAGGATAAAGGTATCGCCTGGAGAGCTTGAGCTGGCTGGTGTATCTGTCTTGAATGGGCCGCACGCTTCACACTTGGTTACTTGTGCGTTGCATCACGGAGGGCTTCGCCGGAAGAAACCTTGCTGGAAAGCTTTGCGGCAAGTGTTCTTGCGCCAATGTGGTGACCACATATGCCTCCGTGTATCCCTGCCAACAGCTTTCATCCATCTTCCGCAAATACACTTCAATTTCACTCCGCTGAGTCTTCTTACATGCATGAGATGTTGTCAATAAACTGGTACATACTTGATTGCCGGGCTACTTTTTTCCGCTTCTTCTTGCTCTTCGAAGTTCTCCTGCTTGAAGGAAATGGACGATCTTTGTGCCCATGTTGGAGCCTCGTGGCTCGACAACAAGGACTAAAGGCTCATCTATCACTGTGGGACCATCAGCTTCTACGGCAAGGACCTGCGGGTCTGCCGGAGCTCGATGATCCCCGTCAAGCTTGCCGGAGCTAAGCTTGTCGGGAGCGTTTGCTTCAACGATACAAATGGCATGGTTTGTCGGAGCAGACTGCTCCTCAGTGATATTTGTGTTGGTTTTAGGGACCTTCTTGGCGGCGGCTTCAGAAAGCTCTGCCGGAAAGTAGTTGCCGGAAACCAATTTTCTCTTCTTGCTCTGTCCTGTTGATGGTGTTACGGTTGGCTGAGTTAGCTTGAGCACAAAAATCCCTGGCTCCACAGGTAACTTAAGTGCGGCACATTTGGAGAGGCCATCAGCTATATCATTCTGCGCTCTTGGAACGTGTTCCATTTGCAGGCCTTCAAAGTGCTCTTCCAGCTTCCTCACTTCATCGACGACTTCCATCAACGGACTCGATAATCTTTATTTACTTGGTGGACGACCAGTTCTGAGTCCCCCCGACAATGAGCTTCTTGATCCCAAGGTCCACAGCAATCCTGAGACCGGCAAGCAAACCTTCATACTCTGCAGTATTGTTTGTTGCTTGTTCCTTGGGAAAGTGCATCTAGACTATGTACTTGAGGTGCTCTCCGGTGGGTGCGATAAGCAGCACGCCAAGCACCGCGCCTTGCAGCGAGAAAGCACCATCAAAGTACAACAGCCACTCTTTATTTGCCTCCTTGACGGGATGCTCGCTCTTAATCTCTTCATCCTGCGTTGGCGCCCATTCGCTATGAATTTTGCCAATGCCCTGCTCAGATAGTTGAAGTGCTTTGAACTTAAGACCAAAGCTTGACAGTTCCAAAGGCCCACTCAACAATCCTGCTCTGTTGCTTCCGGATTTTGCAAAATCCTCTTCAGTGGAAAGCGAGTGACAACTGTTATCTCATGTGCTTGGAAGTAATGGCGCAGCTTCCTCGAGGCCATGAGGAGGCTGAAAAGCAACTTCTGCACACCAGAGTACCTTGATCTAGCCCCCTGCAGAAGGGAACTGACAAAGTACACTGGGCGCTGAACCATCTTCTTCCGTATCTTGTCGCAACCCTGCGCTGATCCGTCCTTGTCGGGACCAGGGCTTGACGGCGAAGCCCCTCGCTTGTCGCTGGACGCACCTGCCTCGGTTGCCGGCTCATCATCCGCCTCTCTCTCCGCCACTAACGCAGCACTAACCACTTGATTGGTCGCTGCTATATACAGCAGCAACTTCTCTTGTGGCTTAGGTGCGACAAGTATTGGAGTGGAGGACAGGTATCTCTTCAAGTCCTGCAGCGCAGCCTCCGCTTCGGGAGTCCATTTCATTGGACCTGCCTTTTTCAAAATCTTGAAAAACGGCAGGGCGCGCTCATCAGACTTAGAGATGAACCTGCTGAGAGCAGCCACGCAACCGGCAAGCTTCCTGACATCCTTGACGCGCTTTGGTGCTTCGATCTACTCAATGGCCTTGATCTTGTCGGGATTGGCTTCAATTCCCCGCTGAGATACAAAGAACCCGAGAAGCTTGCCGGAAGGGACTCCAAACATGCACTTCTCGGGGTTGAGCTTGAGGTTGATCTTGCGCAGGTTTGCAAACGTCTCATCCAAATCCTGAACCAAGGTTGCCTTGTCTTTGCTTTTGACCACTATGTCATCCATGTAGGCTTCTACATTTCTGTGTATCTGTGGTCCAAAAGCATCATGGACTACCCTTGCAAAGGTTGAACCAGCATTCTTCAAACCGAAAGGCATCCGTATAAAGCGAGACGTGCCACATGGTGTGATGAATGCGGTTTTCTTCATCCTCTTCGCCATGAAGATCTGATGATATCCTGAATATGCATCAAGAAACGAAAGCAGATCACACCCGGTGTAGAGTCAACAATCTGGTCGTACGAGGCAAGGAAATGGGTCCTTGTGACAAGCTTTATTAACATCTGTGAAGTCAATACAAAGTCTCCATTTCCCATTAGCCTTATGTATCACTACCGGATTGGCCAACCATGTGGGGTGGAGGACTCCTCGACAAGCCCTGCTGCTTCCAATTTCTTGATTTCTTACGCTATGAATTCTGGCGCCCACCGCTGCTTCCTAACTTTTTGCTTGACGGGCGCGCGTGAGGACAGATAGCTAGGTGGTGCTCAATTACTTTCCGGGAACACCGGGATATCGATGGTTGCCATGCAAACACATCGACATTCGCCCGCAGGAAAGCAACGAGCTCGCCTTCCTATTTAGGATCAAGCGTGGCACTGATGGTGTAGGTACCACCAGTGCCGTCCTCCTTGGCGGGCACCTTCTTGGTCTTTGGCGGAGCTGCCATCGTCTTGTTGCACTTGCCGGTGGAGCTCGATGGTGCGTCCTCGACGGTAGCGCAGCACTCCAAAGAGGTGCGCTTGCCGGAGTGGGCAACAGAGCTCTTGCCGGACCTGATGGTCCTCTTTCCCCCGGGAGCTTCAGCGGCAAGTGGTTTGCTATTTGGCGCTGCTGCTGCATCCCGGTAAATCTTGTCGGCGTAGATAAGTGCATCTTTCTTGTCGCCATGGACAGAAATGACGCTTATCGGGCGGGCATCTTGAGTAGGTTATAAGCATAATGAGAGCGGCCATGAACTTGGCGAGTGCGGACGGCTAAGTATGCCATTGTAGGGCAATGGAAATCGGCGACGCCGAACGTGACCTCTCAGTTCTGAAGTTGAGCTCGCTGTCGAATGTTACCGCAACGTGATCTTCCCTTGGGCTTGCTCCTTCCTGGGTTAATTCCTTGGAAAGTACCAGTTTCTTCGAGCTCGCTGTCAAGGATTTGAAGCTTCTGGAGTACTGCAGAGGAGATCAAATTCAGGCCGGCCCCGCTGTCAACCAGCATCTATGTGACCCTGAGGTTGCGGATGGTTGGTGAGACCAACATCGGCAAGCACCCGACCGCAGTGATGCGATCAGGGTGATCCTCAATGTCAAAGATGATGGGCGTGCTGGACCACTTCAGAGGTTTGCGTGATTCTATGGATGGTTCTGCTGCATTGACCTCGTGCATCCATTGCTTGAGTTGGCGGTGTGAGGTATGCAGAGACGCACCACCGTCGACGCAAAGGACCTCTGTTGCCTTTTGAAACTCCTGCTCATCAGCTTCATCGTCTTCATAGTCCTCATCATCTTCATCTTCATCTTATTCCTTGTCGCGGCCACGGGCAGGTCTGTCTCCTTGCCGCTGCTTGGCTTTGCCGCGGCGTCCTCCCCGACCGGGTCTCTTCTTACTTGCTGCACCTGCACCTTCTTGGGCCTTCTCTTTGTCTCGCCGCTCGTATTCAGCTCTGTAGCTCAACAAGCTGCTCGACTTTCTTGCAACTTTGGAGATCGTGGCCCTTAGTGCGGTGGATTTTACAGTACTGCTTGCTGGAGCCGTCAGGCTTGTCGGCGGCCGCCACAGCTTGGCGGTCGGCGTCAACGGCAACCTCCTTGCCGGAGCCACCGGCCTGGGCTTTGTTGGCGGCACCATCCTTGCCGGACTGCTCGACAACTAGTACTTCTTGGTTTTTCTTTCTCCTATTGTTCCGCCGCCGGTTATTCCTTGCCGGGGCGGTCCCCTCACTGTCATACTCTGCTCCCACACTCTCTCCTGGGAGCCTTCTTCCTCTTCAGTAGCAGGCACACTTGTCGGCCAGGGCGTAGAGCTCGCTGACGTCTTTCACTTTGCACATCGCCATCTCTTCCCTCATCCTGCGATTTCATACATTCTGATGGAATGCACTAATCACTGCAGCAGGGTGGACGTCTGGGATGTTGTAGTGCACTCGGCTGAATCTTTGGATGAATTTGCACAGAGACTCCTCCTTACGGGCAAGCAGGTGTAGATCACTCTCTGGCCATGAGGCTTGTGGTCGCCGTGAAGGCGCCAACAAACTGATGGCACAAATCTGCCCAAGAAGAAATAGAGCCATCCGCAAGTGCATGAGCCAAGATCGACGCTCGCTTGAGCACCAAGGGGAAGTAGTTGGCGAGGATCTTGTCGTCTCGTCCCCCCGCAGCTTGTACCGCGATGGTGTATATGCTGAGGAACTCCGATGGGTGTGTCCTGCCGTCATACTTCTTTGGCACGTCTGGTTTGAAGTTTTTCTTGTCGGGCCACCGGACTTGCCGCAGCTCACGAGTGAACGCAGGGCAACCCACCGCAGACGGCAGGTCGCTGGTTCTCTGGCGCTTGCATATCAACATGGGCCCGCGCGTTGGTCGATTGACGGCGCTTCTCTTCGGGCGCCGACACGGGTTCGAAGGCCTCTTCTTGTCGCTCCCAAGAACTTGGCGTTGGTCGCGACGAGCTCGCGGATCCGACGACGCCGTGGAGTCGCTGTCGAGGTGGATCCGGCGAGTCGGCGATCTTGGCCTTCGGGAAGGGGAGTGTACTGTGGGTGCACCCCCGCAAGTCTCATCTCCGTCGGCTCGCGCCTTGTCGCCCCGCCGCGGTTGCGAAGCGCTCGGCTGCCGCGGGACGTCGCCATTGGCGAAGCCGATGAGACTCTGAATCGTGGCCCTCCACTCGTCGACCTTATCGGCCGTCGGAGGGTAATCTAGGAGTAATTGAGCTCTTGCCAAGGCTTCCGCTGGTGTGGTTGGCGGCAACGGCGTACGGAGCGAAGAACGGGATGTGCTCGGACTCCTAACCAAGTTAGGAGGAGCAGCATCCCGCCCCAGCGATCGTACCCCACTCGTACCGGCATGCTGGGGTGCATGCGGGTCTCGAGGGCCTCGGGATCCTCCAGCTTGGCCTTGATCCATTGAGCGTATGGTGCCGCGGGCATCATGACGCTGTCTGTCCCGCGCCTCCTGTGACGGACGCGGTGCAGATTCGGACGCCGACGCCCGCGCTGCGTTGTCCTTGGACCTGGCGGCATCGTGGGCTCTCTCGGCGATGCCGGTCCCTCCGCCAACGTTTCCCCCACCACCTGACGGCTCCGGTGGTGGTGGGTTCGACGCGGACGGCTCAGCTGCTGCCGAAGGCTTCTTCTTCGGCGCCATGTCGACGAAGATGTCGATGAAGTTGCTCGGGCGACCGCCGGATCAGGTTCGCACAGCCTCGACGCGCCCCTACCTGGCGCGCCAAAGATGTCGGGGGTGAGCTGGTCGTGCCCCATGAGCACCTATGGGACCCTGGTCCCTTGTGGTTCGGTGGGGGGCGGAGATTGCACAAAGAGCAGATCGAGGCGATACGCACGAGCGGATTTTACCCAGCTTCGGAGCTCTCCAGGGAGATAATACTCCTACTGCTGCTTTGTGGATTATCTTGTGTTCTTGCTAGGGAGCAATGCGGGCTACAAGACCTAGCTTGAGTGTGGTTTTCTATCGAGCCGAACCGAACCCCCTCTACGTTGCCCCTGGCCCTCCTTTTATAGGCACAAGGGGTTACCACATATGGCAAGTAGACAAGGTTACAATGGTAATAACCTAGGTTGGTACACCGCTTTGTATAGTGTACAGTGATCTATACCTAACTCTGACGGCAAGGGACAAGAGTCATCAATGCCCGTCTCAGTCGCCCGAACAGTGTAACAGGGACCGTTAAGTGCGCCTCCGTCCGCCATGATGGTAGCTTGTTAGCGCTGCTTGTCGCTTCTCTCCGCTGGCTGCACAGCCCCCCGACACGCGTCCTTGGGAGAGCCCCGTGGTGACACGTTGGCGGGTGAGCTGGAGCGGAGATGAAGAGAGGTCGCCCGCCCCGGCAAGTGCCTTGCCGCGTCGGGAACCTTGTCGCGTTTGGGGGATCAGCGCCCGCCAAGCCTTCCCGGCAAGCTCCTCTTGCCGGGGTCTTGTTTCCTTTGCGCCCTGAGTGGCCTTCCCGGCAAGCTCCTCTTGTCGGGGTCTTGACTGCTTTGCTCTTGAATGGCTCCAAGGGAGCCACTGAGGGTCTTGGTGGCCATCAAGCCGGCCCGGCCGTGGGACGCTGCAACTGTCCGTGCACGAGTTCGGGGTACTAGGGTACCCCTACTCTAGTACACCGACAAATGAGTTCAGGATATCGCGAAAGGGCGAGTGCTGAAAGATGTCCGTGGCGGTGAACTCCATAACCGGCGCCCAGTCGGATTCGACTGGTAGAGGCGCGGGAGGTTCGGAGTCCAGAAAGGAGTCTGGCACCTGGGAGTCACGAGCTTTGCAAAGGATAGGGATGGTGTTCGGCTCAATCGCCGTAGAGATTTCAGCCCCCGAGGTGGTGTCCAACCAACCGTCCTCGATCGGTGAAACCGGCTCCGGATTAAGGGTTGGAGCGAGCACTGGTGCGGCCTCTGGGGCACTGTTCGGCGGCAGAGCTAGATCGTACCCATCGAGACAGTGCGGCATGCTCGGCTATGGTTCGAATCCGTCGAAGATCAAGTCTCCGCGGACATCGGCCGTATAGTTCAAGCTTCCAAATCTGACCTGATGGCTAGGGGCGTAGCTTTCGATCTGCTCCAGATGGCCTAACGAATTGGCCCGCAGTGCAAAGCCGCCGAATACGAAGATCTCACCCTGGACTGCGTCGTTGCTGATGATTGAAGGAGCCATCAGGCCTATAGATGATGACACAGAGGAACTCTCAATGAAAGCACCAATGTCGGTGTCAAAGCCGGTGGATCTCGGGTAGGGGGTCCCGAACTGTGCGTCTAGGCGGATGGTAACAGGAGACAAGGGACACGATGTTTTTACCCAGGTTCGGGCCCTCTCGATGGAGGTAATACCCTACTCCTGCTTGATTGATATTGATGATATGGGTAGTACAAGAGTAGATCTACCACGAGATCAGAGAGGCTAAACCCTAGAAGCTAGCCTATGGTATGATTGTTGTTCGTCCTACGGACTAAAACGCTTCGGTTTATATAGACACCGAATAGGGTTAGGGTTACATAGAGTTGGTTACAATGGTAGGAGATCTACATATCCGTATCGCCAAGCTTTCCTTCCACGCCAAGGAAAGTCCCATCCGGACACGGGACGAAGTCTTCAATCTTGTATCTTCATAGTCTAGGAGTCCGGCCAACGGTGATAGTTCGGCTACCTGGACACCCCCTAATCCAGGACTCCCGCAAATGTCTTGAGGTCTAAGGTCAAAGAAATTCAAAACTTCTTTGAAGAACTTTGAGCCGGGAGGGGCAAATCCCCGGCTCATGTGATCCGTGAAAACAATCACCTCCCCTTATTTGGGTTGAGGCTTCTCTTCAGATGGGTCAGGAACGCGATAACACATGACCTCCTTTTTTGGCAGATGGCCAGACTTCACAAACTCAGCCAGTTTGCTCTTAGTGACTGTGGATGGGACCCAGTTGCAGTTTACAGGAGCTTTGGTCGACTTAGGCGTCATGACAACAGTTGGCCTATTATAAAATAAGAAGTTCCGTGTAACATCCCAAAATTCTAAATTTTGGAATGTTATATTAAATAAATAATTCTGATTGTTTGTTTGATTGTTGAGTGATTGATTGTGTGAAATTGAGTGGAATTTGAAACTTTTTGAAAGTTAAATGAGAGGGAATAAAAGGACTTTCCCAAACTTTCATTTTTGCTTTTATGATCTTCGGGGATTCAAATTCTTTTCATCACAAAACCCTGGAGAGAAGATGACATGACTTCTTCCATTTATTTAAATGACAAGGGGTGTTGAATATATTTGAATTTCATTTGGAAAATATTTCCAATTCTGAAACATTATGCAACTCAATGATTTTCACGAGAGAAGATAAAATGACTTCTTCAAATTAAATGAAATATGAGTTGGGATTTTAAAAGAATTAAAATTCAAAGTTCTTTTGAATTTATTTCCAGCTTGGAGTTATTTGAGTTTTATTCAAATTATTTTCTCCAAAACAAAATATATGGAAAATAGGGTAACATGATTCCCTACATCAGAAAATTGAGAGAAATTAATTTGAAGTCATTTTGGTATTTTAAAATGATTTTTATTGGATTTTATTGGACGGTAGCACTGTGTGAATTATTAAAATTTGTGTGTATTTTATTTGAAGCTAAAATAGTGTTCATGTTGTAGAAAATCTTTTCTGAAAATTTTGATATATTATATGCCTATATAAAATTTTTATTTATTTTTGTTTTGTTGTCTCTGTCAAAAAAAAATTAAGCTGCGCCCGGGCCAAGGGCCAAGGCCAAGGCCAACGCCCACGCCTGAGACAGGAGCCGTGGAGGGAGCCGCTCCTTTCCTTTTCCTTTTCGTTTCCTAGTAGGACTCTTTTCCTACTTCCGTTTATTCGATTTGTTTCTAGATCTTTTCTCTTTGTTTCCTAATCCTAGTCTATTTCTTGTCCCCTACCCCAAGCAAAACCCTCCCCTCCCCACTATAAATACCCAAGCACCCCCTCCAACACATCAAACCAACATCTCTCTCTCCTCTCCTCTCCGCAGCAGCAGCTGTGCAGCACCACCGCCGCGCCCTCGACCTCTCCTGAGGTTTATATGATCTCCTATCCACCGTCCTGTGATCTCCTTTCCTCTAGGAGCAACCGCAACATCGGAATCCGATCTTCTTCCCCAACTCCGACGACTACTCCGGTGAGATCCACGAAATCCCGTAATTCATTTTTTTCAGAAAATAGCAATCTTAGAAAATTCATATCTTTTAGAGTTTTTAGTATTTTTGAGTGATTCCAATTGCTATGGAACACAAATTTGCTGAAGTTTCTGTTAGTGTCTCTGGATTTCAAATTTGAGTAGTTTAAATTTGAATTTGATAAATTTTGTTCAGATTAGTATTTTGGCCATAACTTGAGTTTAAAAATAGGTTTTTAATTAATTCTTTTTGCTCTTGGTCACTTGTGATATTGTTTAGCTGTAGGATTTAGTTTGGTAATTTTGGAGTATTGTAAGTTAGATTTTTATTAAAAACAGTACTGTTTTGCTTATATAGTTATTTTAGTTATGTAATTATTGTTTTTAATTATTTTAGTTCATTCCTTTTGTAGATTTTCACTTGTTGTTATATGTTTATGTTTAGCTACAGTAGATAAATTTTTGTAGTTATTTATTAGTGTTTAGCTACTGTTTTTGTAATTGCTTGTTTAGTTCATAGTGATAGTGGATAAAAATAGTTTTGTTAGTTTTAAAAGTAATTCTTTTTCCACTTCAAGTTATATTGTTTTTGTTTCTGTTATTTGTGAACACATTAGTTGTTATATTTATTTAGTATAGTTTATTAATGTTTTAATAAATGATTTGCTGTTATAGTTGTCTTAGTGTTTTGCTAGTTGCTATATTTGTTCTAGTATTAACTAGATGGTTATAGTAGTTTTATATTAGTTCTTTTTGTTAGTTATTAAATTAGAAATTTATTTTCTATTATTTTATTAGATTTATATTTTCTTTGCTGTAGAAAAAATATTAGAGTAATTTAGTGATGTCATGTTAAGATTTGTGTGAGTTGGTCACCACTAGTTTTTCCTTGAATTTTTCTTTCGAAGTTTTTCCTTTGGTTTTCGACTTGGTTTTCTTTGTTGCTTTTATTATGATTGAGTATTGTTATGATTGATAGAATTGTTTGCTAGGATGTTTGCTTATGTGAATGCTATGTTTGACTATATAGATTTTCAACGGAGTGACGATTAGTTCTACCAAGTCATTTTCTGACAGCGTTGTTATCTTCATCAAGTAATACCAGGCAAGTTCACTTTGACCATATTTTTCATACCTATGTGTTTTATTGCATCTAGTGGCATATTTGCAACAACTCTCCAGTAGTGATACTGAATTCTTGTAGTTGAGTAGTATGCATGAGGTAGGAACCCATCACCCTGTTACCAAGCCCGGGACGTTATTTATTTTAATGCTACGCTATAGTAGACGGGGTTGGTATGAGTGCTCGGGAGTGGTGTGAGAATGGAGGATCTACGTCAATGACGACAACTCCATGATGGAATCTGCAAGGACTGCATCTTCAAGGCCTCAAGACTTCAAGACTCGAGACAAGAATTCAATACACACTCTTGGGTGAAGGACGTTGACGGGCACCTGGAGAAACCAGTGGTTGGCCGGGATGCATGGAGAAGCGCCATGACATCTTGCGGAAAGCTTCACCCAGACTCAAAGAGACGGAAGAATACTTCATGCCTGGAAGCTTACCTGTGCAACCGCAAGTCACTATGGGCTCTGGCTTGGTTGACCCTAGTTGTGACTCTGGCTAGGACGGTGCTAGCAAATGTAGAACTACGGTAGGATTGAATGAGCACCGGACAGTGGTCAGGGGAACTCTTCGGAAGACCATGTTTTGGTCATCTTGTTCTCAAACACCCTGAAGTGCGAGAACGTAAAAAGAGGGATCGAATCTTGCGGGTAAAGTGTACAAACCTCTGCAAAGGGTTTAAACCTAATCGATTAGCCGTGTCCCGATTACGGACAATTTGAGCATCTGGACTGGATCTATCTCGGAACTCTCAACACCGGATGATAACTTAATTGTGGGCAACTTATGATGAATTTGGGCTATGAGACATCGGTTGGCGGAACCATGTCATGATAGAAAACTCTATAGTACAGACTTCATTTATTCCTTTGATGTAGGGAAAATAAAACCAGCTTTTACGCAAAACAAAATCAGATCTGAGCCACAAAGCCATACCGCATATAGTATAGTTTATCATCTGTTTTCTCTTATTGTGATCTTGCGGTACATTCAATGTCTTGACCTACACGGCTGCAACGTATCATGTTGCGGATATTTTCTTCGCCGAGTAAGAGTTACGATCAGGTTACGGTCTACACTCAACTTGTCGATGGCGTTGATGGGACTACACACCTGATTGATTGTTTCCGCTGTGACTTATGAGGTATATATCAGTTTTACATTATTTATACATGTGATTGCACTTTGATATATACATTGATGTACTGTGTGTGCCAGCATACTGATCCAGGGATGGAACAGATACACAGAGGCTTGACCGTCTGAGGTCGGGTCACTACATTCCGGTTTACATTTTAACCCGGGAGAAAAGTATCCAAATTACTGAAGGTAGCGGCTTATGAAGGGGCCTAATGACGTAAGGATAACTGGGCAACACTATTTAAGCCGCTACAAGCATTAACAACAGTTCAAAACTTTTAAAGACCTGAGAAGGCGCCAAGATTCACAGATCAGTGGTATGCATTTAAACCGGATACCTGGACAGTTATGTTAAAGGCATTTAACAGAAGAAGTTTTCCGGGTGATAAAAACAGGTTCCATAATCTTCTGCTATGATTTGAGATCAAAGGTCTGTTCTGATAAAGAAAGTTTTCTAGACCTAAAAACCGACGCAGATGTGTTCATAGGCTCGAATAAGGCTTTCATACAGAGAAAGGGATCTATTTTGTATCCAAGACAAGTGCGAAAACAACTACCGCAGCTGTTTTATATCATTCTCAGATCGGAAGAGGTATCTAGGAGAAAAACTAACAAGGAGATGGCTCCAATGGTGATGAACTCCGACGAACTCGAGGAAGCTCTAATGCATATATAAGCAAGGAAGGGAAGGGAACTTACGGAACTGGAGGAGCTGCGGAGGTTCGCCGACGTTTTCTGATCCGATTCAGGTTGATGCGGCGGCCTGGGTCGGTGAAGGCAAGAAGCTTGACAGTGGCGGCGGTGGAGCTCGAGAGGAGGCAAGAGGAAGAAGACGACTGGAAGGGTGAAAATGAAACATAGGTCGCGCCTATTTATAAGGAGAGAATAACTAAGACGGCGTGGGAAACAAGGGGATAAGAATTATTATCCAGCGGCCCCGATGCCTTGATTTCCGGAATAGTCAATAAAGACAGAGATCCGTTGGGCGATACGCCGGAATAAAAAAAGAGATGACGTCATGGCGGGTTAACACGGATCCAGAATATGACGTCATGGCGGGTTAAAGAAATTCTTTTGCACAGTCAGAAGATTGAAGATTTAGGTTTCAAGGTATTTTAAGATTAACATGAACATGTTCAAATCAATCTGGGGCCTAATGTTGGGAATATAACTATTTGTGTAAGCCGCCCAGGAGGGGCCGGGTTACGTAAAGAAGATTACTAGAAAGAAGCCCAAGACCAAGTATGAAGATGGCGGTTCAATAAAGGGGCTTAAGGCCCACAGGCGGCTTAAGGCCCGTTGTAGTAAACCGCCATGATGGCATGACTTGTATCATAAGGTAGATTTAACTAGTCACCGAGCCGGACATTGTTGATAAGCCGGCCGGGACTCTGCAGGCCGTAGCGTGTCAACCCATGTATATAAGGGGACGACCTGTGGCCGGCTTAGGGCAAGAAACAACCAATCGAGAACCAGGCATAGCGTATCTCGCTCCCTGGTCATTGAAACCTCAAGCAATACCAACCCAACTAGACGTAGGCTTTACCTTCACCGTAAGGGGCCGAACTAGTATAAAACCTCTCGTGTCCTTTGTCCCGATAACCCCTTTAAGCTTCCTAGTTGTGATGGCTCCACGACTAAGTCCTTGCAAGAGGACATATGCCGTGACAATTCCACGACAATATGTACTTAGCTTATTTATGTAAAAAATGTCATAATTAGCTTAGTTAGCTCATAAACGATCCATTTCACCTAAATTAGCTCTTAAATGATCCATTTACCCAAGTTAGCTCTAAAGTGACCTATTTTAACTAGATTAGCTCCTAAATGATCCATTTTACCGACGTTAGCTCTAAAATGACCCATTTTACCTAGGTTAGATCCAAAATGGCCCATCTTACCTAGGTTAGCTCTTAAATGACGCATTTTAGCCAAGTTGGCTCTAAAATGACTCATTTTACCTAGATTAGCTCATAAACGATCCATTTCACCTAGGTTAGCTCCAAAATGACCCATCTTACCTAGGTTAGCTCCAAAATGACCCATCTTACCTATGTTAGCTAAAAAACGATCCATTTCACCGAAGTTAGCTCAAAAAGATCCATTTCACCTAAATTAGCTCTTAAATGATCCATTTCACCTTAGTTAGCTCAAAAACGATCCATTTCACCTTAGTTAGCGAAAAAACGATCCATTTCACCTTACTTAGCTCATAAACGACCCATTTCAACTAAGTTAGCTCATAAATGATCCATTTCACCTAAGTTAGCTAAAAAACGATCCATTTCAACTTAGTTAGCTAAAAAACGATCCATTTCACCTTAGTTAGCTCATAAACGACCCATTTCAACTAAGTTAGCTCATAGATGATCCATTTCACCTTAGTTAGCTCATAAACGACCCATTTCAACTTAGCTCAGATATGATCCATTTCACCAAAGTTAGCTAAAAAACGATCCATTTCAACTTAGTTAGCTCAAAAACGATCAATTTCACCTTAGTTAGCTCATAAACGACCCATTTCAACTAAGTTAGCTCATAGATGATCCATTTCACCTTAGTTAGCTCATAAATGACCCATTTCAACTTAGTTAGCTCATATATGATCCATTTCACCTAAGTTAGCTCATAAATGACATATACTTCTTGTTATAGTCTTCTTCTTCTAGTCACCTATTTCTAACTTTCTTATTTGCCATTTTGTAGATTTCATTCACTTCACGAAAGCTAGCTTGCTATGATGGAGTGCTTGTTTTTTCTTTGATGAAACTTTGCATTGTATCTAGCTTGCTATGATGGAACTTGCTATCTTGATCAAACTTTGCATTGTAATATGTATATGGATGGAACAATGTGTATGGATGGAACTTGCTTATGTATGAATGGATGAAACTTAATTATGTGCTGGATATATATGTGCTATGTTTGCTGTTAAATAGCCCTGTGAAATATATCTATATATGTCATATATATTTGCTGTGAAAATTGTTGGATTCAGAAAAAACAAAAAAAGAGCCAATATACAGGCTCTTTGTCGTCTGCCACCGACGGCAACGGCCTCTTTGCCGTCAGCCGCGGACGGCAAACAAGACACGTGGCAGCCAACTGTGCTTCCTGGGAGCTGACCCATTTGGCCAGTTTGCCTACAGTGGCAGACGACAAAGAGTAGTGACGTCTAGCTGACATCATACGGCGAACAGCAAAGGCAGGACAAATTTTGTCGTCAACGGCGGACGACAAAGGGTTGTCGATAGCCACCTAACGGACTAACAGCGCAATTTTTGTCGTCTGCTTTCTTTGCCGTCTGCTGCTGATGGCAAAGGACCCTTTGCCGTCAGCCGCGTAAAACAGACGACAAAGTAGCTGTTTGCCGGACCTTACTTTGCCGTCCAAGTTTGCCGTCCGCGGCGGACGGCAAAGACCTTTGCCGTACGCCATTCATGCCTTTGCCGTCCGCCGTGGCAGACGGCAAAGTAGCTGATTCCTGTAGTGCCCCTTTCCTTTCCCCCACTTGGGTGGCTGCCATGGGGGCTGCACTAGCCCCCTGTGGGCTGGTGTGCCCCCCCCCTCTTGTGGGCCAATAGGCCCACTATCCTCCCGGGGGTGTCCGCTACCCCCTCCGGTACTCCGATGACTTTCCCGTACACTCCAAAACACTTCCGATGTCTGAATATACCATCGTCCTATATATCAATCTTTACCTCTCGACCATTTCGAGACTCCTCGTCATGTCCGTGATCTCATCCGGGCTCCGAACAACATTCGGTCACCAAATCATATAACTCATATAACACTATATCGTCAAGGAACGTTAAGTGTGCGGACCCTATGGGTTAGAGAACTATGTAGACTTGACCGAGACACTTCTTCGGTCAATAACAAATAGCAGAACCTGGATGCCCATATTGGCTCCTACAAATTCTACAAAGATCTTTACCAGTCGAACCTTATGACAACATACGTAATTCCCTTTGTCCATCGGTATGTTACTTGCCCGAGATTCGACCGTCGATATCTTCATACCTAGTTCAATCTCGTTACCAGCAAGTCTCTTTACTCATTCTGTAATACGTCATCTTGCAACTAACTCCTTAGTCACTTTGCTTGCAAGGCTTCTTATGATGTGTATTACCGAGAGGGCCCAGAGATACCTCTCCGATACTCGGAGTGACAAATCCTAATCTCGATCTATGCCAAATCAACAAGCACCTTCGGAGATACCTGTAGAGCATCTTTATGATCACCCAGTTATGTTGTGACGTTTGATGTCACACACGGTATTCCTCCGGCATTCGGGAGTTGCATAATCTCATAGTCGAAGGAACATGTATTTGACATTAAGAAAGAAATAGAAATAAACTAATCGATCAATATGCTAAGCTACCGGATGGGTCTTGTCCATCACATCATTCTCCTAATTATGTGATCCCATTATCAAGTGACAACACATGTCTATGGTTAGGAAACCTTAACAATCTTTGATCAACAAGCTATTCTAGTAGAGGCTTACTAGGGACACAGTATTTGTTTATGTATTCCCACATGCATTTAAGTTTCCGATCAATACAATTCTAGCATGAATAATAGACCTTTATCATGAATAAGGAAATATAAAATAGCAACTTTATTATTGCCTCTAGGGCAAATTTCCTTCAGTCTCCTACTTGCACTAGAGTCAATAATCTAGTTAACATCGCCATGTATTAACACCCATAGTTCACATCGCCATGTGACTAACAATAGAGTCAATAAGCTAGTTCACATCGCCAAGTGATTAATACCCAAAGATTACTAAGGTGTGATCATGTTTTGCTTGTGAGAGAGGTTTAGTCAAGGGGTCTGCTATATTCAGATCCGTATGTATTTTTGCAAATTTCTATGTTTACAATGCTCTGCATGGAGATACTCTAGCTAATTGCTCCTACATTCAATACATATCTAGATTGAGACTCGGAGTCATCTAGTTTTGTGTTAAAGCTTGCATCGATGTAACCCTTTATGATGAACTCTTTATCACCTCCATAATCGAGAAACTTTTCCTTAGTCCTTTTCAGGTACCTAAGGATAATTTTGACCGTTGTCCAGTGGTCCACTCCTGGATCACTATTGTACCCCTTGCCAACCTCATGGCAAGGCACACAACAGGTTTGGTACACAGCATGGCATACTTTATAGGACCTATGGCTGAGGCATAAGGAATGACTTTTATTCTCTCTCTATCTCCTGCCGTGATCGGACTTCGAGTCTTACTCAACTTCACACCTTGTAACACATGCAAGAACCCTTTCTTTGACTGATCCATTTTGAACTTCTTCAAAACTTTATCAAGGTATGTGCTTTGTGAAAGTCTATTAAGCGTCTCGATCTATCCCTATAGATCTTGATGCCCAATATATAAGCAGCTTCACCGAGGTCTTTCATTGAAAAATTCTAATTCAAGTATCCTTTTATGCTATCCAGAAATTCTATATCATTTCCAATCAATAATATGTCATCCACATATAATATCAGAAATTCTACAGAGCTCCCACTCACTTTCTTGTAAATACAGGCTTCATCATAAGTCTGTATAAAACCATATGCTTTGATCACCTCATCAAAGCGTATATTCCAACTCCGAGATGCTTGCACCAGTCCATAGATGGATCGCTGGAGCTTGCACACTTTGTTAGCACCTTTAGGATCGACAAAACCTTCTGGTTGCATCATATACAACTCTTCTTTAAGAAATCCATTAAGGAATGCAGTTTTGACGTCCATTTGCCAAATTTGATAATTGTAAAATGCGGCAATTGATAACATCATTCGGACTGACTTAAGCATCGCTACGGGTGAGAAGGACTCATCATAGTCAACCCCTTTAACTTGTTAAAAACGTTTCGTGACAAGTTGATCTTTGTAGATGGTGACATTACCATCAGCGTCTCTCTTCTTCTTGAAGATCCATTTATTCTCAATGGCTTGCCGATCATCCGTCAAGTCAACCAAAGTCCACACTTTGTTCTGATACATGGATTCTATCTCAGATTTCATGGCCTCAAGCCATCTATTGGAATCTGGGATCATCATAACTTCTTCATAGTTCATAGGTTCATCACAGTCTAGTAATATGACTTCCAGGATAGGATTACCATATCACTCTGGTGCGTAACATGCTTTGTTCGACCTACGATGTCCAGTAGTAACTTGATCTGAAGTTTCATGCTCATCATCATTAGCTTCCTCTCTAGTTGGTGTAGGCATCACAAGAACGGATTTCTCTAATGTGCTACTTTCCAAATTGAGAGAAGGTACAATTAGTTTATCAAGTTCTACTTTCCTCCCACTCACTTCTTTCGAGAGAAACTCCTTCTCTAGAAATGTTCCATTCTTGGAAACAAAGATCTTGCCTTCGGATCTGTGGTAGAAGGTGTACCCAATTGTTTCCTTAGGGTATCCTATGAAGATGCACTTCTTCAATTTAGGTTTGAGCTTATTAGGCTGAAGCCTTTTGATATAAGTGTCGCAATCCCAAACTTTAAGAAACGACAGATTAGGTTTCTCGCCAAACCACAGTTCATACAGTGTCGTCTCAACGGATTTAGGTGGTGCCCTATTTAACGTGAATGCGGTTGTCTCTAATGCACAACCCCAAAACAATAGCAGTAAATCGGTAAGAGACATCATTGAACACACCATCTCCAATAAAGTATGGTTACGATGTTCGGATACACCATTACGCTGTGGTGTTCCAGGTGGCGTGAGTTGTAAAACAATTCCACATTGTTTTAAATGAAGGCCAAACTCGTAACTCAAATATTCACCTCCGCAATCAGATCGTAGAAACTTTATTTTCTTGTTACGATGATTCTCCACTTCACTCTGAAATTCTTTGAACTTTTCAAATGTTTTAGACTTTTGTTTCATCAAGTAGATATAATCATCTGTGAAGGTCAGAAAATAATGATACCCGTCGCGTGATTCAACACCCATCGGACCGCATACATCGTTATGTATTATTTCCAATAAGTCATGATCTCGCTCCATTGTTTCAGAGAACGGAGTTTTAGTCATCTTGCCCATGAGTCATGGTTCACAAGTATCAAATGATTCGTAATCAAGTGATTCCAAAAGTTCGTTTGCATGGAGTTTCTTCATGCGCTTTACGTCAATATGACCTAAACGGCAGTGCCACAAGTATGTTCCACTATCATTATCAACCTTGCATCTTTTGGCATCAATATTGTAAATATGTGTATCACTATGATCGAGATTCAATAAACCATTCACATTGGGTGTATGATCATAAAAGGTTTTATTCATGTAAACAGAACAACAATTATTCTCTGACTTAAATGAACAAATGTATTGCAATAAACCTGATCTAATCATATTCATGCTCAACGCAAACACCAAATAACATTTATTTAGGTTCATCATTAATCCCGAAGGTAGAGGGAGTGTGCGTTGGTGATCATATCAACCTCGGAATCATTTCCAACACACATCGTCACCTTGCTTTTAGCTAGTCTCTGCAACCCTTGTTTCGAGTTACTAATCTTAGCAACTGAACTGGTATCAAATACCTAGGGGTTACTACGAACACTAGTAAAATACACATCAATAACATGTATATAAAATATACCTTTGTTCACTTTGCCATCCTTCTTATCCGCCAAGTATTTGGGGCAGTTCCACTTCCAGTGGCCATTTCCTTTGCAGCAGAAGCACTCAGTTTCAGGCTTGGGTCCAGCTTTGTGCTTCTTCATGGGAGTGGCAACTTGCTTTCCATTCTTCTTGAAGTTCCCTTTCCTTCCCTCACCTTTTTCTTGAAAGTAGTGGTCTTGTTAACCATCAACACTTGATGCCCTTTCTTGATTTCTAGCTCCGCCAATTTCAGCATCGCGAAGAGCTTGGGAATCATTTTTGTCATCCTCTGCATATTATAGTTCATCACGAAGCTGTAGTAGCTTGGTGATAGTGACTGGAGAACACTGTCAACCACTATCTTATCTGGAAGATTAACTCCCACTTGATTCAAGTGATTGTACTACCCAGATATTCTGAGCACATGCTCACAGGCATAGCTATTCTCCTCAATCTTGTAGGCAAAGTACTAGTCAGAGGTCTCATACCTCTCGACGCGGGCATGATCCTAAAATACCAATTTCAGCTCTTGGAACATCTCATATGTTCCATGGTGTTCAAAACGTCTTTGAAGCCCTGATTCTAAGCCGTAAAGCACGGCGCACTAAACTATCAAGTAGTCATCAGATCGAGCTTGTTAAACGTTCATAAATGTCTACATCAGCTCCTGCAGCAGGTCTGTCACCTAGCGGTCCATCAAGGACATAATTCTTCCATGTAGCAATGAGGATAATCCTCAGATCACGGACCTAGTCCGCATTATTTCTACCATCATCTTTCAACTTAGTTTTCTCTAGGAACGTATCAAAAATGTGGAAGCTACAGCGAGCTATTGAATTACAACATAATTTGCAAAGACATTTTGACTATGTTCATGATAAATTTTAGTTCAATTAATCAAATTACTAATGAAACCCCACTTAAATCAACATCCCTCAAGTTGTCTAAGTGATACATGATCCAAATCAACTAAACCATGTCCGATCATCACGTGAGATGGAGTAGTCTTCAATGGTGAACATCTTTATGTTGATCATATCTATTATATGACTCATGTTCGACCTTTCGGTCTCTAGTGTTCCGAGACCATGTCTATACATGCTAGGCTCGTCAAGTTTAACCCAAGTATTCTGCGTGTGCAAAACTAGCTTACACCCACTGTATGTGAACGTAGAGTCTATCACACCCGATCATCACGTGGTGCTTCGAAACGACGAACTTTGGAAATGGTGCATCTCAGGGAGAACAATTTTATCTTGAAATTAAGTGAAGGGATCATCTTATAGTGCTACCGTCGTTCTAAGCAAAATAAGATGCATAAAGGATAAACATCACATGCAATCAAAATACATGACATGATATGGCCATCATCATCTTGTGATTTTAATCTCCATCTCCAAAGCATCGGCATGATCTCCATCATCACCGGTTCGACACCTTGATCTCCATCGTTGCATTGAGGTCGCCTCACCAACTATTGCTTCTATAAACATTGCTAACACATAGCAATAAAGTAAAGCAATTACATGGCGCTTGCATTTCATACAATAACTAAAAGACAACCCTAAGGCTCCTGCTGGTTGTCGATATTACAAAATATGATCATCTCATACAACAACGTATATCACATCATGTATTGACCATATCACATCACAACATACCCTGCAGAAACAAGTTAGACGTCCTATACTTTTTTGTTGCAAGTTTTACGTGGTTGCTATGGGCAACTAGCAAGAACCGTTCTTACCTACGCAAAACCACAACGGTGATTATCAAGTTTGTTGTTTTAACCTTCTTCAAGGACCGGCCATAGTCAAATTCGATTCAACTAAAGTAGGAGAAACAGACACCTGCCAGCCACCTTTATGCAAAATAAGTTGCATGTCAGTCGGTGGAACCGGTCTCATGTGCGTGGACATGTAAGATTGGTCCGAGCCGCTTCATCCCACAATACCGCCGAATCAAAATAGGACATTGGTGGTAAGCAGTATGACTATCACCGCCCACAACTATTTGTGTTCTACTCGTGCATATCATCTACGCATCGACCAGGCTCAGAAGCCAATGTTGGGAAATGTTGCATGGAAAAAAATACGCACACGCAAGATCTATCCATGGAGATGCATAGCAATGAGAGGGGAGAGTGTGCCTACGTACCCTTGTAGACCGTAAGCGGAAGCATTTGGTAACGCAGTTGATGTAGTCGGACTTCTTGGCGCTCCAACCGGTCAAGTACCAAACATACGACACCTCCACGTTCAGCTCGGTGACGTCCTCCGCCTTCTTGATCCAGCAAGACAGCGAGATAGTGGATGAGTTCCAACAGAACGATGACGTGGTGACGGTGATGGTGAAGCTATCTTCGCAGGGCTTCTCCTAAGCACTACAAAAATATGACCGGGGGAGTAAACGGTGGAGGGGGGGCGCTGCACATGGCTAAGACAATGTTCGTTGTGCTAGGTGCCCCCTCCCTCATATATATAGATGGGAGGGAGGAGGGAGCAGGCAGGAGGGCGCCCCAAGTAGGGCGAATCCTACTTGGGTCCCTTCCCAAGTGGCACCCCTCCTTACCATATTTATCGGGGGGGGGGGGGAGGTGAGGGAGTCCTGGACTAAGGGGTCCTCAGGCGTCCGGCCTATTAGACAGGGGCCGGACTGATGGGCTATGAAGACACAAAGACCGAAGACTCTATCCCGTATCTGGATGGGGCTCTCCTTGGCATGGAAGGCAAGCTTGGCGTCCAAATATGAAGATTCCTTTCTCTGTAACCGACTTTGTACAACTCTAATCCCCTCCAGTGTCTATATAAACCAGAGAGCTTAGTCCGAAGGGACGATGATAGTCATACAGGCTAGACTTCAAGGGTTTAGCCATTACGATGTCGTGGTAGATCAACTCTTGTAACACTTATATTCATCAAGATTAATCAAGCAGGAAGTAGGGTATTACCTACATAGAGAGGGCCTGAACCTGGGTAAACATTGTGTCCCCTGTCTCCTGTTACCATCGACCTTAGACGCACAGTTCGAGACCCCCTACCCGAGATCCACCGGTTTTGACACCGACATTGGTGCTTTCATTGAGAGTTCCACTGTGCCGTCCTCAAAAGGTTTGATGGCTCCTTCAATCATCTATAACAATGCTGTCCAAGGGGAAGTCTTCCTCCCCGGATTAATCTTCGTATTTGGCGGCTTCGCACTGCGGCCAACTCGCTTGGCCATCTGGAGCAGATCGACAGCTACGCCCCTGGCCATCAGGTCAGATTTGGAAGCTTGAACTACGTCGCGAATATCCACGGAGACTTGATCTTCGATGGATTTGAGACCACGGCAGCCGCTCCCTGTCACCGCGATGAACATGACTTAAATCTGTCATCGGAACATACCCAAGAGATAGCACCTGTAACTTCTCTGGCCTTAGATCCGGAGGAGATCGCGCCATCCAAGGACAGGAAGCTCAACCTCGCCACGGAAGCCGCAGACTTAGCGGCGTTGGAGCCGCACACATACCTAACCTCGAGTGACATCTGTGTCACCAGAACTTCGGAATCGTTTCCGGCTACCACTACAAAAAAAAGACACATACGTGACATTTTGGGCCGAACGAAATTTTTTTCTATCATACTTATCACACTTCTATGACGATAATTGTGACAAAACCCAGTATCGTCACAGATGTGGTGGGCTCCTACTTCGATGACAAAAAATCATGACAGAGCTTTTCGTCCTGGGCGGGCTAGAGACGCAGCTGCATGACATTCTTTGGGCCGTCCATGACGGAAAAAACCGTGGTAGAAGCGAGGGCGAGGAAAATATCGGGGTGTTCCCGGTTATGGTGGGTGGTCAGGGCCGAGCGATGCGCATTTCTCTCGGACACGCACGCGTGGAGTGCGGCGTTGGGCTCTAATCGAACCCGAAGCGGCGTTGGGCTCTAACTGAACCGAGATTGCACTGCAGATTACGCGTTCTTGAACCCGAGCGATCGATCAATGGCTGTTGGCGAACCCGATCGGCGATTCGCCGCCATCTGCTGCTAATCGAAGCCGATCGATGCTGCCTCTGGATGAACAGTGAGCGTTGCTGGGGAGTGGGGGGTTGGATGAACAGTTCCCGGTGGGGGGTGGATGAACAAGACCCCGTGGTGTTGCCTCTGGATGAACAGGACTCCGATCGATCGAGCCGGTTGGGGCTGGATGAACAGGACCCCCTCGAGGGCTGGATGAACAGGACCACCCCGTGGAGGGCTGGATGAACAGTAGATGGTGGAGGGCTGGATGAACAGTAGCCCGTGGAGAGGGCTGGTTGAACAGTACCCGGTGGAGCAGCGCACGGTGGAGGCTGGATGAACAGGAGCCCGTGGATGAATAGTCGCAGGTGAAAGCTGGAGGAGGTTGATGGTGGATGAACAGTAGCCCGTGGAGGCTGGAGGGGGTCGACGGTGAAGATGAACAGTATCCCGTGGAGTCCCATTTTGCGGTACGCCACACCCCTCCCGATGAATAGGACCCCCGTTTCAACCGTAGCGCTCCAACAAAAGTCCGTTTCCTCCGTTTTGCGGTACGCCACACCCCTCCCGAGCAACAGGACCCCCGTTTCGACCGTAGGAGGTCTGTTTCCTCCATTTTGCGGTACGCCAGACCCCTCCCAATGAACAGGATCCCGTTTCGAATGTGGCCGGTCGAACACAAGGCCGTTTCCTCCGTTCCGCGGTACGCCAGGCCTCGTTTCCATCGGCTATTTCGTCCAAGCCGGTTGGCTCCCACGCGTTCCGTTGCCTCCCGATGAACACGACGCATTCAGTTTCCTCCCCATGAACATGACGATGACGCAGTTTCTCCGTTCTGACCCAGCCATGTAAACGAGCCCTGGCTGTACGTATGCACGAGTAGGCGTTCGAGACCCCGCCCGTACGTTTGTACGTGGACGTATTTTCTTTCTTGCACCCTGGCCGCTGTACGTATGTGTACATGCTACGTGCGCGCCTCTACTACGACATGTGCGCGCCTCCACATTGACCAGTATGTACGTACACGTTCGCGACCAGAATGATAACGCTACGTACGCTTCGGCCAGGTGGGTCTCGACTGTCAGGCACTTCCTTCCATGTGAAGATGTAGCTAGTGGGTCCCAGTAGTCAGGGGGCTAATTGTTATTTTTGCCCGGACGCACTTCCTTGCGTGTGAAGATGTAGCTGGTGGGTCCCAGCAGTCAGGGGGAAACATTATTTTTGCAAAATACGGTGGCCCGTGCGGTGGGCCCTGCTATCAGGTGGAGGAATAATTATTTTGCGCGTAATAACGAGGCACTTCCTTACGGCTGCCGTGGACCCAGCTGTCAGCCTCTCCTAGTACAATACTCTTCCGTTGGAAGCGTTCCTTGACCACGTTGACCACGCCGTGCCGAGAGCACCAGGGCGGTCCTTGAAATCTTTGCAAGTTCTCTACGCAATCACCAGAATTTTCCTTGCCTGTGAGTCAAAAACAACCAGGATTTTCCTTGCCAACTTCTGTTAAACATTTACTTTTATAAGTTAATAACACGTGGGATGTTTTTATAATGTATATATAAGTCTCTATAAAATATACGATAATAGTAATAATATAAATATATATAATGTGGTTAAAAAATACATTGAGCTGTTCATCTTTAAGAAAAAGCCCATAGGCCGGTATGGACCTCAAAATATAAGTTGAAATCACTGTCACTGTATGTTGTGGGATACACATGCTAAAATACAAAACCTAGGCCTAGCTGATACTTGTTCGCCCTCTGGAAAAAAATGATACCAGATCCCCGAGCAAACTGGATTAAAGAGGGGGCCGGCGGCACGACTGAAGAAGCACATCAGGAGCGATTTTTTCTTCTTCAGTGGATGGCTCTCGATGGCATTTTTTTACTTTCCTTTGCACCATACAACTTGTATTTTTAGCCTCCCAGTCCGTGGTGGACCAGAAGCCCATTTGCTGGGCGGGCCAACCTACAGAAACCAGCACTCGATTTTTCATCAAGCCCCCAAAGCAACGCAGTACTATGTTTGTTTTGAGGCCGAAAACATTACGGCAGGGGTTGAGCGGGGGAGGGGGCAAGACAGAGAAAAAAGATTAAAAAGAGCTGATGCACCGTTGCTACCCTAACAAAGCAGGTGCAATTCTTCTCGGGAAGAAGGTGTGCCGTTGACACCCACACGTCACATACCCCACAGTAGGCATACTAACAAGTTCACACACAAGCACAACTGAAAAGGTAAACATTCGTATCAAACTCAGGTTCACAGGACACGTTCATATTCATAGCCAACATTCACTATCAACAACTCAAAAGATTCATATATACACAAGTTCAGCATGTCTATGGATCGAACCAAATGATTGATAGATCACACAACAATTTTCATAGATAATTCACAAAAAGCTTCAGATATACACCTGTTCAGTATGTTTATGCATCCAAATGATTGAGATCACAACCAATATGATCCATGGACGAACTTTAATTACCTAGGGTACAGACTGGTAAATGGTGTTCAGTCGAAGGTACTTCTTGCTAAAATTAATGCTTGTACGAGTAAACTTTCGAGTACATAAGAGGCAGCACAGACAATCTGAACTTTGCTTGTAGGTTTATCCTCAAATAGTGGCCTCGTGCCGAGGGAGGTTTGAGTAACTTGGCCACTACTTTCATCCAAATAGTTTACTGGCTCATCTTGGTCTTGTAGCTCGCCAAATTCTACATTGCAAACGAGAAAGGAGGCGGTTGAGAAAATGAACCACCCAAATTTTTTGTGCAGTTCAACTGAAATGGAGCATCCCCGGCGTGCAGACTGATTAAGTGCCAGATGAATATACGCGTCAACCAACTTGTCTGGAATCTTTAGACTCCATGCCATACGGTTCGCTACCATATGTGCCAATAACCAAAAGGCACAAGTTGGGACCGAAGACTGGACTGCATTTTTCTGGGCCATGCACCAAGCAATATTTTTGGCGTTCACTCTCCTAATACTTGGAGTTTGACAATTGGTTGACGCCGGTTGATACTCGAATGAATATAGGCACTTCTTCTCGTCAAAATCGATGCTTGTCTGAGTGAACTTTGGAGTACATAGCAGCTCAGCCAGAGATAACGGTGCGGCCGACAGTGGGTCTCCTCCCTCGCTATCGACAACAGCCTAAACGCTGCCCTCCTCCCCTTTACCGGTTGAGGGGGATACGTCTGGATCTGTAACTAGCGATGAGGATAGAAAGACAGTGTTTTTTGAAGGGAGAAAGCCAGTGTTACCACCCCTATCTTGTTTAGATCTGGAGAGGATGTGAGTGTGTGATGTTGGGGAACGTAGTAATAATTCAAAATTTTCCTACGTGTCACCAAGATCAATCTAGGAGATGCTAGAAACAAGAGAGAGGGAGTGCATCTTCATACCCTTGAAGATCGCTAAGCGGAAGTGTTACAAGAACGCAGTTGACGGAGTCGTACTCGTGGCGATTCAAATCACGGAAGATCCAATCTAGCGCCGAACGGATGGCGCCTCTGCGTTCAACACACGTACAACCCGGGGATTTCTCCTCCTTCTTGATCCAGCAAAGGGAGAGGAGAAGTTGAGGGAAAGCTCCGGCAGCAAGAAGACGTGGTGGTGGAGCTTGCGGTTCTCCGGCAGGCCTTCGCCAAGCACTATGGAGGTGGAGGAGGTGTTGGAGGAGGAGAGGGCTGCACCTAGGGAAGGGTGCGGCTGCCCTCTCTCTCCCTCACTATATATAGGGGGAAGGGGGGTGGAGGAGGTGCCCAAGGGTTCCCAAGGGGAGGGGCGGCGGCCACAGGGAAACCCTAGATGGGTTTGGGCTCCCCCACCCGTAGGAAACTTGCCCCCCAAGCCGGGAGGGGTGGCTGCCCTAGGGAAGGCGCCCCCACTTCTCCACGTTACGTGAGATGGGGTGGGAGGGGCGCACAGCCCCTTAGTGGGCTGGTGTGCCCCCTCCCCTTGGCCCATAAGGCCCCCCAATGCTTGCCGGGGCCTTCGAAACACCTTTCGGTCACGCTGGTCGTCACCCGGTACTCCCAGAATAATTCCAGACTCCAATACCCTTCGTCCAATATATCGATCTTCACCTCTGGACCACTCCGAAGTTCCTCGTCACGTCCGGGATCTCATCCGGGACTGCGAACAACCTTCGGTAACCACATACTATTTCCCATAACAACTCTAGCGTCACTGAACCTTAAGTGTGTTTACCCTACGGGTTCGGGAACCATGCAAACATGACCGAGACACCTCTCCGGCCAATAACCAATAGTGGGATCTAGATACCCATATTGGCTCCCACATGTTCCAAGATGATCTCATCGGTTGAACCACGATGTTCGGGATTCAATCAATCCCGTATACAATCCCCTTTGTCTATCGGTATGTTACTTGCCCGAGATTCGATCGTCGGTATCCCCATACCTCGTTCAATCTCGTTACCGGCAAGTCTCTTTACTCGTTCCGCAACGCATGTTCTCGTTGCTAACTCATTAGTCACATTGAGCTCATTATGATGATGCATTACCGAGTGAGCCCAGAGATACCTCTCCGTCATACGGAGTGACAAATCCCAGTCTCGATTCGTGCCAACCCAACAGACACTTTCGGAGATACCTGTAGTGCACCTTTATAGTCACCCAGTTACGTTGTGACGTTTGATGCACCCAAAGCACTCCTACGGTATCTGGGAGTTGCACAATCTCATGGTCTAAGGAAACGATACTTGACATTATAAAAGCTCTAGCAAAACGAACTACATGATCTTGTGCTATGCTTAGGATTGGCTCTTTTCCTTCATATCATTCTCCCAATCATATGATCCCGTTATCAACGACATCCAATGTCCATGGCCAGGAAACCATGACCATCTATTGATCGACGAGCTAGTCAACTAGAGGCTTACTAGGGACATGTTGTGGTCTATGTATTCACACATGTATTATGGTTTCCGATCAATACAATTATAGCATGAACAATAGACAATTATCATGAACAAGGAAATATAATAATAACCATTTTATTATTGCCTCTAGAGCATATTTCCAACAGTCTCCCGCTTGCACTAGAGTCAATAATCTAGTTCACATCACCATGTGATCAACACTCGTAGTTCACATCGCCATGTGACTAACACCCAAGAGTTTACTAGAGTCAATATTCTAGTTCACATCGCCATGTGATTAACACCCAGGAGTTTACTAGAGTCAATAATCTAGTTCACATCACCATGTGATTAACACTCAATGAGTTCTAGGGTTTGATCATGTTATGCTTACGAGAGAGGTTTTAGTCAACGGGTCTGCAACATTCAGATCCGTGTGTTATTCGCAAATCTCTATTTCATATTGTAGATGTTGCTACTACGCTCCACTTGGAGCTATTCCAAATGGTTTCTCCACTATACGTATCTGGTTTGCTTCTCAGAGTCATCAGGATAGGTGTTAAAGCTTGCATCGACGTAACCCTTTACGCTGAACTCTTCATCACCTCCATAATTGTGAAAACATTTCCTTATTCCAAAGGACAATTTTGACTGCTATCCAATGATCCACTCCTGGATCATTCTTATACCCCCTTGCCAGAGACGCGGCAAGGCACATCGTGGTACACAGCATGGCATATCGTATAGAGCCTATGGCTAATTGATACATCTCCAACATATCTAACATTTTTGATTGCTCCATGCTATATTATCTACTGTTTTGGGCAATATTGGGCTTTATTTTCCACTTTTATATTATTTTTGGGACTAACCTATTAACCGGAGGCCCAGCCCAGATTTGTTGTTTTATGCCTATTTCAGTGTTTCGAGGAAAAGGAATATCAGACGAAGTCAAAATGGAACGAAATCAACTAGAGAAGTTATTTTTGGAAGGAAACCCACCTGATGGACTTGGACCCCATGTCAGAAGATACGGGAGGTGCTCACTAGGGTGGGGGCGCGCCCCCTGCCTCGTGGGGCCCCTGTAGCTCCACTGACGTACTCCTTTCACCCATATATACCTACGTACCCTAAAACTTCCAGAACAGAAGATAGATCGGGAGTTCCGCCACCGCAAGCCTCTGTAGCCACCAAAATCCAATCGGGACCCTGTTCCGGCACCCTGCCGGAGGGGGGATCCCTCACTGATGGCCATCTTCATCATCATGGCGCTCTCCATGACAAGGAGGGAGTAGTTCACCCTCGGGGCTGAGGGTATGTACCAGTAGCTATGTGTTTGATCTCTCTCTCTCTCTTTCTCTCTCTCTCTCTCTCTCTCTCTCTCTCTCTCTCGTGTTCTCTCTCGTGTTCCCTCTATGGCACGATCTTGATGTATCCCGAGCTTTTCTATTGTAGTTGGATCTTAAGATGTTTCTCCCCCTCTACTCTCTTGTGATGAATTGAGTTTCCCCTTTGAATTTATCTTATCGGATTGAGTCTTTATTTGAGAACACTTGATGTATGTCTTGTCGTGCTTATCTGTGGTGACAATGGGATATCATGTGCCACTTGATGTATGTTTTGGTGACCAACTTGCGGGTTCCGCCCATGAACCTATGCATAGGGGTTGGCACACGTTCTTGACTCTCCGATAGAAACTTTGGGGCACTCTTTGAAGTACTTTTATGTTGGTTGGATGAATCTGAGATTGTGTGATGCATATCGTATAATCATGCCCACGGATACTTGAGGTGACAATGGAGTATCTAGGTGACATTAGGGTTTTGGTTGATTTGTGTCTTAAGGTGTTATTCTAGTACGAACTCTTTTATAGATCGATCTGAAAGAATAACTTTGAGGTGGTTTTGTACCCTACCATAATCTCTACGTTTGTTCTTTGCTATTAGTGGCTTTGGAGTGACTCTTTGTTGCATGTTGAGGGCTTGTTATATGATCTATCTATGTTATTATTGTTGAGAGAACTTGCACTAGTGAAAGTATGAACCCTAGGCATTGTTTCCTAGCATTGCAATACCGTTTATGCTCACTTTTATCATTAGTTACCTTGCTGTTTTTATATTTGCAGATTACAAAAACCTTTATCTACCATCCATATTGCACTTGTATCACCATCTCTTGGCCGAACTAGTGCACCTATACAATTTACCATTGTATTGGGTGTGTTGGGGACACAAGAGACTCTTTGTTATTTGGTTGCAGGGTTGCTTGAGAGAGACCATCTTTATCCTACGCCTCCCACGGATTGATAAACCTTAAGTCATCCACTTGAGGGAAATTTGCTACTGTCCTACAAACCTGTGCACTTGCAGGCCCAACAACGTCTACAAGAAGAAGGTTGTGTAGTAGACATCAAGCTCTTTTATGGCGCCGTTGCCGGGGAGGCTAGGTAAGTGAAGGTATATCTTTAGATCTTGCAATCGAATCTTTTTGTTTCTTGTTTTAGCACTAGTCTAGTTTATAAAAGAAAACTACAAAAAAATGGAATTGAGTTTGTCTCATACGCTTCACCTTTTTAATATCTTTCGTGAGAATGATGGAAAGGAAAATTGTGCCAAAGTGTTAGAAGAAGAATTACATAGAATTCTCGGCATGAAATATGTGAATGATGAGCATGATTGCAATGTTGTTAGTATGAATTCCTTGAATATCCATGATGCTAATGATATGCAAAGCCACAAGCTTGGGGAAGCTATGTTTGATGAAGATGATATTTTTTGTCCCCCAAGCTTTGATGAGAAAATTTATTATGATGAAAGCATGCCTCCTATCTATGATGATTATTGTGATGACACGTATGCTTTAAAGAATAATGATAACCATGAAACTTGTCATCTTGATCTTAATGTTCAATCACATGATAGTTATTTTGTTGAGTTTGCTCCCACTATTGTTCATGAGAAGAATTTTGCTTATGTGGAGAGTAATAAATTTTCTATGCTAGTAGACCATGAAAAGAATGCTTTAGGTGCTGGTTATATTGTTGAATTCATTCATTCTGCTACTGAAAATTATTATGAGGGAGGAACATATGCTTCTACATATTGCAATAATATCAAGTTTCCTCTCTATGTGCTTAAAGTTTTGAAGTTATGCTTGTTTTACCTTCCTATGCAAGTTGATTCTTGTTCCCATAAGTTTTTTGCTCACAAAATCCCTATGCATAGGAAGTGGGTTAGACTTAAATGTGCTAGTCATATTCTTCATGATGTTCTCTTTATGTTTCAATTCTTATCTTTTTGTGAGCATCATTGAAATCATCATGCCTAGCTAGGGGCGTTAAACGATAGCGCTTGTTGGGAGGCAACCCAATTTTATTTTACTTTCTTGCTTTTTGTTTCTGTTTAGGAATAAATAATCCATCTAGATTCTGTTTAGATGTGGTTTTATGTTTTAATTAGTGTCTGTGCCAAGTAGAACCTTTGGGAAGACTTGGGTGAAGTCTTTATGATCATGCTGTAAAAAACAGAGACTTTAGCGCTCACGAAATTAGCTAGAACTTTTTACTGGAGAGTGCTATTTAGTTGATTATTTTTGGAGATGATTACTAGTAAAATTCCTCAGGTCCACAAATTTATTTTAGAATTTGTGGAGTTCCAGAAGTTTGCGTTAGTTGCAGATTACTACAGACTGTTCTGTTTTTGACAGATTCTGTTTTCATTGTGTTGTTTGCTTATTTTGATGAATCTGTGTTAGTAAAATAGTTTATAAACCATAGAGAAGTTGGAATACAGTAGGTTTAACACCAATATAAATAAAGAATGAGTTCATTACAGTACCTTGAAGTGGTGTTTTGTTTTCTTTCGCTAACAGAGCTCACGAGATTTCTGTTAAGTTTTGTGTTGTGAAGTTTTCAAGTTTTGGGTAAAGATTCGATAGACTATGAAATAAGGAGTGGAAACAGCCTAAGCTTGGGGATGCCCAGGGCACCCCAAGGTAATATTCAAGGATAACCAAGCGCCTAAGCTTGGGGATGCCCCGGAAGGCATCCCCTCTTTCGTCTTCGTTCATCGGTAACTTTACTTGGAGCTATATTTTTATTCACCACATGATATGTGTTTTGCTTGGAGCGTCATTTTATTTTCTTTAGCTTTGCTTGCTGTTAGTTATAATAATGTTTTGCATCTTTAGTTTCAACAAAAAAGTCAAGGATAGCCTTTTCCATGCTTATTTTGCAAGTATGCATGTTGCTGTTTGAAGACAGAAAGTTTACCGCAGTTGCAAAAATTCCCTAAAAAATTCAGAGAGTGGTATAATGTTGAATATTTTTGAATATTGAGCTATGATAAATTTTTTACAGTGGGAATTTTAGTTTATAATTTTTGGAGTTACGGAAGTATGATGAATCTTGCATTCTTTACAGACTATACTGTTTTGACAGATTACTGTTATGTTTGCATATGTTTGCTTGTTTAATGATTCTATTTGAGGATAGGAGTATTAAATATGCAGAGGCATTTAGTATGCAATGTTGAATAATAATGTTAGTGACTTGTTACTGTAGAAAATGATAAGGTTTTGCATTGGTCTATACTAACCTATCTCACGAGTTCTTGCTGAGTTTGTTGTGAATGAAGCTTTTGATAAAAAAGAGAAACCATGATATGAGAGGAATTAAGGAGACACAAAAGTTCAAGCTTGGGGATGCCCAAGGCACCCCAAGATAATATTTCAAGAATTCTCAAGCATCTAAGCATGGGGATGCCCCGGTAGGCATCCCACCTTTCTTCTTCAACAACTATCGGTTAGTATCGGTTGAGCCTAAGTTTTTGCTTCTTCACATGAGTTGTGCTATCCTTGCATTGTCATTTTATTTTGTTTTGCTTGCTGTTTGGATATAATAGCAAGATCTAAAATTGTTAAATGTGGGAGAGTCTTCACATAGTTGTATAATTATTCGACTACTCATTGATCTTCACTTATATCTTTCGGAGTAGTTTGTCATTTGCTCTAGAGCATCACTTATATCTTTTAGAGCATGGTGGTAGTTTTATTTTTAAGAAATTTATGAACTCTCATGCTTCATTTATATTATTTTGATAGTCTTAAATAGCATGGTAATTTGCTTAAATAATGCTGATATGCTAAGCATACAAGATTTGTAAGAATTCTTATGAGTGTGTTGAATACTAAGAAAAGTTTGATACTAGATAATTGTTTTGAGATATGGAGGTAGTGATATAAAGTCATGCTAGTTGGGTGATTATGAATTTAAAGAATGCTTGTGTTGAAGTTAGCAAGTCCCGTAGCATGCACGTATGGTTAAAGTTGTCTAAAAATTAGAAACATGAAGTGTACCTGGCTTGTGCATCCTTATGAGTGGCGGTCGCGGACGAGCGATGGTCTTTTCCTACCAATCTATCCCCCTAGGAGCAAGCGCGTAGTACTTGATTTTTGATGACTTCTAAATTTTTGCAATAAGTATATGAGTTCTTTTGATTAATGTTGAGTCCATGGATTATACGCACTTTTACCTTTCCGCCTTTGCTAGCCTCTTGATGCACGTGCATTGCCCTTTCTCACCTTGAGAGTTGGTGCAAACTTCGCCGGTGCATCCAAACCCGGTGATATGATACGCTCTTTCACACATAAACCTCCTTATATCTTCCTCAAAACAGCCACCATACCTACCTATTATGGCATTTCCATAGCCATTCCGAGATATATTGCCATGCAACTTTCCACCATTCCGTTCATCATCATCATGACATACTTTACTTTTTTCATATTGCCATTGCATGATCATGTAGTTGACATAGTATTTGTGGCAAAGCCACCGTGCATTATTTTTCATACATGTCACTCTTGATTCATTGCACCATGCCGGTACACCGCTGGAGGCATTCATATAGAGTCATATCTTGTTCTAGTTTCAAGTTGTAATCATTATATTGTAATCAATAGAAGTGTGATGATCATCATTATTAGAGCATTGCCCAATCAAAAAAAAGAGAAAGGCCAAAAAAAGGAAGGGCCTAAAAAAAGAAAATAAATAAAAAGGGCAATGTTACTATCTCTTTTTCCACACTTGTGCTTCAAAGTAGCACCTTGTTCTTCATGTAGTGAGTCTCATATTTTGTGCTTCAAAATAGCACCATGTTTTTCATATAGTGAGTCTCATAAGTTGTCTTTTTATACTAGTGGGAATTTTTAGTTATAGAACTTGGCTTGTATATTCCGACGATGGGCTTCCTCAAAATGCCCTAGGTCTTCATGAGCAAGCAAGTTGGATGCACACCCACTAGTTTTCTTTTGTTGAGCATTCATAGCTCTAGTGCATCCATTGCATGGCAATCCCTACTCCTCATGTTGACATCAGTTGATGGGCATCTCCATAGCCCATTGATTATCCTCGTCAATGTGAGACTTTCTCCTTCTTTGTCTTCTCCACACAATCCCCATCATCATATTCTATTCCACCCATAGTGCTATATCCATGGCTCACGCTCATGTATTGCATGATGTTTGAAAAAGTTTGAGATTATTTAAGTATGAAACAATTGCTTGGCTTGTCAACGGGGGTATAGAAGTTGGGAACATCTTTGTGTGACGAAAATGAAGCATAGCCTAACTATATGATTTTGTAGGGATGAACTTTCTTTTGCCATGTTATTTTGAGAAGACATAATTGCTTAGTTAGTATGCTTGAAGTATTATTATTTTTATGTCAATATGAACTTTTTTCTTGAATCTTTGTGATCTGAATATTCCTATCACAAGTAAGAAGAATTACATTGAAGTTATGCCAACTAGCATTCCACATCAAAAATTATCTTTTTTATCATTTACCTACTCAAGGACGAGCAGGAATTAAGCTTGGGGATGCTTGATACGTCTCCAACGCATCTATAATTTTTGATTGCTCCATGCTATATTATCTACTGTTTTGGGCAATATTGGGCTTTATTTTCCACTTTTATATTATTTTTGGGACTAACCTATTAACCGGAGGCCCAACCCAGATTTGCTGTTTTATGCCTATTTCAGTGTTTCGAGGAAAAGGAATATCAGACGGAGTCAAAACAGAACGAAATCAACTGGAGAAGTTATTTATGGAAGGAAACCCACCTGATGGACTTGGAACCCATGTCGGGAAGATACGGAGGTGCTCACGGCGTGGGCGCCCCGGCACGCCTCCTGCCTCGTGGGGCCCCGTAGCTCCACCGACGTACTCCTTTCACCCATATATACCTACGTACCCTAAAACTTCCAGAACGGAAGATAGATCGGGAGTTCCGCCGCCGCAAGCCTCTGTAGCCACCAAAAAAAAATCGAGACCCTGTTCCGGCACCCTGCCGGAGGGGGGATCGCTCACCGGTGGCCATCTTCATCATCTCGGCGCTCTCCATGACGAGGAGGGAGTAGTTCACCCTCGGGGCTAAGGGTATGTACCAGTAGCTATGTGTTTGATCTCTCTCTCTCTCGTGTTCTCTCTTGTGTTCCCTCTATGGCACGATCTTGATGTATCCCGAGCTTTGCTATTGTAGTTGGATCTTATGATGTTTCTCCCCCTCTACTCTCTTGTGATGAATTGAGTTTTGCCTTTGAAGTTATCTTATCGGATTGAGTCTTTATTTGAGAACACTTGATGTATGTCTTGCCGTGCTTATCTGTGGTGACAATGGGATATCATGTGCCACTTGATGTATGTTTTGGTGACCAACTTGCGGGTTCCGCCCATGAACCTATGCATAGGGGTTGGCACACGTTCTTGACTCTCCGATAGAAACTTTGGGGCACTCTTTGAAGTACTTTTATGTTGGTTGGATGAATCTGAGATTGTGTGATGCATATCGTATAATCATGCCCACGGATACTTGAGGTGACAATGGAGTATCTAGGTGACATTAGGGTTTTGGTTGATTTGTGTCTTAAGGTGTTATTCTAGTACGAACTCTTTTATAGATCGATCCGAAAGAATAACTTTGAGGTGGTTTCGTACCCTACCATAATCTTATGTTTGTTCTCCGCTATTAGTGGCTTTGGAGTGACTCTTTGTTGCATGTTGAGGGCTTGTTATATGATCTATCTATGTTATTATTGTTGAGAGAACTTGCATTAGTGAAAGTATGAACCCTAGGCCTTGTTTCCTAGCATTGCAATACCGTTTACGCTCACTTTTATCATTAGTTAACTTGTTGTTTTTATATTTTCAGATTACAAAAACCTTTATCTACCATCCATATTGCACTTGTATCACCATCTCTTGGCCGAACTAGTGCACCTATACAATTTACCATTGTTTGGGTGTGTTGGGGACACAAGAGACTCTTTGTTATTTGGTTGCAGGGTTGCTTGAGAGAGACCATCTTCATCCTCCTCCCACGGATTGATAAACCTTAGGTCATCCACTTGAGGGAAATTTGCTACTGTCCTACAAACCTGTGCACTTGCAGGCCCAACAACGTCTACAAGAAGAAGGTTGTGTAGTAGACATCACTAATCCATAGGGAACTACTTTTGTCCTATCTCTTTCTTCTGCCGTGGTCGAGCTTCAAGTCTTAACTTCACACCTTACAACTCAGGCAAGAACTCCTTCTTTGACTGATCCATCTTGAACTCCTTCTAGATCATGTCAAGGTACGTGCTCTGTGAAAGTCTTATCAGGCGTCTTGATCTATCTCTATAGATCTTGATACCCAACATGTAAGCAGTTTTACACAGGTCTTCCTTTGAAAAACTCCATTCAAACAACCCTTTATGCTTCCCATAGATTCTACAACATTTGCGATCAACAATATGTCATCCACATATACTTGTCAAAATGTTGTAGTGCTCCCACTCACTTTCTTGTAAATACAAGTTTCTTGCAAACTTTGTATAAACCCAAATGCTTTGATCACCTCATCAAAGCGTATGTTCCAACTCCGAGATGCTTGCTCCAGTCCATAGAAGGATCGTTGGAGTTTGCATACCTTTTAGCATCCTTAGGATCGACAAAACCTTTTGGTTGTATCACATACAGCCTTTCCTCACGGAAACCGTCAAGGAAACTTTGTTTTGACATCCATCTGCCAGATTTTGTAAATGAAAATGTAGCAACTGCTAACATAATTCTAACAGACTTTAGCATCGCTATGATTGAGAGAGTCTCATCATAGTCAACCCCTTGAACTTGTCAGAAACTTCTTTGAGACAAGTCGAGCTTCACAAATTATGATAATACCATCAGCGTTTGTCTTCTTCTTAAACATCCAATTATTCTCAATGGCTTGCCGATCATCGGGCAAGCCCGCCAAAGTCCATACTTTGTTCTCATACATGGATCCTATCTCGGATTTCATGGCTCCTAGCCATTTGTTGGAATCCGGGCCCACCATCGCTTCTCCATAGCTCATAGGTTCATCGTTGTCCAACAATCATGACCTTTAAGACAGGGTTACCACTCAGAAGTTGTACACACCCTTGTCGACCTACGAGGTTCGATAGTAACTTGATCTGAAGCTTTATGATCATCATCATTAGCTTTCTCTTCAACTAAGGTAGGTGCCACAAAAACATCTTTTTGTGTTGCGCTATTCTATGGTTGAAGTAAAGGTTCAACAACCTCATCAAGTTCTATCTTCCTCCCACTCAATTCTTTCGAGAGAAACTCTTTCTCGAGAAAGGACATGTTCCTAATGACAAACACTTTGCCCTCAGATCTGAGATAGAAGGTATACCATATCGTCTTGTTTGGGTATTCTATGAAGACACAATTTTGCGCTTTGGGTTCGAGCTTTTCTGGCCGAAGCCTATCGACATAAGCATCATAGCCCCAAAACTTAAGAAACAACAACTTAGGTTTCTTGCTAAACCATATTTCATACGGTGTTGTCTCCACGGACTTAGACGGTGCCCTATTTAAAGTGAATGTAATTGTGTCTAATGCATAAACCCAAAATGATAGCGGTAGATCGGTAAGAGACATCATAGATTGCACCATATCCAATAGGGTGCGATTACAATGTTCGTACACACCATTACGCTATGGTATTCCAGGTAGCGTCAACTGTGAAACGATTCCACCTTGTCTTTAGTGATTGCCAAACTCATAACTCAGATACTCTCCCCTTGATTCGATCGTAGGAACTTGATATTCTTGTTATGATGATTCTCAACTTCACTCTAAAATTGCTTGAACTTTTCAAACATTTCAGACTTATGCTTCATTAAGTTAATATACCCATATCTACTCAATTCATCGGTGAAGGTGAGAAAATAACGATATCCACTGCGTGCGTCAACACTCATTGGACCGCACACATCAGCATGTGTGATTTCCAACAAGTCACTTGCCCGTTCCATTGTTCCAGAAAATGGGGTTTTAGTCATCTTGCCTATGAGGCATGGTTCACATGTGTCAGGTGATTCAAAATCAAGTGATTCGAAAAGTCCATTAGCATGGAGGTTCTTCATGCGCTTTACACCAATATGACCTAAGCGGCAGTGCCACAAGAAAGTGGTACTATCATTATCAACTTAACATCTTTTGGCATCAATGATATGACCATGTGTATCACTACGACCGAGATTCAATAAACCATTCACATTGGGTGCATGACCATAGAAGGTATTATTCATGTAAACAGAATAACCATTATTCTCTGACTTAAATGAATAACCGTATTGCAATAAACATGATCTAATCATGTTCATGCTCAACGCAGACACCAATGCAAACAACATTTACCTGGGTTCGACACTAATCCCTAAGGTAGAGGGAGCGTGCGATGGTGATCATATCATCCTTGGAAACACTTCCAACACACATCGTCACCTTGTCCTTAGCTAGTCTCCGTTTATTCCGTAGATTTTTTTCGAGTTACCAATATTAGCAACTGAACCGGTATCTAATACCCATGTGCTACCTGGAGTACTAGTAAGGTACACATCAATAACACATATACCAAATGTACTTTTGTTGAAGTTGCCAGCCTTCTTATCTACCAAGTATTTGAGGCAGTTCCGCTACCAGTGACTGTTCCCCTAATAGAAGCACTTCGTCTCGGGTTTGGGGTTCTTGGGTTTCTTCACTGGAGCGGCAACTGGCTTGCCATTCATGAAGTTTCCCTTCTTTCCCTTGCCCTTCTTTGAAACCAGTGGTCTTGTTAACCATCAACACTTTGATGCTCCTTCTTGATTTCTACCTTTACGGCCTTAAGCACGACGAACAGCTCTGGGATTATCTTCCCTTGCATGTTATATTTCATCACAAAACTATAGTAGCTTGGTGATAGTGACTTATCTGGAAGATTAACTCCCACTTGATTCAAGCGATTGAAGTACCCAGACATTCTAAGCACATGCTCACTGGCTGAGCTATTCTCCCCATCTTGTAGGCAAAGATCTTCTTAGAGGACTCAAACCTCTCAACACGGGCATGAGCCTGAAATACCAATTTCAGCTCTTGAAACATCTCATATGTTCCATGGCATTCAAAACGCTTTTGGAGCCCTGACTCTAAGCCATAAAGCATGGCGTACTAAACTATCATGTTGTCATCAGAACGTGTCTGCCAGATATTCACAACATCCACGAACGACGCCAAAGGGGTTGGCACACCGAGTGGTGCATCAAGGACAGAAACCTTCTGTGTAGCAGTGAGGACAATCCTCAGACTACGGCCCTAGTCCGCACAATTTCTTACAATATCTTTCAACTTAGTCTTTCTCTAGGAATGTATTAAAACAAGGAGCTAAAGCGCGAGCTATTAATCCACAACATAATTTGCAAAGACAATTTAGACTATGTTCATGATAATTAAGTTCATCTAATCAAATTATTTAATGAGCTCCCACTCAGATAGACATCCCTCTAGTCATCTAAGTGATACATGATCCGAATCGACTAGGCCGTGTCCGATCATCACGTGAGACGGACTAGTCATCAACGGTGAACATCTCCATGTTGATCGCATCTACTGTATGACTCATGTTCGACCTTTCGGTCTCTCGTGTTCCGAGGCCATGTTTGTACATGTTAGGCTCGTCAAGTCAACCTAAGTGTTTTGCATGTGTAAATCTGGCTTACACCCATTGTATTCGAACGTTAGAATCTATCACACCCGATCATCATGTGGTGCTTCGAAACAACGGACCTTCGCAACGGTGCACAGTTAGGGGGCAACCCTTTTCTTGAAATTTTAGTGAGGGGTCATCTTATTTATGCTACTGTCGTTCTAAGCAAATAAGATGTAAACATGACAAACATCACATGCAAATCATAAAGTGACATGATATGGCCAATATCATCTTACGCCTTTGATCTCCATCTTCGAGGCACAGCATGATCACCTTCCTCACCGGCATGACACTATGATCTTCATCATCATGATCTCCATCATCATGTCTTCATGAAGTTGTCTCGCCAACTATTACTTCTACTACTATCGCTAATGGTTAGCAATACACTAAAGTAATTACATGGCGTTTTCATTGACACGCAGGTCATACAATAAATTAAGACAACTCCTATGGCTCCTGCCGGTTGTCATACTCATCGACATGCAAGTCGTGATTCCTATTACAAGAACATGATCAATCTCATACATCACATATATCATTCATCACATCCTTTTGGCCATATCACATTACATAGCATACCCTGCAAAAACAAGTTAGACGTCCTCTAATTGTTGTTGCATGTTTTACGTGGCTGCTAAGGGTTTCTAGCAAGAAAGTTTCTTACCTACGCAAAAGCCACAATAGTGATATGCCAATTGCTATTTACCCTTCATAAGGACCCTTTTCATCAAATCCGATCTGACTAAAGTGGGAGAGACAGGCACCCACTAGCCACCTTACGCATCAAGTGCATGTCTGTTGGTGGAACTTGTCTCACGTAAGAGTACGTGTAAGGTCGGTCCGGGCCGCTTCATCCCACAATGTCGCCGAATCAAGATAAGACTAGTAATGGTAAGCAAATTAAACAAATCATCGCCCACAACTACTTGTGTTCTACTCATGCATAGAATCTACGCATAGGCCTAGCTCATGATGCCACTGTTGGGGAATGTAGTAATAATTCAAAATTTTCCTACGTGTCACCAAGATCAATCTAGGAGATGCTAGCAACGAGAGAGAGGGAGTGCATCTTCATACCCTTGAAGATCACTAAGCAGAAGTGTTACAAGAACGCGGTTGATGGAGTCGTACTCGCGGCGATTCAAATCGCGGAAGATCCGATCTAGCGCCGAACGGACGGCGCCTCCACGTACAACACACATATAGCCCGGGGATGTCTCCTCCTTGATCCAGCAAGGGGAGAGGAGAAGTTGAGGGAAAGCTCCGGCAGCACGACGACGTGGTGGTGGAGCTTGCGGTTCTCCGGCAGGGCTTCTCCAAGCACTATGGAGGAGGAGGAGGTGTTGGAGGAGGAGAGCGCTGCGCCTGGGGAAGGGTGCGGCTGCCCTCTCTCTCCCTCACTATATATAGGGGGAAGGGGGTGGAGGAGGCGCCCTAGGGTTCCCTAGGGGAGGGGCGGCGGCCACAGGGGAAACCCTAGATGGGTTTGGGCGCCCCCACCCCTAGGAAACTTGCCCCCCAAGCCGGGACGGGTTCTGCCCTAGGGGAGGCGCCCCCACCTCTCCATATTACGTGAGATGGGGTGGGAGGGGCGCACAGCCCCTTAGTGGGCTGGTGTGCCCCATCCCCTTGGCCCATAAGGCCCCCCAACGCTTGTCGGGGCCTCCGAAACACCTCTCGGCCACGCTGGTCGTCACCTGGTACTCCCAGAACAATTCTGGACTCCAATACCCTTCGTCCAATATATCGATCTTCACCTCCGGACCACTCCGGAGTTCCTCGTCACGTCCGGGATCTCATCCGGGACTTCGAACAACCTTCGGTAACCACATACTATTTCCCATAACAACTCTAGTGTCACCGAACCTTAAGTGTGTAGACCCTACGGGTTCGGGAACCATGCAGACATGACCGAGACACCTCTCCGGCCAATAACCAATAGCGGGATCTGGATACCCATATTGGCTCCCACATGTTCCACGATGATCTCATCGGATGAACCACGATGTCGGGGATTCAATCAATCCCGTATACAATTCCCTTTGTCTATCGGTATGTTACTTGCCCGAGATTCGACCGTCAGTATCCCCATACCTCGTTCAATCTCGTTACCGGCAAGTCTCTTTACTCGTTCTGCAACGCATGGTCTAAGCAAATGATACTTGACATTATAAAAGCTCTAGAAAAACTAACTACACGATCTTGTGCTATGCTTTGGATTGGGTCTTGTCCATCACATCATTCTCCCAATGATGTGATCCCGTTATCAACGGCATCCAATGTCCATGGCCAGGAAACCATGACCATCTATTGATCAACTAGCTAGTCAACTAGAGGCTTACTAGGGACATTTGTGGTCCATGTATTCACACATGTATTACGGTTTCCGATCAATACAATTATAGCATGAACAATAGACAATTATCATGAACAAGGAAATATAATAATAACCATTTTATTATTGCCTCTAGGGCATATTTCCAACATGTGAATAGAGCAACCCTAGCAAGCAAGCATGGAGGCTCCGGCCTATATATACGTAGTGGGGTAGTTTTCCTTTTTCACTCCACCAAAACAATCGTTTAAAATTGTGTACTACGTGCCAGGTCGCCGTTTTTTATCATTCAAGCCTGGTACAAGTCCCTCCATTAAATGAACAACCACCCCCTCGTAAAAATTGTGAACATGCCCACGGCTAAAATTACCAGAAACGTGGGTTGCCCCAACATGCATTATTATTTATATTTTCTTCTCCCTCCGTTCCTAAATATAAGTCTTTTTTATTAGCCACACCTAAGACAAGAATTTTTTTTATTAGCAGTGAACCCCACATGTCATAGACACAAAAAGTGTGGCAAGATTCCCTTAGGCAAGCCAAAGTGTGTCTAACAATTTGAGCAACTCAAGTTAGGCAAGTGTGGGAAAAATAATGTGGCAACATAAGACAAACATAGTCACAATCCAAACAGCCCCGTAATTTTTTGTGACATGCATGAAAATTTGGTTAGTTAAATCTATAGTCAAAATTTGGCAAGGTGCATCAAATCAACACATGCAAGTATCAAAAGGGAAGTCACGGCATGCATGCATGCGTTGTACTCCCTCCGTTTCCAAATATAAGTCTTTTTAGAGATTGCAACAAGTGACTAAATACGAAGCAAAATATGTCTACATACATCTGTATGTTGTAGTCCATTTGAAATGTGTAAAAAGACTTATATTGAGTGTTGTGCTTTGATGTGTCGCGTCAACTCGTACAAGACCGAGAAGTTTGATTACTACAATGTCGTCTCCCTCGCGGACTGAGCTCCGGTGCCTTAACTGCACCTGCATTTGGCTGCATGACAGGTGGGCCAACCACCTGTTGGGACCACCTGTCACAGATGCAAAGGCAGGAGCAGTAAGTCAATGAAGTTGCGTCCCTCCCTCACGCATGAGCGTGGTGGCTGGCAGGACTAGTAGGAGCTTTCGCTACACGCGTCTTGACGGCGGCGAACTTGCGAATGGAGTTGACCATCATGTCATCCATGCGAGAGGCGAAGCCGGCATCGGCGAGGGCTACGATGCCGGCGGTTGCCAGCACCGTCTGGAAATGTTGTGCGGTGCGGGGCTACAGGCCGGCGCCTTGCATGATTTGGCACAACCGACTGCCGCTCGTGACCATCGCCTCCATAGGTGCTTCTGGCTTCTGGTCAATTGTTCTTGGATTGGAGTGAGCAGTGTTGCGCAGAGACTAAGGAGTAGATGGATTGGAGTGGTGGGGCACCTTTATATGAGAATCCAAACTCTGTTGCATTCACATTGTGCTGGCTCTATTCTGCTTCTCTAATTGATTCCCTCTGCATGTAGAGTAATTTGAGGATGCATCATTGACCGTTCAACGTCCCGGGAACCGCTACCCTCTCCCTCCTTGGCATTCAAGCACCTATGGAGGCGACTGTCGCTCGCGTCTATCGCGTGTCAGGAGATGTTCCCGTCGACGACGAGGTGCCTATGGTGACTGTAAATTTCAAGATGATAGTACTAGTATACTAAATATTGTGCACCGCGACCAAGGCTGAGAGGAAAATGAGAGAACTACGTATTTATTTACGGTGTAGATTCACTCATTTTGCTCCATATGTACTCCGTCTTGGTGTAGTCTAGTCACTTGTTGAAATCTCTAGAAAGGCAAATACTCCTTTCTGGTTTACAGGGCTATACTAGCAAGTACTACAATAGTGGGCTCACATAGCAATTTTGTCTCATGCAAGAGCCTGGCTATATGCGTGCTCCAGGGTTCCCAACTGCCACGTTCGGGTTGCACTTGGCTCTTCGCCTCTTCGAGAAGACGAACAATGATGTTACTACTACTGCTTCTACATTATCGAATCCACTGTTGCATGTCCGTCCACAGCGAGCGGGAGGGATAGCTTGTTGTAGTACTATAAGCAAAAGCCTGTCCTCGTCTGTGAGCCACCTCGCGCATGGGCAAGGGAGAAGGTGTTTAGTACGAGTTGACGCGACACATCATAGCACTGGCCCCACATGGTTGCCTCTAAACTTGGCTGAAAGACCCGCAGTGTACAATACTCCATTTGCTGCAACCTCTAACATTTACCCCACCACAAATTAAAATATATATTCATGTCTTGACCAGATGAGCATGCAAACTAGAATCACCAGGATGATAGGTAGGGCCAGAAGATTACTTTAATCAAAAAAATATAGCATGGAGCCGACCCCAACGATTTTAAGCTTACAGGCACGGTACACGCTATCTTAGACTACTCTACACATGAAACTGCAACACGAGCGTCCGGGCTGCGTTTGGCTCTTCGCCTCTTCGGGAAGTCGAACAATGATGGAGTACTACTGAAGTGGAGGAGTACTACTGATATGCTTCCGCCATCGACACCGATTGAACTGCTGCATGTCCACCGCGTGCGGGAGGGAGAACGTGTAGCGAACGAAAGCTTCTCCTAGTCCTGCCAGCCACCACGCTCATGGGCGAGGGAGGGACGCAACTTCATTGACTTACTGCTCCTGCCTTTGCGTCTACGACAGGTGGGCCCAACAGGTCAGTGGCCCACCTGTCATGCAGCCAAAGCCAGGTGCGGTTAAGGCGAGAGGGCATTATAGTAATCAAACTTCTCACTACTAGGAAAAGGCCTACTAATGGCGCACCAGTTTTGCCTACTAATGGCGCATCACTGGTGCGCCATTACTAGCACGCCATTAGTAATTTTACTAATGGCGCACCACCGATGCACCATTAGTATCGGTATACTAATGGCGCACCACCGTGCGCCATTAGTATAAACCTGATCGCCATTAGTATAGGCCACTGGTGCGCCATTAGTATAAACAGCGGTGCGCCATTAGTATTTTTGAATTTTGAAGGCGGGAAAATAGTAGTGGCGCACCGTCTAACCCCCACTGTGTGCCATTGCTATTTTTGAATTTTGAATTTGGATCTGGATCGTGATTTTTTTGCCCATTTTTTGCTAGTTTTTTTTGCTTGTTTTTTGGCATGATATTATTTCAAATTTTGTTCCTATTTTTGGATCTTGTAAGTTCTTTTGCCGTGTTCTTTTGCCGGAGAGGAGTTCGCCGGAGAGGAGGAGGAGGAGGAGGAGGAGGAGGAGGAGGAGGTCACCGGAGAGGCGCTCTCCTACATCGCCGGAGAGGAGGAGGAGGTCGCCGGAGAGGAGTTCACCGAAGCATCGGAGAGGAGGAAGGAGAAACCATGAGGGAATGGGAGGAGAGGAGGGAGGAGGAGCTCACCGGAGAGGAGGGAGGAGAAACCGTGAGGGGAGGGGAGGGGAGGAGAGCAGGGAGGAGGAGGAGGTTCCCGGAGAGGAGGAGGTCGCCGGAGAGGAGGAGGAGGTCGCCGGAGAGGAGGAGGAGGTCGCCGGAGAGGGAGAAGGAGGTCGCCGGAGAGGAGGAGGAGGTCGCCGGAGAGGAGAAGGAGGTCGCCGGAGAGGAGGAGAAGGAGTGGAGGAGAGGAGAGGAGAGGAGGAGATGGAGTGGAGGAGAGGTGGAGTGGAGGAGGTGCGCCCAGCCATATATACGACATACTAATGGCGCACCATGGGCCGGTGCGCCATTAGTAATTTTTTTTATTTTTTTGACTTATTTTGAATTTTGAAGGCAGGAAGATACTAATGGCGCACCATGGCCAGGTGCGCCATTAGTAACTATTTTTTTTATTTTTTTGACTTATTTTAAATTTTGAAGGCGGGAAGATACTAATGGCGCACCATGGGCAGGTACGCCATTAGTGAGTTTGAATGTTTTTTGAATTTTTTTGCCTCTCCAGATCTTAAAAGCCCCGTATCTTTTTTTCTGTTAGGTTTTTGAGGATTTTGAAAATGTTTAACGGGGTTCCCCCAGTTAAATTCGGATGTAACTTTTCGAGTAGATGATTTTTCATATAAAAAACTTTTTCATCCGAGTTAGTATGTAAAAGTTATGCCCATTTTTAAAAATTCTCGAGAGATTTTGCAAATGAAGTCGAAATTCATATTTGCAAATTTTCCCAACAACTAGACCACATATCACATGGGAAACTTATTTTCTTTTATTTTTTTGACATTTTCATCATTTTCTTTTATTTTTTTAAAAACTGAAAAGCGATCCACGGGGTGCATTCGGTGGAAGTGGTGGCCAAGTTACTAATGGCGCACCATGGGGTGGTGCGCCATTACTAGTTCAACTAGTAATGGCGCACCACTCTCACGGTGCGCCATTACTAGTTTTGAAAAAAAAATAAAAAAAATTGATATTTTTTTGATTTTTTTTTTAAAAAAACTTAGTAATGGCGCACCAGTGGGAAGTGCGCCATTACTAGTTAAAACTAGTAATGGCGCACCGAGACATGGTGCGCCATTAGTAACAAAATTTTATTTATTTATTTTTTACTTTTTTTTTCAAAACTACTAATGGCGCACGAGGATGTGGTGTGCCATTACTATGTCAATTAGTAATGGCGCACGATGCATCGGTGCGCCATTAGTAACAAAAGAAAAATTTATGTTTTTTTTTGAAACTACTAATGGCGCACCACACACCAGGTGCGCCATTAGTAATATATTACTAATGGCGCACCGAGACGTGGTGCGCCATTAGAATATAGTAATGGCGCACCACATCACAGGTGCGCCATTAGTAGCCATTCCATCTATAGCCCTTTTTGTAGTAGTGTCTCGGTCTTGTACGAGTTGACGCGACACATCAAAGCACTGCACTCGATATATTTCAATAATTTGCGTTTACCGATGCATTAATTACAACGCATGCATGCATGTCGTGACTCTTCTTTTGATACTTGCATGTGTTGATTTAATGCACCTTTAAGTAGTATGAATATGTGATGGTAAAGCTTCGTAATGCCCCAGCCCTAATAAAGCGAGAGATAGCTGTGCACGAGGAGGGCGAGATCATGCAAACGGAACAGGACCCGACGATGGAGCTCTCTATGGTCTCGACGGACCTCACCTTGCTCCACTGCCCCTTGTGCCTCTGCCCCTTGAAGCCTCCAGTGTATGAGGTTCGAATACACCTGACCCGTTCGGCTGATCGAGCAAGGTGCAGGTTTCTTGATTGATGTGTTGTTCGATTGATTTGTGCAGTGCAAGGGAGGGCACCGGGCTTGCGCGGACTGCCGCGTCGAGCACCCCGGGAACCAGCGGCAGTGCCAGAAGTGCGAGCACGGCGGTGGCTTTGACATGCGGAACACGGAGGTTGACGTCGTCCTCTCCTTGGTGAGGGTGGAGTGCCCGCACGAAGACTGTGGGCTCTACGTCACTTACCAGAAGCTCGCCGATCACCAGAGCGTGTGTCCGCTCGCGCCCTGCAAATGCCCTGTGCCCGTCTGCAACAACGAAGGAACGCCGCCGGTGCTATCCCACCACATCAGCACCGTGCATCCCATGGCCGTGCACAGGATCCAGTACGGCAAGGCGCTCCAACTACAAGTGCCACTATTGGAGCCGCGGGTCTTGCTGTTCGCGGAGGAGGACGGTCGCGCGTTTTTCTTGGTCGGCGGCGTGCTCGACATCGGCACGCCTATTGCCGTGTCGGTCGTCTGCATCAGAGCGGGGGTGTCCCCACTGCCGCACTACATGGCCAAGTTGTGGGCGAACGGCCTGCCAAGGGAGCCTAAAGGCAGGACCGACGACGTCAAGGTGGAAATGGAGGTGACAAGCAGCTGGGATCCCGGTGACGTCGTCGTGTAGGAGCTGGCCTTCTTCATAGTTCCGCCCAAGCTGCTGGCCGGGGCTAAGCTGGTGTCCCTCCACATTCAGATTGACAAGCTCACGTCCTAAATGATTCTATAGTGTCTTCTGTTTATCTTAGTAGTATGCTAATATAGGGGTTAGCTCGGTCTACTTTAGCTTAAGAGATGGTGGGTTTTGTGTTGGGGAACGTACTAATTTCAAAAATTTCCTACGCACACGCAAGATCATGGTGATGCATAGCAACGAGAGGGGAGAGTGTTGTCTACGTACCCTCGTAGACCGAAAGCGGAAGCGTTATAACAACGCGGTTGATGTAGTCGTACGTCTTCACGATCCGACCGATCCAAGCACCGAGCGTCACGGCACCTCCGAGTTACGCACGTTCAGCTCGATGGCGATCACGGACTCGATCCAGCAAAGTGTCGGGATGAGTTCCGTCAAGACGACGGCGTGGTGGCGATGATGATGCTCCACCGACGCAGGGCTTCGCCTAAGCTCATGACGATATGACTTCTCCGGCGCGGGTTTCGCCTAAGCTCATGACGATATGACCGAAGTGGAATATGGTGGAGGGGCACCGCACACGGCTAAGGAGCGATCCGTAGATCAACTTCTGTGTCCATGGGGTGCCCCTGCCCCGTATATAAAGGAGGGAGGGAGGAGGAGGCCGGCCCTAGTAGAGGGCGCCATGGGGAGTCCTACTCCCACCGGGAGTAGGATTCCCCTTCCTAGTCCAACTAGGAGTCCTTCCATGTATTGGGAGTAGGAGACAAGTAAGGGAAGAGAGAAGGGAGGGAAGGAAGAGTGCGGCCCTCCCTAGTCCAATTCGGACTAGGCCATGGGGCGGCGGCCTGCCCTAGGCAGCCCCTCTCTTTCCCGCAGGCCCAATAAGGCCCAATACTTCTCCCGGCGAATTCCGTAACTCTCGGTACTCGAAAAATACCGAATCATTGGAACCTTTCCGAACTCTGAATATAGTCGTCCAATATATCGATCTTTACGTCTCGACCATTTCGAGACTCCTCGTCATGTCCCCGATCTCATCCGGGACTCCGAACTCCTTCGGTACATCAAAACTCATAAACTCATAATATAACTGTCATCGAAACCTTAAGCGTGCGGACCCTACGGGTTCGAGAACTATGTAGACATGACCTAGAACTATTCTTGGTCAATAACCAATAGCGGGACCTGGATGCCCATATTGGTTCCTACATATTCTACGAAGATCTTTATCGGTCAGACCGCATAACAACATATATTGTTCCCTTTGTCATCGGTATGTTACTTGCCCGAGATTCGATCGTCGGTATCCAATACCTAGTTCAATCTCGTTACTGGCAAGTCTCTTTACTCGTTTCCGTAATACACCATCTCACAGCTAACTCTTTAGTTGTAATGCTTGCAAGGCTTAGTGATGTGTATTACCGAGAGGGCCAGAGATACCTCTCCGAGCAATCGGAGTGACAAATCCTAATCTCGAAATCGCCAACCCAACATCTGCCTTTGGAGACACCTGTAGTACTCCTTTATAATCACCCGATACGTTGTGACGTTTGGTAGTACCAAAGTGTTCCTCCGTAAGCGGAGTTGCATAATCTCATAGTCATAGGAACATGTATAAGTCATGAAGAAAGCAATAGCAACATACTAAGCGATCGGGTGCTAAGCTAACGGAATGGGTCATGTCAATCAGATCATTCAACCAATGATGTGATCCCGTTAATCAAATAACAACTCTTTGTCCATGGTTAGGAAACATAACCATCTTTGATTAACAAGCTAGTCAAGTAGAGGCATACTAGTGACACTCTGTTTGTCTATATATTCACACATGTATTATGTTTCCGGTTAATACAATTCTAGCATGAATAATAAACATTTATCATGATATAAGGAAATAAATAATAACTTTATTATTGCCTCTAGGGCATATTTCCTTCAGTCTCCCACTTGCACTAGAGTCAATAATCTAGATCACATCACCATGTGATTCACATCGATAGTTCACATCATCATGTGATTAACACCCATAGTTCACATCGCCATGTGACCAATATCCAAAAGGTTTACTAGATTCAGTAATCTAGTTCACATCGCTATGTGATTAACACTCAAAGAGTACTAAGGTGTGATCATGTTTTGCTTGTGAGATAATCTTAGTCAACAGGTCTTTCACATTCAGATCCGTTATGTATTTTGCAATTTTCTATGTCTACAATGCTCGCGGAGCTACCCTAGCTAATTGCTCCCACTTTCAATATGTATCTAGATTGAGACTTAGAGTCATCCAGATCGGTGTCAAAACTTGCATCGGCGTAACCCTTCTGACGAACCTTTTTCACTTCCATAATCGAGAAACATATCCTTATTCCACTAAGGATAATTTTGACCGCTGTCGATGATCTACTCCTAGATCACTATTGTACTCCTTGCCAAACTCAGTGCAGGGTATACAATAGATCTGGTACACAGCATGGCATACTTTATAGAACCTATGGCCAAGGCATAGGGAATGACTTTTATTCTCTTTCTATCTTCTGCCGTGGTCGGGTTTTGAGTCTTACTCAATTTCATACCTTGTAACACAGGCAAGAACTCTTTCTTTGACTGTTCAATTTTGAACTACTTCAAAATCTTGACAAGGTATGTACTCATTGAAAAAACTTATCAAGCGTCTTGATCTATCTCTATAGATCTTAATGCTCAATATGTAAGCAGCTTCACCGAGGTCTTTCTTTGAAAAACTCCTTTTAAACACTCCTTTATGCTTTGCAGAATAATTCTACATTATTTCCGATCTACAATATGTTATTCACATATACTTATCAGAAAATGTTGTAGTGCTCCCACTCACTTTCTAGTAAATACAGGCTTCACTGCAAGTCTGTATAAACTATATGCTTTGATCAACTTATCAAAGCCTATATTCCAACTCCGAGATGCTTGCACCAGTCCATAGATGCACATTTTGTTAACACCTTTAGGATCGACAAAACCTCTTGGTTGCATCACATACAACTCTTCTTTAATAACTCCATTAAGGAATGCAGTTTTGTTTATCCATTTGCCAGATTTCATAAAATGCGGCAATTGCTAACATGATTCGGACAGACTTTTAAGCATCGATACGAGTGAGAAAATCTCATTGTATTCAACATCTTGAACTTTGTCAAAAACCCTTTTCGACAAGTCTAGCTTTGTAGATAGTAACACTACTATCAGTGTCCGTCTTCCTCTTGAAGATCCATTTATTTAACATGGCTTGCTGATCATCGAGCAAGTCAATCAAAGTCCATACTTTGTTCTCATACATGGATCCTATCTCAGATTTCATGGCCTCAAGCCATTTCGCGGAATCTGGGCTCATCACCGCTTCCTCATAGTTCGTAGGTTCATCATGGTCTAGTAACATGACTTCCAGAACATGATTACCGTACCACTCAGTGCGGATCTTACTCTGGAAGACCTACGAGGTTTGGTAGCAACTTGATCTGAAGTTTCATGATCATCATCATTAACTTCCTCACTAATTGGTGTAGGAATCACTGGAACTGATTTCTGTGATAAACTACTTTCCAATAAGGGAGAAGGTACAATTACCTTATCAAGTTCTACTTTCCTCCTACTCACTTCTTTTGACATAAACTCCTTCTCTAGAAAGGATCCATTCTTGGCAACGAATGTCTTGCCTTTCGGATCTGTGATAGAAGGTGTACCCAACATTTTGGGTATCCTATGAAGACGCACTTTTCCGATTTGGGTTCAAGCTTATCATGTTGAAACTTTTTCACATAAGCATCGCAACCCAAACTTTAAGAAACGACAGCTTAGGTTTACTGCTAAACCATAGTTCATACGGTGTCATCTCAACGGATTTAGATGGTGCCCTATTAAACGTGAATGCAGCTGTCTCTAATGCATAACCCCAAAAGCGATAGTGGTAAACCGATAAGAGACATCATAGATCGCACCATATCCAATAAAGTGCGGTTATGACTTTCGGACACACCATTATGCTGTGGTGTTCCATATGGCGTGAGTTTGAAACTATTTCACATTGTTTCAAATGAAGACCAAACTCGTAACTCAAATATTCATCTCCACGATCAGATCGCAGAAACTTTATTTTCTTGTTATGATGATTTTCCACTTCACTCTGAAATTCTTTGAACTTTTCAATTATTTCAGACTTATGTTTCATCAAGTAGATATACCCATATCTGCTCAAATCATCTTGTGAAGGTCAGAAAATAACGATACTTGCCACAAGCATCAACACTCATTGGATCGCATACATCGGTATGTATTATTTCCAATAAGTCAGTAGCTTGTTCCATTGTTCTGGAGAACGGAGTTTAGTCATCTTGCCCAAAAGGCACGGTTCGCAAGCATCAAATGATTCACAACCAAGTGATTCCGAAAATCCATCTTTATGGAGTTTCTTCATGCGCTTTACACCGATATGACCCAAACGGCAGTGCCACAAATAAATTGCACTATCATTATTAACTTTGCATCTTTTGGCATCTATATTTTGAATATGTGTATCACTACGATCGAGATCCAACAAACTATTTTATTGGGTGTATGACCATCGAAGGTTTTATTCATGAAAACAGAACAACAATTATTCTTTGACTTTAAATGAATAACCGTATCGCAATAAACATGATCAAATCATATTCATGTTCAGCATAAGCGCCAAATAACATTTATTTAGGTTTAACACTAATCCCGAAGGTATAGGGAGTGTGCGATGATGATCATATCAATCTTGGAACTACTTCCAACTCTCATCGTCACTTCACCCTTAATTAGTCTCTGTTCATTCTGCAACTCCCGTTTCGATTTACTAATCTTAGCAACTGAACTAGTACCAAATACTGAGGGGTTGCTATGAACACTAGTAAAGTACACATCAATAACATGTATATCAAATATACCTTTGTTTACTTTGCCATCCTTTCTTATCCACCAAACACTTGGGGTAGTTCCGCTTCAAATGAACAATCCTTTTGCGGTAGAAGCACTTAGTCTCGGGCTTAGGACCAGACTTGGGTTTCTTCACTTGAGCAACAACTTGCTTGCCGTTCTTCTTGAAGTTCCCTTCTTCCTTTTGCCCTTTTCTTGAAACTAGTGATCTTGTCAACCATCAACACTTGATGCTCTTTCTTGATTTCTACCTTCGTCGATTTCAACATCACGAAGAGCTTGGGAATCGTTCTCGTCATCCTTGCATACTATAGTTCATCACGAAGTTCTAGTAACTTAGTGATGGTGACTAGAGAATTCTGTCAATTACTATCTTATCGGAAGATTAACTCCCACTTGATTCAAGCGATTGAAGTACCCGGACAATCTGAGCACATGCTCACTAGTTGAGCGATTCTCCTCCATCTTTTAGCTATAGAACTTGTTGAAGACTTCATATCTCTCAACTCGGTATTTGCTTGAAATATTAACTTCAACTCTGGAACATCTCATATGGTCCATGACGTTCAAAACGTCTTTGAAGTCCCGATTCTAAGCCGTTAAGTATGGTGCACTAAACTATCAAGTAGTCATCATATTGAGCTAGCCAAGCGTTCATAACGTCGCATTTGCTCCTGCAATAGGTCTGTCACCTAGCGGTGCATTAAGGACATAATTCTTACGTGCAGCAATGAGGATAAACCTCAGATCACGGATCCAATCCGCATCATTGCTACTAACATTTTTCAACACAATTTTCTCTAGGAACATATCAAAACAAACATATAAAAGCATAGGGAAGCAACAACGCGAGCTATTGATCTACAACATAATTTGCAAAATACTACGGGACTAAGTTCATGATAAATTAAAGTTCAATTAATCATATTACTTAAGAACTCCCACTTAGACAGACATCTCTCTAGTCATCTAAGTGATCACGTGATCCAAATCAACTAAACCATAACCGATCATCACGTGAGATAGAGTAGTTTTCAATGGTGAACATCTTATGTTGATCATATCTACTATATGATTCACGCTCGACCTTTCGGTCTCCGTGTTCGAGGCCATATCTGCATATGCTAGGCTCGTCAAGTATAACCTAAGTATTCTGCGTGCAAAACTGGCTTGCACCCGTTGTAGATGGACGAGAGCTTATCACACCCGATCATCACGTGGTGTCTCGCACGACGAACTTTGGCAGCGGTGCATACTCAGGAGAACACTACTTGATAATTTTAGTGAGAGATCATCTTATAATGCTACCGTCAATCAAAGCAAGATAAGATGCATAAAGGATAAACATCTCATGCAATCAATATAAGTGATATGATATGGCCATCATCATCTTGTGCTTGTGATCTCCATCTCCAAGCACCGTCGTGATCACCATCGTCACCGGCGCGACACCTTGATCTCCATCGTAGCATCGTTGTCGTTTCGCCATCTATTGCTTCTCGACTATCGCTACCGCTTAGTGATAAAGTAAAGCAATTGCAGGCGCTTGCATTTCATACAATAAGCGACAACCATATGGCTCCAGCCAGTTGCCGATAACCGGTTACAAAACATGATCATCTCATACAATAAAATATAGCATCACGTCTTGACCATATCACAACACAACATGCCCTGCAAAAACAAGTTAGGCGTCCTCTACTTTGTTGTTGCAAATTTTACGTGGCTGCTACGGGCTTAAGCAAGAACCAATCTCACCTACGCATCAAGACCACAGCGATACTTCGCCAAATAGACTCCGTTTTAACCTTCTCAAGGACCGGCGTAGCCATACCGGTTCAACTAAAGTGAGAGAGCAGACACCCGCCAGCCACCTTTAAGCACGAGTGCTCGCATAGCGGTGAAACCAGTCTCGGCGTAAGCGTCTGGCGTAATGTCGGTCGGGCCGCTTCATCTCACAATACCGCTGAACCAAAGTATGACATGCTGGTAGGCAGTATGACTTGTATCGCCCACAACTCACTTGTGTTCTACTCGTGCAAAACATCAAACCATTAAAAACCTGGCTCGGATGCCACTGTTGGGGAGCGAGTAATTTCAAAAATTTCCCACGCACACGCAAGATCATGGTGATGCATAGCAACGAGAGGGAGAGTGTTGTCTACGTACCCTCGTGAGACCGAAAGCGAAGCGTTATAACAACGCTGTTGATGTAGTCGTGCGTCTTCACGATCCGACCGATCCAAGCACCGAGCGACGGCACCTCCGAGTTCTGCACACGTTCAGCTCGATGGCGATCCCGGACTCGATCCAGCAAAGTGTCGGGATGAGTTCCGTCAAGACGACGGCGTGGTGGCGATGATGATGCTCCACCGACGCAGGGCTTCGCCTAAGCTCCATGACGATATGACTTCTCCGGCGCAGGGTTTCGCCTAAGCTCATGACGATATGACGAAGTGGAATATGGTGGAGGGGGCACCGACACGGCTAAGGCGATCCGTAGATCAACTTCTGTGTCCATGGGGTGCCCCCTGCCCCGTATATAAAGGAGGGAGGGAGGAGGAGGCCGGCCCTAGTAGGGCGCGCCATGGGGAGTCCTACTCCCACCGGGAGTAGGATTCCCCTTCCTAGTCAACTAGGAGTCCTTCCATGTATTGGGAGTAGGAGACAAGTAAGGGAAGAGAGAAGGGAGGGAAGGAAGGGTGCGGCCCCTCCCTAGTCCAATTCGGACTAGGCCATGAAGCGCGGCCTGCCCTAGGCAGCCCTCTCTCTTTCCTGCAGGGCCCAATAAGGCCCAATACTTCTCCCGGCGAATTCCGTAACTCTCGGTACTCGAAAAATACCGAATCATTGGAACCTTTCCGAACTCGAATATAGTCGTCCAATATATCGATCTTTACGTCTCGACCATTTCGAGACTCCTCGTCATGTCCCCGATCTCATCCGGGACTCGAACTCCTTCGGTACATCAAAACTCATAAACTCATAATATAAGCTGTCATCGAAACCTTAAGCGTGCGGACCCTACGGGTTCGAGAACTATGTAGACATGACCTAGAACTATTCTTGGTCAATAACCAATAGCGGGACCTGGATGCCCATATTGGTTCCTACATATTCTACGAAGATCTTTATCGGTCAGACCGCATAACAACATCGTTGTTCCTTTGTCATCGGTATGTTACTTGCCCGAGATTCGATCGTCGGTATCAATACCTAGTTCAATCTCGTTCTTGGCAAGTCTCTTTACTCGTTCCGTAATACACCATCTCACAGCTAACTCTTTAGTTGTAATGCTTGCAAGGCTTAGTGATGTGTATTACCGAGAGAACCAGAGATACCTCTCCGACAATCGGAGTGACAAATCCTAATCTCGAAATCGCCAACCCAACATCTGCCTTTGGATACACCTGTAGTACTCCTTTATAATCACCCGATTACGTTGTGACGTTTGGTAGTACCAAAGTGTTCCTCCGTAAGCGGAGTTGCATAATCTCATAGTCATAGGAACATGTATAAGTCATGAAGAAAGCAATAGCAACATACTAAGCGATCGGGTGCTAAGCTAACGGAATGGGTCATGTCAATCAGATCATTCAACCAATGATGTGATCCCGTTAATCAAATAACAACTCTTTGTCCATGGTTAGGAAACATAACCATCTTTGATTAACAAGCTAGTCAAGTAGAGGCATACTAGTGACACTCTGTTTGTCTATATATTCACACATGTATTATGTTTCCGGTTAATACAATTCTAGCATGAATAATAAACATTTATCATGATATAAGGAAATAAATAATAACTTTATTATTGCCTCTAGGGCATATTTCCTTCATTTTGGTGGCGATGCAGCAATTACCTCGACATCAGATCAGCAGTGAAAGTAATTTCGAACAGTCGAATGGATATTTTTGTCTGTTGGATATAAAGATCCTTTGGGTAAGAAGTAACAGCTTATATGCTTTTTTTCAAAACGGAACAGCGATAGTATAATTTTTGTTCACATGCACTAATATTTTCGAAACGGACGTCGGGCTGTAGCTAGAAGAGCGGTTGGGATGCGGCATCGGCCCATACAGCGGTGACCCCGATTGGGACGCGCTGACTGTGGATTTTCTCCCTCGCCGGTGTCGACCATGTCTACGCAGAACATTGTTCCCTTCCCCCAGCTGCGGGATCAGGCCGGATATGTGACCAGTGGTGTGGCCACCGTCGTTCTATGCTTGTGAAGAGAGCAACCCAAGCAAGCAGGCTTGTAGCTTAGGCTCCTGCTAGTGTATATATAGTGGTTTTGTTTTTCTCTCCATATCAACCATTTTATATTGCGTACGAGTCATTGAAGAGTGAAATGATGGTTGCTTCTTCCGACTAACTTACTGTGTGATTTGACTGCTCCTTTAGTGGCCCCTACACGTACTCCCCCTACATGTATGCAACAGTCACACGAACACATGGACGCAAAACACACGCACGATGCCCTAATGCATGCATGTCCGAGCACACGACGGAACACACACGGTCATGCTCAAGTGCTCAACCTACACGTGCATGCACACACATACTAAGCCAGGGTGAGCAAGTGACCGTATAAACACCGGAAATGTATATATTGAGCGCAATGAGCGTATTATGAAGTCCACTGACCGTATTTTTACAAATATGCAGTGACAGACAGTGTATTTATCTCGTTTGAAATTAAGCCATATTAACCGGAGAGGAGGCAGTATGGACTAGCATTACTTTGCTGTGTCCCGTCAACTTGCCGAACGAGGAGAAGCTTGCTGGACGGGAGAAGCTTGCGCGCGGTGGATCGCGGGACAAGGAGAAACTTTTGACTAATGCAAGCCCTCCTTCGCTCAGGCAGTGGACGTGCAACAATTAATTAGGTGTCAGATTGCCAGAAGCATACACTATACTAGTACTATTATTGTTCCACTTCCCGAAGAGGCGAACAGCCAAGCGCAAACTTTACTAGTACTAGTACTACTACTATAGTCTACAGAGGTATGTACTATACTAGTACTAGGAACCGGATGGAGGAGCATTTGCACTCTTATTATATTTTTAAAATGTGATAAAGCAATCTTGAACACATTTGGTTCTCTTCGAGGGTTCTCGCATGTGATAATGGAAGTTGATTGCATGGAACACTCGCCACAATTCTCGCTTAATTCTGGCTCATATCCTTTTACAAATAGGAGCGCTCGGTAATATTTCCTCTTTTTTTGTTATTCAACATGTAAACAGGTCAGCAAACCTTGCGGCGCGTCTTTGTGCGAACCGTGCTTGCTGCACTTTGAATGTGGCTGAGAGCTGGCTTGATGAAACACATCGCTTCCTACTTCTTTTTTTGCGGGGTGCCTCGCTTCCTAGTGACCAGTGTCTTGGCTGATCGTCCTAAGAATGCTTATATATGAATAAAGCTCTCTCATTTACCTGCAAAAAGATTAATCCATATTAACCGGAAAGGAGGGAGTATGGACTAGCACTACTTTTTGGTGTGTCCCGTCAACTCGCAGAACAAGGAGAAGCTTGTAGGACAAGGTGAAGCTCGCTTACGCCTTTTGACTCATGCAACGTACCCTCGCCCAGGCAGTGGACATGCATCAGTTCATTCGGTGTCAGATTGTCAGAGGCATACACTGTAGTACCGAACATGCGGAGTACCATCATTGTTCGACTTCACGAAGAGGCGAAGAGCCAAGCGCAAGGTTTAGTAGTACGAGTAGTACTACTACTAGAACCGCATGGTGGAGCCTCTGTACTCTTTTTTTTAATCTCTGATAAAGTACACATTTATTCCAGAGAAGGGCGGAAAATGGCAGCCCAACATGTAATGATGATATCGATCAACCATGCTCGAATATATCTTGGCCTCCGTGCGAGCCCGTTTGTGTGTTCTCGCTCCTCATCTCTCTCAAGGAATGGCGGGTTGGCCATTTTGCCGTCAATTGAGATCAGTTTGCTCACACTCCGATCCCACATGTCAGTGATATGCCAAGAGGAGGTGCATTAACCGACTAGCCATACGCATACTTGGTTTTGCACCTTCATACAACTCCTCCCTCCGTCACAGTTTACATGGCGCGCTTCATTATGATGCACTTCTCTCAATGCATTTCCACCACTAGAGAGACTTTAGACGCGTTTGGTTTAATGCTCAATTAATTAGGGCGTGGTAACCACAATCATGTCCACAATTTTCTCTCGATGTACTACGGAGTGGAGTAAGTGCATGCATGTGTGTACCCGGGGTGGAAGCACTGCATGCATGTGTGTAAGCATTATTTCCTCTAGTAATAGACGCCGTGCTATAACTACCAATGCTATTTTTCAGGCCGATCGCTAGTCGCCTTGGTCCCAGATATTTTTTCTTTTTCTGAAGCGCGCTCTATAAACAGTGACGGATGGAGTAGTACGAGCGGATTCAAAGAAGAGCATATTGATGGTTGCTTCTTCCGAGCAACTTACAGTGGGAAAGGTGGGGATTATGATCTGACTACTCATTACTCACTATTAATGCGGCGCAACGACCGGGCTGAGTCTCCCATGCGGCTGTGCACTACCCCTCGGTTCTTAAATATACTCCGAGTATTTGTCTTTCTAGAGATTTCAACAGTGACTACTCAAATATTTGTCTTTTTAGAGATTCAAATGGACTACTACATACGGATGTATAAAGACATATTTTAAAGTGTAGATTCACCCATTTTTCTCTGTATGTAGTCACTTGTTGAAATCTCTAGAAAGACAAATATTTAGGAACGGAGGGAGTACACATACGAAGCAAAATGAGTGAATCTACACTCTAAAATATGCCCATTTGAAATTTGTAAAAAGAAAAATATTTAGGAACGAAGGAGTATAATTTTGTGCATGGCACATGGACCCGGATGCCGAAGAGGCTTCTGGCAATGCTATCAAGCTTCCAGCATTTGTTTACATAATTGATGTACTATACAAATAATTTTCCAGCGACATGAAATTGTACAATGGTGTGAGCTTTCAGCTTTTGTTTCGTGTGTCTTGCCATCGATGCTCTTTCGGAAACAATAAAAAAACTAACTTCCTTGCTAATCAGAGCTAATATTTACATCTGGCTGAAGATAAAGTTGTGAGAAGGTGTTAAATTAAAATTGATCCATGCTTTCATTGGCAGCAACGTCCCCCCAGCTCTGTCTAAATCAACAAGGCATGTTGGGAAAAAAATTAGCTGTCTGGAGCATGCAACATTCCGATCATTTTGTGTAGTTCCACTAAAATAGAACTGAGCGTCCCTGTTCCAAAGATATTAAGTGTGATTACGATAATAGAGGACTGATGATGAAACAATAAACTCATAAATAGAAGCCGGTCACCTTTGAAGTATCTCTTAAGACTAACTAGTTGGAGAAGATTAGGCTCGGAGTTGGATGAGGAGGATAGAGCAAAAACAATCTCCCTTTGTGCAGTCGCACTGAAATGTAGAGACGTTGCCCGTGGGACGTTTTGGTAGAACTGCACAAAACACTCTTTAGAAAAAAGTGATTTGTGCAGTTCACCAAAAGGTCGCAATAGCAACGAGGTGAAATGGATAGCCTTGTTTGCAAAAAAGAGGTAAAAAGGAAACAATTACTGGCCAATAATAGTTGATGACACATGCGACGACAAAAAGGAAGCATATTCCTTGTCCTAAGGGAAGATAACAACACAGTTGTGTTTGTTTAAAACGGTGTGAGGACGAGATTGCAATATGGAAAGTACGCCGGACGAGCTACGTTTTGGGCAAAGAACTATGGAAGATCCACATGCAGCGACATGGGAAGACGAGCAGTGGAGCAAGGCCGGAGGGTATACCTGGACGTCGTCGGGATGTAACTAGGTGAGCGGCGGCGGGCGGAATCTGCCCATACTATGGCAGCGAGCAAGTGGCATAGGCCCTACCGCGCCGGAGCTTGGTCAAAGAGAACGGCGTGTACCACAGATCGGGACGTGCTGCCTCGGTGCCGTCGAACGGAGAAACGATGCACGTCCTCCCTTTCCACCGGCGGACGGGATGCAGCCGGATCAGTGACCAGCGGTGAGAGAGAGAGAGAGAGACCACCGCAGCCTTGTGTGAGATACTCTGAAGAGAGACAAACCAAGCAGGCAGGCTCCATTGTATATAGTGGAGCGGACTACCTTTTTCTCCATAAAAATCGTTTTATATTCTGTGTACGTGCCATTGAGCGATATAACTTTATTTAAAAATAACGCGCCAACGCATCAAGTCGAACTTTGTTTCGTGCACGCGTGGTACACGACCTCCGTAGGTAAACAACCGTTACACGTGTTCAAATTAGCACGTGGGCTGCCATTTCGTTCAGAAATGAGCTCCACCGTGTACCCGCGCGGGTGTGGCTGGGCACAAAGCGTGAGTACATGCACGGTGCACCTATTCTCTTCTTGTATACGTACACCACCTACGTGGGGTTGTGTGAGAGAGATACAAACGTAGAGAGATATAGTGTGTGGGTTCGTGAGAGTTTTTGTGGGGGGGGGGTCAATCAAAAAATGTAACATATGCAATGTGTGTGAAATAGAATCCTGGATATATCATATATATAGAGGGGGCGATCCACGAGAAGAGAGTGGAGGTATCATCGGCTTGAGGTGTCCATAGAATCGAAGAGAGGGATGATGTGTGTGTGTGTGTGCGCGCGCGCGCGCGTGATCGATAAAGAGTGCCACCGAATTTTTGTGTGCCCACGTCAAATATATAGAGTGGCTGGCCTACTAGAATGAGAGAGGGGACAGGTGCAGTTTGTCTCTGTGGCATGGATACCTACCTACAACGCTCGACTATCGGTGTGTGGTGGGGGGGAGGGAGGCCTAATTAACTATAGAGGTACAATGGCTGGTATATGTGTGGAGGAGGAGAGAGGCCTACCTCATGTATTAAGGGAGATCGATCTACCTCATCTAGTAAGGGAGATCGATCGGCATCCATGCATATGTGTAGGAGAGGAATAAGGTTGGGAGAGAGACAGAGCTAGAGTGTTGGAGGGGGTGGTAGTGGAGTTGCTTCTAACAAATGGTGGGATAGGCTTGCTAGACAACCGGAGGGCATGCCTGCAATATCAATAAGAGAGGGGATGGCTACCTGTCTGTGCACATGCGTGTGAGAGACGGGTCAGCAGGCATGCACGAATGATGAGGGGGGACGATATGGCCGTGGTAAGCAGACATAACTACATAGGAATATCAATCGTCCTTTGTCAGAGAACGATGAAGGGGGGGAATAGTTAAAGTCGACCTAGGTATATGTTGGGAGATTGATCGGTATACATGCATGTGTGTGTTAGAAGCAAATGAGGCACGGGGAGAAGGATAGAGAGAGTGGGATGCATCTAGGAGGTGGTGCGAGAGTCATACTATATCGAGGGGGAAGGAGTGTGCGAGTACGATATCGATGAAAATAGTGGTGGGAGTGAGGCATGGACGGTGATAATAGAAGAGGGGAAGTTTGTGTTTGTGCTAGGCACACCTGGCTAGAGAGGCATATCGATCGATGTGTGCTGTAAAGAAGGAGCTGGGGGGCCTACACACACCATGGGTGAACGACCTAAAGTGAAAAGACGAATTTTCGCGATGGAGCTAGAGAATGCTGAGGGAGGGTGAGAGGGATGCGGGCGTGTGCATGCACGAGAGAAAGTTAGCGCTAGCTACAAAGATAAGAGGATTGTGTGGGTGTAAAAGACGAATAGAGACCATACTTCATTATAAAAAGCGAATTCTGATATTTGAAGAATTTATCATAGTGTTTTAAACCGACGCATGTGTGAATATATATAACGGTGATACACATGGTGTGGTTATGGACATGTTATACTACATATAATATATTTTATCTCTACTCTTATAAAAAATGGAGTTGTTGATAATGGTGTGACTGCCATCCTGCAATATAGGCCGTCCGATTTATATCTGACGGATAGGAAGGAAACTATGGCAATTTTGAAAAAAGATACCCACACCCCTCTCCATATTTGCAAATTAGGCCTCCCCTTGTTCATGTTGATGTTCTGTGGAACGCATGGGCATCTTGCTAGTACTATGTATAATATATAGAACATTGATCAGTATTTGGGCTAATGTGTGGCTTTTGCAGCTTAGGTCTAAATACTTGTCATAATGTAGGGGGCGGGGCACTATACTATGTGTGATAAACATGGTGTACGTATGGAACATGGTTTAGATTATGAATATATAGTTAGTACATCAAATGTACTATTATTTGGAATCAACATCAAGTGTATTCCAAAAATAGAATTCGAGTTCATGTAGTACACATAGTTCATATCTATCTCTATAGTAATCATGTGGTGTGTAATTAAGGTAATACACGAATGATGGTTGAAGTTGGCAACAATCATGATTGTAGATTCTTATTGAAATAGAGAAACGAATTCAAATTCAGTTCGAATTGCAGCGGTAGAATAGACATTTGGAATGCACTAAAATGTTGGTATGAGTAGGTTACATGCATTATACAGCAAGCAAAAAAATTTAATCGGACATAACATGGATTCATATTCCCTCCTTCCATCTATATAGGGCGTAATGCATTTTTAAAGACCGCCTTTGACTATTGACAAGATTAATAGTACATGACATGCACAATGTGAAAATTATATCATTGAAAGAACATTTCACAGACGAATTTAACAGTGTACTTTGTGTAAGTTGCATGTCATATATTATTGCTCTAATATTTGGTCAAAGTTAGCATCGAAAAACGCATTAGGCCCTATATAGATGGAACGAGGGAGTAGCTTTGAATAGCATTTTTATAGTAAAACGGGGCAAGACTCTCTATTTGTGTGGTGTGAATAGTTTTATTTTTTTCGTGTTCTTTTTGGTTGAGGGAAGTGCGAATTGATTTGGTACGTACAAGTACAATATTACACGTTAGGCTTGTCCCTAGAATTCAACCCGCTCCTCGTTATATCCTGAAAATTCAGATATCGTGCTCCCAAAACTGGCGCCTTCACAACCCGCGCCTTGCTATCCCGAAATAACGCGCGCGAAAACTCCCTCCAGCTGCCAAATCCCGACACGTGAAATCCTCCTTCTAACCCTGAGCCGAAAGGGCCGCTTGTTCAAATCGGTGGGGGTACTTTTGTAACACACCCTACATTTTGGACAAGCGCATCCCTAAGTCATGGTTCACCCCCCCCCCCCATCGCCTCCTTATTGCCATTCGAAATCCCAGGCCGCCATAACCTCTCCGCTCCAGCCGCGAAACCTCACCCTCCTCCGTCCGCCACCTAACCGCTGCCCAGCCGGAGCCTCTTCCCCGACGACGTCGTCCACCGCAACAGCTCGACGTCCCTGGTCCACCTCCCCGGATGAGGATCCTTCGTCCATCTCGTCGTCCCGCCGGTTCAGCCGCCCCGTCCTCCACCTCCAAGGAGTTGCTCCGACGATCGCCTCGTCTACCGCGGCTGCTCCATCTCCACAGTGCCGCCTTAACCTGCTCCACTGAACCGCAGCATCCTTACCGATTCCTCGGACAAAGCCGAGGCCTACTCGGCGCCACCAAAGAGGTTGTACACTCATCGCATCACACCTTCTACTTAACTCGAACTCCAGGCGCCGACGATGCTCCATCCCGCACCCCCGTGGAGCTGCTACCTTGAAGCCGGCGTCGCGGGCGACATCTCCACGGCGGCTCTCCCCCAGTGCGAGGCCCCTTCGGCGGCGGCATCCATACCAGCCAGATCTGCTCCTGCTGCTGCTGCTCCGGCTCACGTTCGCTCGCTCGCTCGCGCTGCTGCTGCTGCTCCAACTCTCGCTCGACCGCTCGCTCGCCCAACTGCTACTGCTCCGGCTCTCGCTCGCTCACTCGCGCTGCTGCTGCTGCTCTCCCCCTCGCTCGGGTTGCTGCTCTACTCCGATTTAGCTACACTTGATCGGTTGAATCGACTTTTGGGTCGATCGATTTTCAGGGGTGTGGGGGGCTCACGGAGTTAAGGAAGAACCACCCGCAGCGGGGACAGGGGATCGCCGAAGAGGTACCCCACTATCTATCTTAGGGTTCAGGGTGGGGGCGGGGGGCCTAGAGGGCTGGCCGGGGCAGCAGTGTACCCGCGGTGGGGAGTTGTTTCGGGGTGGCGAGGCTGCGCTGGGGCCGGCAGTTCGGCCGGTGGTGGCTGGCGGCTCAGGGGGGTGCAGGTTGAAGATGAACTGCAGGCCCTCCCTAAACTACATGTCAAGGGCCTCTCTGCTACCATTGTGTTCAGTTTCGATAGTAACATTCAGATTCCACAGTAAATTTCAATTTCGACAGTTAAGTTCAGAGTCAACAGTTTTTACCTCATGTGTTTTAGTCAGGTGGTTTTTGGTGATGTAAATTTTACATCTATTTTACATCATCTATTGGATATGCTATTAGAATCCCACTTGAGATTGACGATGTCTGTCTTGAGCTGCTTCAGCCTTGACGTCTTACGGCTCACCGGAGCTGCTCCGACGACAGAGCGATCCATCACAACAGAGCAGTGCCCTGGACGCCGTCTACAGATTCCTCAGATCTTCCACCACCCCTCCGACAGCCACCTCTGCCTCAACTGCTTCAGCGACCAACCCAATGATGCTGGGGTCGACACGGCTACGACAAAGAGGTTGTACACTTGTTGCATCACTTATTACTATACATTCATGTTGATCCATTAGGGCTATTTTGGTTCAACGAAAAAACATGGCAATAGGGAATTTTCCAATGGCACTCTACTATTCAATTATTCATGCATTTTGTTGAAAGGAATGAAGCAAAACATACACCTGGACCTACTTTTCAAAATCCTATGCATGAAAACAAGACCAAGTGCATTAGTGGCAGAATAACATTCTAACTGTACACGCTTTCATATGGTTTCACTTTATTTTGGCCATGTTTCTTTGCATTCCTCTGCTCTTCCAATTCCTGTAAACCAAACACCCAAATTGATAGAAATCATGTGTTTACAAATGCTCTGTTTACCATGTGCATTCCTATCATATTACGGTGTTTTTCCTATCCCTGCGTTTTTAGAATCATGCAAGCCAAATGAGCCCGTACAGAATTACTTCAGTTACAGGTAGGTGTCGAAGGGAACTTTGTGTGGTTTGTCCTCCTCCTGCCGCGACATCGTCCACCTCACCTGAGCTGCTCCATCGACAGAAACATCCACCAAACCAGACATCACGACTCCTGATCATCTTTCGCCGCCTCAGATCTCCTTCCATGCCGCCAGCACCCACCGCAACGGCATCACCATCATTGACTCAGCAGATGAACCTGAGGAGTACACAGGTCCACAAGAGACGTCACACTCTTTTGTTTCTGCTTATGTTATGCATTGCTTAAAATTACCTGCTACTTTATCGTCATGTTCACCTCTTGGACTCCAAGTCAGGTACAAATTAATGTTCAAACTTGAGTTCTAAATTATTTGTGGGGCACATATCGAGGAAGCAATGAATAGTATCTCTGTCTAATATCTGGTTCACCTAGGGTATGCCTATGTTGTTCATCTTGGGTGGGAAACAAATAGTAAAGCAATCATCATCTGTCTTTTTTATTAAATTAAAGCAATCATCAGCCTGCTATCATTATTTTTGGATCCATCCACTGGTTGTTACCATCACTCTAAATTTCTTCATGCTCTCCTTACATAATCTCATCATATTTTTTTGGTATGCATGTCAGATATTGTACACAGTCATGCTGAACATGTAGAGAAAAAGAGAAGAGTTTTGCGCGCAATACAATGTCATGCAGACATCGATCCATGGTGGGTTAAATGGCAAACCCTCTCCACCCCTCTCCAGATTGCAATCCAGAGGAAGATATCTGTTCTAAGGCGGATTCAGACGCCGCTGACCACTCCTATTTACCCCCCAAGGTGTTTGCTCTACCTTGGCATGATGATGTTAGTCATATCATGCATATGTTGCCTTGCAGTGCCTACTTTTGACATCATGTATGTCATCTGCTTAGTTTAGACATGTTCTGTAATGCCACCTATTTAGTTTCTATATCATATATGGGAATTATGCAGTCTCATGTCTTTTAGCCAGCCATAATATATGTGAAATGTGCAATGCCATCCTGTTTAACCAGGCATCATATATTTGAATGATATCTTGCCCATCCTTTTCTTCATTACATTTCCATTTGTCGACAATGTTTGTACATTAAGCTACTCTTCCTGTGAATCAGCCATTTGGGTGGGAGATTGAAAAATCTGGAGTGAAAACAAGGCCTTCAGAGCAGACAGTGCTACCTATCGAAGCAGATCTCTTGTTCGGTCCCGATAGCTCCTCAGAGATGGATTCAGAGACAGATGACCAGTCCTATTCCCCCACCGAGGTGTATGCTCTAACTTGGCACGGTTATACTTCTCATATCATGCATATGGTGTCTTGCATTGCATAGTTTAGACATCATATACACAATATTCAACACCATGTTCTTAGTTCAGACATCATATCTAATGCCCTCTGTTTAGCATATAAATCACATAACCGAATTAAATGATGCGATCCTGATTACTTAGATAACATTTAGGTGAATTATTTCATGCGATCCTGTTTAGTTATTCATCACATCTTTGAATTATGTTATGCTATGCTATCCAGTTTAGATAGACATCATATATGTGAAATTATGTCATGCTATCCATTTTAGTTAAACAATATACATGTCAACTATTTCATGTCCTCTTTTTTCCACACTATCTATTGCATCTGTCTCTCATACAATGTCTGTACATTCAACTATGTTTCCTGTTTATCAGCCATTTGAATTGGATCGGGTGATGCCAGCATCTAGCGGACTAAAAACACGGTCTTCAAATAAAACAGTGCTACCTCTTAGTGGAGATAGCACCCCGGTTGTACATGCACGAGAACTAGCTCTACCACACATAACCCAAACTCTCACAGATTGTGCCCCTACTGCGATGGACAGAGAACCAGCTTCACCAAATCTAACCCCAACCCCAGCAGCTAGTAACCCAGTTCATGTTGACACAGCACCATCTCTACCATAGAGCTCCCAAACAAGAGCAGTTAGTACGGTAGCTCCAGTGCCCAAAGGGCCAGTACTACCACGGCGAACCCCAACTCCACCAGTTAGTACGCCTATTCCTGTGGAGGAAGCACAACCAGCTAGTCATAGTTTAGCATCCATCACATTTGATGTTGTTAAATCGTATGTGCGTATCTTCCCATCTTGGAAATATTATACTGAAGATGAAGGAAAATGCCAGTTGCAGGTGTTTAACCAAGAGTTATGTGTAAGTAATGTTGTTCATGGCAATTACTTTGCTTTGTCCCATACATCCTACTGGTTATAATATAGCAAACTTTCCCATTTTTCTCTATAGAGAAGGACCGATTTGGAAACTCGGGATGAGGTAACCTGTGCTAATACCTCTGCTATCTTCAAGAATGCTTGGTGGCAGTATCGGAATTACCTGAAAAAAACATACTTCACCGGCAAAGAAACTAATCAAATTCCCTTACGTTCTCTGAGACACATTTTTGGGCGATGACCGGGAACGCCTTGTTCATCTTGGTCCCGGACCAAGAATGTAGTAAGGTCTATGAGCTCATTTTCTATTTTTAAGTACTATATTCTTGCGTCTTACTATACTCTGTTCATGTAGAACAAGTGCCTAAACCTGAAGAACAACTGTTCTAATTTAAGATTCCATTGCTATCATAGTTCAAAAAAGCGCTAGGCGTTAATTGTGTGTTTTGCCACCGCCTTGCGATTTACTGACCAAAGCGCATGCTTATGCGCAGTTATGCACAGATTAAGTGTAGTTATGCGCAATGCGTTTCGCCAACCCCTAGAGCCTAGGCGCGCTTAAGCGCTCGCTTAGGCGCGCCTTTTTAAACTATGATTGCTATCATGCATACTGCTTTGCTCTTTTATCACTGTATTTACTCATACAAACTTATTTTTAAATTGAAGGATCCAATCGAAACTCCAATGGCACAGCAGGTATGTTCACGGATGCTTCTTTAACAGGCTTGCTCTTATCGATAGCTCTGTTGATTTCAATTTCAATTATGTATACAGTTGACTTCTCATATCATGCACATTACTAGCATCACAACAGAGCCAATAGTGTTGTTGTACATGTAGACCCATGGTACCCATCTGAAATATTGTTGTGCCGTGTAGTTTCCCACGCTTTGTATTCTTTCACTGCTGCTTTGTCTTGAACTGATATGATTTGAACTGTGTCTATATTTTGATTTGGCAAGACAATGCAGTGACCATAGGACATTGATATATGTTTGTTTGATGCTTTTATTATGTACTAGTACTTGGCAATAGAAGACTTGGTAGTTTAATCCTGTCCACCTTACTAATGAACTGGTTCACCGAAAGGAGTTTCGTATACTAGTACATGCTAAACCTGTTATGTGTCTGCTTGTTTCTTCTTTTAGAATGCTGACAGAATATTGGGGAAGAGTGCCTTATTAAGCAATGGCAAAGGAAGTAATGCAGATAAGGTTCAGGATAGTGACACATCCTTGTTGGTCTCCAACAAAGCTAATAAAACAGCTAAGGAAGACTATCTCGAAGACAATGAGACAACCCCAAAGTCCTGTCTTGGTTTAGTGTTCGAGTTACTGGCCACTACCGCTTGCACAAGCTATTCAAACTCATTGTCTTGGTTTAGTGTTCGAGTTACTGGCCACTACCGCTTGCACAAGCTATTCAAACTCACTGTCTGAATCAGTTCGGTTTCTTGAGTCTCAACTACAAGCTGAAAGACATCGATCAGTTGTGCTGCGACAAGAAGTGGAAGGATTGCGGAAGTCCCTGGAGCATTCAGATGCATACTTTCTGGTGCAACAGCAAGCGTTGGAGGATTTTAGTGCCAAACAGGACAAAGCTAATAAGCTTGCTAAGCTTATTGCCAGCATGGTGGATACCCAGGATAACGTTTCTTGAGCTCTTCTGAAGTTGTTTCAGTTATGCTCTTGTTTTGCTGCCGCATTTGTTTGCACTAGTGGCCAATTTTCACGGCCGGTGTATGTAATATGCTGCTTTGTACCCTATATTTGCACTGGTGGCGAACTTTGATGCCCAGTGGATGTAATATGTGTAATAGCGGTAATAGGCTAGCGTTAACTGATTGCTTATTTATTTCCTTATTGTCTTGTTTAGTTGTTTGCTTGTAGTCACTGTAGTTCTTTTTTGTGTTTTTCTAGTGGCCACAATAACCTATTTTTGGAAACTAGGCCAAAATAATCATGGCAACACACGGACTGTTGTAACCATGGGCCTCCTGCGGGCCGTATGATCCATGGGCCTTCTACGGGCCGTAGGATCCATTGGCCTTCTATAAGGGTCATAGGATCCATGGGCCTTCTACGGGTCGTATGATCCATGGGCCTTTTACGGGCCGTAGGATCCATGGGCCTTCTACGGGGCGTATCATCATTTCGCCAATCATGGGTCATACTATTCGTGGAAAATAATGGGCCGTTAATAGGCTGTATTTCATAACTCTATGAAAACAGCCCAACGAGTTTTTTTTACATGAAAATGACCCAACGTATTAACGGGCCACAAACGGGCCGACTGTAACCACGGGTTGAATTTGGCCCACAAGCAGAAAATGACAGTAACGGGCCGTAAGTAAACGAATGCTGGAAATGAGCCCAAGAATAAATGGGCCCTGAGAAGGCCGGAAGATAACATGGGCTGGAAACGGCCCAACGGAATAATGGGCCGTTAATGGGTATAAAGTGATACACTGTTCTTTATGGGCCAGTTTTACCACCGGCCGTTAAGGGGCCGAGGGTTACTAAGGGCCTCATATGGACCGAAAGACGTCATGGGCCATACATGGGCCGGATGTTAAAATGGGCTGGAATTATATTGGACGGCCCAGATGACGCTACTGGGCCTAATTCGGGTAGGCCGTAAACAGGCCCTGGGTTGGCGGGCTGTAAATTGGCTATATGCGAACAGGTTGTTAACAGGCTTGCCGTGGGCCAGCCCGCCACCTTTTGACCAAGTCAAATGGGCCGGCCTTTTTCAGGAATGGGCCTCTGTTGGGCCATGCCACGTGTTGACGTATCATAGGCGCTTTGGCTCCAATGAGTGGATGACATCTGTCCCAACGGTGAGCCGACACGTGTTTCCTCCAGCCAATGATGATTTTACACGTGGAAAATCCCCATTGGTCGGGGCTGTTAACGGGTTATCGGATCCAAAACCGGACCCGATAGCTTAACGGCGTTCCGTTACGGTGGATGCCACGTGTTGGTCACCCTTGACGAAAGCACTTCTGTGACGCGCGATTTATCATCATGGAAGTGGATACTTCAATGATGATAATTTTGGTAATTTCATGGAACACTTCTACGACAGCACAGGTATGACTATCTTGATTCTGTCATAAAATCGTCATGGATGTACATGCATGACAGAAAACGCGACCTACTCTGACAAACATGTATCATCACGGAAGTGTATTTTTTTGTAGTGTACAGGTTCCGAACCATGTGCGTCCGCATACGTCGAGCTTGATCAGTCATCGATCTTCGAATTCAGCTCCGCGGACATTTTCTGGCACTGGCCTCTAGGCAACGTGTTAAACTCATTAAAAACAATATCCTTAGTGGGGGATTCACTGCCGAATTATATCCGGTTCAAACTAGAGGCTGGTGATGGATAATTTCGCCTCCCGCCCACCGCCCACTTCATAGCCACTGTCGAAGACTTAACCGACATGCTCGATTACGGCTCTGAAGACATCGACGGTATGGACGACGATGCCGATGAGGAGCAGGGCCAAAACCCGTCGTTTACCGGACGCTGGACGGCCACTTCTTCGTACGATGTGTACATGGTGGATACACCTAAAGAAAATAACAACGATGACAAAGAAGATCCAGTTGAGGATAAACCTCCTGAGACACAGCCAAAGAGCCGGCGTCAGCAGCACCGCTCTAAGTCACGTCGTGGAAAAGATAGCAATACCGGCATGGGAGAGAACAATACTCTAGACGATGCCGAAGACAATGAAGATCCCATTGAGGCAACTTCCGAACAGGATGAATGGGAAGACGGGCAAGTCATCCCTGATGAACAGGCCATACACGAAGACTCGAAGGACAGTAATTATCTTCCGCTCTCCGAGGACGAGTATGAGCCTTGGCAACGAGGATTTTATTGTGCCTGAGGAACCTCTCGAGCAGGAGCGCTTCAAGCACCGGCTAATAGCCACTACAAGGAGCCTGAAAAAGAAGCAGCAGCAGCTTCAAGCTGATCAAGATCTGCTCAATGATATATGGACTGATGTCCTGGCAGCCGAGGAATACGGCCTCAAGCGCCCCACCAAAAGTTACCCGAAGAGCAAATTGCTACCTCAGTTCGATCATGAGGCGCCGGAGCCCATACCATCATCGCGTAATGTGGCTGACCAACCACCACGTGGTCAAGACAAAGTGGCAACTCAAGCCGAACACCAGCCCGCCCTACCTCACCGTAAAGGCAGAGATAAAATAGCTCGGGGTTATGCATATGACCTTCGGCAGGACCCGGACAATAGAGAAGGACATGCCAGATCGATCAACGGATCGCGAGGGCGTGCCCCGACACCCGACGACGCTATCTATTCGGACGTGATAAGCCTAATCACGCCCCGGCCGAAAACAGCAAACGGACTCCATCTGAGCTACGTCGCGATGCGGCCCGATATAGAGGCGCCGCACACCCTCTTTGCTTCACTGATGAAGTAATGGAGCATGAATTCCCAGAAGGGTTTAAACCCGTGAATATCGAATCATATGATGGAACAACAGATCCCACGGTATGGATCGAGGATTTTGTTCTCCATATCCATATGGCCCGTGGAGATGACCTTCACGCCATCAAATACCTCCCGCTAAAACTCAAAGGGCCAGCTCAGCACTGGTTGAACAGTCTGCCTAAAAACTCTATTGGCAGCTGGGAGGACTTGGAGGACGCCTTCCGCGACAACTTTCAAGGCACATACGTACGACCTCCAGATGCTAATGAGTTAAGTCACATAGTTCAATAGCCCGGAGAGTCAGCTAGGAAATTCTGGACTAGGATCCTAACTAAAAATAACCAGATCATCGATTGTCCAGATGCCGAAGCGCTAGCGGCCTTTAAACATAGCATCCGCGATGAATGGCTCGCCCGCCACCTCGACCAAGAAAAGCCGAAGTCCATGGCAGCCCTCACGGCACTTATGACCCGCTTTTGCGCGGGTGAGGATAGTAGGCTGGCCCGTAGCAATAACACGGCAATCGAAGCGAGCACCTCTGAGGTGAAAAACAGCAACGGGAAGTGATACGTCTCTGTCATATCTATAATTTTTGATTGTTCCATGCCGATATTATACAACTTTCATATACTTTTGGCAACTTTTTATACTATTTTTGGGACTAACATATTGATCCAGTGCCCAGTGCCAGTTCCGGTCTGTTGCATGTTTTTTGTTTCGCAGAAAATCCATATCAAACGGAGTCCAAACGGGATAAAAACAGACGAAAAGTACTTTTGGAATATTTGTGATATCTGGGAAGAAGAATCAACATGATACGATGCCCGAGGGGGCCATGAGGCAGGGGGCGCGCCCCTGACCATCGTGGACACCCCGTAAGGCAGTTGGAGCCCTACTTTTGCCGCAATAAAGCTAATATCCGGATAGAGATCGTGTCCAAAATTCAGCCCAATCGGAGTTCGGATCTCCGGTTATAAAAGAAACGGTGAAAGGGCAGAATCGGGAGCACAGAAACAGAAAGAGACAGAGAACATATCCAATCTCGGAGGGGCTCTCGCCCCTCCCATGCCATGGAGGCCATGGTACAGAGGGGAAACCCTTCTCCCATCTAGGGGGAAGGTCAAGGAAGAAGAAAAAGCAGGGGCTCTCTCCCCCCTCGCTTTCGATGGTGCCGGAACACCGCGGGGCCATCATCGTCACCGCAATCTACACCAACACCTACAAAGTACTTCTAACTTCATACTTGTTCTAGGTTAAGCGAACGTCAAGCGTGCGTAGAGTTGTATCAGTGGTCGATTGAACTTGAGGGAATATTTGTTCTACCTTTAGCTCCTCGTTGGGTTCGACAGTCTTACTTATCGAAAGAGGCTACAATTGATCCCCTATACTTGTGGGTTATCAAGACCTTTTTCGGGCGCCGTTGCCGGGGAGTCACAGCGTAGGGTGAATATTCTTGTGTGTGCTTGTTTGCTTTATCACTAAGTAATTTTTATTTGTTGTTCTTAGTTGTTTTCTATTTTTAGTTATGTGTAGGAAACACAAAATGCAAAAAAATTAGTTATACCTACTGAACCAATGGTTGAAGAACCACTCAAAATCTATCACACTCCTGAAGCTTTTTACTTGGATCATCTTCGATCCCTTTATGCTCGTGCTGAAACCCCAACTAGCTTAGTCACTACTAGGAAAAACCTTATACACAGAACTTTAGCAGTAGCTCCTGTTAAAAAAGCACGCTAGTGCTAAATAGCAGTAGCGCGTGCGGGATAAGGGCGCTGCAGATACAAACGTAGCAGTAGCGCGCCTGGTTATAAACGCGCTACAACTAAAATTCTCACGACTAAGCCGATAAGCTACATATAGTAGTAGTGTTCTTATTTAAACCGCGCTACCGCTAAGTCTATTGTAGCAGCGCGTTTACGTAGAAAGGCGCTACTGCTAACGAAAAGAAAATAAATCGAACAACAAATAGAAAAGTAAATGAAAATGAAAGAAATAAAAAAAGGAGAAAGGAAAAAATAAAATGTAAATAAAAATAGATGAGAAAGGGAAAAAGAGACAGGCTTAGTAGTAGCGCGTCTTGTGAAACGCGCTATAGCTAACTTAGCTATAGCGCGTTTCCTTTAACGCGTTAGCGCTATGTTTCACTTAACCAATGGTTTTCCCTCCACCCGGCCACCACTTCTCCCCCAAATCCCTCGCCCCCACTTTGCCGTCGTGTCCCCAATTCTCCGTCGCCCCACTTCACCGTCGTCTCCTACCAATGTTGACGCCCCCGGAGCCACCAGAGCCGCGCGCCGTCGACGCCACCAGAGCCGCCCCCAACGCCACCCGAGCCACGCGGCCTCATCAACGCCACCGGAGCTGCCCTCGGCGCCACCGGACCCACCCTCGACGCCCTTGCCTCCCTCTCCACAACTGCCTCCCTCGCCGTCACTGGAGACGCCCCTGCCTCCCTCGCCACCACTGCCTCCCTCGCCACCACCGGAGCCATCGTTTGTAAGCACCCTCTCTCTCTCTCTCTCTCTCTCTCTCTCTCTCTCTCTCTCTCTCTGTGATGCATACCACAAACATTGGACATACTAACTAGGTAGGTTAACTAGTTTAATTAGATTAATTTTCTAGGTTAGTGCAAAAATATAGTTAGGGCTTTGACAGAGAACTAGTTAGGTTAACTAGTTTAATTAGGTTAATTATCCAGGTTAAGAAAGAAATTATTTAGGGCTTTGACAGAGAACTAGCTAGGTTAACTAGTTTAATTAGGTTAATTATCTAGGTAAACTAGGTTAACAAGCTAGGTTAACTAACTAGCTAGGTTAATTTGGTTCATTAGGTTAACAAGCTACGTTAACTAGGTTCGCTAGGTTAGAGGAAAAATTTATTTTCGACCACTATTTTTCTAGGAAAATAATTTAGGCAAGTTCTATTTTAAAGATGATCCCTTCCTAGACTTTTATTGTTGATTATATATTTTCATTGAAGTGGTCATGTTATATCTTTTCATTGAAGTGATTCGATTATGCCCAAGTGGCCTTTTGTTGTTTCCAGGGAATGAAGTTGAGTGGCCTGTGTTTTGCCGGAATGTTGATTCATTTCCGTTCTGGCAAATTTCAGGTTCTCAATTTGTCCACTTTTTAGCAAAGGTCATGCCGAAATTTTTCGTGAATTTCGGCATGACTTGTGCTACAAACTAGGACATATCAAGTGCCCGGGATTTGCACGACGAAACTTTATTTGTGATGTAATTAAACCGTCCTCCTTGACTAGCGACGATCACTCTAGTTAGGGCATTTTGGGTACGATCAACTTTGTTATTTAGGCTTATGATATGTTGCTTCTATTTTTGCCAAGTCTGTCTCTTTCTGTTGCTCAACTATATATGTTGCATATCATCGACTCATGTGATGGTGCAGGTGCATAGATCATCGATGGGGAAGAAGTGCTACGCCAGGAGTATATATACGATGAGTGGCCGGAGTGTCGTGCCAGTGTACCGGTTTCGGTTTCGAGCAACAGGCAGTAGTTAGTTTAGGTTCACGCTAATGCGAGAGAGGGATACAAACTCATGTACTGCATAGTTCCGCTCTCACTCAAATTGATAGCTCTTCTCGCGTATATCATTGTTTAGATATGGATGACGATGTAGTTGCAAGTAATCGAGACTTGTATCGCTATTTTCGAAATGATGACGAGAGACCACTTTATGTTGGATGATGATTATGATGATGACATGATTTGATGAGACAAGTTGTATGTATATGCTTTATTTACATTTGTATGTGTATGATATGCTAAAGATTATTGTGTAAAGCCTATTCAAATACAAAACAAATATGCAAAAAAAAAACAAATAAAACAATCAGTAGTGAGTGGAACAAAGTTAGCAGTAGCACTGCCTTACCAGTAGCGCTTCCTTCTAAAAAGCGTTGCAGATATTAGCAGCGGCGCTCTTCACCAAAGAGCGCTACTGCTATCCATGTATATCAGTAGCATGGGACGATAGGCGCTACTGCTACACGTTAGCTGTAGCGCCTTATCGATGGCGCGATCGTCTCAAGACTCTTGATAGGCAAAATACCAGCCTCTCTTGCTAGGGTTTTCCCTAGTAGTGAGTTGAGGGCAAATCTTTAGATGAGCATGCTTGTTATGTGCGGCACCGCTTATCTCAAAAAGGGAAACATTTACTTGATCAAATTCATCGTTTGCAATGCTATGCTTGGAATTTATGTGAAATATATGATGGTACTTGTTGTTCTGAAAACCCTAAGAAACACCTTCCTTACCAATGTGAGTTTAGTGATAATGGAATCATATCTTCGTATGCTAAGGGTGTTTATAATTACTATGATGTTCAACAAATTGAAGAATTTTTTGCTTTTAAGGGTGCTTATGAAATTGCTTCTTTGATTGAAAAGTATGATGCTGCTCTTTACAAATCTGAAATTTTTGCCATACTTGAATATTGTTATGATAATTATTCTTCTAATGCCTATGTTAAACCTTATATTGAGGACTCCCCCGCTGTCCAAGAAGAGACTAATATTTTGCAGGAGTCTATGGAAGAAGAAATTAATGATGTTCTGTGCTCATTGGATGAAAAAGATGAGGAGGAGAGCGAAGAACAAAAGGAGGAAGAGCTGATTGATCACCCGTGCCCACCTTATAATGGGAGTAACTCTTAAACTCATACATTGTTTCATTTCCCTTCGTGCTTACCGAAGGATGAATGTTATGATGATTGTTATGATCCCGTTGATTCTTTTGAAATATCCCTTTTTGATGATGCTTGCTATGCTTGTGGCCAAGATGCCAATATGAATTATGCTTATGGAGATGAAATTTCTATAGTTCCTTATGTTAAACATGAAATTTTTGCTATTGCACCCACGCATGATAGTCCTATTATCTTTTCGAATTCTCCCAACTACACTATATCGGAGAAGTTTACCCTTATGAAGGATTATATTGATGGGTTGTGTTTTACCATTACACATGATGATTTTGATAGATATAATATGCATGTGCTTGCTTCTCCTACTTTCAATTATTATGAGAGAGGAACTACATCTCCACCTCTTTATGTTTCCAACACAAAAAAATCGCAAGAAACTGTTTATACTATGCATTGGCCTTTACTTTGTGTGCATGAATTGTTCTTTTATGACATGCCGATGCATAGGAAGAGAGTTAGACTTTGTTGTTGCATGATATATTTTACTTTGTGCTCACTACTAAATTACAAATCATTGTTAATTAAAATTGGCTTTGATATACCTTGGGATCCGGGTGGATTCATTACTTGAGCACTATATGCCTACCTTAATGGCTTTAAAGAAAGCGCTGCCTGGGAGACAACCCGAAAGTTTTAGAGATTCATTTTATCTTTTGAGTGCTTTTATATAGTTTAAAAACAAAAAAAATAAAGAGGGGACCCCAAAACTTTTCAAAAAGGAAAGTGAAAGTGAGAGAGACAAGCATTGTTGAAGTGGGGGAGCTCCTTGAACTTTGTTCATGCTCACGGAAACTTTTTGAATCTTGGTTGCAGAAACTTTTCAACAAAAATAATTATCTCCTTGTAAAATTCCATTGTATTATAAAAATAATGTGCCAAGGTTTGCCTTTAGGATGTTTTAGATTACTTGTTGGTTTGTGCGGTGCAGGACAGAAACTTTGGCTGTAGTGTGCGATTTTACATTTTTTACTGGAAAGTCAAACGGTTCTGATTCTTTTTGCACTGTCTTTCTATACAAATTTTTTATTTTTCCTAATTGTGGAAGAATTTTTGGAGTACCAGAAGTGTGGTGAATGTTAATATTACTACAGACTTCCCTGTTTAAGACAGATTCTGTTTTTGATGCATAGTTTGCTTGTTTTGATGAAACTATCGATTTCTATCAGTGGATTAAGCCATGGAAAAGTTATATTACAGTATCTAAAATGCAAAAACAAAATACGAATTGGTTTGCAACAGTACTTAGAGTAGTGATTTTCTTTATTATACTAACGGATCTTACCTAGCTTTTTGTTGAGTTTTGTGTGGATGAAGTGTTTGAAGATCGTGGATGTCTTGATGTGAGGAGAAGAAGGAGAGGCAAGAGCTCAAGCATGGGGATGCCCAAGGCACCCCAGGTAAATATTCAATGAGACTCAAGCGTCTAATCTTGGGGATGCCCCGGAGGGCATCCCATCTTTCTTCAACAAATATCGGTATGTTTTCGGATTCGTTTCGTTCATGCGATATGTGCAAATCTTGGAGCGTCTTTTGCATTTAGTTTTCACTTTTATTTTATGCACTCTGCTGGTATGAAATAGTCCTTGGTTGATTTATAGAATGCTCTTTGCACTTCACTTATATCTTTTGAGTATGGCTTTATAGAATGCTTCATGTGCTTCACTTATATCATTCGAAGTTTGGATTGCATGTTTCTCTTCATATAGAAAACCGCCATTTGTAGAATGCTCTTTTGCTTCACTTATATTTGTTAGAGCGTGGGCATGCCTTTTGTAGAAAGAATTAAACTCTCTTGCTTCACTTATATCTATTTAGAGAGATGACAGGAACTGGTCATTCACATGGTTAGTCATAAAATCCTACATAAAACTTGTAGATCACCGAATATGATATGTTTGATTCCTTGCAATAGTTTTGTGATATAAAGGTGGTGATATTAGAGTCATGCTAGTTTAGTAATTGTGAAATTGAGAAATACTTGTGTGGAGGTCTGCAAGTCCCGTAGCATGCACGTATGGTAAATGTTGTGTGACAAATTTGAAGCATGAGGTGTTCTTTGATTGCTTTCCTTATGAGTGGCGGTCGGGGATGAGCGATGGTCTTTTCCTACCAATCTATCCCCCTAGGGGCATGCTTAGTAGTACTTTGCTTCGAGGGCTAATAAAGTTTTGCAATAAGTATATGAGTTCTTTATGACTAATGTGAGTTCATGGATTATACGCACTCTCACCCTTCCATCATTGCTAGCCTCTTTGGTACCGTGCATTGCCCTTTCTCACCTCGAGAGTTGGTGCAAACTACACCGGTGAATCCAAACCCCGTGATACGATATGCTCTATCACACATAAGCCTCCTTATATCTTCCTCAAAACAGCCACCATACCTACCTATCATGGCTCTCCGTAGCCATTGCGAGATATATTGCCATGCAACTTCCATCATCATCATATACATAACTTGAGCATTTATTGTCATATTGCTTTGCATGATCGTAAGATAGCTAGCATGATGTTTTCATGGTTTTTCCGTTTTTTGATGTCATTGCTACGCTAGATCATTGCACATCCCAGTACACTGCCGGAGGCATTCATATAGAGTCATATCTTTGTTCTAGTATCGAGTTGTAATATTGAGTTGTAAGTTAATAAAAGTGTGATGATCATAATTATTAGAACATTGTCCCGTGTGAGGTTATCAAAATAAAGGAGGCCGAAGAAGCCTAAATAAAAAAAGAGGCCAAAGAAGCCCACAAAAAAATGAGAGAAAAAGAGAGAAGGGGCAATGCTACTATCCTTTTACCACATTTGTGCTTTAAAGTAGCACCATGTTCTTCATATAGACAGTCTCTTGAGTTATCACTTTCTTATACTAGTGGGAATTTTCATTATAGAACTTGGCTTGTATATTCTGATGATGGGCTTCCTCAAATGCCCGAGGTCTTCATGAGCAAGCAAGTTGGATGCACAACCACTTAGTTTTCAGTTTGAGCTTTCATATACTTATAGTTCTAGTGCATCTGTTGCATGGTAATCCCTACTCCTCACATTGACATAAATTGATGGACATCTCCACAACCCGTTGATTAGCCGCGTCGATGTGAGACTTTCTCCTTTTTTGTCTTCTCACACAAACCTCCATCATCATATTCTATTTCACCCATAGTGCTATATACATGGCTTGCGCTCATGTATTACGTGAGGGTTGAAAAGGCTGAAGCGCGTTAAAAAGTATGAACCAATTGCTCAGCTTGTCATCGAGGTTGTGCATGATGGGAGCATTTTGTGTGACAGAAATGAAGCATGGCCAAACTATATGATTTTGTAGGCATGAGCTTTCCTTGGCTATGTTATTTTGAGAGGATATAATTGCTTGGTTAGTATGCTTGAAGTATTATTGTCTTATTGTCAAATGATAGACTATTGCTTTGAATCACTCGTGTCTTAATATTCATGCCATGATTAGATTATGTGATCAAGATTATGCTAGGTAGCATTCCACATCAAAAATTATCTTTTTTATCATTTACCTACTCGAGGACTAGCATGAATTAAGCTTGGGGGTGCTGATACGTCTCCGTCGTATCTATAATTTTTTATTGTTCCATGCCAATATTATACAACTTTCATATATTTTTGGAAATTTTTTATACTATTTTAGGGACTAACATATTGATCCAGTGCCCAGAGTTCCTGTCTGTTGCATGTTTTTTGTGTCGCAGAAAATACATATCAAACGGAGTCCAAACGTAATAAAAACTGACGGAGATTTTTCTGGAATATATGTGATTTTTGGGACGAAGAATCAACGCGATACGATGGCCGAGGGGGCCACGAGGTAGGGGGGTGCGCCCCGGGGGACAGGCGCGCCCCGGGGGACAGGCGCGCCCCTGACCCTCGTGGACACCCCGTAAGGCGGTTGGAGCCCTTCTTTAACTGCAATAAAGCTAATATCCGGATAGAGATCATGTCCAAAATTCAGCCCAATCGGAGTTACGGATCTCCGGTTATAAAAGAAACGGTGAAAGGGCAGAATCTGGAGCGCAGAAACAGAAAGAGACAGAGAGACAGATCCAATCTCGGAGGGGCTCTCGCCCCTCCCATGCCATGGAGGACATGGACCAGAGGGGAAACCCTTCTCCCATCTAGGGGGAAGGTCAAGGAAGAAGAAGAAGCAGGGGGGCTCTCTCCCCCTCGCTTCCAGTGGCGCCGGAATGCCGCCGGGGCCATCATCGTCACAGCAATCTACACCAACACCTACAAAGTACTTCTAGTTTCATACTTGTTCTAGGTAAAGCAAACGTCAAGCGTGTGTAGAGTTGCATCGGTGGTCGATAGAACTTGAGGGAATATTTGTTATACCTTTAGCTCCTCGTTGGGTTCGACACTCTTACTTATCGAAATAGGCTACAATTGATCCCCTATACATGTGGGTTATCAGCAGGCTCTGACGCAATAGGCACAAACGTCGAAGCAACGGTCGATGAAACGGTAGTCAACGCCAGATTCTGGGGCTCCAAGTCCTGTCAGCGAAAGAAGCCATACAAAAGAAACAATACAAGACCCTCCAGCTTGGACCGCATACTCGATCGTCCGTGCCAGATCCATGGCACCCCAGACAAACCAACCAATCATACCAACAGAGACTATTGGGTTTTTAAACAGGCCGCAAGTTAAATACCGAGAACAAGGAGAAGGGGTCGCAATGCGAGGATGATGACGAGGAACCCCGGCCACCGAACACAGAGGGACAGAAGAAGCCCCCCCCCCAGGTTAAAACGGTGAATATGATATATGCTACCCACATCCCCAAGAGGGAGTGCAAGCATGCGCTCAGGGACATCTATGCGATAGAGCTACTCGCCCCAAAATTTAATCCATGGTCGTCATGCCCGATCACCTTCGATCGTCGGGATCATCCGACCAGTACCCGTCATGGCGGTTCAGCCGCATTGGTCCTCGACCCAATCATTGACGGATTCCATCTCAAGTGAGTTCTCATGGATGGTGGCAGCAGCCTAAACCTGCTCTATCAGGATACAATGCGCAAAATTGGCATTAATCCATCACGGATCAAACCCACAAAGACTACCTTTAAAGGAGTCATACCAGGTGTAGAGGCCCGCTGTACGGGCTCAATCACACTAGAGGTTGTCTTCGTATCTCCGGACAACTTCTGAAGCGAAGAGTTAATCTTCGATATCGTCCCCTTTTGCAGTGGCTATCACGCACTACTTGGACGAACCGCATTTGCTCGATTCAACGCGGTGACGCACTACGCTTATCTCAAGCTCAAGATGCCCGGACCACGCGGCGTCATAACAGTTAATGGAAACACGAAACGCTCCCACCGTACCGAGGAGCACACCGCTGCCTTAGCAGCAGAAGTACAGAGCGGCCTTTTCAAGCAGAACCTTAATTCGGCGGCCGAGCTCCCGGACACTATCAAGAGAGTCCGGACTATTCTGCAGTAGGACAGCCCAGCTCATCAAGAGCTCGACTAGCAATTTGGCCTCCGTCCCAGTCCCGACCAAGTGGCGGCAATCGTACCGCGTGTGCATAACTACGCACTCAAAATATCAGGATCATAGACGGAGGCATAGCTAGCTTGTCATCCACAATACAGCTCGACCGCCCCCGGACACATGTACTTTCACTCTTTCCTTTTTCTCCTTTTCAGGTTTCTTTTCCACAGGCCTTCCCTGATGGCCTGACCTCCGGTCATTTCGAAGGATAAACACACCAAGACGGCAAGAAGCATGTACGTATAGGGGAATTTCTAGGTGGTCTCTTTAACGATCACTCTACCTGTTTTCAGGACCCACACGCAGCTCTCCCTTGGTTGTGGCATATTAAATAGCTGGTTGCTTATTCCACTACTTCTATGAATGCGCCTTGGCGTATTAATCAAATTATAATGGAAAAAGTTCGCGGCCCAAATTCTATGGCACTAGCTTACTACCCTTTCTTATTTCCTCTTTTCTTTTTTTAAACCTTATCAAATAGCACCCGTACACTTTGGTACGTTTTAATCTGCCAGGGGCTTCATAGCGCCCCGAAATATGGCAACAAAGTCCGAACACTTTTTACAGTATAGTTTGGCACCCCGAATTTAGCACTATATGCATTGGCTCCGAATCATGTCTTTGGTCAATAGTTGGGTTACCCGGCTCATGTGCTTGCTACCTTACGTTCCGTTATATCGGCTAGGGTAGTAAAGGGAGAACTACTGCGATTGTGTCATGGTTTATCCGGATGAGCACCTTGGTAGAGAAAGCCGAAAACTGGCTGTCATGATGCGGCGAGAGCCGGTCAGCCCATCGGAGGTTTCAAATCTTTAGAGATTTTTTCCGCATTATGCGAGGGATTGGTTCTTACCCGGTCAGGTGTTTATAGCATCCTAGTTTGGATACTAGGGGCTGCGCCTAAATTTTTATTGTCAAACTCCTATGGCTAAGTGAGGGTGCTAAAGCCACATAGTCTGATTGCCTGGTTCGTTGCGCTAAACACCTCCTTCAAGGACCAAACAATGGGATCAAGAGTGTTTAGATTCCATCCCGAACACCCCCGTACTACCTACATGGGGGCAGAAGCTGATGACTGGCCAACTCTCAGATTTCATAAAAACGGTCACACAGGAGGTAAAATTTCTAACAAGCACTATATTACATAACGACTTTTTTCCATCATACAAAGGCAAAGACAACATGAATGTATTCATTCAAAGATAATGTCTTGCGCACATTGCGTCGCCACAATGCGAGACCCCTCCAGGACATCTTCAAAATACCGCTCGGGCGTGCGGTGCTCCTTGCCCTCAGGCGGTCCCTCGGTCGCCAGCTTGACGGCGTTCATCTTCGCCCATGGCACCTTGACGCGGGCGAAGGCCATGCGCGCGCCCTCGATGCAGACCGACCGCTTGATGACGACCTGCCATGGGCAGGCATTTACCAGTCGCTTCACGAGCCCGAAGTAGCTGCTGGGTATAGCTTCGGCAGGCCACAGCCGGATTATCAAGTCCTTCATGGCCAGTTCGGCCACCCTATGCAGTTCGAGCAGCTGTTTTAGCTGATCGCTAAAGGGCACTGGATGTTCTGGCGCAAGGTATTGTGACCTAAATAGCTTCTCTGTTGAGCTCCCTTCTTCGGCTCGGAAGAACTCTGCAGCATCAGAAACACCGCGTGGTAGATCCGCAAACGCCCCTGGAGAACTCCAGATCCGGGTTATTAAGAGATACCTCTTCTTCACATACTTGCTTTTCATACTAAAAGCCATACCCGCCGCGATTTTCTTGGCCTCCTGGATTTCCTGGAGAGCGCCCTGGGCTTCAACCCTGGCCTCTTGTGTGCTTTGGCGAGTCTTGGCGAGTTCCGTCTTATGAGCCGAAACATCGTGCTCCAAGGACTCGCATTTCTTCACAGCATCCTGGAGCTCTTGCTGGACCTCATCGACCCTGGCCTCATGCTTTTCACGGGCGGCTTGTTCTTTAGCAGCCTTCTCCTCGGCCTCGGCCAGCACCTTTTTAAGGCCTCGACCTCGGTCACCGCTCCTACAAATATCACGGCACTGTTGTCAATACACATCATTCATTCTTTCTGAATATACAGCAGGTCATTACATGCCTTGCTTATCCTCTAGCTACTTCCTCGCTTGGCCGAGCTCCTCCTCAGCCCACTCCAGTCTCTGCTTCAGTCCGGAGACTTTGGCAGCATGTGCGGTCACAATCAGCAATGACGCGTGCTTATTCACATAAGACACATTGAATTAGTTTCCTGCAAAATTACTTGATCCTCTGTCTGGCTTTTCTTTTCGAACACCGGACAGTGTCTCAGGGGCTGCTGTCTATACCATGACATTCTTTTTATATAACTACATTGCTTACCTCAAAACTTGTAAGAAGGCTTGTGCAGGCTTTAGTCTGTCCACTCTTCATGGACTGAATCTTCTCAATCACCGTACCCATGAGCGTACGGTGTTCCTCCACAATGGGAGCGCTTCGCAACGCTTCCAAGAGAGCGTCCAATGCCTCCGGTTGGACAGAGGTCACCGACGAAATAGGCACACCTCCTTCTTTCGAAGGAGGCTGCTTGCCGGATTCAAGAGCCGTATAGGTCTCCGGAACCGTATTCGGCTGGGTCCAAACTGGACATGGCCCCCATCGCCAGTCTCCATGGGCTCCTTCTCTCCCGGATGTCTGGCGGCCAAAGGGCCACCCTCTGGCGCCACCCTGACGGCCTCCCGAACCTCTCCCTGGCCCGGGAAGGTCCTTTGGGACAACACCTCGTCGTCGCCCTTGGCCTTGGGAGAGTGAGCGGCCGGCGGTGACTCGCTAGCCATCGCCTTTGAATCCAGCGAACCTCCTGATGAGGATCGCAGGGAGCTGTCGTGGGACAGACTTTAAGCCCATGATTCAACGCGTTAAAACTATGAACCGAAGAGGATGAATACACGGATGTGTTAGAGTCTTTTGAGTACTCGCGATTCGGCCAGGGGCTTGTTTCGGGGGCGCGGCTCTGGGCTGCGTTCGACGTACCACATAGAGTTATCTGCGAAGGAGCTCTTCCCCGTCTTAGGCGCCTCCGCCTCCAGATTTGTGGAGGCTTGGTACGTCCATTTTGCATCATGCTTTTATATCGATATTTATTGCACTATGGGTTGTTATTACACATTATGTCATAATACTTATGCCTATTCTCTCTTGTTTTACAGGGTTTACATAAAGAGGGAGAATGCCGGCATATGGAATTCTGGGCTGGACAAGGAGCAAATATTAGAGATCTATTCTTCACAAATCCAAAAGTCCAGAAACTCCACGGAAGTCATTTTTGGAAATAATAAAAAATAATGAGCGAAGAAAATACCAGAGGGGACCACACCTTGGGCACGAGGGTGGGGGTGCACCCTACCCCCCTGGCGCGCCCCCAGCCTCGTGGGCCCCCTGGTGGCCCTCCGGTGCCCATCTTCTACTATATGAAGTCTTTCGTCTGAAGAAAAATCATAAGCAAGCTTTCGGGACGAGACTCCGCCGCCACAAGGCGGAACCTTGGCGAAACCAATCTAGGGCTCTGGTGGAGCTGTTCTGTCGGGTACACTTCCCTCCGGGAGGGGGAAATCATCGCCATCGTCATCACCAACGCTCCTCTCATCGGGAGGGGGCCAATCTCCATCAACATCTTCACTAGCACCATCTCCTCTCAAACCCTAGTTCATCTCTTGTATCCAATTCTTGTCTCTAAGTCTGAGATTGGTACCTATAGGTTGCTAGTAGTGTTGATTACTCCTTGTCGTTGATGCTAGTTGGTTTATTTGGTGGAAGATCATATGCTCAGATCCTTTATGCACATTAATACTCCTCTGATTATGAACATGAATATGCTTTGTGAGTAGTTACGTTTGTTCCTGAGCACATGGGAGAAGTCTTGCTATTAGTAGTCATGTGAATTTGGTGTTCGTTTGATATTTTGATGAGATGTATGTTGTCTCTCCTCTAGTGGTGTTATGTGAACGTCGACTACATGACACTTCACCATTGTTTGGGCCTAGAGGAAGGCATTGGGAAGTAATAAGTAGATGATGGTTTGCTAGAGTGACAGAAGCTTAAACCCTAGTTTATGTGTTGCTTCGTAAGGGGCTGATTTGGATCCATATGTTTCATGCTATGGTTAGGTTTACTTTAATACTTCTTTTTTAGTCGCGGATGCTTGCAATAGGAGTTAATCATAAGTTGGATGCTTGTCCAAGTAAGGGCAGCACCCAAGCACTGGTCCACCCACATATCAAATTATCAAAGACCGAACGCGAATCATATGAACGTGATGAAAACTAGCTTAACGATAATTCCCATGTGTCCTCGGGAGCGCTTTTCTCTATATAAGAGTTTGTCCAGGCTTGCCCTTTGCTACAAAAAGGATTGTGCCATCTTGCTGCACTTTATTTACTTTTATTACTTGTTGCTCGTTACAAACTATCTTATCACAAAACTATCTGTTACCTATAATTTCAGTGCTTGCAGAGAATAGCTTGCTGAAAACCGCTTATCATTTCCTTCTGCTCCTCGTTGGGTTCGACACTCTTACTTATCGAAAGGACTACAATAGATCCCCTATACTTGTGGGTCATCAAGACTCTTTTCTGGCACCGTTGCCGGGGAGTGAAGCGCCTTTGGTAGGTGGAATTTGGTAAGGAAAAATTTATATAGTGTGCTGAAATTTACTGTCACTTGTTACTATGGAAAGTAATCCTTTGAGGGGCTTGTTCGGGGTATCTTCACCTCGACCAGTAGGGCAAAGAGTAGCTCCTCAACCTACTAAACCTACTGAAAATGTTTACTTTGAAATTCCTTCGGGTATGATAGAGAAACTGCTAGCTAATCATTTTGCAGGAGATGGAACATTGCATCCCGACTTACACTTAATCTATGTGGATGAAGTTTGTGGATTATTTAAGCTTGGAGGTATGCCCGATGATGTTATCAAGAAGAAGGTCTTCACTTTATCTTTGAAGGGAGATGCACTGACATGGTATAGGCTATGTGATGATATGGGATCATGGAACTACAAACGATTGAAATTGGAATTTCATCAGAAGTTTTATCCTATGCATCTTGTTCAACGTGATCGTAATTATATATATAATTTTTGGCCTCGCGAAGGAGAAAGCATCGCTCAAGCTTGACATATTTTTGTCTGCGAATCTTTTGCTGCTCACGTTGATCGCTCTAAGGAGAAGTGGTTTAAATATCATCCTCCAATAGAAGTAAAAGTAGTTGAACCTATTAAAGTTGAAGAAAAGACTATCACTTATAATATTGTTCCTACTGCTTATGTTGAGAAACCACCTTTCCCTGTTAGGATAAAGGATCATGCTAAAGCTTCAACTATGGTTCATAAGAGTAATACTAGAACCTATACACCTCCTGAGCAGGTTAAAGTTGAACCTAATATTGCTTTTGTTAAAGATCTCTTGGCTGATAATATTGATGGGCATGTTATTTATTTCTGTGATGAGACTGCTAGAATTGCTAAACCTACTGCTAAAGATAAACATAGACATGTGGTAGGCATGCATGTTATTTCTGTTAAAATAGGAGATCATTGTTATCATGGCTTGTGTGACATGGGTGCTAGTGCTAGTGCAATACCTACTGACTTATACAAAGAAATTATGCATGATATTTCACCCGCTGAGTTAGAAGAAATTGATGTTACCATTAAGCTTGCCAATAGAGATACTATATCACCAATTGGAATTGTTAGAGATGTTGAAGTCTTGTTTGGGAAAACTAAATATCCTGCTGATTTTCTTGTTCTTGGTTCCCCACTGTAACATCCCAAATTTCCTATTTGGAATGTTTTACAATTATAGCTAAGCATCCTATGCATCCTGTTTGAATTTGAATGCCATTTGAAGTTTCAGAGCAAGTTGAGTTTTGAATTTGAATTTCAAACTTTGGCATGTGGGAAACAATTCAAAAACTAAGCCTGATAAATACTTGATCAAAAGTATGAGAGGAGCAAACATGACACTCCAAAAATATCAGAGGAAACAATGCCAAAAGTTTTGGAATTCAAATCTGAAATTTATTTGAATTTGAAAAAAATAGATTTTTATGAAGTTTGGATTTTGCCTTTGGAAAAAATGTTCAAATGAAAGGGAATATTCCCCTGATCATTTTGGTATATATATACCCTATATAAATTATTTCTAAATTTGGTTTTATTTTTGTTTTAGTTTTATTTAAAAAATAAAAAAAACCCCAGGCGCCAAAGCCACCCCAGCCCAGCCAGCGCCGCCTCACCCCTCAGCCCGCGCAAAGCCCAAATGAGCCGGCCCTAAGCCCAGGCAGCCCAGCAGCCAGCCGAGCCAGCCAGCGACCTCGCCGCTGGCCAAGGCGCTAGGCCTCGGCCACCCGACCCCCTCGCCTCTCTCTCTCCCGCTGACTCGTGGGACCGCCTGCCTTCCTTCCTCGCCCACGCCACGAGCTCGCTGAGATCCACCGGATCCCAAGGATCCGGATCCCCCGACCACCCCGATGCCCTTCCGGACCGAGCCCGACCCCAGGGCTATAAAGGCCGAGCCCCCGCACCCCATTCCCCCCCCCCCCTGAGAGCTCGCCGCACCCCCTCTTCCTCCCGCTCGACGTCGCTGAGTCCCGAGCCTCCCGCCGCCATTGTTGCCGCCAGACGCCTGGTCCACCCCGACCCCTAACACCACCGAACCACCTCAGACTCTCCGCACCTCCCGACGAAGTCGCTGAGCTCGCTGACGCTTCGGACGCCTCGACCTTTTCGCCGCCGCCATTGTCGCCGAGTCCGGTAAGTCACCGAAAGCACCCCGTCCGATCTTAGATCGATGGCGAGATTAGAACCCGAAGGGTTAGGTTTTAGTTAGAAAACCGGCCGGCCCGATCGGTTTATTTATTAGTTAGGTTTTATTTTAGGCCCGGTTCTTTTAGTTTAAACCCTAGAGCCCGTTTAGGCTATCTAACGCACAGGGCACAGTTTAGGCCCACTAGGCCTTTTTCTTTTTAATTTGATTTTCTGTTTTAGCCGAATAGTTTCAGTTTTCAAAAATGTATATCTTTTATTCTGTTTAATATTTTTGAGTGATTCTTTTTTTGTTGGATTGAAAATTTTATGTAGTTTCTGTAAAATATATATTTAGCTATGTTAAAAATAATTAAAAATGCTTTAATATTGTTTTAGTCAGAATAGTAAATCTGCTATAACTTTAGTTAGAAAAATTATTTTTGCATGATTCTTTTTGTCACCACTTTATTTTGACATTGCCAAACCCTAGAAATTAACTTTGGTATTTTAGGATTAATAAATAACTAGTTTTAGACAGAATCCTATTAATCCTAATTAATTAACTAGTTCCTGTTTTCCTAATTAATTAATTAGTAAATTAATTTATTTTTAACTTGTGATTAGTTATTCTAGGTTAGTTTCTGTCATTCTAGTAGATGAACTTTTATTTATAATTAATAAAAGTTTTAAATTATTTTTTCTTAATGGAAATTGGATTAGGCCTAAAATGGGTTTTATAATAGCTTTTTAATTAATTCTTTTTGCTCCTAGTTGCTTAGTGAATCCTTTTCTGTTAAGTTAGCCTAAAACCATGATTAGGTTATATTAAGGAATTTTTGTTAAATAAAAACTATTTTTGTTATTGTTTGGAGTAGGGAAAAACTTTGAATTGGTTTCTTTGAGTTTTTCTTTTGGAGTTGGTTTTGATTGTTTTGTTGTGCTATGTTAATATTGTTATCTTGTGTGATCCTCTTGCTTTATGCTTATTGTGTTATTGTTTGTCTCGGTAGAGTTTCCGGAGTGCGAAGCTTGCTACTACGACTCTTTAGCTTACGAGGATCATCAGCAAGGCAAGTTTTGATCATGTTATTTCTATACCTATGTTTTTGTGCATTAGTAGTTGTCACCACCCCACCATTGCATGCAGTAGTGAAATCTTGAAGTCATTAAACTTGAGTAGTATCATGTGGTAGGATGAACCAATCCCCTTGTTACCTTGACCCCCGGGACGTAGTAGTTACTTTGCTATGCTCGTAGACGGGATTTGGGATGAGTGAAATTCATAAGCAAGATGCGAGAGTCAATGATGATGATGACCCCATGAACTACAATGATCAAGATGGACTTCGGAAAATCACTACTGGGTGGAGGACGGTTGACGGGCACCCTGGAGCACCCAGTGGTGGCCGGGATGCATGGAGAAGCGCCATGACATCCTGCGGAAAGCTTCACCCAGCCACGAAGAGAAGGATGGATGCCCCATGACCGGAAGCTTACCTGTGCAGCCGCAAGCCATTATGGGCTCTGGCTGGGTTGACCCTAGTAGTGACGCTGGCTGGACGGTACTACGAGAAGTAGACGAACGGTAGGATTGGATGGGTACGGCGGTGGCGGAAGAACTCTTTGGAAGACCCTGTTTATTCGTCCCGCCTTCAAACACCATGAAGTGCGAAGACCTTAAAGGAGGGAATGATTCTTATGGGAAAGTCGCAACCCTCGCAGAGTTTAAAGATCTAATCGATTAGCCGTGTCCCGTTACGGACATTTGAGCCTCGAACTTGGAAGTATTCGGATATCTCAACACTAAAATTAATGGATTAATTTGAGGGTTTATGACTTAATAATTTGGGAACGAGATATTGGTTGGCGGAACCATCTCAATAACTACCAATAATTGTAGTAATTTGCAAGTAAGTCCTTTGTAGTAGGATAAAATTTGCTTTTCGCAAAATGATGAAACTTAGAGCTCCACACCAAATTGCATATAGAGTTAGTAACTTTATTATTGTTATTCTTCATGACTTGCCAGCTTATTCCAAAAGCTGACCTACATGGCTGCAACGTATTATGTTGCGTAGATATATTCGATCAGAGTGAGGCTACGCTCCGCTTGGCGATTGCCCTTTGAGTCGGATGGACTCGCTTTACCTCGACGCTTCCGCAGCATTTATAGTTTATTTCTCATGAGTTGGCCTTGAGCCGAATTTATTCCCTTGTAATAAAGACTCTATATGAGAATCGTTTAATGATATTCAGGTGTGATTGACCTTTGATTACTTTATCGATGTCTTCGTGAGTACCAAAGATGATCTTGGGATGGTATGCATACGTAGATTTGACCGATTTTGGGTCAGGTCGCTACACCCACAAGATAGCTTTTGTCCCATTATATTTGGTAGACCCTTCTTAAACACTATTAATGCTAAGATAGACTGCGAAAAGGATGTTGTTACCATTGGTCTAGGTGATATGTCTCATGAGTTTAACTTTTCTAAATTTCGTAGACAACACCGTGAAGAGGAATTGCCTAGTAAAGATGAAATTATTGGTCTTGCTGCTATTGCCGTACCCCCTAGTGATCCTTTAGAACAATATTTGCTAGACCACGAAAATGATATGTTTATGAATGAAAGAAGGGAAATAGATGAAGTGTTCTTTAAACAGGGACCTATTCTGAAACACAACTTGCCTGTTGAAATCCTAGGGGATCCTCCTCCACCCAAGCGTGATCCTGTGTTTGAGCTTAAACCATTGCCTGATACTCTTAAATATGCTTATCTTGATGAAAATAAGATATATCCTGTTATTATTAGTGCTAACCTTTCAGAGAAGGAGGAAGAAAAATTATTGAAAACTCTGAAGAAGCACCATGCTGCTATCGGATATACTCTTGATGATCTTAAGGGCATTAGTCCCACTCTATGTCAACACAAAATAAACTTGGACAAATACGCCAAACCAGTTATTGATGACCAACGAAGGCTAAATCCTAAGGTGAAAGAAGTGGTAAGAAAGGAAATATTAAAGCTCCTTAAGGCAGGTATAATTTATCCCGTGGCTGATAGTCAGTGGGTAAGTCATGTCCATTGTGTCCCTAAGAAGGGAGGTATTACTGTTGTTCCTAATGATGAAGATGAATTAATTCCGCAAAGAATTATTACAGGTTATAGGATGGTAATTGATTTCCGCAAATTAAATAAGGCTACTAAGAAAGATCATTACGCCTTACCTTTTATTGATCAAATGCTAGAAAGATTATCCAAACATACACATTTTTGCTTTCTAGATGGTTATTCTGGTTTCTCTCAAATACCTGTTGTTGGGGATATAATTATTAGTATGACCCGCCTAGAGGCGCCGGGTCATACTTAAGACGATTCATGAAGCCCAAGACCACTCCTGGAGATGACGGGTTAGTTTAGGGCCCAAGGGGCGACTTAAGGCCCATAGAGATAAACCGCCATATATATGTAACTTGTACTATAAGGCAGGAATAGAGAGAGAGAGACCGAGCCGGACACAGTTTATGAGCCGGCCGGAACTCTATGAGCCACTAGGCGTCGACCTCTGTATATAAAGGGACGACCCGGCGGCGGTTAAGGGCAAGTAATCACAAATCGAAAGCTAGGTCAAGCGGATTCGCTCCCTAGTTATCGAGACATAAGCAATCCCACTCAAACTGGATCGTAGGCTTTTACCTTCACCGTAAGGGGCCGAGCTAGTATAAACCTCGTGTCCTTTGTCCCGATTAACCCCTTCTTGCTTCCTAGTTGCGATGGCTCCATGACTAAGTCCTTTCACTAGGACATCTACCGTGACAATTCCATGACAGTTAGCGCCCACCGTGGGGCCAGCGCACGATGGATTTGAGTTCCTGAAGGGCAGCTTCGAAGGGCTCAAGGGATATGCTGTGGGCCGGATGACCAAGAGTCGTCGCGGCAAGCTCTACATCGACGATGCAGGCTGGGGCCTCGACGCCGGCTCAATTGAGTACGGGTACCGGGTCCCCTTCGGCAGAATTCACGTCTTCATTGGTCGGATCGGCGAGCCGGGCCCTGAGCCGGACATCTGCACCGACATCGTCAAGACGGCTCAGCGTGCGAGACCCGCCCAGGCTCCGCCCGCCATGAAGCGTGCCTTCGTGGGATGCATCTATGGAGGAGATTCCTGAAGGATCCGTGTCTGGTGATAACCCACAAGTATAGGGGATCGCAACAGCTTTCGAGGGTAGAGTATTCAACCCAAATTTATTGATTCGACACAAGGGGAGCCAAAGAATATCCTTGAGTATTAGCAGCCGAGTTGTCAATTCAACCACACCTGGAAACTTAGTATCTGCGGCAAAGTGTTTAGTAGCAAAGTAATATGATAGTGGTGGTAACGGTAACAAAAGTAAAGACAACAAAAGTAATGTTTTTGGTATTTTGTAGTGATTGTAACAGTAGCAGCGGGAAAGTAAATAAGCGAGAACCAAGATATGGAAAGCTCAGAGGCACCGGATCGTGATGGATAATTATGCCGGATGCGGTTCGTCATGTAACAGTCATAACATAGGGTGACACAGAACTAGCTCCAATTCATCAATGTAATGTAGGCATGTATTCCGAATATAGTCATACGCGCTTATGGAAAAGAACTTGCATGACATATTTTGTCCTACCCTCCCGTGGCAGCGGGGTCCTATTGGAAACTAAGGGATATTAAGGCCTCCTTTTAATAGAGAACCGGAACAAAGCATTAGCACATAGTGAATACATGAACTCCTCAAACTATGGTCATGACCGAGAAGTATCCCGATTATAGTCACTTCGGGGTTGTCGGATCATAACACATAATAGGTGACTATAGACTTGCAAGATAGGATCAAGAACTCACATATATTCATGAAAACATAATAGGTTCAGATCTGAAATCATGGCACTCGGGCCCTAGTGACAAGCATTAAGCATAGCAAAGTCATAGCAACATCAATCTCGAACATAGTGGATACTAGGATCAAACCCTAACAAAACTAACTCGATTACATGATAAATCTCATCCAACCCATCACCGTCCAGCAAGCCTACGACGGAATTACTCACGCACGGCGGTGAGCATCATGAAATTGGTGATGGAGGATGGTTGATGATGACGACGGCGACGAATCCCCCTCTCCGGAGCCCCGAACGGACTCCAGATCAGCCCTCCCGAGAGGTTTTAGGGCTTAGCGGCGGCTCCGTATCGTAAAACGTGATGATTTCTTCTCCCTAATTTGTTTCTCCCCGAAAGCCAATATATAGAGTTTGAGTTGGCGTCGGAAGGTGTCTAGGGGGCCCACGAGGTAGGGGGGCGCGCCCTAGAGGGGGGGCGCCCCCCACCCTCGTGGACAGGGTGTGGGCCCCTGGTCTTAATCTTTGGCGAGGATTTTTTATTATTTTTTATAAGACATCTCGTGGAGTTTCAGGTCATTCCGAGAACTTTTGTTTTCTGCACATAAAACAACATCAAGGCAATTCTGCTGACAACAGCGTCAGTCCGGGTTAGTTCCTTTCAAATCATACAAGTTAGAGTCCAAAACAAGGGCAAAAGTGTTTGGAAAAGTAGATACGACGGAGACGTATCATCTGGCGGTGAGACGGCCATCTATTATGACGGTGAGTTGTCCATGGGTGAGACGGATTCCTTGTAGCAACTACAAGATGGCGGGCTTAGGGGTTGTTCCGATGGTAGAAGTATTTCGGACCCCTTTGATCCGGCGAGCAGAGTAGGGATCTTTATGGCTGGCACTCAACCCGGTCAAAACTCTACAGCTGCGGCAGCAATAACCTCCGGGTCAGCGGCAGCCGGGGCAGGAGGCCCTGTGCGCCCGCCGGCCTAGGTGCTGATAGATCTCACGGATAGGCTGACAACCCTGTTAACCGCCACGGTTAATCCGGCCGATCAGGCGGAACATGATGCAGAAGTGGTGCGGGTACGTGAGGAGATAGCACAAGCCAAGGAAAACTTAGCCGCTGAGGACACCAGATTGGCCGCGGAGCGGGCGGCTTTGGATGCTCGAGCTCAACAGCTTCAATCAGAAGCGTTCCAGCTTACAATGGATTTAAATGCATCAAATGAAGTCATGAGGAGAAGGCATCAGAATTCTCAATCCCGTTTGCCTTTGATTTATGATCCTAGAAACCTCTTCCGCACACCCGGTGCAGGCCCCAGTAATCTGCCGGAGGTAAACCCGGCTGCGACGCCCGGAGCTGGGACGTTGGTTCAACCACGAGTGATGGAACCTCCTCGAGTGAACACTGCTCCACCTCAGTATGTCCCAACACCACCGGGTCATTACTTTAACCCGTTGGAGAACATGATCGCTGCGGCGGCACGATTGGCGGCTCTCCCGGTGGAGGGCGACTCTCCGACGGCGATCGAAACACGAAGGGTCAGAAAACTTCTTCAGACGGCTCTGGCACAGCAGGAGGCATATTCTTACAGTCGAGACAGGATTCATTCAACCCCTCTCCCAAGCCGGAGCCTGAGTTATAGCAGGCATATGGACTCGGCGGTGGTCTCAAGCAATGCCCGGCGCCATGACCAGCCGTGTGGGCGTGACCCGGCGCATGATGGAGCCCCTAACTTGGTTGATCAGGACAGGATACGCCAAGAGGCAGAACGGGCGGTTCAGCAGGCGGCTGAGCGGGCGGCTTACCAATCTTTTCCCGTCCATCCGATGACTTCTATTGAAGCAGGCGCAACCACGAGAACCGGGGGTGTCCCTTGCTTAGTGCCAGCCCTGCGTAATGAGCATTTGCCCAAGGATTTTAAGGGGCCTCGAAAGGTGCCTAATTACATGGCTGATTTACAGCCCGGGGCATGGATTGAAAGCTATGAGATGGCCATGGAATTGTTGGAGGTCAGTGACACAGCGATGGCCAAGTACTTCACTATGATGCTGGATGGAACAGCCTGCACTTGGTTAAAGGGATTGTCACCTAATTCCATTGGTTCCTGGGCCGAGTTAAAGGCCCGGTTTATTCAAAACTTCAAAGACACATGCAAGCAACCTATGTTGATTGTGGACTTGACCAATTGCAAGCAAGAGGAAGGAGAGTCCACGACCCATTGGGTGCGCCGGGTGAAAGAAATAATACAGTCATCTGACAAGACGGATGCCGGCTCTGCAGTCTTAATGTTGGAGAAAAATTGCCGTTTTAAACATCTGAAGCAGAAGCTGGGGTGGCTCAAATGCCATTGCAATGACATGGGCCATCTGATGGCAGCTCTAGTCAAATACGCCAACTCTAACAGTACCAAGGATCTCGCGTCTGATGAAGAGAAGACAGGGAAGGGAAAGAAGAATGGCAACGCTAAGGGTCCTCAGCATAACCCGGCAAATCAAGGAGGTAATAATAAACGTAAGGCTGGCGGTAGCTCGGAGTTTGTGGCTAATGCGCAGGGCAACAATCAGCGGCGTAAGGGGATGCCACCTCCGAGATCTGGTGGGTCAGGTTCCACCCTTGAGAAGTTGCTAAATGATCCCTGTCCAAGACACGTCACCCGGGAGAAGCCGGCTACGCACCTATGGAAGGACTGTACGATCATGGGGGCTTTCAAGAATTCTAACATGTTTGACGGCAATCATGGACCCGGGGCGGTTCAGGTGGCGGCGGTTTTCATGGCCAGGGTGGCAGTTCACATTCCAACTTCCAGGGCCCTCAAGGCAACCAAGGTGGTTATAATCAACACTCTGGCCAAGGAGGTCAGCAGCAGCAATAGTCCGGATACCAGAGCAATCCCAAACATCTGAATAGTGGGCAGTATCATGTGTTCACCACCAGTTTGTGCAAACGGGACCAGAAGCTTCATAAGAGGGTTATGAACGCTGTTGAGCCGGCAGTTCCTCGTTATTTGAGATGGTCTGAGCAGCCTATTCTATGGAATAGGGAAGATCACCCTCCCCGGGTTGATAATCCGGGTCACCTGGCCTTGGTGGTGGCACCTCAGGTTGGTGGATATAAATTTACTAAGGTGCTCATGGACGGAGGCAGTAGAATCAATATCCTCTATTATGAGACTTTCCGCCGCATGGGGTTGGCAGATAAAATCTCAAAACGTCCACACTGTTTTTCACGGAGTAGTGCCCGGTAAGTCGGCATACCCAGTGGGTAAGATTGAGCTGGAAGTAGCCTTTGGGGATGAGCATGATTCCCGGGCTGAGAAGTTAACTTTTGAGGTGGTCAAAATTAAGAGCCCGTATCACGCCCTGTTTGGACGGCTGGCTTATGCCAAGTTCATGGCACAGCCGTGTTATGTTTATCTACATCTCAAGATGTCGGGTCATAAGGGCACCATCATAGTGCATGGGAGTCGTGAGATAGCCTTGGAATGTGAAGAAGGCGATGCTGCTTACGCTGAATCTGTTTGTGCAACGGAAGAATTGAAATTCTACAAGGACAATGTTGACCCGGCGGACATGACGTCTTTGAAGAAGCCAACCACAGAACATGAGCCAGTGCTGAAGTTTAAATCGGCTGATGACACCAAGCTTGTCGATTTTGTTCCAGGCAACTCATCTAAGCAGTTCACTATCAGTGCTAATCTGGATCCCAAATACGAAAGCGCGCTCATCGAGTTCATCCGTGAGAACCGAGACATCTTTGCATGGAAACCTTCTGACATGCCGGGTGTACCAAGAGAACTTTTTGAGCACACTCTTAATATTAATCCAAAATTTAAGCCGGTCAGGGAGTTTCTTCGGCGGTTTAATGAGGAGAGGCGTCAAGCTATTGGTGAGGAGGTGGCCCGGCTCTTGGCGGGCGGGTTTATTGTTGAAGTTTTTCACCCTGAGTGGTTGGCTAACCCGGTGCTTGTACTCAAGAAGAACGGCACCTGGCGGATGTGTGTGGATTACAAGGACTTAAACAAGGCTTGTCCGGCTGATCCTTTTGCTCTTCCTCGTATTGATCAAATCATTGATGCTACGGCGGGTTGTGAGCATTTGAGCTTTTTGGATGCTTGTTCTAGATATCATCAGATTAAAGTGGCAGTTAAGGACCAGGAAAAGACGGCTTTCATCACTCCGTTTGGAGCCTTCTGTTATGTGTCTATGCCTTTTGGGCTTAAAAGTGCCCAGGCGACTTATCAGCGATGTGTGCAGAACTGTCTCCACAGTCAGATTGGGCGCAATGTTCATGCTTATGTAGGTGACATTGTAGTGAAGTCCAGAGAGAAGGAGACCTTGATAGATGAACTATCTCCAAAGTCATATTGGGCGCAATGTTCATGCTTATGTAGGTGACATTGTAGTGAAGTCCAGAGAGAAGGAGACCTTGATAGATGATCTGAAGGAAACCTTTGATAATCTTCGGGTCTACAAGATGATGCTTAACTCGGCCAAGTGAGTTTTTGGAGTGCCAGCTGGCAAGCTTTTGGGTTTTCTGGTCTCCAACAGAGGCATTGAGGCTAACCCGAAGAAGATCAAGGCAATCACCACTTTGGCTAAACCGGCGTGTGTCAATGATGTTCAGCGTCTGGCGGGTCGTATCATTGCCCTAAGCCGATTCATAAGCCGTTTAGGTGAGAAGGCTATACCGCTGTATCAGATGATGAAGAAGACGGACGACTTTGTCTGGAGTGATGCTGCTAACGCTGCCTTTAAAGATTTGAAGAGACAGTTATCTGAGCCGCCGGTCCTTGCTGCTCCCATTGATAAGGAGCCCTTATTACTGTATGTGGCTGCTAACACACGTGCCGTCAGTGTGGCCATTGTGGTGGAGCGCAAGGAGGCTGGCAAGGAACATCCGGTTCAACGGCCGGTTTACTACATCAGTGAGGTGCTTATTGAGTCCAAGCAAAGATATCCACATTGGGAGAAACTTGTTTATGGGGTGTTCATGGCAAGCCGGAAGCTTAAGGAATACTTCCAAGGTCACCCCATCACTGTGGTCAGTTCTGCTCCTTTGGGAGATATCATTCAAAATAGAGAAGCCACAGGACGAGTCGCCAAGTGGGCCATTGAACTTGGGCCTCATGGTTTAAAGTATGTGCCCTGCACTGCTATTAAGTCCCAAGCACTGGTGGACTTCATCAACGATTGGACGAATCTGCAGATGCCTGATGAAAAGTCGTACAACACATATTGGACTATTCATTTTGATGTGTCCAGGCAATTGGAAGGCTCGGGGGCTGGAGTTTTCTTAGCTTCCTCTCGAGGTGACAAATTTTGTTATGTACTCCGGTTGATGTTTCCCTGTACTAACAATGCAGCTGAGTATGAGTGAGGGAGTCCTGGACTAGGGGGTGTCCGGATAGCCGAACTATCATCTTTGGCCGGACTCCTAGACTATGAAGATGCAAGATTGAAGACTTCGTCCCGTTTCCGGATGGGACTTTCCTTGGCGTGGAAGGCAAGCTTGGCGATATGGATATGTAGATCTCCTACCATTGTAACCGACTCTGTGTAACCCTAACCCTATCCGGTGTCTATATAAACCGGAGGGTTTAGTCCGTAGGACGAACAACAATCATACCATAGGCTAGCTTCTAGGGTTTAGCCTCTCAGATCTCGTGGTAGATCTACTCTTGTACTACCCATATCATCAATATTAATCAAGCAGGAGTAGGGTATTACCTCCATCGAGAGGGCCCGAACCTGGGTAAAAACATCGTGTCCCTTGTCTCCTGTTACCATCCGCCTAGACGCACAGTTTGGGACCCCCTACCCGAGATCCGCCGGTTTTGACACCGACACTGGTGCTTTCATTGAGAGTTCCTCTGTGTCGTCACCGATAGGCCTGATGGCTCCTTCAATCATCAGCAACGATGCAGTCCAGGGTGAGACTTTTCTCCCCGGACAGATCTTCGTGTTCGGCGGCTTTGCACTGCGGGCCAATTCGCTAGGCCATCTGGAGCAGATCGAAAGCTACGCCCCTGGCCATCAGGTCAGGTTTGGAAGTTTAAAATACATGGCCGACATCCGCGGAGACTTGATCTTCGATGGATTCGAGCCGCAGCCAAGCGTGCCACACTATCTCGATGGGCATGATCTAACTCTGCCGCCGAACAGTGTCCTGGAGGCCGCACTAGTGTCCGCTCCGACCATTGATTCGGAGCCGGTCTCGCCGATCGAGGATGGTTGGTTGGACACCACCTCAGGGGCTGAAATCTCTACGGCGATTGAGCCAAACACCATCCCTGTCCTTTGCGAAGACCGTGACTCCAAGGTGACGGACTCCTCTCCGGACTCCGAACCCTCCGCGCCCCTGCCAATCTAATCCGATTGGGCGCCGGTCATGGAGTTCACTGCCGCGGACATCTTTTAGCACTCGCCCTTTGGCGACATCCTGAATTCACTAAAGTCTCTCTCTTTATCCGGAGAGCCCTGGCCGGACTACGGTCAGGAAGGTTGGGATGCGGACGATGAAGAAATTCAACGCCCACCCACCACCCACTTTGTAGCCACTGTCGATGAATTAACCGACATGCTCGACTACGACTACCAAGACATCGACGGTATGGACGGCGATGTTGAGACGACCAAGAACCAGCGCCACAGGCACTGGAAGGCCACCTCGTCATACGACATATACATGGTGGACATCCCAAAAGATGGGAACGGCGATGGAACAGCGGAGGATGACCCCTCCAAGAAACAGCCCAAGCGCCCACGTCAGCGGCGCCGCTCTAAATCCCGCCACAGTAAAAACGGCGAATCCGGCACGTGAGACAATAGTACCCCGGACAGTGCCGAAGACGACCCCCTCCAGCAGGACTCAGCGCAGGAGGAGGGAGAAGCAAGTCCGCACGACAGTGCGGCAGAAAGAGAGGTAGAGGACGATAATTATGCGCCTCCCTCCGAAGAAGAGGCAATCCTCGACGACGACGAATTTGTCGTGCCTGAGGATCCCGCCGAACAGGAGTGTTTCAAACGCAGGCTTATGGCCATGGCAAGCAGCCTCAAGAAAAAGCAGCAACAGCTTAGAGCTGACCAAGACCTACTAGCTGACAGATGGACTAAAGTCCTTGCAGCCGAAGAGTATGAACTCGAACGCCCCTCCAAAAGCTACCCCAAACGCAGGCCGTTGCCTCGATCAGAGGAGGACACACCCAAGTCACCAGCAAGACGGCATGGAAGGCCACCCTGTGGTCAGCGAGAGAAGCCTCACGGCCCTCCGCCAAGCCACACCCGACGCCGCTCAAAAGTAATAAGGCACGGAAAACGCTACCGACTTGCGTAGATATATTGAGGATAAGGCAAACATACAAGATCGACCCACGGATCGCGTGGGCGCGTAACGACTCAGATGATTACCGTCACGCGGATACAAGAAACCCGCCGGGCCGAACACAAGAGACAAAGCTCATATGAGCTACGCCGTGACATAGCCCAATATAGAGGCGCCGAGACACCCACTATGCTTCACAGATGAAGTAATGGATCATCAAATCCCCGAGGGTTTCAAACCCGTAAACATCGAATCATACGATGGCACAACAGATCCTACGGTTTGGATCGAGGACTGCCTCCTCCATATCCACATGGCCCGCGGTGATGATCTACACGCCATCAAATACCTCCCACTCAAGCTTAAAGGACCAGCTCGGCATTGGCTTAACAGCTTGCCAGCAGAATCAATTGGTTGTTGGGAGGACCCGAAGCCACATTCCTTGATAACTTCCAGGGCACATATGTGCCACCACCGACGCCGATGACCTTAGCCATATAATTTAGCAGCCGTAAGAATCGCCGGACAATTACGACACTGTTCCTAACCAAGAAAAATCAAATCGTTGACTGTCCGGATGCAGAGGCCCTTGCAGCCTTCAAACATAACATCCGCGACGAGTGGCTTGCCCGGCACCTAGGACAAGAAAAGCCGAAATCCATGGCAGACCTCACAACTCTCATGACCCGCTTTTGCACGGGAGAGGACAGCTGGCTAGCTTGAAGCAACAACTTGGCCAAACACCCTGGTAGTTAGGATACCAGGGACAGCAATGGCAGGTCGCGTCGCAACAAGAATAAACGACACATTAACGGTGATAATACTGAAGATACGACAGTAAATGCTGGATTCAGAGGCTCTAAACCCGGTCAGCGGAAAAAGCCATTCAAAAGAAATACCCAGGGCCCGTCCAACTTGGACCGAATACTCGATCGCTTGTGCCATATACATGGCACCCCCGAAAAACCAGCCAACCACACCAACAGGGACTGTTGGGTGTTCAAGCAAGCAGGCAAGTTAAGCGCCGAAAACAACGACAAGGGGCTGCATAGCGATGACGAGGAAGAGCCCCGGCCGCCGAACAATAGAGGACAGAAGGGTTTTCCCGCACAAGTGCGGACGGTGAACATGATATACGCAACCCACATACCCAAAAGGGAGCGGAAGCGTGCACTAAGGGACGCATATGCGATGGAGCCAGTCGCCCCGAAGTTCAACCCATGGTCTTCCTGCCTGATCACTTTCGATCGAAGGGAACACCCCACTAGCATCCGTCACGGCGGTTTCGCCGCATTGGTTCTTGACCCAATCATCGAGGGATTTCACCTCACCAGAGTCCTGATGGACGGCGGTAGCAGCCTGAACCTGCTTTATCAGGATACAGTGCGCAAAATGGGCATAGACCCCTCAAGGATTAAACCCACAAAGACGACCTTTAAAGGCGTCATACCAGGTGTAGAAGCCAATTGTAGAGGCTCAGTTACACTCGAAGTGGTCTTCGGATCCCCGGATAACTTCCGAAGCGAAGAGTTAATCTTTGACATAGTCCCGTTCTGCAGCGGCTATCACGCACTACTCGGACGAACCGCATTTGCAAAGTTCAATGCGGTGCCGCACTACGCATACCTCAAGCTCAAGATGCCAGGCCCTCGAGGAGTAATCACGGTCAATGGAAACACCAAACGCTCTCCGAACGGAGGAGCACACGGCGCGTTCTTGCGGCGGAGGTGCAAGGCATCCTCTCACAGCAATTCTCGATTCCGCCACTAAACGTCCGGACACCGCTGCCGCCAGAGTAACCTACAACAAGACCGCTCGCATGATCCAAGCATCGCGTAGCAATCCGCCCCAACCCCAGCCCTCGCGAATTGCGGCCAAGATTACGCCAGACATAACTCACGCCCGGAGATACCATGGGCATAAGGGAGGGCACGACCACGGCACGCCTGCACGCGGCTCAACCGCACTGGGGCCCCGATTGTGTCATTCTTTTTTTTTTTCTTTTTCTTACTTTCAGACTCGTTCTCCGAAGTTCTGTCCGCATTCGTGTCGAACTCACGATGCAACAGCCAGGAAACAGAAAGTTACGCCGAGTGTCCAGTGGTCTCTACTACGAGCATTATACCTGTTTTCACATACCATCCCGCAGCTTACCCCTGGAGGGGGACATGTTAAATAGTCCCATCCCTTGCTTATCGCACAATTTGTATCGTTCTGCTTTTATTTGCAGTTTCTTTTTAATAATCAATATATAGATCTTGCCTATTATTGCATTCTTTCCCATTATATATGTTCATTTCATGACATGTTGCACCCGTACACTTTGGTACGGCCAATACACCAGGGGCTCAAGTTCCCCAGAATATGGTGTTAGAAGTCCTAACACTCTCACGAAAAGCGCGGCACCCCAAACTTATAGCATTATATGCATCGGTTCGAATCATGTCTTGGGTCAATAGTTGGGTTTGCCCTGCCCTGTGTTTTGCTGCCTTACGCTCCGCTCTATCGGCTAACGCGGCACCGTGGAGAACCACTCGCGATTGTGCCCGGTTGAGCTGGGTTGAGCACCTCAAAGGAGAAAGCTAAAACTGACTGTCATGATAGGGCGAGAGCCGGTCGCTGTTCGAGAGGTTTTTCGGTCCCTAAAGACTTATGCCGCTTAGAGCGAGGAACCGCATTGTCCGCCAAGGCGTGATAGCGCCTCAACTCGGTCTTCCGAATACTAGGGGCTTCACCGAAATTTAAAATTATAGAATTCTATGGCTAAGTGAGAGTGTTCAAGCACTATAAGTCTGGTTGCCTTGTTCGCTATGCTGAGCGCCTCCCTCGATGGACCCAAGAATGGGAACAAGAGCTCTCAAGATTATCCCAACACCCCAAAGACTGTGGCATGGGGCTGAAGCCAACGACTTGCCATCTCTCAAATTTGATTAACGGCCGCATGTAAGGTAATATTTTAAATTAACAAGTGTTGCTTAGCGATATGAACAAGTTTTCAGCGGACAGGATAACAAATGCGAGTCTATTCAAAATTACATCTTTGGAGCACTCATCCGCTATACGGCGGCACCCTTCAGACGCCTCATAGTACATTTCGGCTTGCGGTGATCCTTGCCCTTCGGTGGTTCGTCCGTCGCAAGCTTCTCCGCATCCAGCTTGCCCCAGTGCACTTTAGCACGGCAAGGCCCGACGGCACCTTCAATGCAGACGGAGCGCTTTGATGACTTCAATCCAGGACAAAGGCCCACCACCGCCGTGACTAGACCAAAGTAGCTCCTGTGCATGGCTTCCAATGGCCACAGCCAAACTATGAGGCCCTTCATGGCCTGTTCGGCGACCTTAGGAGCTCGACCAGCTGCTTCAGCTGGTCGCTTAGGGGCACTGGATATCCGCCTCAGCAGATCGAGACCGTAACACCTTTTTCGCCGAGCTCCCTCCTTGGCGCTGTAGAACACGGCAGCATCGGACACACTACGGGCAGATCTCGCGAATGCTCCAGAGAGCTCGAATCCGGGTAAGTAATAGGTAATTCACTTTCACATGCTTGCTTTGCATAAAGAATGCCTTACCCGCCGCTATCTTGTTTAACGATTCAATCTCTTGAGGGCTTTTTGGGCTTCGCCTTAGCGGCTTTGGCACTCTCAAGAGCCGAGGCGAGCTCTGACTCTCGAGTCTCGAGTCACGCCCAAACTCGTGTTTTTCCATGAGAGCCACGGAGATCTTGCCTCACCTCCGCCACCCGCCTCCTCGCTTCTCTCGCTCGGTGCGCTCATGCCGCTTTGCTTTCGCCGCAGACACCGCTTCCTTCGTGGTCGCCACCTTGTTCGTGGCCCCTACAATACCCACGTTATTCCTGTCATTTTTTGCAACCAAATCCTTTCTATAAGGTATTACTTTAATAAGGTATTACTTACCTTCCTTGTCCTCGAGCTGCTTCTTGGCTTGGCCGAGCTCGTTCTCGGACCGCCGAGGCTCGCTTCAATGCATTGACCTCCATGATCAAGGCGGCAGAGGTCAAGAAGCAGCCTGCATTCCCATATTGACATACTTATGTTAGACTCCTCACAGATATCTTTTTAGATCCTTAGTCCGCTTTTCTTTCCTAACGCTGAACTAAGCATCGGGGCTACCGTCTATGCGGTAATATTTTTACATATTCTAAACTTACCTCAAAACATGTTAGAAGGCTGGTATAAGCTTGGTCAGCCCGCCTTGGCGGATCTGAACTTTGTGGATCACCGCGACTCATGATAGTGCGGTGCTCCTCGTCGATGGAGGCGCCGCTAAGCGCCCAACAGTTATCCGTGCCTCCGGCTGGACGGAGGTCACCGGTGTCGCAGATCATGCCCTTCACGAAGGGGCTGCTCGCGGTCTTCGAACCATTGCTGGTTCCGGCACGGAGTCCGCACATGCGGACTTAGAGCCCTCGGGTTTTGCCCCTTTGCGCCTCGGGCGTCCGGGATCGCTTATGGCGCCTCCAGACCACCTCCTCCTGGTTGGGCCCCTTTTGGGACTCCACCGTGGTGTCATCTGCGTCACGAGGAGAGGAGGCGGTCGGAAGTGAAGTGCTATTCACATCCGACATATCCAGGGAGCCGCTCGACGAAGTGGCAAGATCGTCCCCGGGCGGGCTACATGGTTATATTCGTGTTAGAACACACTATGCCACCAATGAAAATCCATGAGTTATTCTCGAATCCGGACACTTACGATCTCGCCAGGGCTTGGCCCTTGTTGGCCTCCTCCTCGTCATTGTCGGCGTTGGTGGAGAAGTCCGGAGGAAGGGTCCTTCCTTCTGACCCTCCGCCTCCCGGTTGGGGCGGCCTTCCTTTTTCCCTCCTTCACTGGGAGAGGCTTTTCCTCCTCCTCTTCCTCGAGGAGGATTCCGCCTCGTGGTTGTCACGCGATGAGTCTCGACAGCCCTGGCGCCGGAGCTCCTTCGAGTTCCCGTGGCCTCCTTCTTGGCCTTCTTCTCCCACACCACGTGAGGTGCCGGAACCAGCAGCCCCGCCTAATCGGGCGTCTGGCTGGTCTTCGGCAAAGGGGCCGACAGTTAATCTGTCCGGACGCCTTCACCGTCCCTGTCAAAGGTTAGGGAGTTTTAGATCCCGCATAGAGTCGAACTATGAAAAAGAGTCCCATAAAGGGTAAAATAACTTACCTCGCTGGCTTGACATCGCGAGCTGAATCCGCGATCTTGGTAGAGGATGGGAGCCTCGGCGCCCTTGAACAGCACCTTCCAGGCATCTTTGTACGTAGTGTCGAAGAGCCTTTTCAGAGTTGGGTGTCGTGCCGGATCGAACTCCCACAATTTGAAGGCTCGTTGTTGGCATGGGAGAATCCGGCGGATGAGCATCACCTGGATTACGTTGACAAGCCTGAGATTTCTTGTCCACCAGGTTTCGGACGCAAGTTTGGAGTCCGGACAGCTCATCTGAATTCCCCCATGTCTGGCCCGTCTCTTTCCATGATGTGAGCCGGGTGGGGAAGCCAGATCAGAATTCGGGGGCCGCCGCCCATTGAGAGTCGCGCGGCTCGGTGATGTAGAACCACCCCGATTGCCACCCCATTATGGTCTCCACAAAGGAGCCCTCGAGCCATAGGACTTTGGCCATCTTGCCAACCATGGCGCCTCCGCACTCCGCTTGGCGGCCGCCCACTACCTTCGGCCTGACATTAAAGATCTTCAGCCATAAGCCGAAGTGGGGCTGGATGCAGAGGAAGGCCTCGCACATGACGAGAAACGCCGAGATGTTGAGGATGAAATTCGGGGCCAGATCGTGGAAATCTAGGCCGTAGTAGAACATGAGCCCCCGGACAAATGGGTGAAGTGGAAACCCTAGTCCGTGGAGGAAGTGGGGGAGGAACACCACCCTCTCATGGGGCCTGGGGGTGGGGATGAGCTGCCCTTTGTCGGGCAGCCGATGTGCGATGTCGTCGGACAAGTATCCGGCCTTCCGCGGATTTTTTACTTGGCCCTCCGTGACGGAGGTGTAACGCCCCCGATGCGGCTATATCTCCCACGTGTCGAGGCACAACTTAGAGGCATAACTGCATTGAAAGCAATGTCGCAAGTGAGGTAATCTTCACACAACCCATGTAATAAATAAGGAAAGAGATACATAGTTGGCTTACGAAACGCCACTTCACACAAGACATAAATAAACATCCATCATTCGAGTACACTCAAGGTCCGACCACGGAACCAAAATAAAAGAAGATACCCCAAATGCTACACAGATCCCGAATCGTCCCAACTGGGCACCACTACTGATCATCAGGAACGACACATAGTAACGACCACGTTCCTCGTCGAACTCCCACTTGAGCTCGGTTGAGTCACCTGACCGCTTCGTCGGAACTCGCAACTGTTTTGAAGTACCGTGAGTCACGGGACTCAGCAATCTCACACCATGAGATCAAGACTATTTAAGCTTATAGGAAGGACAGGGTAGTAAAGTGGAGCTGCAGCAAGTTTACTAGCATATATGGTGGCTATATCGCAAAAGAGAGCGAGGAAAGAAGCAAAGCACGGACGTGAAACTAGTAGTGATCAAGAAGTGATCCTGAACTACTTACGTTAGACATAACTCCAACACCGTGTTCTCTTCCCGGACTCCGCCGAGAAGAGACCATCACGTTACACACGCGTTGATGTGTATTTTAAATGAGGTCAACTTTGGGTTTTCTACAACCGACATTAACAAATTCCCATCTGCCTCATAACCGCGGGCACGGCCAAAGATATTACCCGCAGGGTGTCCCAACTTAGCCCATTATAAGCTCTCACGGTCAACGAAGGATATTCCTTCTACCGAAGACCCGATCAATCTCGAATCCCGGACTACAAGACATTTCGACAAAGAATAAAACAAGACCAGCAAAGCCACCCGAATGTGCCGACAAATCCCGATAGGAGCTGCACATATCTCGCTCTCGTGGCACACCGGATAAGCGAAGCGTCTGAGAACCGACGTAATCCAAGTTGCCCAGAATGGTCCCAAGACGGTGTTTAGTTTGGGCCAACACTCGAGGAGCATTGGCCCGGGTTTAAAATAAGATGACCCTCGGCTCGCGAAAACCCCGGGAAAAGGCTTAGGTGGCAAATGGTAAAACCAATGTTGGGCCTTTTGGACGAGTCTTATTCAAAGCGAACGTCAAGGGGTCCCATAAATCACCCAACCGTAAGGAACGCGAAATCAAGGAACATAACACCGTATGACGGAAACTAGGTGGCAAGAGTGGAACAAAACACCGTGCATAAGGCCGAGCCTTCCACCCTTTACCAAGTATATAGATGCATTAATTATAGCAGAAATATATTGTGATAGCCCCAACAAGTAAACATGTTCCAACAAGGAACAACATCTCCATGTCCCAACAAGGAACAAACTTCAGCTTCACCTGCAACTAGCAACGCTATAAGAGGGCTGAGCAAAGCGGTAACATAGCCAAACAACGGTTTGCTAGGAAAGGATGGTTAGGGCTGACATGGCAAAATGGGTGGCATGATATAGCAAGTGGTAGGCATCGTAGCATAGGCATAGCAAAAGAGCGAGCAACTAGCATAGCAAAGATAGAAGTGATTTCGAGGGTATGGTCATCTTGCTCGCAATGTTCTCGAGTTGTCGAAAGCTTGATCCTCGTAAGCGTTCTCGACGGGTTCCTCGCTCACGCACTCGCCTCCCAGCTCTACCCAAAGCAACAACACAAACAAAGGAACCACAATAAATCACGGTGCAATGCACAATCAACATGATGCAAAACATGACATGATATGCGGATGTGATATGCAATGTGTATGTGCGCCCGAAGGTAAATGATGAACCAGGCATCAACTTGGCAAACCAAGCATGCCATTGAAAGACGAGATGATTTCGTTGAAATCGATATAAAGATCACCGAATCGGATGCACGGTTTGGAAATGGCAAGCAAAACAAGAATGGTGCAAATCCTTCATTACCAGCATGATGTACAAAGCCATGTTCGTGTGCAAACTACCTCATAGCATAAATGTAATAAATATACCCATGAAAGTCAACACATCAACATGATGCAAAAAGACATGGTCATGAACTTGCTCAAATGCAGAAACTAATGCCACCATTGAGTTGGTGGGATTTTTCTACCCCAAAAACATATATAATATGTTAGGGTTGCAGTAGAGAAACCAACACAAATGCACAAAGTCAAAACCTGCCTATAATGGTTGTTAACAGAAATGGCATTTTCCATATTTGGAAACGTCCAGAAATGGACTTGCCTGAAATGGAAAGAGAAGCTATCCAGAAACGGAAAACGCGGGGATAAGGGAAAAAAATATAAGGAGGAGGGCGCTGAGAGGCTGACTGGTGGGACCCTACTGTCATACTAACAGTGACAGAGTAGGTTATAAAAAAAGGGGGAGATAATGCAGCCTCGGGGGATCGAACCCGGGTCTCCCCGGTGTGGCTCTGCCCCAACAGCCACCGGGCTAGGCGGCGGCGATCGATGAGAAGGGCTTCGCCCCTTAACTGCAAGCATCGCTAAAAGTACAAATAGAAGAAATAAAAAGGGGCGCGCCTGGGATTCGAACCCAGGTCGCTGCAGTGGGCGCGTGGGGTGCAAACCAGCTCGGCTAGGCTAGGCTGTTGGTAAGGAAGGGGCTCTGGCCTACTTGACCAAGCCACAAGGCTCTGACTCAGAACAGAGAAGAAAACGACGACGCCGGCGAGGCAACAGCGGCTACGGCGGGGCTCAGGAGGTGCCGGCGGGTGTGCGGAATCCGCCGGGTGGTGGTCGAACGGTGCAGGAAGGGAACGTGCGCGCAGGTGTGGGTGTGCGTGTGGGCAGGGGCTCGTGGCCATGGCGACGAACACGGCGAGGCAAGCTACAGCAGCACTACGACCTCGGCCAAGTTGGGTGCGCGCGGGAGCACTCTACGGGAGCACGAAGGGGCGAACCCGAGCGGGGAATCACGGCACCCACGCACGGGCCAACAACACTGAACCCAAAACCTACAAGTCATGCCGGAGCACGCCGAGCACGAGAAATACATGGATCGGAACGCACCCTACGGTGATCAATCGACGATAGGAAGGAGCAGGGAGGAAGTTGGGTATACCTCCTTACCCAAGGACAAGTATACGGCGACGGAGTCAAGCCTGCGGCGACGGAGCCGATCTCTGAACTTTTACGTGCTCCTGACCGAGAGGGAGGGGGAAGCCGGGGACGTCGATGGACTTGACGATCCGGCTCACCGTAGTCGACGTCGTGGAAGGAGAAGGCGACGGGGACGAATATGGACACTGTCCGCAGACTTGGGGTGGCCGGAAAGCACGCCGGCGATGCCGCGCGCTCCCAGCTGCGCTCGGGACGGAGTAGAAGCGATGGATCTGGTGGTCCTTCTCACCTGGCGGCGGCGGCGAGAGGAAGAGGGGAAACCCTAGGGGCTTGAGGGCAAGGAGAGGGGATAAGTAGGGGGGCTAGGGCGACGGGTCGAGCTCGCGCGCCCTCGTGCTCGCGGTCCCCATGGCGACGGCGAGAGGAGAGGGAAAAGGTGGGTGTGGTGAGCAGGGCAGCCGCTGCCAAGCGGGACCGGTATGTCCACGTGGAGTGGAACTAGCGGGGGTGTGCGTGTGAACAGGTGCGCGAAGACAAGGAGAGAGAAGCGAGCGGGCTGGCGCGCCGACTGGCTCTTGGGGGGCTGGGCCGGCTTGGAGGCCGGAGCCCAGGTGGAAAAGCCTCGCTGGGTTGCTGGCTGCTGCTGCTGCTTCCCTTCTCTTTTCTTTTTATTTCCAAACAGAAAAGAAAAGAAAAGCACAGGGAAAAATAAGAGGAGTTGGAGTAAAAAGAAAATATCCCCAAACTCCTGGAATTCTCCACTATTTTAATAAATTGCAATGGGCATTTTAGAGGTAGAAAAATAAGACAAGTTTGAAAATAGTTCAAACTTGTTTCATTTTTGAACCTGACCAAAACAACTTCAAATGAGGAGATCTTTGGCAGAGAGGTTTAGTGCAAGGAGCAAGATTTACAGAGAGAAAATGAACATTAATTGAGAAAGGAAAAGATAGCACTTGATAAGAAAAGAAGTAGAGGGAAGGAGGAGGTGGTAATGCAAGTTTGAGTATGGAACATGCAACAACATAACGTAGAGATCACAGCAAGCACATGATAAGAATGGAATGCCGATGACAAGAGGCACAAATGCAAAATGGTAAGATGAGCAAAACAAAGAAAAGAGAAACCCACATAACCAAACAAGACGAGGCCAAGCATGACAAAACCCACAAGAATTGGATGAGGTCAAGATGATATATTGCCAAAAGGAAGTTTACATCCGTGGTGTTACAACACTCCACCACTACAAGAGGATCTCGCCCCGAGATCTAGGACTGAAAGAACTCCGGATATTCGAACGGAGGTGATCCTCGCGCCCCGTGTAGCTTCTCGGTCGGAATGGTGTGACCACTTCACTTTCAGGAATTTGATTGACTTGTTGCAGTCTTGCGCCGGTTTCTTCAAGAATAGCAACGGGTGCTCATGATAAGAGAGATCTTCTTGAAGGTCAATCTCTTCAAGTTGATAGTGCGTTCAGAGTCTTGAAGCACTTGCGAAGCTGTGACACGTGGAACACATCGTGCACATTTGCGGTTGGATGGAAGCTCGTTGATAGGCGAGATCGCCTCTTTTCCCAATGATCTTGAAAGGACCCACGATCTAGGGTCAAGCTTCCTTTGATACCGGGCGGACGAGTGCCTTTCATTGAGAGACGCGAGGTAGACATGGTCTCCGATTTCAAAAGTCACATCACGGTGCTTATCATCATAATAGTTTTTCGGCGCGATTGCGCGGCTTTGAGATTCTCACGAATGACTTGGCACATTTCTTCTGCTTCTGTGATCAAGTCATTGCCAAGAAGTTGGCGTTCACCTGTCTCAGACCAATTGAGAGGAGTACGGCACTTTCTGCCATAGAGAATTTCGAATGGGGCCTTGCCCGAACTCGCTTGGAAGCTGTTGTTGTAAGAGAACTCGGCATATGGAAGACAATCTTCCCACTTCATACCGAAAGAAATGACACAAGCCCTGAGCATATCTTCAAGGATTTGATTTACTCGCTCAACTTGGCCACTTGTTTGAGGATGGAAAGCTGTGCTGAAACGAATGTTGGTGCCCATGGCCTTCCAAAAGAATCCCAAAACTTGGAGGTAAAGATGCTGCCACGGTCTCAAGAGATCACTTGTGGAATGCCGCAAGGAGACAATCCGGAGGTGTATAGCTCGCCAACCGAGTTGCTGTGATAGATTCTTTGATAGGAAGAAAATGAGCCACTTTAGTAAGCTTGTCAATGACAACGAAGATAGCATCATTTCCACGCTTGGACTTAGGAAAACCAGTCACGAAGTCCATTTCAATATGATCAAACTTCCATTCTGGAATAGCAAGAGGTTGGAGGAGACCAGCTGGTCTTTGGTGTTCTGCTTTCACTCTTCTGCAGACATCACACTCATTCACGAATTGAGCAATTTCTCGCTTCATTCGAGTCCACCAATAAGACTGCTTGAGATCATGGTACATCTTCGAACTTCCAGGATGAATGGATAGAAGCGAATTGTGAGCCTCGTTCATAATGACTTTTCTCAGATTACCCTTAGGAACCACAATCCGGTCCTCAAAGAAAAGAGTATCTTTGTCATCAACGTGGAAGCACTTGTACTTGGAAATGCCCTTGTCGATACCACGTTTCACCTTCTTCACCATGGTGTCCAGAAGTTGAGCCTCACGAATCTGATCTTCCAAAGTAGGAGATACTATGAGGTTGGCAAGAAAGCCTTGAGGAACAACTTGAAGATTCAGCTTGCGGAAAGCTTCACAGAGATCCGGCTGAAAGGGCTTAAGGATTAGACTGTTGCAGTAAGCCTTCCTGCTCAAAGCATCTGCGATGACATTGGCCTTGCCCGGAGTATATTCAATACTTGGGTTGTACTCTTGAATCATTTCGACCCATCGAGTCTGCCTGAGGTTGAGGTTGGGCTGAGTGAAGATGTACTTGAGACTCTTGTGATCGGTGAAAATGTCCACTTTCCTTCCCAACAAAGATGTCTCCACGTTATCAATGCATGGACAACTGCCGCCAACTCAAGATCGTGAGTGGGGTAGTTCTTTTCGTTGGGCTTCAATGGCGAGAAGTATAAGCCACAACTCTCTTCTCTTGCATTAGCACAGACCGAGACCTTGAAGAGAAGCATCACGTAAAACTTCAAATGGCTTGGATTCATCAGAGGAGTCAAGACAGAGCTGTGACGAGTTTCTCTTTGAGGGTATTGAAAGCAACGCCACATCAGGAGACCGGATATACTTCACATGCTTTCGAGGAGGTTGGAAAGAGGCTTTGCAATCTTGGAGAAGTTCTCAACGAATCTTCGCAATAGCTTGCAAGACCAAGAAAATCATGAGCTGCTTTACATTACGAGGAGGTTCCCAATTCACAATTGCGGACACCTTCTGGATTAACAGCGATGCCCTTGGCGGAGATGATATGACCAAGATAAAGCACTTCATCAAGCCAAAATTCACATTTGGAGAACTTAGCATAGAATTGGTACTCTCGAGCTTGTCTAGCACCAATCGCAAATGTTTGGCATGATCCTTCTTATTCTTGGAGAAGACCAAAATATCATCAAGATAGACCAAGACGAATTCATTGGTGTAGGGGTTGAATATGAAGTTCATCATCCGAGAGAATGTTGGAGGAGCATTGACGAGGCCGAAAGACATGACAGTATATTCATAAGAACCAAAGCTTGTTCTGAATGCTGTCTTGGGAATATCTTGTTCACGAATGCGAATCTGATGATACCCCATACGAAGGTCAAGCTTAGAGAACACTGTAGCACCTTTGAGTTGCTCGAAAAGCTCATTGATGTTGGGAAGTGGATACTTGTTCTTGATTGTCTTCTTATTCAATGGACGGTAATCGACGCAAAGTCGGTCCGTGCCATCCTTCTTCTGGACAAAAAGAACACCACAACCCCAAGGAGATGAACTCGGTCTGATCAAACCCAGACGCTCTTGTTCATCGAGCTGCTTCTTCAATTCCTTCAGCTCATCAGGTCCAAGCTTGTAAGGACGCTCACAAACGGGTTCGATGCCGTGCTCAAGATCGATAACGAACTCAATCGGCCGATGAGGAAGCATACCCGAAGCTCTTCCGAAAGACATCTTGGTACTCACAAACGACTGGAATCTGAGAGATGGCATTCAGTTCGCCCTTCTCATTGAGAGAAAACAACCGAATAGTTTCATCACGAGTGGCATAGATGATCACATCATTAGAAGAGTGAGTCAATTGAATTTCCCTGGCAGCACAATCAAGCTGAGCTTTGTGCTGATAAAGCCAGTCCATTCCGAGAATAAGATCAATATCTGAGTCACCAAGAACCATTGGTTTGGAAAGAAATCTATAATCGCCCATCTTGACAGAAACATCATGAACTATTGAGTTGGCTCTCATTGACTTCGCCGGAGAAATAACACCCAAAGGTTTATCCAGGTAAGACCAAGAAAAATCATTCTTTGCAAAGAACGATCTTGACATGAAACAATGCGATGCACCAGTATCAAATAAGACTTTTGCAGGAATATCATTAACTGAGAGATTACCCATAATCACATCAGAAGAATCCTCTGCTTGAGCTGCATTCATCATGTTGACCTTTGCAGACTTGGGATTATGCTTGACCACTGCATTGCTGGAAGATTTCACAGGAGGAGGAGGCGGAAGGCGCCTCGATTGAAGCACTTGTTCGCATAGTGACCTTCTCACGACATTTGTTGCAAGTCACCTCGTAGAGCGGACGGTGGTAAGGAGCACTTGACCTTGGAGCTTGAGAATTAGCCTTGTTCGATAGCTTGGGTTGGGTGGGTGGGAAGATCCACGGCCACCTGAGTTCTTCTCGCTGGTAAGGCCGACGGAACGGAGGAGGAGGAAGGTAAAACTTCGCTGCTTAGCTGCCACTTGAGAGGAAGAAGAAGACTGAATCTGCATCCCCGATTCTCTTCTTAGAAGCCTCACATTTGAGCTGGGCAGCTTCTTGCTTGAGCCATGTTGTAGAAATCATCATACTTATCTGCTCAAACAGCACAAGAGCTAATTGCAGATCTTCTCTCAGACCACCTCTGAATTGATAGATCATACTCTTTTCATCGTGCACGCCTTGCTTAGCAAAACGAAGCGAGCTCGAACTGGATATTGTATTGATAGACAGACATGTTGCCCTGCTTGAGATTGCGGAACTCCTCACGCTTGCTCTCAACAACACTTTTCGGAATGTGATGAGCTCTGAAATCGCGGCGGAACTCATCCCAGGTAATGACACGACCTCCTCTGGAATCTTTGTATTGCTGGTACCACTCAGCAGCTTGATCCTTGAGTTGAAACGATGCAAACTTGACAAAGTCCTCAGGTCTGACATTGCTACAGTCAAAGTGCTTGCAGATGTCCACTAACCAATCGTCAGCGTCTGTGGCCTCGACACAGAAACTGAAAGACTTCGGCTGATTAGCGAGGAACTGACTGAGAGTAGCAAAGTGTGGCTGATAGTTGCCTTGACCTTGATTTCCTTGAGTGCCTTGCCCCTGAGTACGTTCTTGCAAGAGCTGCAAAATCATCTGAGCATTGGCATTGGTGGCTGCCATGATAGCTTGCCAGGCCTCTGGAGGCGGAGGTGGAGGTGGAGGGTTCGACTGATCCCCATCATTACGATCCGGATTCAGACGCGTTGGCGGAGCCATCCTGAAGAGGGTGACATCCGTTAGTCCTTTGATAGACAAATAGATAAGTAGAATCAATGGATAGAAATTGCAACATATAGTCTTCACAATAAACATTCGAACAAGAATGAACGAATGAATTCCAAAGTTAATCATCACACGTCCATTAAGGTGAGAAGCCACTTAGATAAAGATATGGAAACAACATCTGGCTTAGAAACAAATCGAATATCACAACTGAAACAAATGATTGGCTTCTAGAATGAGCCGGAACAAACACATGATAGAGATTTCGCCCAAAGTGTTCATGGTGGGGCCCACACGGACACGACGTATAGCGGACGTCACGAATGACAAACAAGACGTCCCCGAATTAGCATAGCCAAGGATTCTTTAAGACGTCTCGCGACCACTGTAAATCGACCGTGAATGGGCGGACCACTAAACTTTGAACCCCAATCTCAAATCATACATCTGTCGGAAAGAAATATCCTGTAAGCTACTAGAATTTCCACCTATAAACTCCGAAACTTTCCGGTTATGCAATCTGGTGTTGGGGATACAGGACACAAAATATATCACCCAAACTAACAATACCTAGATCCATTGTATCCATCCGTCAACACATAACCAAGAAATCATCGGGAATCGTGTACCTCGACCTTCGATAAAACATCCGTTATACAAGTCATGGCAATACTCCGACTCGCCACAAGATCGGGCTATCGGGGTTATCTCACCAACAACTGCACAAAAGAGATTTCGATGTCGGCAAAACTCGTATTCCGAATCGCAACGATAAAATTGTGACGACAACACCTCGAGCTCAACTCCCCGGACACCGCCACAACCCCTAAATGTCGAGGCACCAAGAACAATGTTCTCGCCACAAAACCATCGAACGATTCCAAGATACCCACGTGATCCTAAAAAAATTTAGTGAAATTTGAGGAGAGAAGAGTCAAACTCTACGCCAGAGACCTCACCAGAGCGATTTAACGGACCGAGGAGTAAAAGAATCCTACTCTCCGATATATATAATCCTAAGACTCAAAACATTTTCCATTCTAGACTCAACAACGCCGACAAACAATCAAGTAGGGGCTCCTAAGTCGGGAAGGCTCGATTACCAACTTGTAACGCCCGATGCGGCTATATCTCCCACGTGTCGAGGCACGACTTAGAGGCATAACCGCATTGAAAGCAATGTCGCAAGTGAGGTAATCTTCACACAACCCATGTAATAAATAAGGGAAAGAGATACATAGTTGGCTTACAGTCGCCACTTCACACAAGACATAAATAAACATCCATCATTCAGAGTACACTCAAGGTCCGACTACGGAACCAAAATAAAAGAAGATACCCCAAATCCTACACAGATCCCCGAATCGTCCCAACTGGGCACCACTACTGATCATCAGGAAAAGACACATAGTAACGACCACGTTCCTCGTCGAACTCCCACTTGAGCTCGGTTGAGTCACCTGACCGCTTCGCCGGAACTCGCAACTGTTTTGAAGTACCGTGAGTCACGGGACTCAGCAATCTCACACCGCGAGATCAAGACTATTTAAGCTTATAGGAAGGACAGGGTAGTAAAGTGGAGCTGCAGCAAGTTTACTAGCATATATGGTGGCTATATCGCAAAAGAGAGCGAGGAAAGAAGCAAAGCACGGACGTGAAACTAGTAGTGATCAAGAAGTGATCTGAACTACTTACGCCGACATAACTCCAACACCGTGTTCTCTTCCGGATTCCGCGAGAAGAGACCATCACGGTTACACACGCGTTGATGTGTATTTTAAACGAGGTCAACTTTGGGTTTTCTACAACCGACATTAACAAATTCCCATCTGCCTCATAACCGCGGCACGGCTTTGAAAGATATTACCTGCAGGGTGTCCCAACTTAGCCCATTATAAGCTCTCACGGTCAACGAAGGATATTCCTTCTACTGGGAAGACCCGATCAATCTCGGAATCCCTGACTACAAGACATTTCGACAAAGAATAAAACAAGACCAGCAAAGCCACCCGAATGTGCCGACAAATCCCGATAGGAGCTGCACATATCTCGTTCTCGTGGCACACCGGATAAGCGAAGCGTCTGACAGAACCGACGAATCCAAGTTGCCCAGAATGGTCCCAAGACGGTGTTTAGTTTGGGCCAACACTCGGAGGAGCATTGGCCCGGGTTTAAAATAAGATGACCCTCGGCTCGCGAAAACCCCGGGAAAAGGCTTAGGTGGCAAATGGTAAAACCAATGTTGGGCCTTGCTGGACGAGTCTTATTCAAAGCGAACTGTCAAGGGGGTCCCATAAATCACCCAACCGTGTAAGGAACGCGAAATCAAGGAACATAACACCGTATGACGGAAACTAGGTGGCAAGAGTGGAACAAAACACGTGCATAAGGCCGAGCCTTCCACCCTTTACCAAGTATATAGATGCATTAATTATAGCAGAAATATATTGTGATAGCCCCAACAAGTAAACATGTTCCAACAAGGAACAACATCTCCATGTCCCAACAAGGAACAAACTTCAGCTTCACCTGCAACTAGCAACGCTATAAGAGGGCTGAGCAAAGCGGTAACATAGCCAAACAACGGTTTGCTAGGAAAGGATGGTTAGGGCTGACATGGCAAAATGGGTGGCATGATATAGCAAGTGGTAGGCATCGTAGCATAGGCATAGCAAAAGAGCGAGCAACTAGCATAGCAAAGATAGAAGTGATTTCGAGGGTATGGTCATCTTGCTCGCAATGTTCTCGAGTTGTCGAAAGCTTGATCCTCGTAAGAGTTCTCGACAGCTTCCTCGCTCACGCACTCGCCTCCGGCTCTACCCAAAGCAACAACACAAACAAAGGAACCACAATAAATCACGGTGCAATGCACAATCAACATGATGCAAAACATGACATGATATGCGGGATGTGATATGCAATGCGTATGTGCGCCGGAAGGTAATGATGAACCAGGCATCAACTTGGCAAACCAAGCATGCCATTGAAAGACGAGATGATTTCGTTGAAATCGATATAAAGATCACCGAATCGGATGCACGGTTTGGAAATGGCAAGCAAAACAAGAATGGTGCAAATCCTTCATTACCAAAGATGATGTACAAAGCCATGTTCGTGTGCAAACTACCTCATAGCATAAATGCAATAAATATACCCATGAAAGTCAACACATCAACATGATGCAAAAAGACATGGTCATGAACTTGCTCAAATGCAGAAACTAATGCCACCACTGAGTTGGTGGGATTTTTCACCCCAAAACATATATAATATGTTAGGGTTGCGATGAGAGAAACCAACACAAATGCACAAAGTCAAAACCTGCCTATAATGGTTGTTAATGAAATGGCATTTTCCATATTTGGAAACGTCCAGAAATGGACTTGCCTGAAATGGAAAGAGAAGCTATCCAAACGGAAAACGCGGGATAAGGGAAAAAATATAAGGAGGAGGGCGCCGAGAGGCTGATGGTGGGACCTTGTCATACTAACAAAGGATGAGTAGGTTATAAAAAAGGGGAGATAATGCAGCCTCGGGGATCGAACCCGGTCTCCCCGTGTGGCTCGCCCCAACAACCACGGGCTAGGCGGCGGCGATCGATGAGAAGGGCTTCGCCCTTAACCGCCAAGCATCGCTAAAAGTACAAATAGAAGAAATAAAAAGGCGCTACCGATTCAACCTGTGTCGCCGCAAGGCACGTGGGGTGCAAACCAGATCGGCTAGGCTAGGCTGTTGGTAAGGAAGGGCTCGCCTACTTGACCAAGCCACAAGGCTCGACTCGTAACGCAGAAGAAAACGACGACGCCGGCGAGGCAACAGCGGCTACGGCGGGGCTCAGGAGGTGCCGGCGGGTGTGCGGAATCCGACGGGTGGTGGTCGAACGGTGCAGGAAGGGAACGTGCGCGCAGGTGTGGGTGTGCGTGTGGGCAGGGGCTCGTGGCCATGGCGATTTAACACGGCGAGGCAAGCTACAGCAGCACCACGACCTCGCCAAGTTGGGTGCGCGGAGCACTCTACGGAGCACGAAGGCGAACCCGAAGCGGGAATCACGGCACCCACGCACGGGCCAACAACACCGAACCCAAAACCTACAAGTCATGCCGAGCACGCCGAGCACGAGAAATACATGGATCGTAACGCGCCCACGGTGATCAATCGACGATAGGAAGGAGCAGGGAGGAAGTTGGGTATACCTCCTTACCCAAGGACAAGTATACGGCGACGGAGTCAAGCTCGCGCGACGGAGCCGATCTCTGAACTTTTACATGCTCCGACCGAGAGGGAGGGGGAAGCCGGGACGCCGATGGACTTGACGATCCGCTCACCGTAGTCGGCGTCGTGGAAGGAGAAGGCGACGGGACGAATATGGACACTGTCCGCAGAGTTGGGGTGGCGAAAGCACGGCGACGCGCCAAGGCCTCTCAAGCGCCGGGACGGAGTAGAAGCGATGGATCTGGTGGTCCTTCTCACCGGCGGCGGCGGCGTAGAGGAAGAGGGAAACCCTAGGGGCTTGAGGGTAAGGAGAGGGATAAGTAGGGGGCTAGGGCGACGGGTCGAGCTCAAGGCGCCTGCGTGCTCGGGTCCCCATGGCGACGGCGAGAGGAGAGGGAAAAGGTGGGTGTGGTGAGCGGGGCAGCCGCTGCCAAGCGGGACCGGTATGTCCACGTGGAGTGGAACTAGCGGGGTGTGAACGTGTGAACAGGTCAAGACAGGGAGAGAGGAGCGAGCGGGCTGGGCGCGACTGACTGGCTGGGGGCTGGGCCGGCTTGGAGGCCGGAGCCCAGGTGGAAAAGCCTCGCTGGGTTGCTGGCTGCTGCTGCTGCTTCCCTTCTCTTTTCTTTTTATTTCCAAACAGAAAAGAAAAGAAAAGCACAGGGAAAAATAAGAGGAGTTGGAGTAAAAAGAAAATATCCCCAAACTCCTGGAATTCTCCACTATTTTAATAAATTGCAATGGGCATTTTTAGAGGTAGAAAAATAAGACAAGTTTGAAAATAGTTCAAACTTGTTTCATTTTTGAACCTGACCAAAACAACTTCAAATGAGGAGATCTTTGGCAGAGAGGTTTAGTGCAAGGAGCAAGATTTACAGAGAGAAAATGAACATTAATTGAGAAAGGAAAAGATAGCACTTGATAAGAAAAGAAGTAGAGGGAAGGAGGAGGTGGTAATGCAAGTTTGAGTATGGAACATGCAACAACATAACGTGTAGAGATCACAGCAAGCACATGATAAGAATGGAATGCCAGATGACAAGAGGCACAAATGCAAAATGGTAAGATGAGCAAAACAAAGAAAAGAGAAACCCACATAACCAAACAAGACGAGGCCAAGCATGACAAAACCCACAAGAATTGGATGAGGTCAAGATGATATATTGCCAAAAAGGGAAGTTTACATCCAGGGTGTTACAGGAGGAGACCATCCACCTGCCTCCCGCTCCGGACATGGCTGGAGATGGTTAATGAAGGATGTGCAGACTTGGGCGCTGGAGCTCAGAGTGCGCGGAAATGGATGAGGAAGGGAGGAGGAAGGCGTAGGTGAAAAGGGTGGATCCTTATCCCCTTATATGGACGGACGAAGCTATGCGTCCCCCACCAGCCTGATAAAACTCGCTTATCTCCCAAGCGCCGCAATCATTGGCGCAGTTGGGTTACCCACGTCCGTATTGATGAGAATCCCGGAATAAGGGGGCACGATTTACGCTTTGATAAGACATGCCAAGGAAACCGCCTCGCTGAACATGCTGAGGTGGGACAGTAAAAAACGATTCGTATAAAGGCCTGGCCGTGGTGTGATGTCACGCCCATGAATACGCCAGCAGATCTGTGCAAAAATTATTCTCTACGGTAGTATGTGGAACTTGTTTTGCGAGCGGACACTATCCGTGTGTTCAAAACCTTCTATGAAGTATTCGAGGAGGAACCCGCCTTGCAATGCCGAAGATAATATCGCTACCGGACTCGTCGTCATTGAAGCCTGGTTCGAGGGCTACCTTGAGGAGTCTGGACTAGGGGTGTCCGGATAGCGAACTATCATCTTTGGCCGGACTCCTAGGCTATAAAGATGCAAGATTGAAGACTTCGTCTCGTGTCCGGATGGGACTTTCCTTGGCGTGGAAGGCAAGCTTGGCGATACGGATATGTAGATCTCCTACCATTGTAACCGACTCTGTGTAACCCTAACCCTATCCGGTGTCTATATAAACCGGAGGGTTTTAGTCCGTAGGACGAACAACAATCATACCATAGGCTAGCTTCTAGGGTTTAGCCTATCTGATCTCATGGTAGATCTACTCTTGTACTACTCATATCATCAATATTAATCAAGCAGGAGTAGGGTATTACCTCCATCGAGAGGGCCCGAACCTGGGAAAAAACATCGTGTCCCTTGTCTCCTGTTACCATCCGCCTAGACGCACAGTTCGGGACCCCCTACCCGAGATCCGCCGGTTTTGACACCGACAATGAAGCTTTGCTCCATGGTCTTTGGATGGCTAAGGACATGAACTTAAGCCGGGTAAGGTGCTTTGGTGATTCAGATTTGGTGGCTCAACAAGTATCAGGCAAGTGGGATTCCAAAGATCTGCTTATGGCGGCTTATCGTCGTGAAGTTGACGCCATTGCTAGACACTTCAAAGGTTACTAGGTGGAGCACATTGATCATAGAAAGAACGAGGCAGCCGATGCTTTAAGCCGGTTGGGATCTCAGCATAAACCGGTGCCACCTAACACTTTTTTGGATGTTCTGCGTACCCCTTCTGTCAAATTGCCTACAGAGGAAGATTTGGCTGTTCCTGACCCGGAAGCACAATTGGTGGCGGTTCTTCACGTCATCCCAGATTGGACAGTGCCATATTTGGCTTACATGACCCGGGGCGAGTTGCCTGCGGATGAAACCTTGTCTAGGAAGATAACCCGGCGGTCTAAGTCAATGACGATTGCCAATGGGGGGTTACATCATCGCAGTATCACTGGGACGTTTCAACGTTGTGTCTCTCCTGAGGAGGGTCAAGAAATTCTTCGTGAGATTCATGAAGGAGATTGTGGCCATCATGCTGGTTCAAAATCCCTTGTGGCCAAAGATTTTCGTCATGGATTTTATTGGCTGACGGCTCATGCTGACGCGGAAGATCTGGTCAGTAAATGTGACGGTTGTCAAAAATTCTCACGACGAGCTCATGTACCGGCTCAAGAATTGAGGATGATTCCAATTACTTGGCCGTTTGCAGTCTGGGGACTTGACATGGTTGGGCCTTTCAAAAGGTCCATAGATAAAAAGACCCACCTCTTGGTGGCGGTTGACAAATTCACAAAGTGGGTTGAGGCAGAGCCAGACAGTAAGTGTGATGCAGCCACGGCAGTTCAATTCATGAAAAAGGTGATCTTTTGCTTTGGTTTTCCACACAGTATTATAACTGACAATGGTACTAATCTGTCCAAGGGTGCAATGGAAGAGTTCTGTCAACGTGAGCATATCCGGCTTGATGTTTCATCAGTAGCTCACCCCCAATCCAATGGGCAAGCTGAAAGAGCCAATTAGGAAATCTTGAAGGGCATCAGGCCCCGGCTTATGGTTCCTTTGCAGCGGACGCCGGGTTGTTGGGTAGAAGAGTTACCTTCTGTAATATGGAGTATCAATACTACCCCTAACAGGTCTACGGGTTACACGCCTTTCTTCATGGTTTATGGTGCAGAGGCGGTTCTACCTAGTGACATCCGTCATGACTCGCCCCGTGTGGCGGCTTACGTTGAAGCTAATAATGAACAAGCCCGTCAGGATGCACTTGACCTGTTAGATGAGAAGCGCGACTTAGCAGCAGCTCCCTCGGTGATTTACCAACAAGATATGCGTCGTTATCACAGCCGCCGGGTTAAGTCCAGAACCTTTCAAGAAGGTGACTTGGTGCTCCGGCTCATCCAGGATCAGTCTGATGCGCACAAGCTATCCCCACCTTGGGAAGGACCCTTTGTGGTCAGTAAAAACCTGAACAACGGGTCATACTACATTATCGATGTTCGAGAGCACAAAGACTCACGTAAGTCGGAGGAGGACACCCGCCGGCCGTGGAACATTGCTCATCTTCGGCCTTACTACACTTGAGCCACCGGCTCTCATGATGTACATTTTGACGATGTATATATTATGATAAGTAATAAAGCAGGACCTCTGTCCTTTTCATCCTCAATAAGCATATGTCTTTATCATTCTAATTATAAAATGACCAATTGGGGGCTGATCGTATTTGAATTTAGCTTAACCCTCTTGGTCCGGCTCATGATCGTATTCAAATCTAGCCGTTAAACCTCATGGTCACTAGGGGGCTTCCTGTTCAAACATAGGTCGTATTCGAACTAAAGAGAACATAGTTGTCGATACCCTTTTGATCGGCACACTGCCAAACTCACTAGGGGGCTTCTTGATCGTATCTGAATCATAGCTTAACCTCTTTTGATCATATTCGAATCAACATTGTTAAAAAAAACTCTCAAGATCATTTGGGGGCTTCCTGTTCAAACATAGGTCGTATTCGAACCAAAGAGAACATAGATGTCGGTACCCTCTTGATCGACGCAACACCAAAGCCACTAGGGGCTACATGATCATATTCGAATCCTAGCTTAACCCATTTGGAACGGTTTATTGATCGTATTCGAATCAGAAGCCTCAAAATTTTGTTTGTTTTTTCTGAAATTTTTTGCAAATAATCTTTTTGAATTTGTTTTAAGACTTTTTTATCCTATTTGAGGTGTTTCATGAGTGGCTTCTATTTAACTCGGCTTGGTCTTGGTCGATAAGCTGTCAGCATATAACAAATATCATATGTGTGGAAGTACCGGCTTCTATAAAATTGGGTCACCACCCTTACTGTTCGGGTCACATAACCGGCAATACAAATCAAAGGATCACAGGTACGATATTATAGTTATGTTTCAAAGCTATAATTGATAACCGTCTTATCTATGACTCTTTTTCATGATCCGGGTTATGTAAGATATATGACCCACCTTGCGGTAAACTGCTAAGGGCTTTGTGATTTATTTCTATATGGAGGGCAGTTCAAAAACTTTCTTAAGCATAAGGAAAACAGATGATAAAGTATAACACGGGTGAATATAACATGGCGGCTTAACAGTGTTGAGCACCAAACACGTGCACGATGGCACGGCAAAAGCAAGTTATTTGTACCCTATTACATGACTCCCCGAGTCCAAGTGATTAACATTGTTTTTTTCCAGCAAAACACAAATATGAGCCGCCCGATGGATCAGTTGTTTTGTTGGCCTGAAGCTTCCGGATCATCCCTTTCCGCTCCTCAATCTTGTTCCCTGTCCTGGAAGCTTGATGATGACCAGTCAATGCCACTAAAAGCTTCAAATTCAGCTTCATCATCAATTAATTCGGTCGGGTCAACTTCAGGGGCGAAGGTATGCTTATGAATTGGAGGGATCAGGCTGGTCACTGCATAATGTTGCGTTGGAATTCTCTGATTTTCTGCGTCATAAACCGGTTGGTACTTAGTAAGATCCATGTCATTACCAATCAGAGTAGCCATGGGGCGTATTTCCTTCACACAAGCAGTGAAGTCCTTATGTTCAAATGTTGAGCCGTCCTCCTTCAGGCTTGGATATCCAATGGCGATATCGGCCGGGTCTAGCTCCGGTAGCCATGCCTTGGCCCGGCTCAATGCAGCTACGGCTCCGGCTCTCACAGAAGATCACCTTAACTCATTGAACCACTGGGGCAGCACAGCAAGCCGTTTCAGTACATCCGCCAGGAGTGTGGGGACTTCGTTTGACAGGGCAAATGCAGCCAAGGCACACTGAGATCCGGTGTAGAGTTGTTCCACCAGCGTATAAACTGCCTTCAGCTTTATCAGCATGCTTTGGTTAAGATTGGAGCTCCTGGGGCCTGCATTACAATTTCAGGTGAGTTCATGACAATATTATGCTTATTAGAAAGATTCAAACATATAATACTGGCAAGGCCACTTACCAAAGATTGCAGAGACCATCTGAGATACACGGTTTTTTAAGCCGGATAATTCAATGGTTACCTCTTCAAGTGCTTTCTTCGCTGCTCCGGCTCGTTGGGTTAAAGCAACTTTTTCGTCAGCCCAGGCCTTCTTTTCCACTTCAAATTCGGATTTCAGTTTCTCCTGTTCAGATACACTGAATTCAAATTTGGAATTAGCCTTCTGAGTTTCAGCTTCTTGGGCCTTCAGGCGGCTCTTCAGTTCAGACAATTCTGTTTGAAGTTGAGCAGTCGTGGCCTGCACAAATATTGGGTCAAGAATCATGAGTATTGGCATACAGTATTAAGTCCCATGTCTTTTGCAAGCAATAATACTTGGCACTTGGGGACTAATGTATACTGAAGAATTTTGCTTAAAGTGGTGGTTCATGATAGTAAGTCCCAGGCACTTTGCAAGCAAAGATACTTGGCACTTGGGGGCTAATGCATATTGCTGTTACAGAGTATTTCATTTGATTCAAGCATGATAAGGACCGGTTCAAACATGCTGCTTAAGCCGGTTCTTATATATCTTGTCCAGACATATTACTAATGTTATCAGATTGTTTCTAAAATTCTACAGCATATTTCATCATAAGCAATTGACTTGGGGGCTGGCGTGGCAAGGATAAATAAGTATAGAGAAAGGATTGTACCTCAAACTTCTGGTGCATCTGCTTCACCATGTCAATTTCTAAGTCACGGCTATTGTGCACTTGGCTCATATAGCCAGAAAAGATTTCTCCGATACTCATGTGAGTATAATCGGCGACATCAAGCTTAGCCTCGTGGCGTTCCAGAAGTTCCTCCTTGGCAGAACACTTGGCCAGCACAGTAGGCCTCCCCGGCTCAACAAAGCCGGTCTTGGTGATTTCGACATCAAGATCTTGAGGTTCATCCATCTTGGCCGGGCTAGGGAATTCCGGGTTTTCAGAACCATCGATGGCTTGCTCGACAGGCGGGTTAGCAGTGGGCGTTGGTATATCATGGGCTGGCTCAGGCGGCGGCTCATGAATGGAGGCTTCAGGTGCGGCCGTTCCAAGTTCCGGATCATTTAAGATCGGCTCTTCGGCCGGCTTGTTCACTGCATAAGATCAAAAGGTAAGTACAAATACAACAAATTGAAATGAATACAGGATAAGTAGGTTATTATTACCCTGGAGCGGTTTTGAAAGCCGGCAAATTGGACTACATTGACTCGCCGGAGGAAGGTGAAGTTTCCTGATAATTTGAGTCAGAAGAATTGAGAGGTTGACGAGTGAGACCCGCCAAAGGATAACAAGGATTTAAATCAGAGATGACCTCGTTCCAGCGCTTCCTTGGTACATTGGGTAAGCCAGAGGAGAGTTCTGCATATTTACTGGTCCGGGTCTGCCTCCGGCTCTCATGAATCTGTTGCTTCAAAAGAAATTGAGGAACGTGATAAGCTAAGGGATGTGAAAATCTTACTTTCCGGGTTACTCTTCGGATTTTCTGTCTTGGCAAAGGCTCGGAGCCGGAGGAAATGATAGTTACCTCTTCGGCTTTTCGACGACTGGTTCCCGTGTCTTCCTGCTGATAATCAGTGTCAATCGGATGGTTAAAAAAGGAGCCAAGAGAGTCAAGGGTTACCTCTGACTCAGAAGACTCTTCTAGCCGAAGCAAGTCAGAGGCGGTGGCTTTCTTACCCTTCTTCTTTGCAGCCTCTTTTCTGGCGGCTCTCTTGGCCTTCCTGGCCTTTTTTGTAGCTTCATGATCATATTTGACTTTCCAAAATTGGTCGCTAGCCTGTGAAAATCTGAGTAAAAGATAAAATCCAAAGAGTGAAAGTAGGATCACTTAAGCTTGACGGCTTACCGCTGGAGCCGGGTTAGCTTTACAGAAAGGATTTAAGCTAAACTTGCCACAATCTGCTAGGCTCTCGTTCAAAAGCAACTTTGTTGTGTGATAACCCACAAGTATAGGGATCGCAACAGCTTTCGAGGGTAGAGTATTCAACCCAAATTTATTGATTCGACACAAGGGGAGCCAAAGAATATTCTTGAGTATTAGCAGTTAAGTTGTCAATTCAACTACACCTGAATAACTTAGTATCTGCAGCAAAGTGTTTAGTAGCAAAAGTGGTATGATAATAATAGTAACGGTAGCAAAAGTAAAGATAAATGTTTTTGGGTTTTTGTAGTAGTTGTAACAGTAGCAACGGAAAAGTAAATAAGCGAAGAACAATATATGAAAAGCTCGTAGGCAATGGATCAGTGATCGATAATTATGCCGGATGCGATTCCTCATGCAATAGTTATAACATAGGGTGATATAGAACTAGCTCCAATTCATCGATGTAATGTAGGCATGTATTCCGTAAATAGTCATACGTGCTTATGGAAAAGAACTTGTATGACATCTTTTGTCCTACCCTCCCGTTGAAGCGGGGTTCTAGCGGAAACTAAGGGATATTAAGGCCTCCTTTTAATAGAGAACCGGACCAAAGAATTAACACATAATGAATACATGAACTCCTCAAACTACGGTCATCAGCGAGAAGTATCCCGATTATTGTCACTTCAGGGTTGTCGGATCATAACACATAATAGGTGACTATAGACTTGCAAGATAGGATCAAGAACACACATATATTCATGAAAACATAATAGGTTCAGATCTGAAATCATGGCACTCGGGGCCTAGTGACAAGCATTAAGCATAGCAAAGTCATAGCAACATCAATCTCAGAACATAGTGGATACTAGGGATCAAACCCTAACAAAACTAACTTGATTACATGGTAAATCTCATCCAACCCATCACCGCCCAGCAAGCCTACGATGGAATTACTCACGCAAGGCGGGGAGCATCATGAAATTGGTGATGGAGGATGGTTGATGATGACGACGGCAACGAATCCCCCTCTCCGGAGCCCCGGACGGACTCCAGATCAGCCCTCCCGAGAGAGATTAGGGCTTGGCGGCGGCTCCGTGTCGTAAAACGCGATGAAACTTTCTCTCTGATTTTTTCTCCCCGAGACGGAATATATAGAGTTGGAGTTGAGGTCGGAGGAGGTCCAGGGGGCCCACAAGATAGGGGACGCGCCCTCCGGGCGCGCTACTGTCTCGTGGACAGGCCCTGGGCCCCCTGATGTATTTCTTTCACCCAATAATTCTTATAAATTCCAAAAAGTGCCTCCGTGGATTTCCAGGACATTCCGAGAACTTTTCTTTTCTACACATAAAACAACATCATGGTAGTTCTGCTGAAAACAGCGTCAGTCCGGGTTAGTTTCATTCAAATCATGCAAGTTAGAGTCCAAAACAAGGGCAAAAGTGTTTGGAAAAGTAGATACGTTGGAGACGTATCAACTCCCATAAGCTTAAACCTTTGCTTGTCCTCAAGCAATTCAGTTGATAAACTGAAAGTGATAAAGAATAACTTTTACAAACTCTGTTTGCTCTTGTTGATGTAAACATGAAAAGCCAGCATTCAAGTTTCAGCAAATATTATGAACTAACCATACTCACAATAACACATAGGTCTCACAATTACTCATATCAATAACATAATCAGCTAGCGAGCCATAATAATAAAACTCGGATGACAACACTTTCTCAAAATAATCATAACATGATATAACAAAATGGTATCTCGCTAGCCCTTTACGAGACCATAAAACAAAATCGCGAGCACCTTTAAAGATCAAGGACTGACTAAACATTGTAATTCATGGTAAAAGAGATCCAGTCAGGTCATACCCAATATAAACCAATAATAATGAATGCAAATGACAGTGTGCTCTCCAGCAGGTGCTTTTTAATAAGAAGGGTGATGACTCAACATAAAAGTAAATAGATAAGCCCTTCGCAGAGGGAAGCAGGGACTTGTAGAGGTGCCAGAGCTCGATTTTAAATTAGAGATTGAATAACATTTTGAGCGGCATATTTTCGCTATCAACGCAACAACTATGAGATGGTTGTATCTTCCATACTACATGCATTATAGGCAGTTCCCAAACAGAATGGTAAAGGTTTATACTCCCCCAACCACCAACAAGCATCAATCCATGGCTTGCTCGAAACAACGAGTGCCTCCAACATACAACAGCCCTGGGGGAGTTTTGTTTAATTATTTTGATTTGCTTTGATCTTTTTGGATCATGGGACTGGGCATCCCGGTTACCGGCCCTTTCTCGTGAATGAGGAGCGGAGTCCACTCCTCTTGAGAATAACCCACCTAGCATAGAAGATATAGGCAGCCCTAGTTGAAACATGAGCTGCTCGAGCATACAAAACAGAATTTCATTTGAAGGTTTGGAGTTTGGCACATACAAATTTACTTGGAACGGCAGGTAAATATCACATATAGGAAGGTATAGTGGACTCATATGGAACAACTTTGGGGTTTAAGGAGTTTGGATGCACAAGCAGTATTCCCGCTTAGTACAAGTGAAGGCTAGCAAAAGACTGGGAAGTGACCAACTGAGAGAGCGACAACAGTCGTAAACATGCATTAAAATTATTTCACACCGAGTACAAGCATGAGTAGGATATAATCTACCATGAACATAAATATCATGAAGGCTATGTTGATTTGTTTCAACTACATGTGTGAACATGTGCCAAGTCGAGCCACTCAATTTATTCAAAGGAGGATACCATCCCATCATACCACATCATAATCATTCTAATAGCATGTTGGCACACAAGGTAAACCATTATAACTCATAGCTAATCAAGCATGGCACAAGTAACTATAATCTCTAAATGTCATTGCAAATATGTTTACTTCATAATAGCTGACTCAGGAACTATGAACTCATCATATTTACAAAAACAAGAGAGATCGAGTTCATACCAGCTTTTCTCATCCCAATAAGTCCATCATATATCGTCATTATTGCCTTTCACTCGCACGACCGAACGATGTGTATAATAATAAGAGTGCACGTGCATTGGGCTAGGCTGGAATCTGCAAGCATTCAACTCAAGTGAGAAGACAAGTAATATGGGCTCTAAGTTAAATAAACAATCGTGCATATAAGAGCCACTAAGCATTTTCAATACGGTCTTCTCGACCCCCAAAGGAAAGAAAAGAAAATAAAACTATTTACACGGGAAAGCTCCCAACAAGTAAGAATAATTAGAAATCTTTTTGGGTTTTCATTTTAATTTCTACTACAAGCATGGAAATTAAACTAACTATTTTTTTTGGTTTTTCTTAAGGTTTATCAAACACATAAGAAGAAAACTAGAAAAAGAAAATTAAACTAGCATGGATAATACAATGAAAGAGTATGAGCACCGATGACTAGTGTGTGAACATGAATGTAAAGTCGGTGAGAAATACGTACTCCCCCAAGCTTAGGCTTTTGGCCTAAGTTGGTCTAGTACCAAGGACCCCGCTACTCTCCCCGGTGTAATGGGAGGTGTAATCAGGATACCACTGGCTGGTCATCTCCGGATCCCACTGGACAGATGATGCACGATAAGGGTCCAGTTCAGGTTTCGGCTCAGGTTCAGGTTCTGGAGTAAAAGCTTGAGCTCGATGATTGTTCACCGCTTCCGGCGTGACAAGAAAATTTTCTGCAAGCAAATCAAACAACAAAGGCGCAGGCAAAATAATAATCTCAAAGTGTTTCTTATTGAATCTAAGTTTATACAAGAGCATCTTCTCTTCTTTGTCAACAATAAACTTGTGTGCTACCATGCTCTTGTAATCTAAAATGTGAGGAGGTAATTTTGTCTCCTCCTCCTCATGGTGCCTAATGGGTATCTGAAAATGTTCAGCAAGACGTGCAGCATAGATACCTCCAAATATGGGGCCTTTTGTACGATTCAAGGCTAGCCTTTTAGCAACGATGGCACCCATACTAAAAGTATTGTCTCCTAGCAAAGCATGTTGAAGAATAATAATATCTGGAATGCTCAATTTTCCACTATTTCCACGACCAATCAAGCATCTACTAGCAAATATGGCAAAGTAGCGTAAAACAGGAAAGTGTATGCTAGAGACCTTCGCCTCAGAGCCCTTCTTTGGCTCCTCTACAGCAATAGTATTAACAAAGACACCCACATCTTCACGATGGGGTTCATCTAATTCTCCCTCATAAGGTATCCTACATACCGCGCAAAAATGACGTAAAGACATTTCTTTGAATTCATCATATAAATGAAATGATACTGCAGGCGGTGATTTCTTAGGATAATAATAAAAGTTTTGCACGAAAGTATTGGTGAGTAAGAGATATTGATCAATTCGGTCGTTCATGAAACCGGTGAGGCCTGCAGTCTCGATTAAAGCATAAAAGTCTTCATGAATTCCGGCTTCTTTCAAGAAATCCTCACATGACCATTCGCACGACCGTACTTCCGCTAAGCGAGGAAGATTATACGTGGCTTTTTCCTTCTCTTTGGCTTGTTTTTCCTGAGAGCTTTGGCTAGAAGAGCCTTTAAAAAGCCTCCTTAACATTTTCTAAAAATTTCTGAAATTTTAGTAACTTCAAAATAAAAGTAAATAAAACTAAACAAGATTGGTAGCAACTACTCCTACAAGTGCCTAGAGCCTATATCATGCATTGGAATTGCTTGGGACCTCAAAAATTTATCATGCAAGCTCAAGAACATGGTCACCTATGCAGCAAAAATTTGCAATGAATAAAGCACTAGAACAAAAACTAATTGGACCAATGGAGGAGTCACATACCAAGCAACAATCTCCCAAAGCAGTTTTGCGAATGGAGCTTTGAGCTAAGAGATCGAAAATCGCAGCAAAACGAGCTAGAACTCGTGCTTGAGCTGGATGGGGATTTTTTTGGGTAGAAGTTGAAGTGTGTGTGTGCTGGCATAAGTGGAGGGGGCCACCAGGGGCCCACGAGACAGGGGGCACCCTACAGGGGAGCGCGCCCTCCTCTCTTGTGGCCTGGTGCTTGGCCCTCCTGTAGTGTTTTCAGTGCCTAAAATCCTCAAATATTCCAGGAAAAATCATACTGAATTTGCAGGGCATTTGGAGCACTTTTATTTTCGGACTATTTTTTAATGCATGGATAATTCAGAAAACAGACGGATAATACTATTTTTGCTTTATTTATTCTAAATAACAGAAAGTAAAAAGAGGGTACAGAAGGTTGTGCCTTCTAGTTTCATCCATCTCGTGATCATCAAAATGAACCCACTAACAAGGTTGATTAAGTCTTGTTAACAAACTCATTCCGAATAATATGGAACCGGAGAAATTTCGAGTAACACTAAGTTACCTCAACGGGGATATGAAAATCCCCAACAATAAGAATATCATACTTTTTCTTGACAGTAGGGAGAGGAAATTCAAAACCTCCAAAAATGATAGTTGAACTTTTTCAATAGAATTGATCCTATGGACTTGAGATTGTTTCCTCGGGAAATGCACCGTATGCTCATTAACATTAACATGAAAAGTGGCATTGCCTTTGTTGCAATCAATAACAGCCCCTGCAATATTAAGAAAAGGTCTACCAAGGATAATAGACATACTATCGTCCTCGGGAATATCAAGAATAACAAAGTCCGTTAAGATAGTGACATTTGCAACCGCAACAGGCACATCCTCACAAATACCGACAGGTATAGCAGTTGATTTATCAGCCATTTGCATAGATATTTCAGAAGGTGTCAACTTATTCAATTCAAGTCTACGATATAAAGAGAGAGGCATAACACTAACACCAGCTCCAAGATCACATAAAGCAGTTCTAACATAATTTCTTTTAATAGAGCATGGTATAGTTGGTACACCGGATCTCCAAGTTTCTTTGGTATTCCACCTTTAAAAGTGTAATTAGCAAGCATGGTGGAAATCTCAGCTTCCGGTATCTTTCTTTTATTTGTGATGATATCCTTCATATACTTAGCATAAGGATTTACTTTGAGCATATCAGTTAAGCGCATACGTAAGAAAATAGGTCTAATCATTTCAGCAAAGCGCTCAAAATCCTCATCATCCTTTGACTTGGATGGTTTAGGAGGAAAGGGCATGGGTTCGAACCCATGGTTCTCTTTCTTTACCATGCTTCCTAGCAACAAAATATCTCTTATCATAACGTTGATTCTTTGATTGTGGGTTATCAAGATCAACAGTAGGTTCAATCTCTACATCATTGTCTTTGCTAGGTTGAGCATCAACATGAACATTATCATTAACATTATCACTAGGTTCATGTTCATCACCGATTGTGTTTCAAAGATCGAAATAGAAATATCATTGGGATTCTCAGGTGTGTCTACAGTAGGTTCACTAGAAGCATGCAAAGTTCTATCGTTTTTCTTCTTCTTCTTTTTAGAAGAACTAGGTGCCTCTAAATTATTTCTCTGAGAATCTTGCTTGATTCTCTAAGGGTGGCCTTAGGATATAAAGGTTCCTGAGTCATTCTACCAGTTCTAGTAGCCACTCTAACAGCAAAGTCATTTTTATTATTTAATTCATCAAGCAAATCATTTTGAGCTTTGAGTACTTGCTCAGCTTGGGTAGCAACCATAGAAGCATATTTGCTAACGCGGTGAAGTTCATCTTTAACTCTAGCCAGATTATCACCTACGCGTCATATCTCGAAAGCATTATTCTTTAACTCTCTACCAACATAAGCATTAAAACTTTCTTGTCTAGCCATAAAGTCATCAAATTCATCTAAGCATGGGCTATGAAATTTAGTAGAGGGTATTTCAACTTTATCATCTCTATAGAGAGAATTTACCTTTACTACATGTGTCGGGTTATCAAGACAATGTGGTTCTTCAGGCGGTATATTAAGACCATGTATTTCTTCAATAGGTGGTAAATTCTTAACATCTTCAGCTTTAATACCTTTTTCTTTCATCGATCTCTTTGCCTCTTGCATATCTTCAGGACTGAGAAATAAAACACCTCTCTTCTTCGGAGTGGGTTTAGGAATAGGCTCAGGAGTTGGCTCAATTGGTTCAGGAATTACTTCAGGAACTGGCTCGGGAAGAGTCCAATTATTTTCATTAGTCAACATATTATTCAATAGTATTTCAGCTTCGTCAACTGTTCTTTCCTTGAAAACACAACCAGCACAACTATCCAAGTAGTCCTTGGAAGCATCGGTTAGTCCATTATAAAAGATATCAAGTATTTCATTTTTCTTAAGAGGATGATCAGGCAAAGCATTAAGTAACCGGAGAAGCCTCCCCCAAGCTTGTGGGAGACTCACTTCTTTGATTTGCACAAAATTATATATTTCCATAAGGCAGCTTGTTTCTTATGAGCAGGGAAATATTTAGCGAGAAGTAATAAATCATATCCACGGGACTACGCACACAACCCGGAGCAAGATAATTATACCAAGTCTTAGCATCACCCTTTAATGAGAATGGAAATATCTTAAGGATATATAAATAGCGAGACTTCTCATCATGAGTAAATAGGGTGGCTATATCATTCAACTTGGTAAGATGTGACACAACAGTTTCAGATTCAAGGCCATAAAAAGGTTCAGATTCAACTAAAGTAATAATATCAGGATCAACAGAGAATTCATAATCCTTATCAGTAACACAGATAGGTGAAGTAGCAAAAGCAGGATCGGGTTTCATTCTAGCATTAAGAGAGTGTTGCTTCCATTTAGCTAATAATTTCTTAAGATCATTTCTATCATTGCAAGCAAGGATTTCCATAGCAGCTTTTTCATTCATAACATAACCCTTAGGAACAACAGGTAATACATAATCATTGGGGGAACCTTCATCATCACTATCATCAGTAATGGGATCTTCAGTAATTTCATTCCCCCTAACTCTAGCAAGTTGTTCATCTGGAAATTCACCTAATAGCAAAGTAGTATCACGCACAGAAGTAGTTTCATCATGCATAGCAGAAGTGGAATCATCAATAACATGCGACATATCAGAATTCAAAGCAGTAGCAGGTTTAGGTGTCACAAGCCTACTAATAACGGAAGGAGAATCTAGTGCAGAGCTAGATGGCAGTTCCTTACCAACCCTCGTAGTTGAGGGCAAAATCTTGGTCTTAGCGTCTTTCAAGTTCTTCATAGTGATCAACAGATAGATCCCAAGGGACTCAGAGAATAGAGCTATGCTCCCCGGCAACGGCGCCAGAAATTAGTCTTGATAACCCACAAGTATAGGGGATCGCAACAGCTTTTGAGGGTAGAGTATTCAACCCAAATTTATTGACTCGACACAAGAGGAGCCAAAGAATATTCTTGAGTATTAGTTGTTGAGTTGTCAATTCAACCACACCTGGATAACTTAGTATCTGCGGCAAAGTGTGTAGTAGCAAAAGTGGTATGATAATAATAGTAACAGTAGCAAAAGTAAAGATAAATGTTTTTGGGTTTTTGTAGTAGTTGTAACAGTAGCAACGGAAAAGTAAATAAGCGAAGAACAATATATGAAAAGCTCGTAGGCAATGGATCAGTGATGGATAATTATGCCGGATGCAATTCCTCATGCAATAGTTATAACATAGGGTGATATAGAACTAGCTCCAATTCATCGATGTAATGTAAGCATGTATTCCGTAAATAGTCATACGTGGTTATGGAAAAGAACTTGTATGACATCTTTTGTCCTACCCTCCCATTGAAGCGGGGTCCTAGCGGAAACTAAGGGATATTGAGGCCTCCTTTTAATAGAGAACCCGACCAAAGCATTACCACATAATGAATACATGAACTCCTCAAACTATGGTCATCACCGAGAAGTATCCCGATTATTGTCACTTCGCGGTTGTCGGATCATAACACATAATAGATGACTATAGACTTGCAAGATAGGATCAAGAACACACATATATTCGTGAAAACATAATAGGTTCAGATCTTAAATCATGGCACTCGGGCCCTAGTGACAAGCATTAAGCATAGCAAAGTCATAGCAACATCAATCTCAGAACATAGTGGATACTAGGGATCAAACCCTAACAAAACTAACTTGATTACATGGTAAATCTCATCCAACCCATCACCGTCCAGCAAGCCTACGATGGAATTACTCACGCACAGCGGTGAGCATCATGAAATTGGTGATGGAGGATGGTTGATGATGACGACGGCGACGAATCCCCCTCTCCGGAGCCCCGAACAGACTCCAGATCAGCCCTCCCGAGAGAGATTAGGGCTAGGCGGCGGCTCCGTGTCGTAAAACACGATGAAACTTTCTCTCTGATTTTTTTCTCCCCGAGATGGAATATATAGAGTTGGAGTTGAGGTCGGAGGAGGTCCAGGGGGGCCACAAGATAGGGGGCCGCGCCCTACAGGGGGGGTGCGCCCCCTGTCTCGTGGACAGGCCCTGGGACCACTGATGTATTTCTTTCGCCCAATAATTCTTATAAATTCCAAAAAGTGCCTCCGTGGATTTCCAGGACATTCCGAGAACTTTTCTTTTCTACACATAAAACAACACCATGGTAGTTCTGCTAAAAACAGCGTCAGTCCGGGTTAGTTTCATTCAAATCATGCAAGTTAGAGTCCAAAACAAGGGCAAAAGTGTTTGGAAAAGTAGATACGTTGGAGACGTATCATTGTGTCATCTATGACATCTTCAGGTAAATCGACAGAACTGTGCCGCAGAGAATCATTTTGCTCGCCTGAATAAGTGCACATTAAACCGGAACGGCGGCTTAATGGAATGATCCGCCAAGCAACCCAAACCTGGACTAAATCGATACCACTCAAACCATTTCCCAGAAGAGCCCTGATTTTGGTCAGAGTGGGGGCGAGCGTTTTACGTTCGGCGGCTGTTAGTTTATCCGGAAGTGGGTGGTCAGATTCCAGACGCAGAGCATGAAAGCCGACCAGAGGATTTTCTTTAGCCGGAGAAAGGTCTTGACAATAGAACCATGTTTGATTCCAGTCTTTGGGATGACTAGGCGGGTTGGCATAAGGAAAATTTGTGTCTCTCCGGCATTGGATTGAAACACCGCCTAGTTCCAAGCTTTGGCCATTGGCACATTCGTTCTGACGGTTCAAGTAAAATATCTCTCTGAAGAGTAGCATGTTGGGTTCTTCTCCAAGATATACTTCAGTGAACACTTGAAAATTGCAAATATTAGACACGGAATTGGGTCCGATGTCTTGAGGACGGAGATCAAAGAAGTGCAGGACGTCTCTGAAGAACTTTGAGTCGGGTGGTGGAAAACCCAGGTTCATGTGATCCGTGAAAATAATGACTTCCCCCTCTTTGGGCTGAGGAATTTCTTCATCCGGATTAGGAGCACGATAAGACATGACTTCCTTCTTTGGCAGATAGCCGGTTTTTACAAAGTCATCTAGCGTCTTGTCTGTGACGATGGATTTAACCCAGTTGCATATCGTGGGTGCTTTTGGTGCCATTATGATGAAAGCCTAAAGACAGAGTAAAAAATTTCCGGTTCAAATTTAAGCCGGAGAGAAATATTTCAATGCGTATTCAAGATGGTGGATTATAAAGGGGCCTAATGATATATGGCTAATTATGTCAGATTCTTTAAGTCGCCATGTGTGGTGGATGTTATCTATTGAGCATTGCAATTTAAGTCAATGATTAGAGCCGCCATGGCGAGGTGGATCTATCAAGACGCAGACGTTGATTAAGTGTCACAAAAACAGGTTTCACAGATTGCAGTCATTATTTTGGATCAACGGATGCTCAGAAAAGGAAAAATATTCTAGACCTAAAAAACAAGTACAGAGGAGTTCATCAGTTCTAAAGAGGCCTTTGTACAGGAAAAGGGGATCTACTAGCATCTGAAATGGATGCGAAACAGTTACCGCATGAGTTTCATACTTCTTTTAGATCAAAAGAGGATGCAGTGGAGAAACCACGAAGAATCAGTGATGAACAGCGAAGAACACAGAGGAACTCGCAAACCCTAATGTGGATCTAGGGTGCGGAAAACCAGAAACTTACGGACATAGATCTACTGCGGAGTGTCGCCGCCGTTCTCTGGACAAGCTCAGGTTGATGCAGCGGCCGGGGTTGAGGAAGACGAAGTGCGCTGCGGCGGCGGCGGAGCTCGAGCAGCAGTGGGGTCGCGAGAGGAAGAAGACGGCGGAAAGGGGGAGAATGAAGAAAGACCAGTTGTGCCTATTTATAAGGAAAAAGACTGATAAATGGGCGCGAAAAACGAGGAGGCCGAAAATTATGGGAGTCCAACTTGTCTGGAGGCCTCGATTCTCGGGATGGTTATTAAAGATAAACATCTGTTGAGATACATTGGATAAAATATTAATTAATGGAAGATGACATCATGGCGGGTCACTGCGAATCCGGAAGATGACGTCAGGGCGGGTTACAAATTTCCGTCCGACAGAGAGCATAAGATTTTTTTTCTAAGGTGTTGAAGATTGAGATGAAGCAGTTCAAATAAATCTGGGCCTAATGTTGGGGATATAATTATTAGTATGACCCTCTTGGAGGAGCCGGGTCATACTTAAGACGATTCATGAAGCCCAAGACCACTCCTGGAGATGACGGGTTAGTTAAGGGCCCAAGGCCCAAAGGGCGACTTAAGGCCCGTGGAGATAAACCGCCATATATGTGTAACTTGTACTATAAGGCAGGAATAGAGAGAGAGACCGAGCCGGACACTGTTTATGAGCCGGCCGGGACTCTATGATCCGCTGCGCGTCGACCTCTGTATATAAAGGGACGAACCGGCAGCGGTTAAGGGCAAGTAATCACAAATCGAAAGCTAGGTCAAGCGGATTCGCTCCCTAGTTATCTAGACATAAGCAATCCCACTCAAAACTGGATCGTAGGCTTTTACCTTCATCGTAATGGGACGAACCAGTATAAACCTCGTGTCCTTTGTCCCGATTAACGCCTTCTTGCTTCCTAGTTGCGATAGCTCCACGACTAAGTCCTTTCACTAGGACATCTGCCGTGACAATTCCACGACACCTGTGTCAGCTGATGATCAAGCAAAGACCACATTTACTTGCCCTTTCGGTACTTTTGCTTATAGACGTATGCCTTTTGGTTTATGTAATGCACCTGCTACCTTTCAAAGATGCATGATGGCTATATTCTCTTATTTTTGTGAAAAGATATGTGAGGTTTTCATGGACGATTTCTCCGTTTATGGATCCTCTTTTGATTATTGCTTGAGCAACCTTGATCGAGTTTTGCAGAGATGTGAAGAAACTAACCTTGTCTTGAATTGGGAGAAGTGCCACTTTATGGTTAATGAAGGTATTGTCTTGGGGCATAAAATTTCTGAAAGAGGTATTGAAGTTGATAAAGCTAAAGTTGATGCTATTGAAAGATGCCATGTCCCAAGGACATCAAGGTATAAGAAGTTGTCTTGGTCATGTCGGGTTTTATAGGAGGTTCATTAAGGACTTCTCAAAAATTTCTCGACCTCTGACTAATATTTTACAAAAAGATATACCATTTGTCTTTGATGATGATTGTGTAGAAGCATTTGAAATACTTAAGAAAGCATTGATTTCTGCACCTATCGTTCAGCCACCTGGTTGGAATTTACCCTTTGAAATTATGTGTGATGCTAGTGATTATGCTGTAGGTGTTGTTCTAGGGCAAAGGGTTGATAAGAAATTAAATGTTATTCAATATGCTAGTAAAACTCTAGACAATGCCCAGAGAAATTATGCCACTACTGAAAAAGAATTCTTAGCAGTTGTATTTGCTTGTGATAAGTTCAGACCTTATATTGTTGATTCTAAAGTAACTATTCACACTGATCATGCTGCTATTAAATACTTTATGGAAAAGAAAGATGCTAAACCTATCTTATTAGATGGGTTCTCTCGCTACAAGAATTTGATTTACATATTATTGATAGAAAGGGAGCTGAGAACCCCGTTGCAGACAACTTGTCTAGGTTAGAGAATGTTCTTGATGACCCACTACTGATGTCTACTACACAACCTTCTTCTTGTAGACATTGTTGGTGTTGGGGAACGTTGCAGAAAATAAAAAAAAATTCCTACGGTTTCACCAAGATCCATCTATGAGTTCATCTAGCAACGAGTGATAGGAGTGCATCTACATACCTTTGTAGATCGCGAGCGGAAGCGTTCAAGAGAACGGGGTTGAGGGAGTCGTACTCGTCGTGATCCAAATCACCGATGACCAAGTGTCGAATGGACAGCACCTCCGCGTTCAACACACGTATGGAGTGGATGACGTCTCCCGCACCTTGATCCAGCAAGGAGGAGGGAGAGGTTGATGAAGATCCAGCAGCACGACGGCGTGGTGGTGGATGCAGCAGGGTTCCGGCAGAGCTTCGACGAGCTTCTGCGAGAAGGAGAGGTGTAGCAAGGGAGAGGGAGGCGCCAAGACTTGGGGTGCGGCTGCCCTTCCCCCCCCCCTTTATATAGGCCCCCTGGGGGGCGCCGGCCCCTCTAGATCCCATCTAGATGGGGGGGCGGCGGCCAAGGGGGAAGGCTTGCCCCCCAAGACAAGTGGGGCGCCCCCCCACCCCTAGGGTTTCCAACCCTAGGCGCAGGGGGGCCCAAAGGGGGCGCACCAGCCCACCATGGGCTGGTTCCCTCCCCACTTCAGCCCACGGGGCCCTCCGGGATAGGTGGCCCCACCAGGTGGACCCCCGGGACCCTTCCGGTGGTCCCAGTACAATACCTGTGACCCCCAAAACTTTCCCGATGGCCGAAACAGCACTTCCTATATATAATTCTTTACCTCCGGACCATTCCGGAACACCTCGTGACGTCCGGGATCTCATCTGGGACTCCGAACAACTTTCAGTTTGCTACATACTCATATTCATACAACCCTAGCGTCACTGAACCTTAAGTGTGTAGACCCTACGGGTTCGGGAGACATGCAGACATGACCGAGACGGCTCTCCGGTCAATAACCAACAGCGGGATCTGGATACCCATGTTGGCTCCCACATGCTCCTCCATGATCTCATCGGATGAACCACGATGTCGAGGATTCAAGCAACCCCGTATACAATTCCCTTTGTCAATCGGTATGTTACTTGCCCGAGATTCGATCGTCGGTATCCCAATACCTCGTTCAATCTTGTTACCGGCAAGTCACTTTACGCATCAGTAATGCATGATCCCGTGACCAAACACTTGGTCACTTTGAGCTCATTATGATGATGCGTTACCGAGTGGGCCCAGTGATACCTCTCCGTAATACGGAGTGACAAATCCCAGTCTCGATCCGTGACAACCCAACAGACACTTTTGGAGATACCTGTAGTGCACCTTTATAGTCACCCAGTTACGTTGTGACGTTTGGTACACCCAAAGCACTCCTACGGTATCCGGGAGTTACACGATCTCATGGTCTAAGGAAAGGATACTTGACATTGGAAAATCTCTAGCAAAATGAACTACACGATCTTGTGCTATGCTTAGGATTGGGTCTTGTCCATCACATCATTCTCCTAATGATGTGATCCCGTTATCAATGACATCCAATGTCCATAGTCAGGAAACCATGACTATCTATTGATCAATGAGCTAGTCAACTAGAGGCTCACTAGGGACATGTTGTGGTCTATGTATTCACACGTGTATTATGATTTCCGGATAATACAATTATAGCATGAATAAAAGAAAATTATCACGAACAAGGAAATATAATAATAATACTTTTATTATTGCCTCTAGGGCATATTTCCAACAGTCTCCCACTTGCACTAGAGTCAATAATCTAGTTACATTGTGATGAATCGAACACCTATAGAGTTCTGGTGTTGATCATGTTTTGCTCGCGGAAGAGGTTTAGTCAACGGATCTGCGACATTCAGATCCGTATGCACTTTTCAAATTTCTATATCTCCATCTTGAACATTTTCACGAATGGAGTTGAGCGACGCTTGATGTGCTCGGTCTTCTTGTGAAACCTGGGCTCCTTGGCAAGTGCAATAGCTCCGGTGTTGTCACGAAGAGTTTGATCGGCCCCGTGCATTGGGTATGACTCTAGGTCGGTGATGAACTCCTTCACCCAAATTGCTTCATGCGCTACCTCCGAGGCTGCCATGTACTCCGCTTCACATGTAGATCCCGCCACGATGCTCGCTTGCAGCTGCAACAGCCATCGCTCCACCATTCAACATATACACGATCCGGTTTGTGACTTAGAGTCATCCAGATCTGTGTCGAAGCTAGCGTCGACGTAACCTTTTACGATGAGCTCTTCGTCACCTCCATAAACAAGAAACATGTCCTTAGTCCTTTTCAGGTACTTCAGGATATTCTTGACCGCTGTCCAGTGTTCCTTGCCGGGATTACTTTGGTACCTTCCTACCAAACTTACGGCAAGGTTTACATCAGGTCTGGTACACAGCATGGCATACATAATAGATCCTATGGCTGAAGCATAGGGGATGACACTCATCTCTTCTTTATCTTCTGCCATGGTCGGGCATTGAGCCGAGCTCAATTTCACACCTTGTAATACAGGCAAGAACCCTTTCTTGGACTGATCCATTTTGAACTTCTTCAATATCTTTTCAAGGTATGTGCTTTGTGAAAGACCTATGAGGCGTCTCGATCTATCTCTATAGATCTTGATGCCTAATATATAAGCAGCTTCTCCAAGGTCCTTCATTGAAAAACTCTTATTCAAGTAGGCCTTAATGCTGTCCAAAAGTTCTATATCATTTCCCATCAAAAGTATGTCATCTACATATAATATGAGAAATGCTACAGAGCTCCCACTCACTTTCTTGTAAACGCAGGCTTCTCCATAAGTCTCAGATAACCCCAAACGCTTTGATCATCTCATCAAAGCGAATGTTCCAACTCCGACATGCTTGCACCAGCCCATAAATGGATCGCTGGAGCTTGCATACCTTGTTAGCATTCTTAGGGTCGACAAAACCTTCCGCTGCATCATATACAGTTCTTCCTTAAGATAGCCGTTAAGGAATGCCGTTTTGACGTCCATTTGCCATATCTCATAATCATAGTATGCGGCAATTGCTAACATGATTCGGACGGACTTCAGCTTCGCCACGGAGAGAATGTCTCATCGTAGTCAACCCTTGAACTTGCCGATAACCTTTAGCGACAAGTCGAGCTTTATAGATGGTAACATTACCATCCGCGTCCGTCTTCTTCTTAAAGATCCATTTGTTTTCTATCGCTCGCCGATCATCGGGCAAGTCTGTCAAAGTCCATACTTTGTTTTCATACATGGATCCTATCTCAGATTGCATGGCTTCAAGCCATTTGTTGGAATCTGGGCCTGCCATCGCTTCTTCATAGTTCGAAGGTTCACCGTTCTCTAACAACATGATTTCCAGGACAGGGTTGCCATACCATTCTGGTGTGGAACGTGTCCTTGTGGACCTACGAAGTTCAGTAGCAACTTGATCCGAAGTACCTTGAGCATCATCATTAATTTCATCTCCAGTAGGTGTAGCCACCACAGGAACATTTTCCTGAGCTGCACTACTTTCCGGTTCAAGAGGTAGTACTTCATCGAGTTCTACTTTCCTCCCACTTACTCCTTTCGAGAGAAACTCTTTTTCCAGAAAGGATCCGTTCTTGGCAACAAAGATCTTGCCTTCGGATCTAAGGTAGAAGGTATACCCAATTGTTTCCTTAGGGTATCCTATGAAGACGCATTTTTCCGACTTGGGTTCGAGCTTTTCAGGTTGAAGTTTCTTGACATAAGCATCGCATCCCCAAACTTTTAGAAACGACAGCTTAGGTTTCTTCCCAAACCATAATTCATACGGTGTCGTCTCAACGGATTTAGACGGTGCCCTATTTAAAGTGAATGTAGCTATCTCTAGAGCGTATCCCCAAAATGATAGCGGCAAGTCAGTAAGAGACATCATAGATCACACCATATCCAATAGAGTGCGATTACGACGTTCGGACACACCGTTACCTGAGGTGTTCCAGGCGGCGTGAGTTGTGAAACGATTCCACATTTCCTTAAGTGTGTACCAAATTCATGACTTAAATATTCTCCTCCACGATCTGATCGTAAGAACTTTATTTTTTGGTCACGTTAATTCTCTACCTCATTCTGAAATTCCTTGAACTTTTCAAAGGTCTCAGACTTGTGTTTTGTCAAGTAGACATACCCATATCTACTCAAGTCATCAGTGAGAGTGAGAACATAACGATATCCTCCGCGAGCCTCAACGCTCATTGGACCGCACACATCGGTATGTATGATTTCCAATAAGTTGGTTGCTCGCTCCATTGTTCCGGAGAACGGAGTCTTGGTCATTTTGCCCATGAGGCATGGTTCGCATGTGTCAAATGATTCATAATCGAGAGACTCTAAAAGTCCATCAGCATGGAGCTTCTTCATGCGCTTGAAACCAATGTGACCAAGGCGGCAGTGCCACAAGTATGTGGGACTATCGTTATCAACTTTACATCTTTTGGTATTCACAATATGAATATGTGTAACATCACGTTCGAGATTCATTAAGAATAAACCATTGACCATCAGAGCATGACCATAAAACATATCTCTCATATAAATAGAACAACCATTATTCTCGGATTTAAATGAGTAGCCATCTCGTATTAAACGAGATCCTGATACAATGTTCATGCTCAAACTTGGCACTAAATAACAATTATTGAGGTTTAAAACTAATCCCGTAGGTAAATTTAGAGGTAGCGTGCCGACGGCGATCACATCGACCTTGGAACCATTCCCGACGCGCATCGTCACCTCGTCCTTCGCCAGTCTCCGCTTATTCCGTAGCTCCTGCTGTGAGTTACATATATGAGCAACGGCACCGGTATCAAATACCCAGGAGTTACTACGAGTACTGCTAAGGTACACATCAATTACATGTATATCAAATATACCTTCAGTGTTGCCGGCCTTCTTGATTGCTAAGTATTTGGGGCAGTTCCGCTTCCAGTGACCCTTCCCTTTGCAATAAAAGCACTCAGTCTCAGGCTTGGGTCCATTCTTTGACTTCTTCCCGGCAACTGGCTTACCGGGCGCGACAACATCCTTGCCGTCCTTCTTGAAGTTCTTCTTACCCTTTCCCTTCTTGAGCTTAGTGGTTTTATTGACCATCAACACTTGATGTTCCTTCTTGAATTCTACCTCTGCTGACTTCAGCATTGAAAATACTTCAGGAATAGTTTTCACCATCCCCTGCATATTGTAGTTCATCAAAAAGCTCTTGTAGCTCGGTGGGAGCGACTGAAGGATTCTGTCAATGACCGCCTCGTCCGGGAGGTTAATGTCCAGCTGGGGTAGGCGGTTGTGCAACCTGACATTTTGAGTATGTGCTCACCTTGTAACTATTTTCCTCCATCTTACAACTATAGAACTTGTCGGAGACTTCATATCTCTCGACCTGGGCATGAGCTTGGAAAACCATTTTCAGCTCCTCGAACATCTCATATGCTCCGTGTTGCTCAAAACGCTTTTGGAGCCCCGGTTCTAAGCTGTAAAGCATGCCGCACTGAACGAGGGAGTAATCATCAGCACGTGACTGCCAAGCGTTCATAACGTCTTGGTTCTCTGGGATGGGTGCTTCACCTAGCGGTGCTTCTAGTACAAATTGTTTCTTGGCAGCTATGAGGATGATCCTCAGGTTACGGACCCAGTCTGAATAGTTGCTGCCATCATCTTTCAGCTTGGTTTTCTCTAAGAACGCGTTGAAGTTCATGGTGACATGAGCGTTGGCCATTTGATCTACAAGACATTTTGCAAAGATTTTAGACTAATGTTCATGATAATTAAGTTCATCTAATCAAATTATATAATGAACTCCCACTCAGATTTGACATCCCTCTAGTCATCTAAGTGTTACATGATCCGAGTCGACTAGGCCGTGTCCGATCATCACGTGAGACGGACTAGTCATCGTCGATGAACATCTCCATGTTGATCGTATCTTCCATACGACTCATGTTCGACCTTTCGGTCTCTTGTGTTCAGAGGCCATGGCTGTACATGCTAGGCTCGTCAAGTTAACCTAAGTGTTTTGCATGTGTAAAACTGTCTTACACCCGTTGTATGTGAACGTAGGAATCTATCACACCCGATCATCACGTGGTGCTTCGAAACGACGAACTTTAGCAACGCCTTACGTTAGGGAGAACACTTTCTTGAAATTATTATAAGGGATCATCTTATTTACTACCGTCGTTCTAAGTAAACAAGATGCATAAACATAATAAACATCACATGCAATTATATAGTAGTGACATGATATGGCCAATATCATATAGCTCCTTTGATCTCCATCTTCGGGGCTCCATGATCATCATGTCACCGGCATGACACCATGATCTCCATCATCGTGTCTCCATGAAGTTGCTCGCCAACTATTACTTCTACTACTATAGCTAACGGTTTAGCAATAAAGCAAAGTAATTACATGGCGTTGAATCAATGACACGCAGGTCATACAAGAATTAAGACAACTCCTATGGCTCCTGCCGGTTGTCATACTCATCGACATGCAAGTAGTGATTCCTATTACAAGAACATGATCTCATACATCACAATATATCAATCATCGTACATCACAACTTTTGGCCATATCACATCACAAGGCAATTGATGCAAAAACAAGTTAGACGTCCTCTAATTGTTGTTGCATCTTTTATGTGGCTGCATAGGGTTCTAGAAAGAACGTTTCTTACCTACGAAAAAGCCACAACGTGATTTGTCAACTTCTATTTAGCCTTCATAAGGACCCTTTTCGTCGAATCAGCTCCAACTAAAGTGGGAGAGACAGACACCCGCTAGCCACCTTATGCAACTAGTGCATGTCAGTCGGTGGAACCTGTCTCACGTAAGCGTACGTGTAAGGTCGGTCCGGGCCGCTTCATCCCACAATACCGCTGAAGAAAAATAAGACTAGTAGCGGCAAGAAAGTTGACAACATCTACGCCCACAACTAATTGTGTTCTACTCGTGCAATAGAGAACTGCGCATAAACCTGGCTCATGATGCCACTGTTGTGGAACGTTGCAGAAAATAAAAAAAATTCCTACGGTTTCACCAAGATCCATCTATGAGTTCATCTAGCAACGAGTGATAGGAGTGCATCTACATACCTTTGTAGATCGCGAGCGGAAGCGTTCAAGAGAACGGGGTTGAGGGAGTCATACTCGTCGTGATCCAAATCACCGATTACCAAGTGCCGAACGGACAGCACCTCCGTGTTCAACACACGTACGGAGCGGATGACGTCTCCCGCACCTTGATCCAGCAAGGAGGAGGGATAGGTTGATGAAGATCCAGCAGCACGACGGCGCGGTGGTGGATGCAGCAGGGTTCCGGCAGAGCTTCGCCGAGCTTCTGCGAGAAGGAGAGGTGTAGCAAGGGAGAGGGAGGCGCCAAGACTTGGGGTGCGGCTGCCCTCCCTCCCCCCCTGTATATAGGCCCCCTGCGGGGGCGCCGGCCCCTCTAGATCCCATCTAGATGGGGGTGGCGGCGGCCAAGTGGGAAGGCTTGCCCCCCAAGGCAAGTGGGGCGCCCCCCACCCCTAGGGTTTCCAACCCTAGGCGCAGGGGGGCCCAAAGGGGGTGCACCAGCCCACCATGGGCTGGTTCCCTCCCCACTTCAGCCCACGGGGCCCTTCAGGATAGGTGGCCCCACCAGGTGGACCCCCGGGACCCTTCCGGTGGTCCCGGTACAATACCGGTGACCCCCGAAACTTTCCCGATGGCCGAAACAGCACTTCCTATATATAATTCTTTACCTCCGAACCATTCCGGAACTCCTCGTGACATCCGGGATCTCATCCGGGACTCCAAACAACTATCGGTTTGCTGCATACTCATATTCATACAACCCTAGCGTCACCGAACCTTAAGTGTGTAGACCCTACGGGTTCGGGAGACATGCAGACATGACCGAGACGGCTCTCCGGGCAATAACCAACAGCGGGATCTGGATACCCATGTTGGCTCCCACATGCTCCTCGATGATCTCATCGGATGAACCAGGATATCGAGGATTCAAGCAACCCCGTATACAATTCCCTTTGTCAATCGGTATGTTACTTGCCCGAGATTCGATCGTCGGTATCCCAATACCTCGTTCAATCTCGTTACCGGCAACTCACTTTACTCGTACCGTAATGCATGATCCCGTGACCAAACACTTGGTCACTTTGAGCTCATTATTATGATGCATTACCGAGTGGGCCCAGTGATACCTCTCCGTAATCTGAGTGACAAATCCAGTCTCGATCCGTGACAACCCAATGACACTTTCGGAGATACTGTAGTGCACCTTTATAGTCACCCGATTACGTTGTGACGTTTGGTACACCCAAAGCACTCCTACGGTATCCGGGAGTTACACGATCTCATGGTCTAAGGAAAGGATACTTGACATTGGAAAAGCTCTAGCAAAACGAACTACATGATCTTGTGCTATGCTTAGGATTGGGTCTTGTCCATCACATCATTCTCCTAATGATGTGATCCCGTTATCAATGACATCCAATGTCCATAGTCAGGAAACCATGACTATCTATTGATCAACGAGCTAGTCAACTAGAGGCTCACTAGGGACATGTTGTGGTCTATGTATTCACACGTGTATTACGATTTCCGATAAAACAATTATAGCATGAATAAAAGACAATTATCACGAACAAGGAAATATAATAATAATACTTTTATTATTGCCTCTAGGGCATATTTCCAACAGTTGGGCCTGCAAGTGCACAGGTTTGTAGGACAGTAGCAAATTTCCCTCAAGTGGATGACCTAAGGTTTATCAATCCGTGGGAGGCGTAGGATGAAGATGGTCTCTCTCAAGCAACCCTGCAACCAAATAACAAAGAGTCTCTTGTGTCCCCAACACACGCAATACAATGGTAAATTGTATAGGTGCACTAGTTCGGCGAAGAGATGGTGATACAAGTGCAATATGGATGGTAGATAAAGGTTTTTGTAATCTGAAATAATAAAAACAGCAAGGTAACAAGTGATAAACGTGAGCGTAAACGGTATTGCAATGATAGGAAACAAGGCCTAGGGTTCATACTTTCGCCAGTGCAAGTTCTCTCAACAATAATAACATAATTGGATCACATAACTATCCCTCAACATGCAACAAAGAGTCACTCCAAATCCACTAATAGCGGAGAACAAATGTAGAGATTATGGTAGGGTACGAAACCACCTCAAAGTTATACTTTCCAATCAATCTGGTGGGCTATTCCTATGTGTCACAAACAGCCCTAGAGTTCGTACTAGAATAACACCTTAATATACATATCAACCAAAACCCTAATGTCACCTAGATACTCCATTGTCACCTCAAGTATCCGTGGGCATGATTATACGATATGCATCACACAATCTCAGTTTCATCCAACCAACACAAAGTACTTCAAAGAGTGCCCCATAGTTTCTACCGGAGAGTCAAGAACGTGTGCCAACCCCTATGCATAGGTTCATGGGTGGAACCCGCAAGTTGGTCACAAAAACATACATCAAGTGGCACATGATATCCCATTGTCACCACAGAGAAACACGGCAAGACATACATCAAGTGTTCTCATAAAAGACTCAATCCGATGAACATCACAAGAGAGTAGAGGGGGAGAAACATCATAAGATCCAACTACAATAGCAAAGCTCGGGATACATCAAGATTGTGTCATAGAGGGAACACGAGAGAGAACACGAGAGAGAGAGAGAGAGAGAGAGAGAGAGAGAGAGAGAGATCAAACACATAGCTACTGGTACATACCCTCAGCCCCGAGGGTGAACTACTCCCTCCTCATCATGGATAGCGCCGGGATGATGAAGATGGCCACCGGTGATGGGTTCCCCCTCCGGCAGGGTGTCGGAACGGGCTCCTGAGAGGTTTTTGGTGGCTACAGAGGCTTGCGGCGGTGGAACTCCCGATCTGGGCATAAAACAGCAAATCTGGGTTGGGCCTCCGGTTAATAGGTTAGTCCCAAAAATAATATAAAAGTGGAAAATAAAGCCCAATATTGCCTAAAATAGTAGATAATATAGCATATGGAGCAATCAAAAATTATAGATACGTTGGAGACGTATCAAGCATCCCCAAGCTTAATTCCTGCTCGTCCTCGAGTAGGTAAATGATAAAAAGATAATTTTTGATGCGGAGTGCTACTTGGCATAATTTCAATGTAAATCTTCTTAATTGTGGTATGAATATTCATATCCGAAAGATTCAAGACAAAAGTCCGTATTGATAAAATAAATAGTAATACTTCAAGCATACTAATCAAAGTAATCGTGTCTTCTCAAACTAACATGGCAAAAGAAAGTTCATCCCTACAAAATCATATAGTTAGGACATGCTTCATTTTCTCACACAAAGATGTTCCCAACTTCTATACCCCCGATGACAAGCCAAGCAATTGTTTCATACTTAAATAATCTCAAACTTTTTCAACCTTCACGCAATACATGAGCGTGAGCCATGGATATAGCACTATGGGTGGAATAGAATATGATGATGGGGATTGTGTGGAGAAGACAAAAAAAAGGAGAAAGTCTCACATTGACGAGGATAACGGGCTATGGAGATGCCCATCAATTGACGTCAACATGAGGAGTAGGGATTTCCATGCAACGGATGCACTAGAGCTATGAATGCTCAACAAAAGAAAACTAGTGGGTGTGCATCCAACTTGCTTGCTCATGAAGACCTAGGGCATTTGAGGAAGCCCATCGTTGGAATATACAAGCCAAGTTCTATAATGAAAAATTCCCACTAGTATGAAAAAGACAACTTATGAGACTCACTATATGAAAAACATGGTGCTACTTTGAAGCACAATATATGAGACTCACTACATGAAGAACAAGGTGCTACTTTGAAGCACAAGTGTGGAAAAAGAGATAGTAGCATTGCCCTTTTTTTGGGCCTTCCCTTTTTTTGGCCTTTCTCTTTTTTTTTGATTGGGCAATGCTCTAATAATGATGATCATCACACTTCTATTGATTACAACATAAGGATTACAACTCGAAACTTAGAACAAGATATGACTCTATATGAATGCCTCCGGCGGTGCACCGGGATGGTGCAATGAATCAAGAGTGATATGTATGAAAAATAATGCATGGTGGCTTTGCCACAAATACAATGTCAACTACATGATCATGCAATGGCAATATGACAAAAGTAAAGTATGTCATGATGATGAACGGAACGGTGGAAAGTTGCATGGCAATATATCTCGGAATGGCTATGGAAATGCCATAATAGGTAGGTATGGTGGCTATTTTGAGGAAGATATAAGGAGGTTTCTGTGTGATAGAGTGTATCATATCAGGGGGTTTGGATGCACCGGCGAAGTTTGCACCAACTCTCAAGGTGAGAAATGGCAATGCATGGTACCGAAGAGGCTAGCAAAGGCGGAAAGGTAAAAGTGCGTATAATCCATGGACTCAACATTAGTCAAAAGAACTCATATACTTATTGCAAAAATTTAGAAGTCATCAAAAATCAAGTACTACGCGCATGCTCCTAGGGGGATAGATTGGTAGGAAAAGACCATCGCTCGTCCCCGACCGCCACTCATAAGGATGCACAAGCCAGGTACACTTCATGTTTCAAATTTGTTACACAACTTTAACCATACGTGCATGCTACGGGACTTGCTAACTTCAACACAAGCATTCTTTGAATCCATAATCACCCAACTAGCATGACTTTAATATCACTACCTCCATATCTCAAAACAATTATCAAGCATCAAACTTTTCATAGTATTCAACACACTCATAAGAATTCTTACAAATCTTTTATGCTTAGCATATTATGATTATTTAAGAAAATTACCATGCTATTTAAGACTCTCAAAATAATATAAGTGAAGCATGAGAGTTCATCTATTTCTTAAAAATAAAACTACCACCATGCTCTAAAAGATATAAGTGAAGTACTAGAGCAAATGACAAACTACTCCGAAAGATATAAGTGAAGATCAATGAGTAGTCGAATAATTATACAATTGTGTGAAGAATCTCCCATTTAATAATTTCAGATCTTGATATTGTATTCAAACAGCAAGCAAAGCTAAATAAAATAAAATGACGCTCCAAGCAAAACACATATCATGTGGTGAATAAAAATATAGCTCCAAGTAAAGTTACCGATAAACGAAGACGAAAGAGGGGATGCCTTCCGGGGCATCCCCAAGCTTAGGCTCTTGGTTATCCTTGAATATTACCTTGGGGTGCCTTGGGCATCCCCAAGCTTAGGCTCTTGCCACTCCTTATTCCATAGTCCATTAAATCTTTACCCAAAACTTGAAAACTTCACAACACAAAACTTAACAGAAAACTCGTGAGCTCCGTTAGCGAAAGAAAACAAAACACCACTTCAAGGTACTGTAATGAACTCATTATTTATTTATATTGGTGTTAAACCTACTTTATTACAACTTCTCTATGGTTTATAAACTATTTTACTAGCCATAGAGTCATCAAAATAAGCAAACAACACAATGAAAACAGAATCTGTCAAAAACAGAACAGTCTGTAGTAATCTGTAACTAACGCAAACTTATGGAACTCCAAAAATTCTAAAATAAAATGGTGGACCTGAGGAATTTGTCTAGTAATCATATTCAAAAATAATCAACTAAATATCACTCTCCAGTAAAAAGTTATAGCTAATCTCGTGAGCGCTAAAGTTTCTGTTTTTTACAGCATGATCATAAAGACTTCACCCAAGTCTTCCCAAAGGTTCTACTTGGCACAAACACTAATTAAAACATAAAACCACATCTAACCAGAGGCTATATGGATTATTTATTCCTAAACAGAACCAAAAAGCAAGAAACTAAAATAAAATTGGGTTGCCTCCCAACAAGCGCTATCGTTTAACGCCCCTAGCTAGGCATGATGATTCCAATGATGCTCGCATAAAATATAGGAATTGAAACATAAAGAGAGTATCATGAAGAATATGACTAGCACATTTAAGTCTAACCCACTTCCTATGCATAGGTATTTTGTGAGCAAACAACTTATGGGAACAAGAATCAACTTGCATAGGAAGGTGAAACAAGCATAACTTCAAAACTTTAAGCACATAGAGAGGAAACTTGATATTATTGCAATTCCTACAAGCATATATTCCTCCCTCATAATAATTTTCAGTAGCATCATGAATGAATTCAACAATATAACCAGCACCTAAAGCATTCTTTTCATGATCTACTTGCATAGAAATTTTACTACCCTCCACATAAGCAAATTTATTCTCATCAACAATAGTGGGAGCAAACTCAACAAAATAACTATCATGTGATTGAAAATTAAGATCAAGATGACAAGTTTCATGGTTATCATTATTCTGTAAAGAATACGTGTCATCACAATAATCATCATAGATAGGAGGCATGCTTTCATCATAGTAAATTTGCTCATCAAATCTTGGGGGGCAAAAAATATCATCTTCGTGAAACATAGCTTCCCCAAGCTTGTGGCTTTGCATATCATTAGCATCATGGATATTCAAGGAATTCATACTAACAACATTGCAATCATGCTCATCATTCAAAGATTTAGTGCCAAACATTTTAATGCATTCTTCTTCTAACACTTTGGCACAATTTTCCTTTCCATCATACTCACGAAAGATATTAAAAATATGAAGCGTATGAGACAAACTCAATTCCATTTTTTTGGTAGTTTTCTTTTATAAACTAGACTAGTGCTAAAACAAGAAACAAAAAGATTCGATTGCAAGATCTAAAGATATACCTTCACTTACCTAGCCTCCCCGGCAACGGCGCCAGAAAAGAGCTTGATGTGTACTACACAACTTTCTTCTTGTAGACGTTGTTGGGCCTGCAAGTGCACAGGTTTGTAGGACAGTAGGAAATTTCCCTCAAGTGGATGACCTAAGGTTTATCAATCTGTGGGAGGCGTAGGATGAAGATGGTCTCTCTCAAGCAACCCTGCAACCAAATAACAAAGAGTCTCTTGTGTCCCCAACACACCCAATACAATGGTAAATTGTATAGGTGCACTAGTTCGGCGAAGAGATGGTGATACAAGTGCAATATGGATGGTAGATAAAGGTTTTTGTAATCTGAAATAATAAAAACAACAAGGTAACAAGTGATAAACGTGAGCGTAAACGGTATTGCAATGATAGGAAACAAGACCTAGGGTTCATACTTTCGCCAGTGCAAGTTCTCTCAACAATAATAACATAATTGGATCACATAACTATCCCTCAACATGCAACAAAGAGTCACTCCAAAGCCACTAATAGCGGAGAACAAACATAGAGATTATGGTAGGGTACGAAACCACCTCAAAGTTATTCTTTCCAATCAATCCGGTGGGCTATTCCTATAAGTGTCACAAACAGCCCTAGAGTTCGTACTAGAATAACACCTTAACACTACTAGGGAAAAGCCTATACACATAAAGTTACTAGTAGCGAGGGTTAAAACCTCGCATCGCTACTACCAAGAGCGCAGGTTTTTAAACCTCGCTACTACTAAGTTGATAGCAGATGGCAGCGTTTTAACCCTCGCTACTACTAAGCAGTCTCTACCGTGCCCCCCGGGACATGCCATAGTAGTAGCGCGTGTTTTTAAAACCTCGCTACTACTAAGTTTGATAGCGATAGCGTTGGTTTTAGCCTCGCTACTACTAAGTGGTGCCATAGTAGTAGCGAGGGGTAAAAACCGCGCTACTACTAAAGGTCCCATTTTCAAACTCTACCCCCCGTGGATCACCTTTTCAGTTTAAAAAAAAGAAAATGATGAAAATGTCAAAAAAAAGACAAAATAAGTTTCCCATGTGATATGTGGTCTAGTTGTTGGGAAAATTTGCAAATATGAATTTCGACTTTATTTGAAAAATCTCTCGAGAATTTGTAAAAATGGGCATAACTTTTGCATACTAACTCGGATGAAAAAAAATTATATGAAAAATCATCTACTCGAAAAGTTACATCCTCAAAAACCAAACAGAAAAAAAGTTACGGGGCTTTTAAGATCTAGAGTGGAAAAAATCGAAAAAATTTCAAACTGTGTGGTCAAACTATGGTCAAACAATGGTCAAACTAATTATTCTAGAATATTAGTGTTACTAAATAATTATTTTAGTTTTTTTGAATTTTGGTCAAATCTGGTCAAACTATGGCCAAACTATGGTCAAACTGTGGTCAAACTAATTATTCAAGAAATATTAGTGTTACTAATATTTTAGAACAATAGTTTGAAACTCAAATAGTGAAATGTGTGACTTCATGCTCAAGCTAAATTCCTGAGGTTAATAGGATTGACATCTTACTATTGTCAGGAAAACAACAAGTGCAGACTTGGAAACGAGGGAGAATAGAACCCGGAAGTTAAGCGTGCTCAGGCTGGAGTAGTGAGAGAATGGGTGACCGTCCGGGAAGTTATATGATTTGGAATGATGAGGGGATTTGGAATGATGAGGGGTGATTAGAGATTAAATTGAGCAGCGATGAGGGGTGATTAGAGATCTGAGGTTAAAATAATTCGGAAATTTGAAAATTAGGGGGGAAAATCAAAATATTTTTTCGAAAAAATTCAAAAAAACCCGCGCTGGTAGTAGTAGCGCGGGTTTTTACCCACGCTACTACTAAAGGACGTAGTAGTAGCGCGGGCGGCACCCGCGCTACTGCTATATTAGTTGTAGCGCCTTATTAGTAGTGTCGGCCCCCGCGCTACTAATAGGCCCAAAACCCGCGCTGCTGCTAGGCTTTTCCCTAGTAGTGTAAGATACAAATCAACCAAAACCCTAATGTCACCTAGATACTCCATTATCACCTCAAGTATCCGTGGGCATGATTATACGATATGCATCACACAATCTCAGATTCATCCAACCAACACAAAGTACTTCAAAGAGTGCCCCATAGTTTCTACCGGAGAGTCAAGAACGTGTGCCAACCCCTATGCATAGGTTCATGGGCGGAACCCGCAAGTTGGTCACCAAAACATACATCAAGTGGCACATGATATCCCATTGTCACCACAGATAAACACGGCAAGACATACATCAAGTGTTCTCATAAAAGACTCAATCCGATAAGATAACTTCAAAGGGAAACTTCAATTCATCACAAGAGAGTAGAGGGGGAGAAACATCATAAGATCCAACTACAATAGCAAAGCTCGGGATACATCAAGATCGTGCCATAGAGGGAACACGAGAGAGAACACGAGAGAGAGAGAGAGATCAAACACATAGCTACTAGTACATACCCTCAGCCCCGAGGGTGAACTACTCCCTCCTCGTCATGGATAGTGCTAGGATGATGAAGATGGCCACCGGTGATGGGCTCCCTCTCCGGCAGGGTGCCGGAACAGGCTCCCGAGAGGTTTTTGGTTGCTACAGAGGCTTTCCGCGGTGGAACTCCCGATCTATCTTCTGTTTTGGAAGTTTTAGGGTACGTAGGTATATATGGGTGAAAAGAGTATGTCGGTGGAGCTACGGGGGGCCCACGAGGCAGGGGGCGCGCCCAGGGGGGTGGGCGCGCCCTCCACCCTCGTGAGCACCTCCCGTATCTTCTGATGTGGGGTCCAAGTCCATCAAGTGGGTTTCCTTCCAAAAATAACTTCTCCAGTTGATTTCGTTCCTTTTTGACTCCGTCTGATATTCCTTTTCCTCGAAACACTGAAATAGGCATAAAACAGCAAATCTGGGTTGGGCCTCCGGTTAATACGTTAGTCCCAAAACTAATGTAAAAGTGGAAAATAAAGCCCAATATTGCCTAAAACAGTAGATAATATAGCATGGAGCAATCAAAAATTATAGATACATTGGAGACGTATCAACTACCTATTGATGATAGCTTTCCTAATGAACAACTAAATGTCATAAATGCTTCTCGTACTGCTCCATGGTATGCTGATTATGCTAATTACATTGTTGCTAAATTTATACCACCTAGTTTCACATATCAGCAAAAGAAAAAGTTTTTCTATGATTTAAGACATTACTTCGGGATGACCCACATCTTTATAAAGAAGGAGTAGATGGTGTTATTAGGCGTTGTGTACCGAGCATGAACAGAGCAGGTCTCTACATAAGTGTCACTCCGAGGCTTACGGAGGACACCATGCTGGAGACAGAACTGCACATAAAGTATTGCAATCCGGTTTTTATTGGCCTATTCTCTTCAAGGATGCCCGTAAGTTTGTCTTATATTGTGATCAATGTCAAAGAATTGGCAATATTAGTAGACGTCAAGAACCTATGAATTATTCACTTGTTATTGAACCATTTGATGTTTGGGGCTTTGATTATATGGGACCGTTTCCTGCCTCTAATGGATATACACATATTTTAGTTGTTGTTGATTACGTTACTAAGTGGGTAGAAGCTATTCCAACTAGTAGTGCTGATCATAACACCTCTATTAAGATGCTTAAAGAAATTATTTTTCTGAGGTTTGGAGTCCCTAGATATTTAATGACTGATGGTGGTTCACATTTTATTCATGGTGCTTTCCGTAAAATGCTTGCTAAGTATGATGTTAATCATAGAATTGCATCTCCTTATCACCCACAGACTAGCGGTCAAGTAGAATTGAGCGATAGAGAGCTCAAAATAATTTTGCAAAAGACTGTTAATAGATCTAGAAAGAATTGGTCCAAGAAACTTGATGATGCATTATGGGCCTATAGAACTGCATATAAAAATCCTATGGGTATGTCTCCGTATAAAATGGTTTATGGAAAAGCATGTCACTTACCTCTCGAACTAGAACATAAGGCATATTGGGCAATTAAAGAGCTCAATTATGATTTCAAACTTGCCGGTGAGAAGAGGTTATTTGACATTAGCTCACTTTATGAATGGAGAACCCAAGCCTATGAAAATGCCAAGTTGTTCAAAGAAAAAGTTAAAAGATGGCATGACAAAAGGATACAAAAGCGTGAGTTTAATGTAGGTGATTATGTGTTGCTATACAACTCTCGTTTAAGATTTTTTGCAGGAAAACTTCTCTCTAAATGGGAAGGTCCTTACGTTATCGAGGAGGTCTATCGTTCCGGTGCCATACAAATCAACAACTTCGAAGGCACAAATCCGAAAGTGGTGAACGGTCAAAGAATCAAACATTATATCTCATGTAATCATATAAATGTTGAAACTAATGTTATCGAAACCGTAACACCGGGGGAATACATAAGAGACACTTTCCAGAACGTTTCAGACTCCGAAAAGGAATAGGTATGTGGTACGGTAAGTAAACCGACTCCAAAACAGTTCTAATGGCAATTTTTCTCCGTTTTGGAATATTTAGAAAAATAGAAAAATAAGAAGTATTCCGGGAAGGACACGAGGCCTCCACGAGGGTGGAAGGCTCGCCCTACCCTCTGGGCGCGCCCCCTGCCTCGTGGGCACCTCGTGCGGTCTCCCGACTCTGTTTTCTTACACGTTACGTATTTTGGTCGGTAAAAATTCATTATATAATCTCCCGAAGGTTTTGATCACCGTATCACGCAAATATCCTCTGCCTTTGTTTCGTGTTGTCTCTGCCGCAGATTAGAGCAAGATGTCATCTCAGGATTCCGACGGAGATAGCTATGTCTCACACCTCATTGCTGACCCAAAGACCTATGGGGATCTATCTCCTTGTGGTCGAACTACGGATGAGGAGAAGGATGCTCATTTCATGAGGATCAATGATCCAAGTTCGGAGGAGGAGGATATCCCTCTACCTCAACTTGGGGATATGCACGTGAAGTTCAAGAAATCTAGTCTCCCTAAGAGAGCTAAACTGTCTAACAACCGATCTATTCCTTCTCGTTTTCGGCAGAAAAGCAAAGGAGATTTATGTGACAAAATTTTGAAGCAGGAATCGGAGATCGATGATTTACATGAGGAAATTGCTCTTCTCAATTACAATATGAAAAGCTGAAGGCACAATTATCATCATCACCACCATCTTCCTCACCTCCGAAGAAAGAGACATAATCACATGGGTATGGGCACTCCCCTTGGCAACTACCAAGCTTGGGGAGGTGCCCCGGTATCGTATCATCATCACATCCCTATCTTTACCGTTTTTCTTAGTTCGATCCTTTTAGTAATATCTTGATCTAGTAGAATAAAGTTTTTGGTATGATCTAGTTTTGAGTTTTGCTTTATGATCCCTTTATGTAATCGAGTCCGTGAGCTATATAATAAAGATTAGTGTTGAGTCAAGGGCTTGATTATTTTGCTATGATCTTGAGGGAACAAAATAAAAGAGAAAGAATAAAAAGGAATAAAAGGAGATCATATTGATCTTATGGAGAGTGATGACTTCACATAGAAAGAGTATGATGATTAAAAGTTGTTGAGAGTTGACAAACATAGCTTTGGTCATTGTTGCAATTAATAGGAAGTAATAAATAAAGAAAGGTTTCACATACAAATATACTATCTTGGACATCTTTTATGATTGTGAGCACTCAGTAAAATATGACATGCTAAAGAGTCGATGCTGGACAAGGAAGACAACGTAATGGGTTATGTTTCCTTACATCTGAAATAAAGTATATTGTCATGGATCATCCAACATGTTGAGCTTGCCTTTCCCCCTCATGCTAACCAAATTCTTTGCACTAAGTAGAGATACTACTTGTTCTTCCAAATACCCTTAGACCAAGTTTTGTCATAAGAGTCCACCATATCTACCTATGGATTGAGTAAGATCCTTCAAGTAAGTTGTCATCGGTGCAAGCAATAAAAATTGCTCTCTAAATATGTATGACTTATTAGTGTGGGAGAAAATAAGCTTTATACGATCTTGTGATGTGGAAGAAATAGAAGCGACAGACTGCATAATAAAGGTCCACATCACAAGTGGCAATATAAAGTGACGTTCTTTTGCATTAAGATTTCGTGCATCCAACCATGAAAGCGCATGGCAACCTCTGCTTCCCTCTGCGAAGGGCCTATCTTTTATCTCTTACCCTTATGCAAGAGTCATGGTGATCTTCACCTTTCCTCTTTTTCATTTTATCCTTTGGAAAGCACAGTGTGTTGCAAAGATCCTGATATATATATATATCCAATTGGATGTAAGTTAGCATGAACTATTATTGTTGACATCACCCTTGAGGTAAAAGGTTGGGAGGCGAAACTATAAGCCCCTATCTTTCTTTGTGTCCAATTAAAACTCTGTAACCATAAGTATCGCGTGAGTGTTAGCAATTGTGAAAGACTAAATGATAGTTGAGTATGTGAACTTGCTGAAAAGCTCTTACATAGACTCTTTCTGATGTTATGATAAATTGCAATTTCCTCAATGATTGGGACTATAGTTTATTAGTTCTCAATGAAGTTTCTGATTCATACTTGACATTGTGAATAGATTATTACTTGAGCATAAGAAATCATATGACAATATCTATATATGTTGATGTTATAAGAATGATCATGATGCCCTCATGTCTGTATTTTATTTTATCGACACCTCTACTTCTAAACATGTGGACATATTTATCGTTATCGGCTTCCGCTTGAGGACAAGCGAGGTCTAAGCTTGAGGGAGTTGATACGTCCATTTTGCATCATGCTTTTATATCGATATTTATTGCATTATGGGTTGTTATTACACATTATGTCACAATAATTATGCCTATTCTCTCTTGTTTGACAAGGTTTATATAAAGAGGGAGAATGCCGGCATCTGGAATTCTGGGCTGGAAAAGGAGCAAATATTAGAGACCTATTCTGCACAACTCCAAAAGTCCTGAAAATCCATGGAAGTCATTTTTGGAAATAATAAAAAATACTGAGCGAAGAAAATACCAGAGGGGATCCACCCTACCCCCCTGGGCGCGCCCCCTGCCTCGTGGGCCTCCTGGTGGCCCTCCGGTGCCCATCTTCTGCTATATGAAGTCTTCCGTCTGAAGAAAAATCATAAGCAAGCTTTCGGGACAAGACTCCGCCGCCACGAGGCGGAACCTTGGCGGAACCAATCTAGGGCTCTGGCGGAGCTGTTCTGCCGGGTACACTTCCCTCTGGGAGGGGGAAATCATCGCCATCGTCATCACCAGCGCTCCTCTCATCGGGAGGGGGCCAATCTCCATCAACATCTTCACCAGCACTATCTCCTCTCAAACCCTAGTTCATCTCTTGTATCCAATTCTTGTCTCTAAGTCTGAGATTGGTACCTGTAGGTTGCTAGTAGTGTTGATTACTCCTTATAGTTGATGCTAGTTGGTTTATTTGGTGGAAGATCATATGTTCAGATCCTTTATGCATATTAATACTCCTCTGATTATGAACATGAATATGCTTTGTGAGTAGTTATGTTTGTTCCTGAGGACATGGGAGAAGTCTTGCTATTAGTAGTCATGTGAATTTGGTATTCGTTCGATATTTTGATGAGATGTATGTTGTCTCTCCTCCACGATCGCCCGCAGTTGCGCCTCCGTGGTGGCCGCTTTCTGGCGAGCGGCAGCTTGAACGCGGATGACATCGTAGATGGCACGCTGCTTTGCAACGAAGTTGTGGTTCGCCACGGCCTCCTGGCTCGCGCACTCGTCGTAGATCTGCCAGCCGTACTGCTCCAGGAGGAACGGGTTGTACCGATGTCCCTCCTGCGCCTGCTGGAACACCGGCAAAGGCGCCAGCGCAGGGCACCTCTGCCATGGTGGCGTTATAGTGTGCCTGCACCTGCTCCATGAAGTTGGCGTGCACAGGAGGCACGGGAACCAGGGCGGTGTCGCCGGAGCCTGTCTCCATCGTGGTGTCCGTCCTCATCGTCGAAGACCTTGGGCGAGCTGGCCAGCAAGCCGGCCTCGATCCGCTTGGCACGGCGGCTTTGCCAGGCGGCGGCAATGGCAGTCGCCGCATGCTTCATCTCAGTGGAAAGGCTCTCCCATAGAGCTTCGCCGCCTGTAGTCATGGCGGATGCAGTGCAAGGGAGGAGGATCGGGAGCGGCTTGTGTTGTGGAGTGAAGTTAACCGGGTGTGGCCACCTTCAAATAGTGGACTCCGGTGAGGCCAGGTGTCCGGTGCGTCAATGCACGGCGCCAGAGTGGGTTTCTCGGCCGGGGAGCGTGCTTAATGACGGCATATGGACAGACGGATCATTGAACGGGCATGGTAGATATCCGCCCCGTCCTGTCCAGACATGCGTCTCCGGCATTGAACAGGCGCGGACACTGAGGACGTGTCGCGGGCAGGGCCCTCGTCCGGCGCGCCACTTCAATGGTGGAGGCAGTGAAAGGTCGCGTCCACCCTGAGCCGTTTTAAGGTGGAGTGGCGCGCTCTACATAGGCATGAACGCGGGCAGCTAGCGCCGGGCGGGAACACGCGCAGGCGATGGAGGAGGGGTTTAGGTGGGCCAGGATGGCCAGAAGCGGACGTGGTAGATATCTGCCCCGTCCCGTCCAGACATGTGTCTCCGGCATTGAACAGGCGCGGACACTGAGGACGCGTCGCTGGCGGGGCCCTCGTCCGGTGCACCACTTCAATGGCGGAGGCAGTGAAAGGTCGCGTCCACCCTGAGCCGTTTTCAAGGTGGAGCGGCGCGCACTACAGCGGCATGAACGCGGGCAGCTAGCGCCGGGCGGGAACGCGCGTAGGCGATGGATGAGGGGTTTAGGTGGGCCAGGGTGGCCAGAAGCGGGCATGAGAGCGATCCGGACTCCGCACCCCGGTTTGTCTCCGGTTTCCAGAGAAAGTATGTTCGGACCGTGCCTCGGACTGATACATGAACATGTTGGATGGCTTCCGATAGATGACAGTGCGGTTCGGACGGATGCGAAAGGTTTAAAGGCCGGCGTTGGAGATGCCCTAACTACATACCTCATTAACGCCACTCCTGCTGTGCTCATAGCTGCATAGTAGTTATATTAGTATATATTTTCTGAAACGGATCAAAGCTGCATACTCCTTAACTAATGTGTTACTATAGGAGAAGTTGGTATAAATAAGAGTAAACTGGAATAAGTGCATATTATTGTGTTATGAATGATGTTGGAAATGGAATTAAGCAGTGGACAACCATCAAGTATCACTTCTCCTATAACATATGTCACGTAATAATGAACACAATAATAAGATCATTGTAGATGGGTGGGAATTATAACATACTATAGCACGTTATAATAATGCGAGCGCCGAGCGGCTATCCTCAAAAAAATGCGAGCGGCTTCTTGCAGGATTAAGCAGTGCAGGTTATAGAAGAAGTTGATTATTCTAAATAAATCAACACGTAATAATGGGCCTTGATCTCTCTAAGTTTTGATCCCTCCTCTTCTCTTTCAAATAAACAAATCCGTAGAAGTTGTTACAATACCAAACTAGCCGGATCAACTGGCCCTGGTGACCCCTCTATATAAATAAAGTTCACTCTCATCTCTCTCTAGGTTTAGTTAGGCTGTGATCCCTCTTAACAAAATGCACAAAGGATCTCCCAAGTCTTCTTCTATTCAGGTTAATCTTCTTCTTGTTTAAATACATCACACATCACGTACCTTACGCCAAAAAAAAGGAAGCAAAATGGATCAAATCATAGAGACCCGGGCGTCAGGAAGGCTCCGCGAAGTTTCTGCTTCAACCAACAACGAAGCGTGAAAGGATGGAGGCCGTGAGTTACTCGACTCGGGCAGCGCATGGTGTACTGGCCATGGCTGTGGCCGGGCATGCCGGAAATCGGAAACCATGCTAGGATCTCTCCCTCTATCACCCACCACCTTCTCACTCTCCCTCTCCCCGTCACATGTACTGCCCGCCTCTCTCTTCCTCTATTTTCTGCCTCCAGCTAGCTAGCACAAGGCCAGCTAGAGTGGAAGTAAAATCAAATCACTGCCAAAATAGACAAAAGTGAAAAATTGGATCAGACATGGCACGACTAGCTGCTCACGCTCGAGACACGTATATGCGCCTGCATTGTCGCTGCTTCGCACATGTCGCACTGATGGCTTTACGGGTGAGCTGGCTCTACACGAAACAGAGAGCTTGTGCAAGTACACAAAACATAGTGCGCTCGTACTGGTGCGGACATGTGGGCACGTCTTTGTTCGCACGGGTCCCTCGCGAGTCATGAGCAGTGCACAACGATTGAAACCGTCGGCTTCTTTTTTTATCTTTTTCTTTTTTGGCTGGATGGATGAACTAAACGAAAGTTAGAGATAATACAAAAAATTAAGATTTTTTAGAACTCATTTGCTACTTTTGGGTTTAAAATACATTTCGGCATTTCTCATAAAAAAGAAATAACTAAAATGTTAAATTTTCCATGGGCTCATGCTAGGGCTTTAGGAGATAGGTTAAAAAGCATCACGACATTTGACAAAAATGTGCTTGTACTTTGCTTTGTAATGGATCGATCTTCTAGGATGTTAGGCTGCAAATATTTGGGTGGTCATGCTGTCGTGAAGGACGGTAAAACGATCTGTTACACATTTCATTTTATTCACGAGATTGCCCTAGATTGTTACACATGAACAGTAATTACTTCAGTATACTACCCTCATGGTGCTGCCTCGCATTTACTACATGATGAAGGAAATGTAACACGGTTCCATCGATATGTCCTGTGCCTTGGACAGGAACAGCTGAAACAAGCGAAATGGGGCAGGAACCAGAGCTCACGGAACAGGAACTCGGCGACAGGAACTCCGTACGGGCCCAAGTCAAGGCTGCAACGCTGCTGTCAAATCGCAAGTCGCCGAGACCAAGGCGATCATTGTTGCTCCACGTATTGCTCAAGTCCCGAGGTAGCCGCTAGCGTGAAGTGGATCGCGTTGCTGCTGCTACTACTCGGGAGATTCTGATTGATCGCTACTGCTACTAAGTGCTACTTCAACTAGTACTCGTTCCACGTGAAGTCATCTACTATCAGTTTTTGTTCTGCCTCAGTACGGCCACCAGCGAACTACCAGGTGCTATTTTTTCTGGTTCTTGGCCCGCAATATTAATTCTGTCAAGAATTATTTCTTTCGACTTGTACTACTTTGTGCACAGATTTTATCTACTCATGGCTATCATGAAGTACGATTTTTCGCTGCTGGACCGTGACACAAGGTTTACCCTATGGCAAGTCAAGATGCGGGCGTTGTTGGCGCAGGCCGACTATGATGTAGCACTGGATAGTTTTGGGAAGAACCGAATTCAAGATTGGACTGATGAGGAGAAAAGAATTGATTGTAAGGCTTTGTCACAAATTCAACTCCATTTGCATAATAATATTTTGCAGGAAGTTTTGAGCGAGAAAACTGCCGCTGCTCTATGGTTAAAGCTGGAAGGGATTTGCATGACTAAAGATCTCACCAGCAAGATGCATCTGAAGCAAAAATTATTCCTGCACAGGTTACCCGAGGGAGGTAATGTTTTGAATCATATTTCAGAATTTAAAGAGATCATATCTGATCTAGCTGCAATGGAGGTTAAGTATGAAGAAGAAGATACTGCTTTAATGTTACTTTGTTCACTGCCAAGTTCTTATACCAATTTTAGAGACACCATATTATACAGTCGTGATACTCTCACACTTAATGAAGTTTATGAAGCTTTGAACTCCAAGGAGAAGATGAAATTAATGGTGCCTAATGATGGTTCGAGTTCATCCCAAGCCGAGGGATTATCTGTTCGTGGCAGGACAAAGGAGAAGAACTCCAATAATGGAAACAGAGGCAAAAGTAAGAACGGCCACGAGGGCGGTCGCAATCCGAGACAAGAAGTATTGCAGGTATTGCAAGAGAGGCGGGCATGACATCTCGAGTGTTTCAAGTTGCGAGAACAAGGAAAAGAGGAAAGGTAACAAACAAGGTGAAAATTCTGCTAACGTTGCTCGTGATGATAGTTCCGATGATGCTCTTGTCGTTATTGCTGGATGTCTGAGACCAATGATGAGTGGGTACTTGACACTGCATGCACTTTTCATATGTGTCCACATAGAGATTGGTTTAATACTTTTGATTCCACTCTGCTGCTGGTTCCGTTTTGGGTTTTGATAATTCACCATGCAAGATTGAAGGCATAGGTTCTATTCGAATCAAGATGTTCGATGGCATAATCAGAACTTTGACAGATGTTCGGTATATTCCGAAGATGAAGAGAAATCTTATCTCTGTTAGTGCCCTTGATGCAAAGGGATACAAGTATTCAGGTGGAGATAGTGTTTTGAAAGTCACCAAAGGTTCCTTATTGTGATGAAAGGTGATTTAAGTTCGACCAATGGTCTTTATTACCTTCGAGGTTCTACCGTTTCGTAATGCTACTCCAGTTATTTCAAAGAATTCTGATTGTGATGCTGCTAACCTTTGGCATATCGTCTTGAACATATGAGTGAACTTGGTTTAGCAGAGTTAAATAAGAGAGGTCTTCTTGATGGATATGAACCTGGTAAATTGAAATTTTGTGAGCATTGTATCTTGGCAAGCACAAGAGGGTGAAGTTCAATACTTGACCCATACAACTGAAGGTATTCTTGATTATGTGCATTCTGATTTATGGGGACCATCTACAAGAAGTCATTAGGTGGTGCAAGTTACATCTGACTATTATTGATGATTATTCGAGAAAAGTTTGGCCTTATTTCTTCAAGCATAAATATGAAGCATTCTCAGCATTTAAGGAGTGGAAGATTATGATTGAGAGACAAACTGAAAAGAAGGTAAAGATACTTCATGACCGATAATGGTATGGAATTCTGTTCTAAGCAATTTAAGAATTATTGCAAGTCTGAAGGCATTGTCGGACATTACACGTTCTCCTTATACTCCTCAACAAAATGGTGTTGCTTGAGCGTATGAACAGGACCATTATTTCGAGCTTGTTGCATGTTGTCCAATGCAGGTTTGCATAGGCGTTTTTGGGCTGAGGCCGCTTCTAACGCTTGTTATCTCATTAATCGTTCACCATCTATTGCTCTTAATAAGAAAACTCCAATTGAGGTATGGTCTGGTTCACTGCTGATTATTCATAGTTGAGAGTTTTTGGTTGCCTGCTTATGCTCATGTTGATAATGGAAAGTTGGAGCCTAGGGCTGTTAAGTGCATCTTTCTTGGTTATAAGTCTGGTGTTAAAGGTTTTAAATTGTGGAATCCTGAAACCCAGAAGGTTGTTATTAGCAGAAATGTTATCTTTAATGAATCTGCTATGTTACATGATGTTCCATCTACTAATGTTCCCATTGAGAGTGAACAGCAGCCTATTGTTCGAGAGCCTCTTGTTCGGTGGAGCATGTTATTGATTCAGGTGATACATCCGGTAATGAAATTGTTGATGCACATGATGAATCCGTCGTTAATGATGATCATGTCACTCCTACTCCAAATCAGCATATTGTTCCACCCAGTTGGAATCTCGCACGCGTGTGAGAGTTAGGCGGGTATTAATAAACTGACAGTTAATTGAAGAGTGCAATATTGTTTCTTTTGCTTTATCTCATTGCGAAGAAATTGAAGGTAATTCTGAGCCTTCTTCATATTCCGAGGCTATTATTTCTGGTGATAGTAATAAGTGGATGACCGCTATGCATGATGAGATGGAATCACTTGAAAAGAATGGCACTTGGTGTTGGGGAACGTTGCAGAAAATTAAAATTTTCCTACGGTTTCACCAAGATCCATCTATGAGTTCTACTAAGCAACGAGTAACGAGAGAGAGTTTGCATCTACATACCACTTGTAGATCGAGTACGGAAGCGTTCGAGGGAGTGGTGATGATGAAGGCGTTCCCAGCGTGATTCCGATCACCGATGACCAAAGTCTGAAGGACAGCACCTCCGTGTTCAACACACGACGGGGACGATGGCGTCTCCTCCGTCTTGATCCAGCAAGGAGGAAGGAGAGGTTGAGGAAGACAACTCCAATGGCAGCACGACGGCGTGGTGCAGTTGGTACGGCAGTTCTCCGGCAGGGCTTCGCCAAGCTCGCGTGGAGAAAGAGAGGTGTTGGGGAGGGGAGGGGCTGCGCCTTCAATTTGTGTTGGCAGCCCTCCCCCCCACCCCTCTATTTATAGGAGGAGAGGGCAAAGGGGGGCCGGCCCTCTAGGGAAAAACCCTAGGGGGGGCGGCGGCCAAGGGAGAGGAGGAAAGGGGTGGCTTGCCCCCCAAGCCAAGGGGGGCGCCCCCTTTTCCCCTTAGGGTTTCCTCCTCCCCAAACCCTAGCCGCATGGGCCTAGGTGGGGAGGCGCGCCCAGCCCACCAGGGGCTGGCTCCCTCTCCCACTTAGCCCATGTGGCCCCCCGGGAGGGGTGGCCCCTCCAGTGGACCTCCGGAACTCTCCCGGTGGCCCCGGTACATTACCGGTATACCCCCGAAACTTTCCGGAGTCCGTTTAACCACTTTCCATATATAAATCTTTACCTCCGGACCATTCCGGAACTCCTCGTGACGTCCGGGATCTCATCCGGGACTCCGAACAACATTCGGTAATCACATACTTGTCTTCCTAATAACCCTAGCGTCACCGAACCTTAAGTGTGTAGACCCTACGGGTTCGGGAGACATGTAGACATGACCGAGACTACCTCAAGTCAATAACCAACAGCGGGATCTGGATACCCATGTTGGCTCCCACATGCTCCTCGATGTTGTCATCGGATGAACCACGATGTCAAGGGTTCAAGCAACCCCGTATTCTATTCCCTTTGGCGACGGTATGTTACTTGCCCGAGACTTCGATCGTCGGTATCCCAATACCCGTTTAGTCTCATTACCGGCAAGTCACTTTACTCGTACCGCAATGCATGATCCGTGACGGACACTTGATCACTTTGAGCTCATTATGATGATGCATTACCGAGTGGGCCCAGTGATACCTCTCCGTAACACGGAGTGACAAATCCCAGTCTCGATCCGTGTCAACCCAATGGTCACTTTCGGAGATACCTGTAGTGCACCTTTATAGTCACCCTGTTACGTTGTGACGTTTGATACACCCAAAGCACTCCTACGGTATCCGGGAATTGCACGATCTCATGGTCTAAGGAAGAGATACTTGACATTGGAAAAGCTCCAGCAAAGCGAACTACGATCTTTGTGCTATGCTTAGGTTTGGGTCTTGTCCATCACGTCATTCTCCTAATGGCGTGATCCCGTTATCAATGACATCGATGTCCATAGTCGAAACCATGACTATCTGTTGACCAACGAGCTAGTCAACTAGAGGCTTACTAGGGACGTATTGTAGTCTATGTATTCACACGTGTATTACGATTTCCGGATAATACAGTTATAGCATGAATAAAAGACAATTATTATGAACAAGGAAATATAATAATAATGCTTTTATTATTGCCTCTAGGGCATATTTCCAACAGTCTCCCACTTGCACTAGAGTCAATAATCTATTTTACATTGTGATGAATCGAACACCCATAGAGTTCGGTGTTGATCATGTTTTGCCCATGAAGAGGTTTAGTCAGCGGATCTGCGACATTCAGATCCGTATGTACTTTACAAATTTCTATGTCTCCATCCTGAACATTTTCACGGATGGAGTTGAAGCGACGCTTGATGTGCTGGTCTTCTTGTGAAACCTGGGCTCCTTGGCAAGTGCAATAGCTCGGTGTTGTCACAGAAGAGTTTGATCGGCCCGACGCATTGGGTATGACTCCTAGGTCGGTGATGAACTCCTTCACCCAAATTGCTTCATGCGCTGCCTCCGAGGCTGCCATGTACTCCGCTTCACATGTAGATCCCGCCACGACGCTTCGCTTGCAGCTGCACCAGCTCATTGCTCCACCATTCAACATATACACGTATCCGGTTTGTGACTTAGAGTCATCAGATCGTGTCGAAGCTAGTGTCGGCGTAACTTTTACTGACGAGCTCTTCGTCACCTCCATAAACGAGAAACATGTCCTTTGTCCTTTTCGGTACTTCAGGATATTCTTGACCGCTGTCCGGTGTTCCTTGCGGGATTACTTTGGTACCTTCCTACCAAACTTACGGCAAGGTTTACATCAGGTGCGGTACACAGCATGGCATACATAATAGATCCTATGGCTGAGGCATGGGGATGACACTCATCTCTTCTTTGTCTTTTGCCGTGGTCGGGCATTGAGCTGAGCTCAATCTCACACCTTGTAATCTGAGGCAAGAACCCTTTCTTGGACTGATCCATTTTGAACTTCTTCAAAATCTTGTCAAGGTATGTGCTTTGTGAAAGACCTATGAGGCGTCTCGATCTATCTCTATAGATCTTGATGCCTAATATATAAGCAGCTTCTCCAAGGTCCTTCATTGAAAAACACTTATTCAAGTAGGCCTTAATGCTGTCCAAGAATTCTATATCATTTCCCATCGAAGTATGTCATCTACATATAATATGAGAAATGCTACTGAGCTCCCACTCACTTTCTTGTAAACGCAGCTTCTCCATAAGTCTGCATAAACCAAACGCTTTGATCATCTCATCAAAGCGAATGTTCTAACTCGAGATGCTTGCACCAGCCCATAAATGGATCATTGGAGCTTGCATACTTTGTCGACATTCTTAGGATCGACAAAACCTTCTGGCTGTATCATATACAGCTCTTCCTTAAGATAACCGTTAAGGAACGCTGTTTTGACGTCCATCTGCCATATCTCATAATCATAGTATGCGGCAATTGCTAACATGATTCGGACGGACTTAAGCTTCGCTACGGGAGAGAAAGTCTCATCGTAGTCAATCCCTTGAACTTGCCGATAACCCTTAGCGACAAGTCGAGCTTTATAAATGGTGACATTACCATCTGCGTCCGTCTTCCTCTTAAAGATCCATTTGTTTTCTATGGCTCGCCGATCATCGGGCAAGTCAGTCAAAGTCCACACTTTGTTTTCATACATGGATTCTATCTCGGATTTCATGGCTTCTAGCCATTTGTTGGAATCTGGGCCGCCATCGCTTCTTCATAGTTGAAGGTTCATTGTTGTCTAACAACATGATTTCCGGACAGGGTTGCGTACCACTGCAGTGCGGGCGTGTCCTAGTGGACCTCTGAAGTTCGGTAGTAACTTGATCCAAGTACCTTGATCATCATCATGAATTTCCTCTTGGTTGGTGTAGGCATCACGGGAACATTTTCTGAGCTGCACTACTTTCCTGTTCAAGAGGTAGTACTTCATCGAGTTCTACTTTCCTCCCACTTACTTCTTTCGAGAGAAACTCTTTTCGAGAAAGGTTCCGTTCACGGCAACAAAGATCTTGCCTTCGGATCTAAGGTAGAAGGTATACCCAAAGGTTTCCTTAGGGTATCCTATGAAGACGCATTTTTCCGACTTGGGTTCGAGCTTTTCGGGTTGAAGTTTCTTGACATAAGCATCGCATCCCCAAACTTTTAGAAACGACAGCTTAGGTTTCTTCCCAAACCATAATTCATACGGTGTCGTCTCAGCGGATTTAGGCGGTGCCCTATTTAAAGTGAATGTAGCTGTCTCTAGGCGTATCCCCAAAATGATAGCGGTAAATCGGTAAGAGACATCATAGATCGCACCATATCCAATAGAGTGCGATTCGACGTTCGGACACACCGTTACGCTGAGGTGTTCCGGCGGCGTTAGTTGTGAAACGATTCCACATTTTCTTAAGTGTGTACCAAATTCGTGACTTAAATATTCTCCTCCACGATCGATCGTAAGAATTTTATCTTTCGGTCACGTTGATTCTCTACTTCATTCTGAAATTCCTTGAACTTTTCAAAGGTCTCGGACTTGTGTTTCATCAAGTAGACATACCCATATCTACTCAAGTCATCTGTGAGAGTGAGAACATAACGATATCCTCCATGAGCCTCAACGCTCATTGGACCGCTTTACATCGGTATGTATGATTTCCAACAAGTTGGTTGCTCGCTCCATTGTTACAGAGAATGGAGTCTTGGTCATCTTGCCCATGAGGCATGGTTCGCATGTGTCAAATGATTCATAATCAAGAGACTCCAAAAGTCCATCAGCATGGAGCTTCTTCATGCGCTTGACACCAATGTGATCAAGGCGGCAGTGCCACAAGTATGTGGGACTATCGTTATCAACTTTACATCTTTTGGTATTCACGCTATGAACATGTGTAATACTACGCTCGAGATTCATTAAGAATAAACCATTGACCATCGGAGCATGACCATAAAACATATCTCTCATATAAATAGAACAACCATTATTCTCGGACTTAAATGAGTAGCCATCTCGCATTAAACGAGATCCAGATACAATATTCATGCTCAAACTTGGCACCAAATAACAATTATTAAGGTTTATAACTAATCCCGTGGTTAAATGAAGAGGTAGCGTGCCGACGGCGATCACATCGACTCGGAACCATTCCCGACAGCGCATCGTCACCTCGTCCTTCGCCGGTCTCCGCTTACTCCGCAGCTCCTGCTGTGAGTTACAAATATGAACAACGGCACGGTATCAAATACCCGGGAGTTACTACGATTCTGGTAAGGTACACATCAATTACATGTATATCAAATATACCTTTGGTGTTGCGGCCTTCTTATCCGCTAAGTACTTGGGGCAGTTCCGCTTCGGTGACCCTTCCCTTGCAATAAAAGCACTCAGTCTCGGGCTTGGGTCCATTCTTTGACTTCTTCCGGCAACTTGCTTGCGGGCGCGGCAATCTCCTTGCCGTCCTTCTTGAAGTTTTTCTTACCCTTGCCCTTCTTGAACTTAGTGGTCTTATTGACCATCAACACTTGATGTTCTTTCTTGATTTCAACCTCGGCTGACTTCAGCATAGAGAACACTTCAGAATGGTCTTTACCATCCCCTGCATGTTGTAGTTCATCACAAAGCTCTTGTAGCTTGGTGGGAGCGATTGGAGGATTCTGTCAATGACCGCCTCATCGGGGAGGTTAATATTCAGTTGGGTCATACGGTTGTGCAACCGGACATCTTGAGAATGTGCTCACCGATGAACTGTTTTCCTCCATCTTACAACTATAGAACTTGTCGGAGATGTCATATCTCTCGACCCGGCGTGAGCTTGGAAAACAAGTTTCAGCTCCTCGAACATCTCATATGCTCCGTGGTGCTCAAAACGCTTTTGGAGCCCGGTTCTAAGTGTAAAGCATGCCGCCTTGAACGAGGGAGTAATCATCAAGACGAGACTGCCAAGCATTCATAATGTCTTGGTTCTGCAGGGACGGAGCGTCACCTAGCGGTCCTTCTAGGACGTATTGTTTCTGGCAGCTATGAGGATGATCCTCGGGTCCGGACCCAGTCCGTATAGTTGCTGCCGTCATCTTTCAGCTTGGTTTCTCTAGGAAGCGTTGAAGTTCAAGTTGACATGGCGTTGGCCATTTGATCTACAAGACATATCATTCAAAAGTTTTAGACTAAGTTCATGATAATTAAGTTCATCTAATCAAATTATTACAATGAACTCCCACTTAGATTAGACATCCCTCTAGTCATCTAAGTGTTACACGATCCGAGTGAACTAGGCCGTGTCCGATCAACACGTGAGACGAACTAGTCTGCGTCGGTGAACATTCTCATGTTGATCGTATCTTCCATACGACTCGTGTTCGACCTTTCGGTCTCCATGTTCCGAGGCCATGTCTTTACATGCTAGGCTCGTCAAGTTGACCCTAAGTGTTTCTGCGTGTGTAAATCTTGCTTACACCCGTTGTATGTGAACGTAAGAATCCATCACACCCGATTAACACGTGGTGCTTAGAAGCGACGAACTGTAGCAACGGTGCACAGTTAGGGGAGAACACTTCTTGAAATTGTTCTAAGGGATCATCTTATTTACTACCGTCGTTCTAAGTAAACAAGATGTATAATCATAATAAACATCACATGCAATTATAAAGTAGTGACATGATATGGCCAATATCATATAGCTCCTTGATCTTCATCTTCGGGGCTCCATGATCATCCTGTCACCGGCATGACACCATGATCTCCATCATCATGATCTCCATCATCGTGTCTTCATGAAGTTGTCACGCCAACGACTACTTCTACTTCTATGACTAACGCGTTTAGCAATAAAGTAAAGTAGATTACATGGCGTTCTTCAATGACACGCAGGTCATACAAAAATAAAGACAACTCCTATGGCTCCTGCCGGTTGTCATACTCATCGACATGCAAGTCGTGATTCCTATTACAAGAACATGATCTCATACATCACAATATATCATCATTCATCACAACTTGGCCATATCACGTCACATGACAATTGCTGCAAAAACAAGTTAGACGTCCTCTAATTGTTGTTGCATCTTTTACGTGGCTGCAATTGGGTTCTAGCAAGAACGTTTTCTTACCTACGAATAACCTGGCGTGATCTTGTCAACTTCTATTTACCCTTCATAACGACCCTGTTCATCGAATCCGCTCCAACTAAAGTAGGAGAGCAGACACCCGCCAGCCACCTTATGCAACTAGTGCATGTTAGTCGGTGGAACCGGTCTCACGTGGAAATGCGTGTAAGGTTGGTCCGGGCCGCTTCATCCCACAATACCGCGGAAGCAAGAAAGCGACTAGTAACGGCAAGTAAGTTGACAAGATCCACGCCCACAACAAAATTGTGTTCTACTCGTGCAAAGAGAACTACGCATAGACCTAGCTCATGATGCCACTCTTGGGGAGCGTTGCAGAAAATTAAAATTTTCCTACGGTTTCACCAAGATCCATCTATGAGTTCTACTAAGCAACGAGTAACGAGAGAGTTTGCATCTACATACCACTTGTAGATCGAGTGCGGAGGCGTTCGAGGGAGTGGTGATGATGAAGGCGTTCCCAACGTGATTCCGATCACCGATGACCAAAGTCTGAAAGGACAGCACCTCCGTGTTCAACACACGTGCGGGACGATGGCGTCTCCTCCGTCTTGATCCAGCAAGGAGGAAGGAGAGGTTGAGGAAGACAACTCAATGGCAGCACGACGGCGTGGTGCGGTTGGTCTGGCAGTTCTCGGCAGGCTTCGCCAAGCTCGCGTGGAGAAAGAGAGGTGTTGGGGAGGGAGGGCTGCGCCTTCAATTTGTGTTGGCAGCCTCCCCCACCCCTCTATTTATAGGAGGAGAGGGAAAGGGGGCCGGCCCTCTAGGGAAAAACCCTAGGGGCGGCCAAGGAGAGGAGGAAAGGGGTGGCTTGCCCCCAAGCCAAGGGGCGCCCCTTTCCCTTAGGGTTTCCTCCTCCCAAACCCTAGCCGCATGGGCCTAGGTGGGGAGGCGCGCCCAGCCCACCAGGGGCTGGCTCCCTCTCCCACTTAGCCCATGTGGCCCCCCGGGAGGGGTGGCCCCTCCCGGTGGACCTCCGGAACTCTCCCGGTGGCCCCGGTACATTACCGGTATACCCCCGAAACTTTCCGGAGTCCGTTTAACCACTTTCCATATATAAATCTTTACCTCCGGACCATTCCGGAACTCCTCGTGACGTCCGGGATCTCATCCGGGACTCCGAACAACATTCGGTAATCACATACTTGTCTTCCTAATAACCCTAGCGTCACCGAACCTTAAGTGTGTAGACCCTACGGGTTCGGGAGACATGCAGACATGACCGAGACTACCTCAAGTCAATAACCAACAGCGGGATCTGGATACCCATGTTGGCTCCCACATGCTCCTCGATGTTGTCATCGGATGAACCACGATGTCAAGGGTTCAAGCAACCCCGTATTCTATTCCCTTTGGCAGACGGTATGTTACTTGCCCGAGACTCGATCGTCGGTATCCCAATACCCCGTTTAGTCTCGTTACCGGCAAGTCACTTTACTCGTACCGCAATGCATGATCCCGTGACCAGACACTTGATCACTTTGAGCTCATTATGATGATGCATTACCGAGTGGGCCCAGTGATACCTCTCCGTAACACGGAGTGACAAATCCCAGTCTCGATCCGTGTCAACCCAATGGTCACTTTCGGAGATACCTGTAGTGCACCTTTATAGTCACCCGATTACGTTGTGACGTTTGATACACCCAAAGCACTCCTACGGTATCCGGAATTGCACGATCTCATGGTCTAAGGAAGAGATACTTGACATTGGAAAAGCTCCAGCAAAGCGAACTACACGATCTTTGTGCTATGCTTAGGTTTGGGTCTTGTCCATCACGTCATTCTCCTAATGGCGTGATCCCATTATCAATGACATCCGATGTCCATAGTCGAAACCATGACTATCTGTTGACCAACGAGCTAGTCAACTAGAGGCTTACTAGGGACGTATTGTAGTCTATGTATTCACACGTGTATTACGATTTCCGGATAATACAGTTATAGCATGAATAAAAGACAATTATTATGAACAAGGAAATATAATAATAATGCTTTTATTATTGCCTCTAGGGCATATTTCCAACACTTGGGATTTAGTAAAATTGCCTAGAGAGAAGAAACCTATTCGTTGCAAGTGGGTTTTCAAGAGGAAAGAAGGTGTTTCTCCTAATGATGAGACAAGATATAAAGCAAGGTTAGTTGCTAAAGGTTATAGCCAGATTCCAGGTATTGACTATAACGAAGTCTTTTCTCCTGTTGTGAAGCATAGCTCTATTCGCACTTTACTCAGTATTGTTGCCATGCATGATCTTGAGCTTGAACAATTGGATGTTAAAACTGCATTTTTACATGGAGAATTAGAAGAGGATATTTATATGGAACAACCTGAAGGTTTTGTTATTCCTGGAAAAGAAAAGCTTGCTGCAAGTTAAAGAAATCTCTTTATGGATTGAAGCAATCCCTAGACAGTGGTACAAGAGATTTGACACCTTTATGCTCTCTCAAGGTTTCGGAAGGTCTAATTATGATAGTTGTGTTTATTTAAAACTGTCAATGGTTCAACTATTTATTTGCTCCTTTATGTTGATGATATGCTAATTGCTGCAAAGAGTATGTCGAGATTGATGAACTAAAGAAGCAATTGAGTAATGAATTTGAGATGAAGGATTTGGGTGCAGCAAAGAAAATTCTTGGCATGGAAATATCCAGAGATAGACCGTGCGGAAAAGTATATCTAAGTCAAGGGATATATTGATAAAGTTCTTCGTCGTTTTAATATGCATAATGCCAAGCGGTGAGTACTCCATTAGCTGCACACTTCAAATTATCATCAGCTTTATGTCCTAAGTCGATGCGAGATATTGAGTACATGTCTAGAGTTCCCTATTCGAGTGCAGTTGGTTCACTTATGTATGCCATGGTTTGTTCTCGCCCCGACTTATCATATGCATTGAGTGTTGTCGGTAGATACATGGCTAATCCTGGAAAAGAGCATTGGAGAGCAGTTCGGTGGATTTTCGGATACCTGCGTGGTACTTCTAATGCTTACTTACAGTTTGGGAAAACTGGAGATGGACTTGTTGGTTTTGTTGATTCTGATTTTGCTGGTGATTTGGATAAGAGAAGATCACTCACAGGTTATGTTTTCACCATTGGTGGTTGTGCTGTGAGTTGGAGAGCAACTTTGCAGTCTATTGTGGCTTGTTCCACCTCGATGCCGAGTATATGGCTATTTCGAGGCATGCAAAGAAGCTATCTGGTTGAGAGGTTTATACACTGAGCTTTGTGGAGATTCATCTTGCCCTACCGTATTTAGTGACAGTCAAAGTGCCATATATCTTACAAAGAATCCAATGTATCATGAGAGGACAAAGCACATTGATGTCAGATTTCACTATATTCGAGATGTTGTTGCTGAAGGTGATTTGAAGGTATGCAAGATAAGTACTCATGATAATCCTGCTGATATGATGACAAAGCTAGTTCCGACCAATAAGTTTGAGCTTTGCTCAGGCTTAATTGGTATTTCTCACTAGTCCTATGGACTTTGACGCACAAGGTGTTTATGCTCATTTGGATGGAGTTATTCACTTTCTTCGACTCTTTGGAGGAATTTGGATCAAGGTGGAGATTGTTAAATTATGATCTAAATTCTAGTACCGTATTGGACTAGACGTAGTACATACGGTGTGGGCCTTTGCGTTGACGTCGACGCGTACGAGTACAACTCGTTTACTTGTCCTTCAAGGACTCTCATGTATTGCCCTCTTATATACCCCATGTAGTCGCACCTCAGACGGTCTGTCGTCTCGTGCTTGTAATACTCCTCCATCATAGTGATTGCGCCTTTGTGCGTCCGTGGTTTTCTCCCGCAAGGGTTTCCACGTAAAAATCCGTGTCTCTTTGTCTCGTTTATTTCTCGTTATTATCTAACAGAGCTCACGGAACAGGAACTCGGCGGGGTGTAAAACTTGTCGTATCGACCTAATGGTGAAGTCGCGCATGCTAACGACACCTGGCATAGATGGCAGTGCAACGGGGCCCACCACTGTACTGAAGCAATGCATGCGCCCCAACTATACAGTACTCACGTGAAATTTTTACTACTACTCCCTCCGTTCCTAAATAATTGTCTTTCTAAAGATTTCAACAAGTGACTACATACGGAGCAAAATGAATGAATCTACATTCTAAAACATGTCTACATACATCCGTATGTTGTAGTCCATTTGAGATGGCTAGAAAGACAATTATTTGAGAACGGAGGGAGTAATATTCTTCACGGAGAAGTGGTCGGCTAGCTTGTCCACCATCTCAAAATATCCTTCATATAGGTGTATAGCCCTCCCTCTGGTTTGAATTTCATTGTGCCTACTTTACCACACATCAACGGACGTAACACATGAAACATCTATACACGCTGTGGATCCCAAATGGTCATGTGGTATCCCAAGTGATGTTTCGCAGCTTGATAATTACTACGGTTACGGGTACCGACACCACCCATCCAGCCAATGGTGGCTTGATTGGCTACATAGGCACATATGCCCTTTGTGTCCCCAATTTACACAACCACTTAGATGTATTCTTGTGTTTTTCTTATGTCTTCCATCTTGTATTCTTCTGTTGCTTTGGCTTTAATTAGGGGCAGAAGCAGGATTACTCAAATTAACATTTTGTGATAAAGGTTACTACTAAAATGATGTGAGTATTGCCGAACTCTACAATGAATTCTACCAGTCACTTCAAAAGTTGAGAATCTGATATCAATTAACATTTTATGATAAAGGTTACTACTAAAATGTTATTTTTTTATTACAATGTGAAAGACGATGAAAACTCAAAACAGACTAAACTCTATGCACAAACCATGGCAGCTAAGCCAAAACGACCATAAACTACTGAACCAACAAAACATACTCCCACAATCCTTCCCCTTGGCGCCAGAGTAACCCTAAAAATAGAGCCCTTAAGTCGTTGTTACTTCGCCGACTCCGCTATGTTCGACTCGAGGACTCTAGCCTTGCCGCGTACGGCTCAGGCTGCTATCTATCTAATTATATTGCTAGCACACTTTTTTTCGAAGACTTTCTTTTACTTTTGAGTTGTACTATTTTGTGTGCACAAGTCGACCGAGTCATAGTAACCTTGGTGCACGACGATAGATGTTGATGGATCATGACACATTCCGTTCCGCTCCGCCTCACACTACCCTTGTTGCACCATGGATTTGGACCTCATTGGGTGGACCTCTGCACACCACCACTTTGCCGCGCCGACCTAGTCATCTCGCGGATTCGGACCTCATTGCGCCGCCACTTCACTGGCCTCGACCTTCCGACTCCTTGCCACGTCCGACTCAACGGCGTCCATATATTACAATACCAAACTAGCCAGATCAACAGGCCCTGGTGACCCCTATATATACAGTTCACTCTCATCTCTCTAGGTTTAGGCTGTGGTCCCTCTTCACAAAATACAAAATAGATCTCCCAAGTCTTTTTCTATTCAGGTTAATCTTCCTCTTGTTTCCAATACATCTACGTGCCTTACACAGAATAAATAAATCAAACTTGATCAACTCCGCAAAACTTCTGTTTCAACGAACCGACAAAGCATGAAAGGATGGGGGCCATGAGTTGCTCTGCTCGGGCAGAGCATGCAGCACTGGCCATGGCTGTGGCCTGAAACGGAAAACCGCCTATTTCCAGCAGGAAGGGACGCGACGTTGCTAGGCTGGTAGCGCTTTTGCCTCAAACATGCAAGCATCTTGTTCCAACATGCAAGCATCTCCATGCTGCTTGGTACGTACTCAGCTACTCCCTCTGTTCCATAATGTAGTGCTTATAGATTTTTACAAAAGTCAAACATTACAAACTTTGATCATGTTTATAAAAAAAAATAGGTATATCTAGAATACCAAATGCTCCTCATTGGATACATCGTGAGTTATATTTTCAGAATGTACATGTTTGGTATTGTAGATGTAGATAATTTTTTCTATACACTTGGTCAAAGTTGACAATATTTGACTTTTACAAAAATCTATAGGCACTACATTTTGGAATGGAGGGAGTAGTAGGTAAAACCGTAAAAGGCACGCCCCTCTCTCTCTCTCGCTCCCTCCCTCCGGCTCTCTCTCTCACCCACCACCTTCTCACTCCCTCTCCCCCGTCACATCTACTGCCTCCCTCATGCATCCGTCCTCTTTTTTCTGCCTGCAGCTAGCTAGCACAAGGCTAGCTAGAGTGGAAATGAAATCAAATCACAGCAAGATAAACAAAAGTTAAAAATCAAATCAGAAATGGCACGACTAGCTGTTCACGCGCGAGATAATGCATGTGGATAACTGAACTATGTGTCTTCCATTGGATAACTGAACCCTGAGGGACAAACTGGGAATCAGTGGCAATTCGAAATGAATGAAAATACATGACAGACTGACAAATGTGTAAAAACAAGAGGTACAGCAAGACTCCCTCAGTCCTATATCCCTCATCAGTGGCCTGTCCCTCATGCCTCGATCTAAGGCTGACAACAAAAGTCACATGAATGTAAACTGAAGAGTCGATGGCTGAATGAATGGAGACATAGACTAGCTGCAGAAGAGAAGAAGATAAGCAATCTCCCTATGTTCAATGAACTCTCAGGAAGAATGAAGTACTGAACAACTCCAGGATGCATTTCATGCATGAACTCAAAATAACTTGCTGACCATTGTCTTTAGAAACTTCCAATGAGCCCTAAGAAATATTGGATACTAACCGACCACAAATGTGACGCCCGGATAATTAAGCTACAGTAACCCTCTACTAATGATGCCACGTCACCTCGATTACTGTTGTTAAATCTCGCGTTAGTTCAAAACCGATTTGAAATTCAAATTCAAAATAAAGGCAAACAACAAAACTTTCCAAATACTAAAACTAAATTGTTCGGGTTGTGTCAAATAATGCATAGGTAATTATGATGGAGAAACCACATTTTTACAAAAGGTTTAAATGCACTTAAGTAATTAAAATAGTAGGTAAAAAATTAAATAAATGCATTTTGGATTTTATAAAATACTAAACTATTTTGTTCAGGGATAAAACCTTTTGTGGCAGTGCTTAAAAATGCAACACCAATTTTGGACCAAGTTCCATATTTTGCAAAAATCATTTGATGGCTTAGTTAAATACAAACAGTGCATATTAAAAGAAAAAGCAGAAAACAGAAAAGCTTTAGAAAAGGAAAGAGATAGAGGAACTGCTACTGCTGCCCTGGGCCCTAGTGGCCACAGTGCAGACCCAGCCCACCAGGAGCCATCCTCCTCCACCCTATTCACAAAGGGGGTGGTGGCACGCACCCGAACCACCATGGCCGTGGATGTGGGTGCGTGGCGGCCATCCCATGGTTCTCCGTCGTGCATAAGGGCAGCCCCTTCCCCTCTCTCCCTCTCCAGAACCCTAGATCGTCTCCCTCCTCTTCCCCTCGCCTATTTCCTCTTCCCCCGCACATGGCCGAGCCACCATCGCCATGTCCTCCTCCGTCCACGCGGCCACCTTCCTCCCCACCGGCTGAGACTTTGCCATGGGCTTCGCTTGCCTCCTCTACTTCGACTACGATGATCAGCTCGAGCCAGGGAGGACAGCATCGAGCGGATCGAGCTCCTCTCCAACCTGCGGTCGCCGGCGTCTTCGTCAAATCCGGCCACCAACGGCGCTGCTAAGCTATCACCAAGCCTTCCTTACGCTCCTAGGTGATCTTCTCCCCCGATTCCCCCTGTTTCCCCCATGATTCCATTATCGTAGAGCCCGTACACTAGAACCGATCGAGCCCCGATGTTCGCGCTCCCCGCAGATGCTCCCGGTCACCCCGCACGCACGTGGCCGCGCCCCTACCTCGCGTGGTCATGCCCGGCCGCGACCCACACCGCTCGTGAGCGCATACCTGCTTGGCTGCGTGCCCGCCTCGCCTAGTCGCCCCCGTTTCCCCTCCGCGCGCGCTTGCCTCTGTCGTTGCCGCCCGCCATGCTGATGTTTCCCGGCACCTCCGCCTGCTGCTGTTCTGCCCTGCCGCTGCTTGCCCAGCCTCGCCACTGCGCTGCTGGCCGCTTCGTCGCGTCAGCGCCGCCCGCTGTAGTGTTCGCCGGCGCCGCCCGCCACCGTACCACTCGCGCCCGCGGCTGTCCGCCGTGCTCCTCTACGGGCTGCTGCTGCTCGACCCCTGGCGATGCACCGCCTCGACCCGTCGCCTCGATCGCCCGCATCCGCTTTGCCGCCGCAGCCACTGCGCCCGCCTCCGCTTCGCCGCTTCGCTTCGCTTCTCTGCTCTCGGCTCCCCATCGCGCCCATCGATCACCCAGCGCCGGCCGCCGCTCGCGTCGTCTTGCGCCGCCCCTCGCCTTAGCCCACGCAGCGCCATCGCTGCAAAGCACGCCACCCGACGCCGTGGCCGCCGTCCCCACCGGGGCCCTCCCCTCGGCCGAGTCCGCCTCTGGTGGCCCGCAGGCGCCGCCTTCGCACCACGCACTCCACGCCCAGCGCCCGCTTAGGCCTGTGTGCCACTGCACGTGGGGCCCAGCCCCTTGAAACAAAAATAAAAATATATATAATAAAAACAATAATTAAATTAATTAATTAAGTAACTAAGTTAATTCTATTTAATTAACCCTAATTAACTAATTTGCTAATTAGTTAACAATAACAGAAAACTGACATGCGGGTCCCCTACCTAGTTGACCTGGTCAACAGGGCCCACTGTCAGCCTCTAATGACTAGGATGTGTACACTTGTTGTGTTAGCAATTTCACTTTCATTCTTGAATTAAAATAATTCCATAATATGATTAAATCTTTGAAATTTATTATAAAATAATCCGTAGCTCGGATGAAAATACTTTGTACATGAAAGTTGCTCAGAACGACGAGACGAATCCGAATACGCAGTCCGTTCGTCTACCACGCATCCCTAGCATAGCGAACATGCAATAATCCATCTCCAGTTCATCTGTCCGAAAACGTCAAACACCGGGAATAATTTCCCGGATGTTTCCCCCTTTCACCAGTATCACTTACTACCGCGTTAGGTCACCCCTAGCACCGCGTATTGCCTTGTTATATTTTGTGATGCTTGTTTGGTCTGTATTTACTGTTTCTTCCCCCCCCCTCTTCCTCTCCGGTAGACCCCGAGACCGGCGTTGATGCGACTGAGAACGACTACGTCACCGACGATCCCTTCTTGCCAGAGCAACCAGGCAAGCGCTCCCCTTGATCACCAGATATCGCCTATTCCTTCTCTCTACTGCTTGCATTAGAGTAGTGTAGCATGTTACTGCTTTCGTTTAATCCTATTCTGCTGCATAGCCTGTCATTGTTGATACAGTTGTTACCCTTACATGCAATCCTAAATGCTTAGCATAAGATGCTAGTATTCCATCACTGGCCCTACACTCTTGTCCGTCTGCCATGCTATACTACTGGGCCGTGATCACTTCGGGAGGTGATCACGGGCATATGTTGTATACTTTATACTGTTACATTACTTATGATATTGTTCGGAGATGGGGGCTGAAGGGGCAGGTGGCTCCATCCCGGTAGATGTGGGCCTGGGTTCCCGACGGCCCCCGACTGTTACTTTGTGGCAGAGCGACAGGGCAGGTTGAGACCACCTAGGAGAGAGGTGGGCCTGGCCCTGGTCGGCGTCCGTGGTTACTTCATAATAACACGCTTAACGAGATCTTGGTATTTGATCTGAGTTGGGTCGTTGACCTTATACGAACTAACCGCCACGTGGGACAAGATATGGGCAACCGGCGTCGTGGTATCAGCCAAAGCCTTCGTGACGTCAGCAACTGAGCGGCGCGCGCCGGATAGGACCTTAAGCCTGCTCTTGTATTAAGGGGGCTAGGTCTGCTTCCGACCACCCACACAACATGCAGGTGTGCAATGGGCGATGGGCCCAGACCCCTGCGCGCATAGGATTTAGACCGGCGTGCTGACCTCTCTGTTGTGCCTAGGTGGGGCTGCGACATGTTGATCTTCCGAGGTCGGGCATGACCCAGGAAAGTGTGTCTGGCCAAAGGGGATCGAGCGTGTCGGGTAATGTGGTGCACCCCTGCAGGGAAGTTGATCTATTCAAATAGTCGTGTCCACGGTAACAGGCGACCCGGAGTTGTACCTTGACCTTATGACAACTAGAATCGGATACTTAATAAAACACACCCTTTCAAGTGTCAGATACAACCCGGTGATCGCTCTCTAACAGGGCGACGAGGAGAGGATCGCCGGGTAGGATTATGCTATCTGATGATACTTGGTGAACTTACCATCTACTCTCTTCTACATGCTGCAAGATGGAGGCTGCCAGAAGTGTAGTCTTCGATAGGACTAGCTATCCCCCTCTTTTTCTGGCATTCTGCAGTTCAGTCCACCGATATTGCCCCTTTACACAGATACCCATGCATATGTAGTGTAGATCCTTGCTTGCGAGTACTTTGGATGAGTACTCACGGCTGCTTTTCTCCCTCTTTTCCCCCTTTTCAGTCTACCTGGTTGTCGCAACCAGATGCTGGAGTCCAGGAGCTTGACGCCACCGTCGACAACGACTCCTAATACACCAGAGGTGCCTACTACTACGTGCAGGCGGGCGGCGACTGGGAGTAGTTTAGGAGGATCGAGGCGGGAGGCCTGCGCCTCTTTCGATCTGTATCCCAGTTTGTGCTAGCCTTCTTAAGGCAAACTTGTTTAACTTATGTATGTACTCAGATATTGTTGCTTTCGCTGACTCGTCTATGATCGAGCACTTGTATTCGAACCCTCGAGGCCCCTGGCTTGTATTGTGATGCTTGTATGACTTATTTATTTTTAGAGTTGTGTTATGATATCTTCCCGTGAGTCCCTGATCTTGATCATACATGTTTGCGTGTATGATTAGTGTACGATTGAATCAGGGGCGTCACAACTTGGTATCAGAGTCGGCTGCCTGTAGGAATCCCCCTTCCACACTGCTTGGCCGAAGTCGAGTCTAGACATTGCAAAACATTTACTAACATGGATGTGTGGCTTACGGGCCCCCGTCGCCATTGGGTGGTATTAGGATCTTTTACTCCTTGATCTTTACTCTGGGACTCTGATCTCTCTTCTATTCGGGTTGAAATAAAATTACTAACTCTAACATTAGGATCTCGTGATCACATCCACCCGGAGAGCCCCTTATTACAGATGATCGCCTGCTGCACCAGAAGATTCCGAAGATACTCTACGAAGTTCTCTAACATTAGGGACAAACTGGGAATCAGTGGCAATTTGAAATGAATGAAAATACATGACAGACTGACAAATGTGTAAAAACAAGAGGTACAACAAGACTCCCTCAGTCCTATATCCCTCATCAGTGGCCTGTCCCTCATGCCTCGATCTAAGGCTGACAACAAAAGTCACATGAATGTAAATTGAAGAGTCGATGGCTGAATGAATGGAGACATAGACTAGCTGCAGAAGAGAAGAAGATAAGCAATCTCCCTATGTTCAATGAACTCTCAGGAAGAATGAAGTACTGAAGATACCCGCTTGGTTGCGTGCCCGCCTCGCCTAGTCGCCCCCATTTCCCCTCCGCGCGCGCCTGCCTCTGTCGTTGCCGCCCGCCACACTGATGTTGCCCGGCACCCCCGCCTGCTGCTGTTCTGCCCTGCCGCTGCTTGCCCAACCTCCCCCTTGATGACCCACAAGTATAGGAGATCTATCGTAGTCCTTTCGATAAGTAAGAGTGTCGAACCCAACGAGGAGCAGAAGGAAATGATAAGCGGTTTTCAGCAAGGTATTCTCTGCAAGTACTGAAATAAGTGGTAACAGATAGTTTTTTGATGATAAATGGTAACGAGCAACAAGTAACAAGAGTAAATAAAGTGCAGCAAGGTGGCCCAATCCTTTTTGTAGCAAAGGACAAGCCTGGACAAACTCTTATATAAGGAAAATCGCTCCCGAGGACACATGGGAATATCGTCAAGCTAGATTTCATCACGTTCATATGATTCGCGTTCGGTACTTTTATAATTTGATATGTGGGTGGACCGGTGCTTGGGTGTTGTTCTTACTTGAACAAGCATCCCACTTATGATTAACCTCTATTGCAAGCATTCGCAACTGCAACAAAAGTATTAAGGTAAACCTAACCATAGCATGAAACATATGGATCCAAATCAGCCCCTTACGAAGCAACGCATAAACTAGGGTTTAAGCTTCTGTCACTCTAGCAACCCATCATCTACTTATTACTTCCCAATGCCTTCCTCTAGGCCCAAATAATGGTGAAGTGTTATGTAGTCGACGTTCACATAACACCACTAGAGGTTAGACAACATACATCTCATCAAAATATCGAACGAATACCAAATTCACATGACTACTAATAGCAAGACTTCTCCCGTGTCCTCAGGAACAAGCGTAACTACTCACAAAGCATATTTAAAACAAAAAAGAGGCTAGCCAACTCGCTCCCAGAATGCACCCCCGATGGCTTCCTTCGCTGGCCATTCGATGGGGGTTGACCAGGTCTTTTTTCCCGTCTTGGCCGCCCGATCATCGCTGGAATTCAACCGAGTAGTTTTTACCGAGCGGTGGAATCGTGCCGAGGGATGACGTGTGGGCCGGCGCTGTATCCACTTGGATCGAAACGGCTGGGTGTTGCTCTTTCTGGTGCTTGGTAGCGAGGCAGCCGCTTCGTGCAGCGCCAGCGTCTTGTGAGACAACCGCACAAACCCTACCCCAATCCATAGCCGCCACTCCCCCTCCTCCTCCTTCCTCCCTCGTCTGCCGCCGCCACTCCCTCCCTCCTCGTCGCCCTGCCTCCGCCCAGCTTCGCCGCCTCCCGCGCGCTCGTCCTCTCATCTCCCATGGAGGGGAGGGGTGGGATGTAGGGGAAGGAGGAAGCCGGAGATGCTGCTACTGCTGACGTCCATGGAGACGCTGCTGCTGCAGATCGAGAAAGCAAAGAAATTAGGGGGAGGATGTGAGAGAGAAGGAAGGAGAGGAGAGGTCAGGGAGAGCCCCGGTGTTCTACCCCTACTGGGGCATCTCTGCTCCAGGGAGAAAGGAGGGGACCAGCGGCACAGGGAGGAGAGGAGGCCGTCGAGGCGAGCGGGGAGGGGGCGGCGGCGTGGGAGAGGATGGAGCGGGGAGGACATGAGGCAAAGGGGGAGTGGGGCTGGGGAGTACATGCCGACGACCTGCAGGTCAAATTGTCGCGCCACCGCGTCGTCACCTCCTCTGCGCCATGAGGCGCCACCTCTGCCTCCACCCTCCACTAGGGAAGGTGAGAGGAAGCAGGAGCTCATCTCTCCTCCAATGGCTGCCTCGTGCATCTGGAGTATAAGGAGGACAACAGGTGCCTGTTGGAGGTGACTCAAGCAACGCAGGCCAGCGACAAACTAGGTGCTCCACTCTTTCTCCCTCACTCCCTTCCTCACTCATAATTTACTTTGCTAACATCTGGATTTTTGAACTTGACGTGTGCAGATCTAACATAGAAGACCACATTCGTCAGATTCGAAAGTGATCTTCTTCCAATGGATCTAATGGTAATTAATAGCCTCTTTTTGTGCTTCACCTTGTTCTTATATACTCCCTCCGTCCGAAAATACTTGTCATCAAAATGGACAAAAAGAGATGTATCTAGAACTAAAATACATCTAGATACATCCCCATTTATTCATTTTGATGACAAGTATTTTTGGACGAAGGGAGTATGATGTACAGAGAATGCAGTTGTGTCAAGTTTGCTGACATCCTCGTGCTGCAACTGGTTTGGTATATTTGGTTAACCATAACCAGCAAAGAGGAGTCGTCACATACGTGCCTTCTATTATTTATGTGGTTGTATGAAGTGTTCCTTCAACTAACCTGACATGAGTACTTTGTTTAATTAATATCACTCTCATCAGAGAGTATGATATCATTTAGCTAGCCTCTTTTCTTTGCGGGATAGTGTAAAGGTTAGAATTGGGTAACGAAAAGAGTGTTCTCATTTTACTGCCCCTGGATTTAGGGAATATATATGCGTATATATTGATGCATCATTGCCATGTCTGGCTCTTCAGGTGCGTGCTAGCTAGAAGTTCGGATCTGTAATCAATATATAGCCCTTAAATCTAACAATCAAATTATGAGAGAATCATCTTTACTTGAACTAGAAAGGTCGATTCTGCGTCTCGATTTTTTAGGAATATTAGCAAGTTGAGTAACCTTATTCTTTCTAAAATAGGGATATTCCTAAATGTTGTTTACTACTTCTATTATGTTGCTTATTTTTGTGGTTCCATTTGAACAGGATGTGATCTTGTCTCCGTCGTTATACCTATTTTGGAATCCATGGCAGCATGTTGTGCTTTGTCGGCACATTCATGCATGTGTGAGGTCGCAGATGAAGAAGCACCGAATGATCATTATATTCTCCTCTGATCTGATGTTCTATTGACATATGTAAGATGTACCTTATTTCCTGGTATTTCCTGAGATTCTGGACTGATTGTTTGACAGTGATTATTATGTAAAAGTGGTTTCAGTTGCTGTTTAGTATGGATGCCTCCATGGTTGAACAGGATGTGCACTCTTGTCTCCGTCGTTATACCTATTTTGGAATCCATGGCAGCATGTTGTGCTTTGTCGGCACATTCATGCATGTGTGAGGTTGCAGATGAAGAAGCACCGAATGATCATTATATTCTCCTCTGATCTGATCTTCTATTGACATATGTAAGATGTACCTTATTTCCTGGTATTTCCTAAGAATCTGGACTGATTGTTTGACAGTGATTATTATGTAAAAGTTTTTTCAATTGCTGTTTAGTATGGATGCCTCCATGGTTGCATAGGCATCCATGGTTCTGTGAGGAGGTTATCTATGTCATTCTGTTTTATATAGATGTCTAATTAGGTAAGAAATCACACATGGTCCTGTTACTTGTTTGTTTCTTTTGATCATCTTGATGTTGAGTTGTGGGTTTACGAGATCTTGCTACCCAGCTGGTTATTTCAACATGAAAAGGAGTACGACTCGGCAGGAACGTCAACCGTGGGGAGGTGCAACATGGCGTGGCCTCAGCAGCCAATTAGGCGTTCTCTATCTTTGCCTATTGCTTCCTTTGGAACACTGATTTTGTTTGACTTATGAAGGCACATTCATCCTACAAGAACAATCATGATTAAGAGTCGGGCGCGGCCACCATGCCATGTCCATGGCACCACCGACCCTTCACCCGCCTCCTCTTTGAATTGCAGCACCAGCGTACCCCCTTTGGCCCTTCCCGTCCAGTTTTGCCTCACCATGTAAGCATTCATCTGCTCCTCCTCTAGCTCTCGTCCTCCTGCTTCTTCTCCTGGGTGGACATGGACACTGAACCATGCTGGAATGAGCTCGGAATTGTCCCTTCCATTCTCCCCATTTAGCTCATTTTTTCCCATGCAGAGGAGGAAGACGGGAGCTGCCTGCCTGCCTGCTACCCCAAAAGGATGCGCCACCCAGTGGAAATGCCTCTGGTGAGCTTATGTGTAAAAAAATCTCACAATGTTTATGAATTTCAGAATTAGCAGCATTTGTTGTCTGTGCATTACCGGATTTGCTAACAAACAGTCTCTTTTGTTAGATTGATTTGCAGGCTCACTGGTTTTGGTTCAGTTTGAAGGGCTCTCGGGGCAAAAGATAATTGAGTTGTTGAATCTGAATGTTAGTCAGTACAAACTTCTACCTGTAAAGTTTAGATACAATTATGTGTCTTGAATTCTTTTTATTTCCTGTTTCTTATGCTAGGCCTAAGATAGGTGTATTTGCTGTTTAGGTTGGTTCTAAACTATAAAATTAGGAAACATGTAGTTCAGAACAAAGAATGAAAGGCTGAATTCTTATTTCAGGATTACACTCATGACTTCCAGACTGCTGAACATATTTGATACATCTTCCACCTCCCCGCTACTACCACCAAGCACGGAAAGACTGTGATTGCAGCAGCGACAATGAATCGTTTCACTCTTTGTCTCATGATGATTGGTTGGCTGCAGGGGCGCCGCGAGGAGTTGAGGATCGAGGTTGTGGGTTGCCAGCTTCAAATTTTGGTTGAGCACTTCCTCAAGAATCTTGTTGAGGTGTCTGTTTCCCCTCTTTGTGTCATGAATGATTGTGTTGGCAGCAGGGTCTCCGCAAGGAGTTGAAGGCTGAGGTCATGGTTGCCAGCTTCAATTTTTTGCTGAGCAATTCCTCAAGAGTCTTGCCAAGGTGCTCTCCTCTCACTTTTTCTCTTACTTCCTCCACTCCCATCGCTAATGTTTAAACTTACTAATATATTAGTTTTTAAACATTACGTGTGCAGATCTGAGGATGAAGGGAAGAACAAGAATTTAACTAAAGAGTTGAAGAAGATGAAGGTGAATTTTCTTCCCTTTGTTCTTCTATTCTGATGTTAAGATTTGTGATGGCTAGATGAGATTTGTGGTGAAAATTTCCCATTCTTTTATTTACCTACATATCTTGAATGCACGATTGATGATTTTGCTGGATAGGTTACAAATCTAAATAATAAACATTTTTAAATGATGTGGTTGGTACACATGCGAAGCTAAGAAAATAAACATTTTTAAATGATGTGATGGCTAGATGAGATTTGTGGTGAAAATTACCCGTTCTTTTATTTACCTACAGATCTTGAATGCACGATTGATGATTTTGCTGGATAGGTTACAAATCTAAATAATAAACATTTTTAAATGATGCGGTTGGTACACATGCGAAGCTAAGAAAATAAATAGTTTACTCATAGTGTTGTTTGATCCATTGTTGTGTGACAGGCTCGCTGATGGTCTGGCAACGCTGCATATACATCTGAATGCCAATGATAGTATGGTTTAGATAGACAAGTTAATAATTTCTTTTTTCTTGAATACCAATGATAGTATGCCAAGAGGAAGGGTAATTCGTGCAGGGGAATAAACCCTACATGGTAATCAAGGGGAACATGCTTTATAAGTTGTGCTTTTTGTAAGGTAAGCTGTGTTTTTCGACCCGTTGTTCTTTGGATATCTTCCTTTTACATTTTTTTTGTATGCGATGGTTAGTTGATCAGGCTGAGTGCTTCTTTGTAGTGCTTGCTTTGTTGGAACATGTTCATTTGGCTAATAAAACAGTACACATCTCTCTTGAATTATGTGCATCTCCTTTTTAGTTATTTGATTCTTTTAGTGACTCGCTAATTGGAAAATCAGGACGCTAAAACTTGGCATAATGAATTCTTGAATTACGTACTTCTTATTGTGCATGTCAAACTGAGGACTAAATATATTTTTAGTTGAGCTATTGTTTTGAGTATTTCTCTGCAACAACTTAAATTACTTTTTCAAATAAAATGAGCTAGCATATGCTATACTTGCAATGGTAAATTAATTATGCAGTTCTGAGGATTGAGGAAATTAATGGTCAGTGGTCATTGAGGTTTTGAAAGAGCCATCAAGGCAACGATCTCATTTCATCTCATGCATTGATTTTGTTAACTTCTTTATATGGCATTTTATTAATTATTTATATATATTTGCCGTTTTGCCGTTTCTAAAAATTGATGTATCCTTTGTCCCCATTTCCGTATCGCCGTATATGTGTTGTCGCCTTGCCGGTGCACCATAACAATCACTTATTGAAGAAAAATGTCCCTTTTCTTGTTCCCATTGCTTGATAGGCATGATCGCATTTCTACCGATTGATTATAAATATGGCCTTTATTTTGATTATTTGGTGGTACTTCTGATTGGCACTATGAGGTGCTTCTTTGTCGTGTAGATTCATCCTTTACTTAAATACTGATGATGATATGGTTGTAAATTAGTCTGGTATATGCCAATAGTTGTCTCTCCCAGAAGAATTTTTGTGAGAATAGCGTACCTAAAGAGTTGCTTGTTTGTCTGGATTGAACACCCAGCTATAAGAATGGGTTGACAACACCGATTGACTCTATTGGCGCTTCTATGTTGTCCAGCTTCATCATTTACTTATACACTGATGATATTGTTGTCAGCGTGTTGTAAGTACTTTGGGAAACAAGTCTGGTATATTACAATGATGTAGTCCTGCAGATCAGTACAGGTCACTGGCTTTATATTGTGGTCAGCGTGTTGTAAGTACTTTGGGAAACAAGTTCTGGGGTAAGTTTATCTGCTTTCTCATGCATTTTAATACTTGATTGATGTCCTGATAATTTGTGAAGTTCTGTGTACCATGTGATAAGCTGCACATGAGGTTGCCTGGCAGCTTGTTTGTTGCTTTTAGGATGTGCATGTACCCAGGTGGATCAAATACAGATACCAATCATATATTATTATTTTTACTCGTGTGTTTTTCTTGTGCCTGCCAAACATTTCGAAAATTGATTATATCATTCAGATGTATTCAGGCTGGGTTTCTGTGATCCAAAAAAATCATCTGCCATGGCTTTCTTTTTTACATACAAAACTAAGTGTGGAGCAGTGTATATGTTCATTGCTTTCTTATCACATTGCATTTGTCGGAGGTGCTGTACTGATTTGAAGGAAATGCTTTTATATTTCCAAGTTGATCAACTACACAACTTCTGATCCTAAAGCCTTTCTTTAAAAGGGGCTGGTCAATGCAGCTCCATGTTGTGCTATCTTGCTATTCGGCTCTTTTTCGTTACTTAAAATGGTCAGATATCTCTGATGTTAAATTCGTGGTTGATTGCTTATATCCAAAATAACTATGTTAGTACACTGAAGCCAATTTGTAAATTGTTAGTGAAGTTGGGTAAATAGTTTTTACGCCACTAAGATATATATGTGCACTGCATTCTAACCCTGTAAATTGTTGTGCTATTAGTTTAATCCAGAATATAATTATGTTAGTACACCTAGCAATATAATTATGTTATATTCTGCTTTTGTCAGTTTGCTGGTCCATATTAATTTCCTTGAGCTTATTTTCACATCTCGTCATATTTACACCTCTCCGCCAACTGCCACCTATCATGTAGGGAGATGGCTTGGCCAGGCCATCAACACCCATCGGCAACTTCCGGCAGGCGCCGTCCCGTTCTTCCTCCCCTTACTCTAATGCCTTCATGGCCAAAATCATTAGCAGGAGCAAGAAGGTTAAGCACCTATTATGGTTAAAGCTTTATCTCTTTTGTGTACTATGCATGATTGATCTGATTTTGCTGGTCAGCTTACAAATTCAAGTAATACGACTATTGCAATGCATCTTACTACGTGTGTATTTATTTGCATTGATATTTTCTCCTCCTTATTGTGCATTATTGATGATTAATTTGCAATTTAAATGACAACAGGGCTGGGTTTTATAAGTGCAATGGCTTGAAATGTGACCTTCCAGTCAAGAAATTTCCTCAGTGAGAAGCTTATGTGAAGAATGATGTAATTAAGTTAGCAATTTACAGTTCTCTTTGATAATTGTAACTGAATTGTCAATGGCCACTTCTCTTGAATAATGAGTTACTCCCTCAATTTTACAATAGAGATAATTTGTCAAAATTGTGTTTTTGTAATGTTTGTGGTCTTCTCTTTTCTTTTTCTTGATTTGTATTGTATATGCTAATCGCATATTTGAACATGCATAGGGCCTCTCAGTCTTTAACCCTGACTATAAAAATCCATTTATGGAAGCTGGGGAGGGCCGAGATGAACATTCGGCTCCCTGGGTCTAAGCCATCGAGATGGTAGAGACGACGTTTCCATGTCACCTACTCCAGCAGCCGGACACGGCATATAAAAACCATGGGTCCTTGCTCCCCAGGCGGCAAAATGATCACAGTGATGTCTACGACCTCCTCCTAGATGTATTAATCTTAGTCTCATGTTTGGTTTTCTTCCCTTTTCTCTTCTAATGATGTAATTTCTTTTACTAAGATAACACCATGTTTGTTGTAATGCCTTATTTGATGTAAGATCCCTTTTCGACTTTGAATGAATTTACTGCATATATTTCTTATTTAGTTTAGTTCATCATTCAGAGATGGTGGAATATTTTTGTCCTTTACAGGTTAAATGAGCATTGTGTAGTCCTTCACAGGTTAAATGAGCATTGCGTAAAAGTATGTCTAAGTTCTCTTTCTTCAAGTGCTTCAAGTAAATGAAATTGTTTATTTTGAATTTAATACCTTTTAATAATAATCATAATGATAGAGGGGTATGCTTCTCTCTCTCTCTGGGCAAATGTTACTTTAGACAACATGTACTAAGAAACAAAAACTCTGGAAATGTTTCTGAATCACACAAAAAGAGTTTGTAGTTCTTATTCATACTTGAAACACGTGAGGCTCTGCAAATTAAACCATGTTTTTTTTCAAGGAACATATGGATTTGGTAGACCATAACTAAACCGACTGTATATACATGGCATGTCCTTAGTAAAGTAAACTATTTTCATCGCGAACATGGCTTTAGTTGAAGGTTCTTACAGCATGAAACTATTTTCATCGACAATATGTCTTCAGCAGGTCTCTGCGCCATTTGGCGCAACAGGTCAACTAGTTCATGTTCATAATTAGAGGGGTAATAATATGCATAAAGTATCTGAACGTATGATCTTCCACCAAGTAAACCAACTAGCATCAACTACGTACAAGGAGTAATCAACACACTAGCAACCTACTAGCACCAATCCCGGACTTGGAGACAAGAATTGGATACAAGAGATGAACTAGGATTTGGAGATGAGATGGTGCTGGTGAAGATGTTGATGGAGATTGCCCTCTCCCGATGAGAGGAGCGTTGGTGATGATGATGGCGATGATTTCCCCTCCGGAGGGAAGTGTCCCGGCAGAACAACTCGCCGGAGCCCTAGATTGGTTCCGCCAAGGTTCCGCCTCGTGGCGGCGGAGTCTCGTCCCGAAAGGTTGCTTATGATTTTTTTCTCATCGAAATACTTCATATGGGAGAAGATGGGCATCGGAGAGCCACCAGGGGGCCCACGAGGTAGGGGGCGCGCCCAGGGGGGCGTGCCCCCCATCCTCGTGAGCAGGGTGTGGGCCCCCTAGCCTTCATCTTTGGCGACGATTTTTCTTTATTTATTTTAAGATATTCCGTGGAGTTTTAGGACTTTTGGAGTTGCGCAAAATAGGCCTCTGATATTTGCTCCTTTTCCAGCCCAGAACTCCAGCTGCTGGCATTCTCCCTCTTCATGTAAACCTTGTAAAATAAGAGAGAATAGCCATAAGTATTGTGACATAACGTGGAATAACAGCCCATAATGCGATAAATATCGATATAAAAGCATGATGCAAAATGGACGTATCAACTCCCCCCAGGCTTAGACCTCGCTTGTCCTCAAGCGAAAAGCCGATAACAATAAATATGTCCTCATGTTTAGAGGTAGAGGCGTCGATAAAAATAAAATACGGACATGAAGGCATCATGATTATTCTCATAACAGCAGCATATATAGATTTGTCATATGATTACTTATGTTCAAGTGATGATCTTTTCACAATGCAAAAGTATGAGTCAGAAACTTTATTGGGCACCAGCAAGGTATAACCTCAGTCATTGAAGCAATTGCAATTTGTCATAACATCGGAAAGAGTCTTTGTCTGAGCTTAAAAGCAAGTCCACATACTCAACTATCACTTAATCCTTCATAATTGCTAGCACTCACGCAATACTTGTGGTTACGGAGTTTTAATCGGACACAGAGAAAGATAGGGGCTTATAATTTTGCCCCACAACCTTTTACCTCAAGGGTAATGTCAACGATAACAATTCATGCTCCCCTACATCCAATTAGATATATATATCATGTTCTTTCCAACATGTTGGGCTTGCCAAAGGATAAAATGAAAAAGGAAAGGTGAAGATCACCGTGAATCTTGCATAAGGTAGAAGATAATAATAAAAGATAGGCCCTTCGCAGAGGGAAGTAGAGGTTGCCATGCGCTTTTATGGTTGGATGCACAAAATTGTAATGGAAAAGAATGTCACTTTATATTGCCCCTTGTATGTGGAGCTTTATTATGCAGTCCGTCGCTTTTATTACTTCCACAACAAGTTCGTACAAAGCTTATTTCTCTGCACTAATAAGTCATGCATATTTAGAGAGCAATTTTTATTGCTGGCACCGATGACAACTTACTTGAAGGATCTTACTCAATCCATAGGTAGATATGGTGGACTCTCATGGCTAAACTGGTTTAAGGGTATTTGGAAGCACAAGTAGTATCTCTACTTGGTGCTGAGAATTTGGCTAGCATGAGGGGGAAAGGCAAACTCAACATGTTAGAGGATCCATGACAACATACTTTATCTCAGATACAAGAAAACATAACTCATTATGTTGTCTTCCTTGTCCAACATCAACTCTTTAGCATGTCATATTTTAATGAGTGCTCCCAATCATAAAAGATGTCAATGATAATATATCTATATGTGAAACCTCTCTCTCCTTATTACTTCCTATTAATTGCAACAATGACCAAAACTATATTTGCCAACTCCCAACAATTTTTAATCATCATACTCTTTTTATGTGAAGTCATTACTCTCAATAAGATCAATATGAACTCTTTGTTTCTTTTTATTCTTTTTCTTCTTTCTATTCTTTTGTTCACCCAAGATCATGGCAAAATAATCAAGCCCTTGACTCAACACTAATCTTTATTATATATAGCTCGCGGACTCGATTACATATAGGGATCATAAAGCAAAACTTCAAAACTAGATCATGCCATGACTTTATTCTACTAAATCAAGATACTACTAATAGGATCGAACTAAGAAAAACGGTAAAGATAGGAGTTGTGATGGTGATACGATACCAGGGCACCTCCCCCAAGCTTGGCAGTTGCCAAGGGGAGTGCCCATACCCTTGTGATTATATATCCTTCTTGGTCGGTGAAGGTGGAGGTGTTGTTGATGATGCGGGCTTGTCGTCCACCTTCCATGGCATAGGCTCACCATCATAGAAGGATGATCGAGTCTCCGGAATCCTTAGATCTGCAGCCAAACTCATCCTCTTAAATCTATATTCATACTCACAGTTTTGATTTTGCAGATCATAGATTTGGTCTTGGAGGTGCTCGATCTTCTCATGTAGCTTGAAGATGGCTTCCTCGGTGTTCTTCGCATCCGGCTCGTAGTTGTTGGTGAACTCCGCGAGCATCTTGTGACTAGCGTTAATTCCATGCTCCACCATCCCCTGGCACTTGAAATCTTGTTGCTCCATTGCTTCGAGCCTCGCCTCCACGCTTCTGGTTCCCTTTGGTCCCTCAACATCGCGGATGTGCAGCAACCCATCACGCATCTCAATGGTTTGAGGGTATCGCAGCACCTCCGCGAGGTAAGGGTTGATCACCTTCTCGGAGAACTTGTCCTTGGAAGCACTTGGGGACGTCATGATGATCTAGATCTGTCAGGAAAACAGCTCGAAACAAGGACAGGGGATATTTGCGTGATACGGGAGTCAAAACCTTCGGGAGAATATATAATGAATTTTTACCGACCAAAATCGTATCATGCAAGAAAGCGGAGTCCGGAGGGCACACGAGGTGCTCACGAGGTAGAGGCGCGCCCGGGGGTAGGCGCGCCCTCCACCTCGTGAAGGCCTCGTGTCCTTCCCGGACTTCCACTTATTTTCTATTTTCTAAATATTCCAAAACGGAGAAATATTACCTTAAAAAATTTGGAGTCGGTTTACTTACCGTACCACATACCTATTCCTTTTGAGTGCAAGCGTGCGGAAAGTGTCCCTTATGTATTCCTCCGGGTTACGGTTTCAATAATATTGGTTTCAACATTTATGGGATTACCGAGATATAATGTTTGATTCTTTGACTGTTTACCACCTTGATTTGTGCCTTGAAGTTGTTGATTTTATGGCATCGAACGATAGACCTCCTTGATAACGTAGGGACCTTCCCATTTAGAGAGAAGTTTTCCTGCAAAAAATCTTAAACGAGAGTTGTATAGCAATACATAATCACCTACATTAAGCTCACGCTTTTGTATCCTTTTGTCATGCCATCTTTTAACTTTTTCTTTAAGTAACTTGGCATTTTCATAGGCTTGGGTTCTCCATTCATCAAGTGAGCTAATATCAAATAACCTCTTCTCACCGACAAGTTTGAAATCATAGTTGAGCTCCTTAATAGCCCAATATGCCTTATGTTCTAGTTCAAGAGGTAAGTGACATGCTTTTCCATAAACCATTTTATATGGAGACATACCCATAGGATTCTTGTATGCAGTTCTATAGGCCCATAATGCATCATCAAGTTTCTTGGACCAATTCTTTCTAGACCTATTAACATTCTTTTGCAAAATTAATTTGTGCTCTCTATTACACAATTCTACTTGACCACTAGATTGTGGGTGATAAGGAGATGCAATTCTATGATTAACGTCATATTTAGCAAGCATTTTACGGAAAGCACCATGAATAAAGTGTGAACCACCATCAGTCATTAAATATCTAGGGACTCCAAACCTCGGAAAAATGACTTCCTTAAGCATTTTAATAGAAGTGTTATGATCAGCACTACTAGTTGGAATAGCTTATACCCACTTAGTAACGTAATCAACAGCAACTAAAATATGTGTATATCCATTAGAGGCAGGAAAAGGTCCCATATAATCAAAGCCCCAAACATCAAATGGTTCAATAACAAGTGAATAATTCATAGGCATTTCTTGACGTCTACTAATATTACCAATTCTTTGACATTCATCACAAGACAAAACAAACTTACGGGCATCCTTGAAGAGAGTGGGCCAATAAAAACCAGATTGCAATACCTTATGTGCAGTTCTATCTCCAGCGTGGTGTCCTCCATAAGCGGAGTGACACTTGCGTAGGATTTGTTCCTGTTCATGCTCAGGTACACAACGTCTAATAACACCATCTACTCCTTCTTTATAAAGATGTGGATCATCCCAAAAGTAATGTCTCAAATCATAAAATAACTTTTTCTTTTGTTGGTATGTGAAGCTAGGTGGTATAAATTTAGCAACAATATAATTAGCATAATCAGCATACCATGGAGTGCTACGAGAAGTGCTTATGACATTTAATTGTTCATCGGAAAGCTATCATCAATAGGTAGTGGGTCATTAAGAACATTCTCTAACCTAGATAAGTTATGCGCAGCGGGTTCTCAGCTCCTTTTCTATCAACAATATGCAAATCAAATTCTTGCAGCAAGAGAACCCATCGATAAGTCTAGGTTTAGCATCTTTCTTTTCCATAAGATATTTAATAGCAGCATGATCAGTGTGAATAGTTACTTTAGAATCAACAATATAGGGTCTGAATTTATCACAAGCAAATACAACTGCTAAAAGTTCCTTTTCGGTAGTAGCATAATTTCTTTGAGCATTGTCTAGAGTCTTACTATCATAATGGATAACATTTAACTTGTTATCAACTCTTTGCCCTAGAATAGCACCTACAGCATAATCACTAGCATCACACATAATTTCAAAGGGTAAATTCCAATCAGGTGGCTGAACAACAGGTGCAGAGACTAATGCTTTCTTAAGTATTTAAAATGCTTCTACACAATCATCATCAAAGACAAATGGTACATCTTTTTGTAATAAATTAGGAAGAGGCCGAGAAATTTTTGAGAAGTCCTTAATGAACCTCCTATAAAATCCGGTGTGACCAAGGAAACTTCTTATACCTTTGATGTCCTTGGGATATGGCATCTTTTCAATAGCATCAACCTTGGCTTTATCAACTTCAATACCTCTTTCAAAAACTTTGTGCCCCAAGACAGTACCTTCATTAACCATAAAGTGGCACTTTTCCCAATTCAAGACAAGCTTAGTTTCTTCACATCTCTGCAAAACTTGATCAAGATTGCTCAAGCAATCAAAAAGAGGAACAATAGACGGAAAAGTCGTCCATGAAAACCTCACAAATCTTTTCACAAAAATCAGAGAATATAGCCATCATGCATCTTTGAAAAGTAGCAGGTGCATTACATAAATCAAAAGGCATACGTCTATAAGAAAAAGTACCAAAAGGGCATGTAAAAGTAGTCTTTGATTGATCTTTAGCCGACACAGGTATTTGAAAGAAACCAGAGTAACCATCTAGAAAGCAATAATGTGTATGTTTGCATAATCTTTCTAGCATTTGATCAATAAAAGGTAAGGGGTAATGATCTTTCTTAGTAGCTTTATTTAATTTGCGGAAATCAATTACCATCCTATAACCTGTGATAATTCTTTGCGAAATCAATTCATCTTTATCATTAGGGACAACAGAAATACCTCCCTTCTTAGGGACACAATGGACAGGACTTACCCATTGACTATCAGCAACGGGATAAATTATACCTGCCTCCATAAGCTTGAGTATTTATTTTCTTACCACTTCTTTCATTTTAGGATTCAAACGTCGTTGAGGATCACGAACTGGTTTGGCATCCGCTTCCAAATTTATTTTATGCTGACATAGAGTGGGACTAATGCCCTTAAGATCATCAAGAGTATATCCAATAGTGGCACGGTGCTTTTTCAGAGTTTTCAATAATCTTTCTTGCTCATGCTCTGAAAGGTTAGCACTAATAATAACATGATATATTTTCTTTTCATCAAGATAAGCATAATTAAGATTATCAGGCAACGGTTTAAGCTCAAACATGGGATCACCCTTGGGTGGAGGAGGATCCCCTAGGATTTCAACAGGCAAATTATGTTGCAGAATAGGTTCCTGTTTAAAGAATACTTCATCTATTTCCCTTCTTTCATTCATGAACATCTCATTTTCATGGTCTAGCAAATAGTGTTCCAAAGGATCACTAGGAGGTACGGCAATAGAATCAAGACCAATAATTTCATCCTTACTAGGCAATTCTTCCTCACAATGTTGTTTACTAAATTTAGAGAAATTAAACTCATGAACCATATCATCCAAGCCAATAGTAACAACATTCTTTTTGCAATCTATCTTAGCATTAACAGTATTCAAGAAGGGTCTACCAAATATAATGGGACAAAAGCTATCTTGTGGAGAACCAAGGACAAGAAAATCAGCGGGATATTTGGTTTTTCCACACAAGACTTCAACATCTCTAACAATTCCCACTAGTGAAATAGTATCTCTATTGGCAAGCTTAATTGTGACATCAATTTCTTCTAACTCAATAGGTGCAATATCATGCATAATTTCTTTGTATAAGTCAATGGGTATTGCACTAGCACTAGAACCCATATCACATAAGCCATGATAACAATGATCTCCTATTTTAACAGAAATAACAGGCACGCCTACCACAGGTCTATGTTTATCTTTAGCACAAGGTTTAGCAATTCTAGTAGTTTCACCACAGAATTGAATAACATGCCCATCAATATTATCTGACAAGAGATCTTTAACAATAGCAATATTAGGTTCTACTTTAACTTGCTCAGGAGGTGTATAAGTTCTAATATTGTTTTTACGAACAACAGTTGAAGCTTTAGCATGATCCTTTACTCTAACAGGAAAAGGTGGTTTCTCAACATAAGAGGTAGGAACAATAGGATCATTATAAGTAATAGTCTTTTCTTCAACTTTAATAGGTGCAGCTACTTTTACTTCTATGGGAGGATGATATTTAAAGCACTTCTCCTTGGGGAGATCAACATAAGTAGCAAAAGATTCACAGAAAGAAGCTACTATCTCAGAGTCAAGTCCATATTTAGTGCAAAACTTACGGAAAATATCGGTATCCATAAAAGATTTAACACAATCAAACTTAGGTGTCATACCTGACTCCTCACCTTCTTCGAGGTCCCAATCTTCAGAGTTGCGTTTAATTCTATCCAATAAATTCCATTTGAATTCAATAGTCTTCATCATAAAAGAGCCAGCACAAGAGGTATCGAGGATGGTGCGTTTGTTATCAGAAAGCCGAGCATGAAAATTCTGAAGAATTGTCACTTTTGAGAGCTCATGATTGGGGCATGAATATAACATCTATTTAAGCCTCCCCCAAGCTTGAGCGATGCTTTCTCCTTCGCGAGGCCAAAAATTATATATATAATTGCGATCACGATGAACAAGATGCATAGGGTAATACTTTTGATGAAATTCCAATTTCAATCTTTTATAGTTCCATGATCTCATATCATCACATAGCCTATACCATGTCAATGCGTCTCCCTTCAAAGATAAAGGGAAAGCCTTCTTCTTAACAACATCATCGGGTACACCTGCAAGCTTAAATAACCACAAATTTCATCCACATATATTAAGTGCTCATCAGGATGCTTTGTTCCATCTCCTGTAAAAGGATTAGCTAGCAGTTTTTCCATCATACCCGAAGGAAATTCAAAAGGAGTTTCATTTTCAATAGGTTCAGTAGGTTGAGGAGCAACTCTTTGCTCTACTGGACGGGGTGAAGATACCCCGAACAAGCCCCTCAGAGAATTACTTTCCATAGTAACAAGTGACAGAAAATTTCAGCACACTATATAAATTTTTTCCTTACCAAATTACACTTACCAAAGGCGCTACACTCCCCGGCAACGGCACCAGAAAAGAGTCTTGATGACCCAAAAGTATAGGGGGTCTATCGTAGTCCTTTCGATAAGAAAGAGTGTCGAACCCAACGAGGAGCAGAAGGAAATGATAAGCGGTTTTCAGCAAGGTATTCTCTGCAAGTACTGAAATAAGTGGTAACAGATAGTTTTGTGATAAGATAAATTGTAACGAGCAACAAGTATCAAGAGTAAATAAAGTGCAGCAAGGTGGCCCAATCCTTTTTGTAGCAAAGGACAAGCCTGGACAAACTCTTATATAAGGAAAAGCGCTCCCGAGGACACATGGGAATATCGTCAAGCTAGTTTTTATCACGTTCATATGATTCGCGTTCGGTACTTTGATAATTTGATATGTGGGTGGACCGGTGCTTGGGTTTTGTTCTTACTTGAACAAGCATCCCACTTATGATTAACCTCTATTGCAAGCATCCGCAACTACAACAAAAGTATTAAGGTAAACCTAACCATAGCATGAAACATATGGATCCAAATCAGCCCTTACGAAACAACGCATAAACTAGGGTTTAAGCTTCATCACTCTAGCAACCCATCATCTACTTATTACTTCCCAATGCCTTCCTATAGGCCCAAATAATGGTGAAGTGTTATGTAGTCGACGTTCACATAACACCACTAGAGGTTAGACAACATACATCTCATCAAAATATCGAACGAATACCAAATTCACATGACTACTAATAGCAAGACTTCTCCCGTGTCCTCAGGAACAAACGTAACTACTCACAAAGCATATTCATGTTCATAATCAGAGGGGTAATAATATGCATAAAGGATCTAAACATATGATCTTCCACCAAGTAAACCAACTAGCATCAACTACAAGGAGTAATCAACACTACTAGCAACCTACTAGCACCAATCCCGGACTTGGAGACAAGAATTGGATACTAGAGATGAACTAGGGTTTGGAGATGAGATGGTGCTGGTGAAGATGTTGATGGAGATTGCCCTCTCCCGATGAGAGGAGCGTTGGTGGTGATGATGGCGATGATTTACCCCTCCCGGAGGGAAGTGTCCCCGGCAGAACAGCTCCGCCAGAGCCCTAGATTGGTTCCGCCAAGGTTCCGCCTCGTGGCGGCGGAGTCTCGTCCCGAAAGGTTGCTTATGATTTTTTTTCTCATCGAAAGACTTCATATGGGAGAAGATGGGCATCGGAGAGCCACCAGGGGGCCCACGAGGTAGGGGGACGCGCCCAGGGGGGCGCCCCCCACCCTCGAGAGCAGGGTGTGGGCCCCCTGGCCTTCTTCTTTGGCGACGATTTTTCTTTATTTATTTTAAGATATTTCGTGGAGTATCAGGACTTTTGGAGTTGCGCAGAATAGACCTCCGATATTTGCTCCTTTTCCAGCCCAGAACTCCAGCTGTCGGCATTCTCCCTCTTCATGTAAACCTTGTAAAATAAGAGAGAATAGCCATAAGTATTGTGACATAACGTGGAATAACAGCCCATAATGCGATAAATATCGATATAAAAGCATGATGCAAAATGGACGTATCACCCCTCAGCCTCGCCACTGCGCTGCTGACCCTTACTTGCAATCCTAAATGCTTAGCATAAGATGCTAGTATTCCATCAGTGGCCCTACACTCTTGTCCGTCTGCCATGCTATACTACTGGGCCGTGATCACTTCGGGAGATGATCACGGGCATATGTTGTATACTTTATACTGTTACATTATTTATGATATTGTTCAGAGATGGGGGCTGAAGGGGCAGGTGGCTCCATCCCGGTAGAGGTGGGCCTGTGTTCCCGACGGCCCCCGACTGTTACTTTGTGGCGGAGCGACAGGGCAGGTTGAGACCACCTAGGAGAGAGGTGGGCCTGGCCCTGGTCGGCGTCCGTGGTTATTTCATAATAACACACTTAACGAGATCTTGGTATTTGATCTGAGTTGGGTCGTTGACCTTATACGCACTAACCACCACGTGGGACAAGATATGGGCAACCGGCGTCGTGGTACCAGCCGAAGCCTTCGTGATGTCAGCGACTGAGCGGCGCGCGCCGGATTGGACCGTAAGCCTGCTCTTGTATTAAGGGGGCTAGATCTGCTTCCGGCCGCCCACGCAACGTGCAGGTGTGCAATGGGCGATGGGCCTAGACCCCTGGGCGCATAGGATTTAGACCGGCGTTCTGACCTCTCTGTTGTGCCTAGGTGGGGCTGCGACGTGTTGATCTTCCGAGGCCGGGCATGACCCAGGAAAGTGTGTCCGGCCAAAGGGGATCGAGCATGTCGGGAAATGTGGTGCACCCCTGCAAGGAAATTGATCTATTCGAATAGTCGTGTCCACGGTAATAGGCGACCCGGAGTTGTACCTTGACCTTATGACAACTAGAACCAGATACTTAATAAAACACACCCTTTCAAGTGCCAGATACAACACGGTGATCGCTCTCTAACAGGGCGACGAGGAGAGGATCGCCAGTAGAATTATGCTATCCGATGATACTTGGTGAATTTACCATCTACCCTCTTCTACATGCTGCAAAATGGAGGCTTCCAGAAGCATAGTCTTCGATAGGACTAGCTATCCCCCTCTTATTCTGGCATTCTGTAGTTCAGTCCACCGATATTGCCCCTTTACACAGATACCCATGCATATGTAGTGTAGATCCTTGCTTGCGAGTACTTTGGATGAGTACTCACGGCTGCTTTTCTCCCTCTTTTTCCCCTTTCCATTCTACCTGGTTGTCGCAACCAGATGCTGGAGCCCAGGAGCTTGACGCCACCGTCGACGACGACTCCTACTACACCAGAGGTGCCTACTACTACATGCAGGCCGCTGACGACGACCAGGAGTAGTTTAGGAGGATCTCAGGCAGGAGGCCTGCACCTCTTTCGATCTGTATCCCAGTTTGTGCTAGCCTTCTTGAGGCAAACTTGTTTAACTTATGTTTGTACTCAGATATTGTTGCTTTCGCTGACTCGTCTATGATCGAGCACTTGTATTCGAGCCCTCGAGGCCCCTGGCTTGTATTATGATGCTTGTATGACTTATTTATTTTTAGAGATGCGTGTATAATTAGTGTACGATTGAATCGGGGGCGTCACAACAAACTGGTAACGCAGTTGTCAAATGACAATGAAAAACTAAATAACCGAAGAAAACGACACCTAACGCTGAAAACTACTGACTGCTAAGATAACTCTCTAATCCCAACAAAAAATTATATCTGCCATCAGACATCTGCATATTCTTGCTTTTTGATCAAGAAACTCCTAAGCTAAAAGAAATCCCACGAATACTAGTTTACTTTTGAAGAAACAGGAACAGGAAGCTATAGAAATAGAGAGTCATTCTAGAACTTGTACTGAAGAATGAGAGTAGTTCAGAACTAAAGAATGAAATAACTTATTGAAACAAAAAATAATGACTAAGAAACAGATTTTACTGATGTAATTAATGATTGACTGAACATTTAATAAGAACTAGTTTAATGCCCGTGCGTTCCCACATAATACCGAAAAAATATATAGGCACTGAAGCTACATGTTCATTGTTACGGAACGAAAAAATTATTCGTAGGGAAAGTGTTTACGCATGAACAAATTACAAAAATAATTGAAATGAGAGATTATCTTATGCTTTCTATGCCCAAAGAAAATCTCATGCTTGTACCATGGTTTGATTGAACTATAGTATGGAGACAAATCTCCCTCCCCCTCATGTCGTCCTCTGCTAGCTCCAAACATTGTGAGGCGCTTTGAACCTCTTGTTTCTCCGCCCATTCTCATATGTCTCCTCTGACTGCTGTTGTTGCTAAGCTTGCTCTATTTCTCCAATTTTGGTGACTTTTCTTATAATGGTTTGGTGTCATGTAAAATTGCTCGCTCTTGCATATTCCCAAATCTCCAGAGAGCACTTAACACAGGACACGGCTGCAGCAAGAATGGCATACGTTACAAATTATATATTCGGTGCTGTGAGAAAGACTAAACAAGGAAACACGCACCATCTGGATGTATAGGGACCAAACTCATCTATGTAGCGAACCGTCTCCAGATGACCCTTTTTACTTCAACAATATAAAGGGGTCCATTGATCTAAAACACCTGGTATTAAAATGCAATAAGGGCAAGAAGCAGCAATGAAACGGTAGCTGTATTAGATTAAAATATTTGTACTGTATTTTTTTAACTCTGGAATATATAATAAGATAAGCGCTAAGCAGTCCAAAAAATATTTAATATGATAGAATTACATGAACAAAAATTGATATTGATTCATGACCTATTGAACTCATTGTTCCCTTGCTATCTTGGATTATATTTATAGCTGCAGGACATGATTATACAACGTCAATACCCCAACTCAAGACAAAATAGTTTGAATATAATCCATTGAGACGAGAGTTTCCACAATATGTGGTGTGACTGCCTACAACCCCCCCCGCCATAACACGTGGGGTGGGCTTGTAGGCCACCCAATTCAGGGCAACTTGCCCTGCTACAGGAGGAATAAGAGATGCATATTTTGTTGTTGTTGTTGTTGGGGTTCAACAATTTTTATTTTGACAGTTCAAGCAACTAAAGAAGAATATAAAGCACAGCAGGTACCCAACTTGAATCAAAATAAAGCTTACAAATATGCATATCTACTCCCTGTTCGGAAGGAGAAAGGTGTGACAGCTCCCGGGTGCCCCTACACACCTCATGAACAGTAAATTCAAGAAAAGTTGAAAACAAAATAAAAAAATCTAAAACTTTGGGCGATTAAAGATGATCAAACTTTTGATGTTCTTGCAAAGTTTCAGACATAAATAACATTCGAGGAGTCATCATCAAAAAAACAAAGTCACTGCTCAAAAGTGCACATAAACTTTGAACACTGATTTTGTTTTTTTGGTGAGGGCTCCTTGAATTTTATTTGTGGCTGAAATTTGCAAGAACATCAAAAGTTTGATCATATTTGATCCTCCAAAGTTTCATATTTTTTATACTCCATGCGATGTTGCGAACAAAACTGGGATCGTGATTTTTTTTCGTGATAGTCCTCTTCTTTTCTGGCTGCATACACGGTCCGGAGGCTGCTACAGGCCCATTAGGCCCAATTAATCGGAGACACCCAAAAAGGTGAGCCGACCAGCGGCCCAACACAGCTAGCGATAGGGGCGGTGAATCCTATTTAGCGCTGCAGGCGCCGGTTACTACTGTTTCTGCAAACCGATGATCTCCCCGTTCAGGAGGATGCGCGACAACCACCAGGCCATAAACCCGCTTGTGCATTGTTAGTTCGTTTTCTTCTTTTATTTGTTCGTCAGTTCCTTTTGTTCTTTTTCTTTTTTCTTTACTTCTTTTCATTTTTCTTTTTTCATTAAATATGCGGTTTTTTATTATGTGAACTTATTTTCAAAACTGATGAACTTTTTTTAAAATTGAATAAACTTTTTCAAAATTGAAGATTTTTTCAAATTCGATGAACTATTTTTAAATTCAATGAAATATTTTGAAATTTGATGAGATGAATTTTTTTTAAAATTTCAAGAACATTTTCAAATCAATGAACTTTTTTGCAATTTTGATTAACTTTTTTCTAAGTCGACCAACTTTTTTCAAAATCAGTGAACTATTTCTTTCAAATTTGATGAACTTTTTTTAAAATTGGTGAACTTTTTATTAAAAATCAGTGAAAGTTTTTCAAAAGCGATGAAGTTTTTTCAAATTTGTGAACTTTTTTCGATATCGATGATTTTTTTTGGAAATCGATGAATTTTTTTCAGTTTTGTGAACTTTTCTTCCAAAATGAAGAACTTTTTTTCTAAATATCAAATTTTTCAAAAATAATTTAAAAAATTAAGTGGTACAATAGATGAATGGTTATGTGCAATAAAATAGCGCTGCGACAATGTTATTAAGGAGTGGTCGCTATTAGTTGTAACAAACGCCAAGTAGCTCGATTGGCTAGTTGCAGAGCAGTATCTTTTTGTGGTTTTTTGGCTTTTTGCGTTCGCTGCTCTGCTCGCTTCATGGGCCGGCCCACTCGCATCATCTTTGGGCGCCATGACGCGAACGGGCGCCTGCAGCGCCGTACAGGAGCGGAGATCCTATACGATACGGGAGCACCTATTCGGCGCCTTCAGCGCCGCCGAAGGCAGCTGGCGCCTGCGGCAGCGCCTGCTGAGCCGGCCCACGAACGCGCAAGCAGAAAAAACTTGTATTATTACGCGACAATGTTATTAAGGAGTGGCCGCTGTTAGTTGTAACAAACGCCAAGTAGCTCGAGTGGCTGGTTGCAGAGCAGTATTTTTTTGCGGTTTTTTCGCTTGTTGCGTTCACTGCTCTGCTCGCTTCGTGGGCCGGCCCACTCGTGTCATCTTTGGGCCCGATGACGCGAACGGGCGCCTGCAGCGCCGTACAGGAGCGAAGATCCTATACGGTACGGGAGCACCTATTCGGCGCCTTCAGCGCTGCCGAATGCAGCTGGCGCCTGCGGCAGCGCCTGCTGGGCCGGCCCATGAACGCGCAAGCAGAAAAAACTTGTATTATTACGCGAAAAGACATCAAAAGGTGGATCTCTTGGATTCAAACTCACTACCACTCAAAAAAAACTTGGATTCGAACTCACGCCCTCAGGCTCATCTTCAAGGTTGGCCAACCAGTACAGCTACTTGCTTCTAGTGATTCATTTCAGCTTGAATTCATTTAAGAACCAACGTAGCAGCACTACTTATGGTACAACCCCTTGCTTAGATTTTGACTTATTTGAACAAATTAATAAAAAATATGAACAAATTTGGAAAGTTGACGAGCATACATAAAAAAGTTGGCTAATGTAAAAATGGTTCATATATTCAAAAAAGTTCATGAATTCAAAAATAAAAGTTCATAAAATGGAAAAAAAGTGCACTAATTTTGAAAAAAGTTCACAACAATGAAAAACGACCATGAGTTTTAAAAAAGTTCACGGAATTGAAAAAAGTTCATCGAATTTGAAAAAGAGTTCACCGAATTTGGAAAAAAAATCATCGGATTTCAAAAAATTTCATCAACTTTTCAGAAAAGTTCATCGGATTTGAAAATAGTTCATCAAATTTCAAAAAAGTTCATCAGATTTGAAAATTAGTTCATCAAATTTCTAAAAAGTTATCAAATTTGAAAAAAAATCATCAAATTTTAAAAAGATTTTATCAGATTTGAAAAAGTTCATCGAATTTAAAAAAAGGTTTGTTAATTTAGGAAAAAGGTTCGCAAATTTTAGAAAAGTGCGTACTAAAGAAAACAGAAAAAACTAACAAAAAAGGATAAGAAAAAAGAAAAAGCGAATGGAACTAAAGAAGAAGAAAAAAAGAGAACAACGATTCAACAATCTTTTTATGCGTTGGTAAAATAATACTAGATGGGCCGGCTCAGCGCGGGGCGCTGCAGGCGCCCATTTGCAGAATGCACGCCAAAATAGGATTTTTTTTTTAGGCAACCTCGCAAGACATTTTATTAAACCGTCACACCGTTTACATGGACGAAAGGAATCTCATCCGGCTGGCCTAACCAAACATGACGCCCAGCCGGCAATGAAAGTGCGTGTCTTGCTAGGTTGTGAGCATCTACATTAGATCTCCTAGATTCATAAGCTATATTACAAGAAGTAAAAGCTGTAGACTATTGCTTGATTTCTTGGATGATTGCGCCATAAGATGATCCGCTCCCCGTGTTAACTTCTTGCACAACTCCCTTGCAATCCGAAGCCCCCTGAACTTGATACAGATTCAAGTACATGCAAAGGGCTAGCCCTTCTCTGATTGCTAAAGCCTCCAAAATAGCTGGATCTCCTATTCTGAGCACAAGAGCAGAAGCGCCCAAGAAGATTCCTGTATGGTCCCTACATACAGCTCCAACAGCACCATAGCGTCCTCCACGCCCCACTGTTGCATCTACATTGAGCTTGGCAAAGTTTGCCGGCGGTGCTATCCATCTCGCTGACTGAAGTGTAGACGGTGGCCTTCCTGTAGGTTCCTCGCTGCGTGCGGGTTTTGCCATCATTTCTATCTCAGAGAGGAACGAGTTAATAAAACTGTGAATGGCATAAGGGCTCTTGTGGATATCCTCATAGATTGCTTTCCTGCGAGCACCCCATATCGCCCAGAGCGACACAACAAATCTTACAAACTCATCTGTCGCAAGAGCTTTTTGCATTGCAAAAATCCACCTCTTCGGGCATTCTTCCGTATTGGCACTCAATTGGTCCAAAATTGCTTCCGAAGACAGGGCCCATGTGCTCCTGGATACTGCACACCCCAAGAGTGCGTGCTTCCATGTGTCGTGGGCTCCGCATAAGTGGCATGCTGCCGTGGTCGACATGTTTCGGTGGTTCAGTAGCTCACCCGCTGGTATTGAATCCCTAGCCAATCGCCAAATAAACAACCTGATCTTCGACGGCACCTGCAGCTTCCATATGGATTTCCATTCATCGTTGTCAAGTGTTGTGTCAGATGCTTCTTGGTGCCCCTCAAGCCAACTCTCACGGTTGTACTTGGTTCGAACCAGCATGCGATATGCCAAGCTGACACTGAAGTTTCCACGTGGTTCCTCACTCCAAGCCCAGAAATCATCAATTCGCCTTGTGCATAAAGGTATCTTCAGGATTGCCTCCGCATCCAGAGGTATAAACACAGACCGGATCAGATCCTCATTCCACGAAGCGGTGGCTGTGTTGATCAGTTCGAAAACCATCTTGGGTGGATTTTGGATCAAACTGTGTATAGGTCTCCGGAAGCTATCTCTAGGTAACCAGTTGTGCTCCCATATATGGGTAAATTCCCTATGCCCAACTCTCCGAATAATTCCTTGAGCCATCACATCTCTGCCATCTAAAATAGCCCTCCAAATTTGAGAAGGATGAGAACCCAGCTCGGCTTGTAGCAATGTGCATGATGGGTAATATATGGCCTTCAGTATCCTCGCACTCAAGGAGTCCGGCTCTTGCAGTAGCCTCCATGCTTGCCTGGCAAGGAGTGCAAGATTAAAAAGTTCTAGGTCTCGGAAGCCTAGGCCCCCCATATATTTTGGTTGAGTCATAACATCCCATGCTACCCATGCTGGCTTGCGCTTCCCCCTCTTACTCCCCCACCAAAACTGTCTGATAATCGATGAAACACTTTCACATAGGCCTCTAGGAAGTCTAAACCAAGACATAGAGTAAACAGGTATTGCCTGAGCCACACTCTTGATAAGAACCTCTTTCCCTGCTACAGACAAAAGTTTTTCCATCCAACCTTTCACTTTCTCCCATACTCTATCTCGCAAGTATTTGAATGTGCCATTTTTTGAGTGTCCCACGTCCGTTGGCATGCCCAAATACTTATCACTGAGGGATTCATTCTGTACCTGGAGCAGGTCTTTTACCTCTGCTTTTATAGTTCCATCACATCCTTTACTGAAAAAGATGGTTGCTTTTGCTGTATTCACTCGCTGACCCGATGCATTGCAATAAATCTCCAACAGGTTTGAAACTCGCTCAGCCCCCTCTACACTAGCCTTGAAAAGCAACATGCTGTCATCTGCAAACAAAAGATGGTTAACGGCCGGGGCCGTTGGTGCCACCTTAATACCTGCCATGGATGATGACTGAGAACTGGATTTCAGGAGGCACGATAGGCCCTCTGCTGCAATCAAGAAAAAGTAAGGGGAAAGGGGATCTCCCTGACGGATACCTCTGGAAGGATCAAAAGATTCAAGCTTTTCTCCATTAAAAAGCACTGAAAAAGAGACAGACGAAACCATGGCCATGATTGTATTTACCCATGACTCAGCAAAACCAATTTTCTCCATAATTCCCTTCAGGTAAGGCCATTCAAGTCTGTCGTATGCCTTCATCATGTCTAGCTTTAGAGCACAGTAACTATTGGCCCTCGATCTGTTGCGCTTCATAAAGTGGAGGCATTCATAAGCACATATAATGTTGTCCGTAATTAATCTTCCTGGCACAAAAGCGGACTGTTCCTTTGATATTATATCTGGCAACACCTGTTTTAATCTGTTTGCAACCACCTTTGACACGATCTTGTATAAAACATTGCACAGGCTAATCGGTCTAAACTGAGACATGTGAGTTGGATTGGTTACCTTTGGTATTAAGACAAGGATCGTATCATTAATGCATTTTGGGCTCTCTTCACCTCGGACAATTATGAGCATGATGTTTGTGACATCCTCCCCACCCACGTCCCAGTGTTTTTTATAAAACTGGGATGGAAATCCATTGGGACCCGGCGCCTTCGTGGGATACATCTGAAAAAGGGCCGTTTTCACCTCCTCCCGTGTATATGGTGCACATAGATCCCTATTCATTTCCTCTGTAACTCTGGTCGGTACATGCTGGAGCACTTCTGCTATGCCCTGTACTCCCTCCGATGCATAAAGTTGTTGGTAGAAACTGTTTGCCATGGCCTTCAACTCATTTTTGTCCTCTACCATAATACCCAAAGTGTTTTGCAGCGCCCGTATCATGTTTTTCTTCCTCCTCATACTCGCTCGGAGGTGGAAGAATTTCGTGTTTTTGTCACCTGATGACAGCCACTCAATTCTCGACCGTTGCCTCCACATTATCTCTTCCCGGTGGTAAAGCTCCACCAGTCTTTCGTTGATCTTCAGTTCCACATGGCTCGGTGCTACTCTCAGTGGGTCGCCTTTCAGCTCATCCAGCTTCTTCTTTAGCTCCTTTATTTCTTGTCGCACGCTCCCGAACGACTGTCTATTCCATTTGATTAAACCCCTGGAGACTCCCGCCAGTTTATCATGCAACTATTGTAACGTAACACACGGTCCTGTCGCTGCCCATTCAATTTCTACTGTCCCCCTGAACTCTTCATGCTTCTCCCACATTGCCTCGTACAGGAAGGAACGACTTGGTACCGTGTCTAGTGCCCGGCCAAAATCCAGTAAGATGGGCCCATGATCCGAGGTTGCGGCAGAGAGATGCTCTAGTGTCGCCATTGGGTAGTGTGCCATCCAATGAGTGTTAACCAGGGCGCGGTCTAGTCTACACCTAGTGTAAGTGCCGCCTGCCACTCTTTTTTCGAACGTCCAAAAACGGCCCTTGAAGCCGATATCTAGCAACATGCACACATCTATGGCTTCTCGAAACGCTTGCATCTGGGCATTGCTACGTCTCCCAATTCCCTCGTGTTCGTTTGGACGTAACACTTCATTAAAATCCCCCATGCACACCGACGGGAGATTACTCAAAGTGCTAATGTTCTTTAGAACACTCCATGTTTGATGCCTCAAGTGAGTTTGTGCCTCTCCATACACAACTGTCAATCTCCACTTTTCATGTCCCTGTTCCTCTACAGACACATCAAGATGATAGCAAGAGTAACCCAAAATCTCCACATTTATTTCATTATTTCAGAAAATACCAAGTCCACCACTTCTACCTTGGCTACTCACCGCATAAGATCTATCATATCCCAAAGTACCAGATAATGCTTCTACCCTAGATCCTTCTATTTGAGTTTCAACAATACACAAAAGGGTAGGGGCAAATTTCCTCGCGAAATCGCGAAGTTCTTGGACTGTCGCGGGGTTGCCCACACCGCGACAGTTCCAACATAAAGAACTCATTTGGCTGGGCGGCGCTCCTCGAAGGAGCCCGCCAAATTCTTTACAACCGTGCTTGGGATATCCTTTGCTTCATCTTCTAGCCTTGTCCTCTTCGGCTCCCTATGCAGTGGTGGGCTGACCATATTATTTCCCACAACCACAATGGCCAAGTCATTAGCCCTCGGGTGCGCATTGGACTGCACACCATCTTCCACCCGGTTCAGTCCAGGAGATGATCTCTCAACATGCTTTTTGCTTGCCTCATCAGTTGCCATATCATCTGTGACATCCAGCTCCTCCCCCCAGTTTTCTGCTCCAAGATCCTCCCTTTCAGCATCACGACTTCCTCCAGCTCTGCCTCCTCTTCTGCCTCCGCGGCGTCCCCGGTTGCCTCCAGGGCCACGCCCCGGCCGCATGGTCCAGCTAGCCCTTAGGTCCTTGAAAACCAGAGACGATGGGGGGTGGACTCCATCACCGTGTTCCTTGAAAACATGTCCCAGATGCCCACAAACTGCACACCAATCCGGCAAACGCTCATATTTCACCCGGTAAATTTACCTCTTCTGATTCCTGACAAGTGAAACTGCATTTTTTAGAGGTTTGTGAACATTGACTCTGACCCACACGCGATAGAAATTTCCAGTGAAGTCAAAAGAAGGCGCCTCCGAGAATAGAACTTCCCCTACTTTTGCAGCCAAGGGCGGGACCAGATGTGCAAACAGAGTTGGAACGTCATGGATCTGAATCCATATATCTATCGTGTCAAGCTTCACCTTAGAAGGCTGCGTCACCCCATCATAGGGGGACATGATGACCGCATGACCTCTGAAATTCCAAGGTCCCTCCTGCGTAACTCTTTCCCAATCGGCAAGGCAGTGGAATTGCATCGTGTACAGGTTTGCTTACAGGATTTGCCATACGGTGTTGCTGCGCCTGCGGGCGCCGTGGCGCGTACCCCCCTTCCCCGCTGTTGTTTCTATGGGCCGGCCCAAACCGGTTTTGGGAAGGTTCTAGGACCTTCCCTGAACCGGGTTTTAATGTTTTTCTTTTGGTTTTCTTTTTCTTTTTACGTTTTTTCTTTTCCTTTTTCTGTTTTATCTTCATTGTTTCTTTACTTTTATGTTTTCATTTTTATTCTTGTTATTCAATTTCCGAAAATCAATTAATTCGTGATTTGTTTTCTATAATATTTTTTCGAATGATAAACATTTTTTTCAAAATCGTGGTTTTATTTTCACTAAATCGTTCCTCTTAAACCTTGAACATTTTTTTGAAACTGTGCACATTTTTTCAAATCATGAACACTTTTTTGAAATAATGAAAATTTTAAAATTAAAGACTACTTTTTCAAAATCATGAACATTTTTAGATATAGCGAACAATTTTTGTATCATGAACATACTTTTCAAATTCGTGAACATTTTTATGAATCGTGAACATTTTTCCCAAATTGGTGAACATTTTTTGAATTAGCGAACATTTGTCTGAATTTTCTAAATTATGAACATTTTTTTACAAATTCATGAACAGTTTTTGAATTTAAGAGCATTTTTTGTAATCATGATTTACTTATTTTGCAAACATTTTTCCAAAATCATGAACATTTTTTAGCATTTATGAACATTTTTGAAATTTGTGAACATTTTTTGCCAAATTCATGAACAATTTTTAAATATCGGAGCATCTTTTTGGAAATCATGATTTTTTTATCATCATTGTTTTATTCAAAATTAGCAAATTTTCTGACATTTAGGACCTTTTTCACATCCCAAATTATTGAATTAAAAAAAAGAAAAGGAAAAAAAGGAAACATCCGCAAAAAAAAAAAAACAGGCGGCGTCCCGGCCACACTTGAGCCTGCCCAGAAGGGGAGCGGAGGGTGCGCGCCCGCTTCCTTCGCAGCGCTCCCGTACAGGAGCTCCCGACGGGACTTCCTATTTCCCGCTAGTTGCGGCAAAGTGTTGACGTTTCGCACAAGGCACCGCTAACCTGGGCCGGCCCATTTCCATTGGCACGACCGCGATATGATAAACGCAAAAAAAGCGCGCTTCAGCCGCGGATCGATCCTGCGACCTCGTGGTCCATGGCGCGCCATGCTAACCACTCTGACAATCAACTTCTCATGTCAAGATAAAAGCGCCAGACTAAAAGAAACATACAACAGCGGCAGGGACGAACAATAACCTACTGCAAGTGAACAACGCTAATAGCCACCATAATTCCTGGGATTTCGTACATAAAATGGTAGTCCGCCTTATATGAACATTAGGTGCAAACATTTTAATTTTTCATAGAGAGAGAAAAAAATTAAACTTGAAACATTTTTTGGAATCTTAAATATAAATTCAAAATAAAGGAACAACATGAAAACGACATTTTTTCCCTGAAATCAAGAAGAATTTCTCGAAAATGAAACATTTTCTGAAAAACATGAACAAAAAACTGAAAGCGCAAACATTTTTCAAAATTACAAACAAAATTTTCTCTCTATGAAAATTACGAACAAAACTTTGTTCTTATAAAATGTCTAATCATGAATATTTTTAAAGGAGAACACATTTTGAATTGTGAACAAATTTTTCTGTAAACATGAATAATTTTAGAATTTTCTAACAAAATTTTGAAATGGGAACAATTTTTAAAATAACGAACAATTTTGAATTTTAGAACAAATTGTAAAATGGAGAACAATTTTGAAAATCCCAAACAAATTTGAAATGTGAACATTTTTAATACATGATTTTTTGAAAAATAAGAACATTTTTGAAATTTGTGAATAATTTTGAAAACAGGCATTTTTGAAATCCATGCCACTAATTTCAAATTTCTCAGAAAATGAACAAAAGTATATCAAACATTTTTGAAAAACAAGAACATTTTCAAAAATTCGGAACAAAAATTTGAAAGCAGAAACATTTTTTGAATTTGTGAACAAATTTTGTAATATGGGAACATTTTTTGAATTTGTGAACAAATTTTGTAAAATGGGAACATTTTTTGAATTTGTGAACAAAATCTGAAAAACAGGAAAAAAATTGAAAGTCGGATTTTTTTTAAAATAAACTTGAAAAGAAAAAAAGAAACTGAAAAAAGGAAACAGAAAAAACGGAAAAGAAGAGTAATAGAAAAATGAAAAACGAAAAAGAAACTGAAAAAGAAAAAGCCGGTTCAGGAACCTTCTAGAAGGTTCCTAAAACCGGAAAAAAAACCGGCTTGAAACATCATAGAAGGTTCCCAAAACCGGTGTCTGCTGTAACGCTAAAACGGGCCGGCCCACTCGGTCGCTCGCTCGCACGGGCATTTCCTAAACGGCGCCCGTTGCGCCCGTTCCAGGCATCGGCGCAAACGGGCGCACACAGGTCGCTGGATTGAGAGTGCAGCGCACTAACCACCAGAATAACGACACACTTGTGCTAGTAAACTTCTTTTCCTTTCTTTAGATCTTCATCTATGTTGTTCGCTGGTCAGTTTCTGGACGTTTTCTTTCTTGTTCCTTGTTCCTTTTTCTTTTCTCATTTCCTTTTCTTTCTTTCCTTAAACGTGCAAACTTTTTATCAAATTCGTGAACTTTTTTCAAATTCAACGAACTTTAATCAAAATCGATGAACTTTTTTCAAATTCGATGAACTATTTTTTCAAATCGATGAACTTTTTTCAAATCTGATGAACTTTTTTCATTTTTGCTGAACTTTTTCCAAATTTGATGAACTTTTTCCAAAATTGATGAACTTTTTTCAAATTCGATGAACTATTTTTTTCAAAACGATGAACTTCTTTTTTATATTTGGTGAACTTTTTTTTTCGAATTCCATGAACTTTTTTTCAAAATCAATGAACTTTTTTTCAAAACCGATGAATCTTTTTTCAAAATGATGAAACTTTTTAAACTTTTTTGAACTTTAAAAAAAATGGTGAACTAGTTTTCCAAATGAATGAACTTTTCAACTAATTTTCAAATTTACGTTAATGTTTCACTAAAAATGGTTAAGTAGAGCGTTTTCCTTGTTAAAGAATGGTTGGCGGGATTGTTGAGAATAATACCTGCGGTCCTGAGTTCGATACCCAGCTTTCGCACTTTTTCTTCATGTTTACATTTTTCGCGTCGTGGTCGAAGCTCACCTGTGCCTACGCTAGTTTTTCTAGGGGTTCTTGTACGCATTTCTTTTTCTTTTTTTGCGGTTGGAAAGGAGTTTTATTAATCAAAACCAGGAGCAAATTCAGCCTTACAGATGTCTGGAACAACATCCGGCCCTGACCCGAGCCACACCACTGTGCAGCCTTCGGTTCTACTGAAAGCTGCTAAATAACAGCTAACACTATTCTGTTCCCTACGTAGATGATGTAACTTAAACCTCCTTCCTTCATTCAGAAGCCTCTGAATCTGATCAATCAGCATAGAATAACGAGATCTGTCTTTCTTTGAAGACTTGATCATGTTCAGCGTGACGAGATAGTCCATCTCCACATATATCGGTTGTCGCGTCCATTGCTGCGTGAGGTTAATGCCCTCCATGCAAGCTAGCAGTTCGGCCTCCAGGGGTCACGCCCATAGTTCTCGGCAAGAGGAGAAGATAATCTCACCGATGCTGTTGCAGAGGATCATACCCGCCCCGGCTGTCCGTGTGCTGGCGCAGAAGGATTCATCCACATTCAACTTAGTACATCCCTCAACCGATGGAGTCCATCTAGGTGCAGGCGCACTAGTAGATCATGTCGGGGCATGTGGTAATGCAGGCGCACTAGCGTAGGTGTTTCTCAGAAAAAAAAACTACGTACAAGCCCCCTAAAAATACTAGTGTACGTGCTATTGACAGCTAATCTAACGTCTGAACATGTTCAACCGGGTCACGAGCCGTCTAACCCGATCTCGTGATTGCAACAAAACCCTTATTACAGAAAGAATCATACAATGAGAGCCTTGTTGCAAAAAAAAAATTGTTAAAAAAAAAAGACACCTATGACTCGTGGTCATGTGTGTCACCATTGCAACAAAAGCCTTGTTGTAAATGCAACATGCCCTATTGTGGAGCAACTCCAACCCTTATGTAGCCTTAAGCGAGCCACAGGAAGCGGAGGTGCCCTGTTGTTTGAGGCTACAAGGGAGGCCGCGGCGGTTGCCATGGTGGCTGCCGCGTCATAGGGTGACCCAATCCGGCGACATCGCGTCATGGGTGGCCGTGCCTGGCCAGATCAGGCAGCGACGCGCCAGTGGGTGGCTATGCTTGGCCAGATCCGACGACACCATGACAACTACGGAGGAGTGCAAATGCGCTCTCCGACAACACGATGACAATGTAGGAGCGCTCGCGGATGGCATTGGGATGACATAGGTGAGTCGATCTAGTGACAGGGCGTCCCGGGAAAAGGAGGCTGAGGATGATTGCTCGTGGGGAAGGTCTGCAACATACCCCTTGTTGCGAACAACGGAATTGCAATAGGGGCCAAGTTAAACATGAAATATGGGTAGCTCCGAGCCATCAACTAGGAAGACGGTGGACGCATGCACAAAAATTAGCAGGCTAATTCCAAACGTTTCCCTACATTTTTTTCCTATGGATTTTTCAAAACCCTAATGGGTGATTATTTTTTATGTTGAAAGTATGGTACTAACTCACGAATCCTAGTATTGACTAGTAGAACGCCCGTACGTTGCTACGGGCTATAATGCTTATAAATGAATAAAACAAATAATTAAGACCGTCTATAAGGTTTAACACTAATTTTATTTAACGGGGGCATACATATTCTAATGGTTTAACAAAAATCTTATTGAACATATCTGTATGACTTCATACACTTGGACAACTTTTTAACTTCTTCGTAAGTCACCTGGAAAATCTTCTAAAATAATGTCAAGCACTATCCAAAAAAGGCTTAGGACATTGGGATGTGATTGACCATTGCCTCTTCTTGCAGTTGCTCCATTTTTCTTGATTATTAAATAGGTAATACCTTGACATCTAATAGGTGAATTTCTACACATACAAAATTTATTCAATATCTGGTGGTGGAAGGTTTATTTGCAAGTTTACCAAGTGAGATGAATAAGTCAAACATTGTGGCTTGGGATCTTAGTATTTTTCAAAATGAACTGAGTTGGGGAGCAGATAATATCAACCGGCACATCATGAATTAGCAGCTTTTCAACAGAAATGTCATCTACTAATTGCTTTTCATGTACTATGCATTACACAAAACTGAAAGTTAACACATGCATTGGTGTTTATTCAAGGAATATATGAATGTATATCAAACAGAAACTAATGAAGCACCAATTGTTTGCCAGAACCAGTAATACATATGGATCCGAAAGAGAACGATATTTCCAGCCGGTCATCACCACCAAACAATTCATCAAGAGTACAAGACACATACCCACAGGAACAAAAACAGTGGTGCTGCTTGCCTACATCAACATTAGAACCTAAACATGCACGAAAAAAAATGAAAAGAATAGAATAACACTTTTGCCGACATATCCAACTATGTAGTAAGGAGTGATGTTGAGTAAATTGGCACCACCAACAACAATGGACCTCAAGATCACCTTTTGAAGAATTGGAGATCCTCAGCAGGGGTTGCATTGATTCCCTCCTCACCTGTTGTTGGCACCTGGGTATCGTAAAGAGTGAAAATGCTTCATCATTATTGTTTGGGTAGAACGGAAAGACGCCAAGGATACATAATTTTAGCCAAATAGTTCGAAGCCATCTAGCACTAACAAGAATATGTTGCACTAATCTATCACCAGCAACGTTATAGTGGAATCTAAATTTATAAGTAGCAAATCATGGAATTTTGTATTTAGACACTAATCCATAGTATCACTGGAATTCTCATTCTAATCTTCTCCACTGGTTGCACATCATCTTCCTTGAGTATGAGCAGACCTCACTTCCGATAAGCCATTCAGAACAGTCCACTCTGTACCAAACTTCTCTTTACATAACCTATACTGATATGGTGGCATAATAAACATACTTATTTTCTAAATTGCATAATTGAAAATAAATCATGAACTATAAGAAAAAAGAATGACGAACCAAGCATTGTAGATTAGGCAAAGCACGTGACATTCATTGGCATGCATGCTAGTACCTTAGGACCTCCTATAGGTATACTTCTGTGGGTGGTGGCTAGTGCCCGATCTTATTATGAGATCTTAACATTCTTTTTTGTTTCTCATTATCGTTTCCATTTTACTCCTCTTACTGCACAATTAGTGTGCTCACGCCCTTCCTCTATCAATAACAATGCAGCTCTCCTGTGTACTTTCTATGCTCCTATCTGTGTTTTTTTTCGTTGAAGAGAAAGTTCTTGTGGTAGCGAGAGAGAGGTAGCTAGAACTGCCTTATGGACCTCCAATTAATCATGCAGAAAATCAGATAATATGAAAGAAGCTCATGTACCAGCAGTTGTCGCTGAATTTATATAAATCTGTGAGAAATTATGCTGCTTAATTTTGGATTGCTTGGAGTAAGATTTTCACATAGGTATGTGCAGTAGGTAATAGCTCTGAATCAAACTGAAAAAATCAAGATTGAATCATTTCTATGCCTCGCAATTTCTATGAACTGTACAAAGTCATCGTTTAAACACCACATGGATAAAAATTAAAATATGAACTCAACTTGACAAAATTAAAAATCAGAACCTTCTATGGCTGGCCATCGAACACCATATACAGCAAGGTAAGTAGGCATACACGTACAAAAAAGCAAACAAGCTTGATTAATACTTCAGTTTAACATCAAGTCAGTTGAGTTAGGAGGGTTTAGTAAGCAATAAAAGATACTTCAGTTTAACATTAAGACCTTGTACGTATCCTGAAAAAGAAATCAAACAAATATACATTGATCTTCGATTCAGTGGCACAAAGTAGAGAGCAGCATGTGGAACCTCTGTACAGGAAGTAAAATTACCTGAAGACCAATCTTCCTCCAACAGTTCTCAATTGTGTAAACTCCATCATACCGCACACCAGATTCAGGACCATATGAAAAACACTTCTCTTTGAGGGACCCTTTTAAGTTCACAAACAAGATGATATAATAACAAATATCAGCAGAATGGTAGATGGCCTCCATATATGCAACAAAATGTAACAGTGAAAAACAAATCATGGAAGATAATAATGCACTGAAACAACACATAAATTAAAACAGTTTCAATTTCATTTTGTTTCACTGAAACGACACAAATGGAAATTGAAAACCATTTCATCTACATGAATCAAATTAATTCATCTTCATGCTTTTCTGGTCAAAAAGTAAAGAAAATACTTCAATGGTAGTTAATGCTTCAGTCAATACTTCAAATGGTGAGCAGTTTCAGTCAATGCTACATTATTTTCAGGTGACTACAAAATTATGCACTAATGCGAGCAGTTTCAGTCAATACTTCAAATGGTAGTTAAAAGAAAAAAAAGGAAACGAAGATACATATGTCATGAATCCTAACATACCTTGCAGTCTCAAGGGCAAGTCTGATCACTTTATAAGATTGCAGGCGACCTTTTGTCTCAAGATAACTCGCTAGATCACCCTATTGAGTTAACACAGATCCAGTTATCGGCAATAGAAGAGTAATGTTTTCCAGGACAATCCAATAAGATCCTTTCTTATGGTTCCAATAACAAAATGAAATTGTGCACGAAACTTATATGCATACGGCTTTCAAAAACCCTATTACATGGAGGAATGCTTTTCTAGATATTTACAAAAAGGAATACACGCATTTGTTCTGTTTGTAAAGTAATATGGATATGCATAAAGTGACCTGGATATTCAAAAAAAAAAACTTGTTCACGAAACTTGTATGCATACACGCATTTTCTAAATATGATGAAAAGTATCGTAAAGTGATCTGGATGAGATGATTTGAATAGAAATCATGTCTTGCAGACTCCCTATTAGGCCAATCACAAGCAATATATTAAAGGAAATGGAATATACATGGCTTAACTTGTCCAGTGTTCCATTTACCTGCACAAAAAGGGTACTCAAATAGTGCAACAAGGGTACTTTTCTATAAATAAATGAACAAACAATTATAAGATTTTAAAAAGCATTTTATAAAAAATATAAATGGTTGTACTACTTTCACCTCATCAATCTAGAATATGTTACACATATTATGTGCCAAAGTTTGACATGGTAGCATCTCATTTTCTACAACTTCAACTATTTAACATCAGGGGCGGTATGCTTCGTAAGTATGTAGCCTATTGCAAGCATATGAATGGGGAAATCCCTGCCTTCCGAAAAATGAGTACCATTGTTGATTTAGCTATTGGCTGATTTCTCCTGTTATCATTAATGGGCAACCATGTGTATTCAGTATGAGGGCTGGACCTACTCTTACCACGATTGAGCAGAGGAAGCAATGGTGGCCTGCCTCCATGTGGAGGCAAAGCTGCGACGGCGCGCCGTCCCGTCCCGGTGCCTCGGCCATCTTGACCTCGAGTCCGACCTACCCGCCGACGCTTCGAGCTCGCGACCTTCCGACGGCATGGCGAATACTAAATTCTCTATCGGGGAGAGCTGCCGCGGCTACTGTGGTTCTTCCCATGGCGGCGTCCGAGATGGGCGATTGGGTCCTTACACCGGCGGTGGCCGGAACCCCGGAGAGAGGCGACCTTGGAGCGCCGCGCCATGAAGCGACGGAAGTGCTTCTGGATCGTGAGCACTGGCGAGCTCCCTCTCGGATGGCCGGGGTGCAAGATGCGGCGGCCAGGGCGGATCCTCTTGGTGTGCGTGCGTGTGGTGGTGCCGGCGAGGGTTAGGCTGCTGGCTGTGGCACTGGGGCGCGCCGAGAGGTAGCGATGCCGCAGGTTGGGGGCATGAGACCACGCGAGGGAGGAGCGAATTGAACCCGAGCTGGCCGTGGTCGCGTAGGTCCGGCTGAAGCTGCAGCCGCAAAGCCGCGGGCTCTTGGGAATATGTGCACACTCCTTCGTCAACTTCTTTATCTAGCCAGCCCTGGCCCGTGCCAGCATCTGGGTGACTTCGCTGCATGTGACGAGCCGTCGGATGGGCGGCGTCCACGTTGCCCTTCTCTAGCTCACCGGGGGGCGGTGACCTCGAAGTCCACTCTCCACTCATGCTCCACGTACCTGGCGTGCCCCACCTGGTTGTCGAAGTCCGGGTGGCACAGCATCGTCACGCCGTCGCACACACTCTCCGTCGTCGAGTTCCGCCCGTCTTGCGTGCACAACTCGGCCACGGCCGTGTACCGGAGCGCTTTCTCCTGCGGCGCCTACTGCACGATGCCGCTCCCGCGCGTCGGCGTTCGAACCTGTTCGTGGCGAGCAGGGCTGCCAGCTGGAACACACAGAGGAACAACATGCCACTACCAGCGATGCCCCATGCCGTTCGAACCTGTTCGTGGCAACCAGGGCTGCCGGCTGGAACACACAGAGGAACAACATGCCACTACCAGCGATGCCCCATGCCGTCTTCAGTCTTCACCGGGTCCTGCGTCGGCATGCACGCCAGGCTACTGAAGCTGGCGTATAACTGAAACTGCCGTTGCTGGTCGCGCGTCCAGTCACTTCAGGCAGCCCCAGTCATGCCGCAGCAGGCTGCTCTCGGTGGCGGCCGCGGGGGAGAACAGGTGGAGCGGGGCAGCGGGCTGATATTGAACACCGGCTTGGGGATGTTACGCCGGAGCTTTCACCTGCTCCGGCCGCTCCAGCGCGTTGAACGTTGTTGAGGATGATGCCGTGGACGCTTTCATGGCTGTGACGACGGGCTCCAGCAGCTTGCACGTCGGGTCGTGGTGCCTACCGAGCTGTATCAGGTCGCGCACCCGGCAGCTCGCTCACATCCGTCTCGATCGGATGATGGAGCCAGACTCACCCTGATATTTGATGCAGCCTAAATTATCTTAGGCTATACTATGATGAAACCAGACTAGGCCTAATTTGATGCATGCATGCAATACTTGGGTGTATGTGAATTTGCATGGGCTATGCTACATTCCTTTTGCCTGGCTATTGAGTTATGAACTGCATGAATGGACCACGTGAGCACTGGTTACCATGGCTATTCTTCTTTTTCAGTTCGCACGCGGACATGCACGCGGTTGTTGGTCGTCGGATATGTGCCGTTTAAGAGTTTATTTTGGCTGTTTGCATGCGGTGATCGTGTTGGTTGCGATATGCATACTGCATGCCAAGAATTTCCTGCCATAGAACAGTCAAGGAAGAAGGACAAGAAAACTTCTTCGAGTTCCGAACATCCAAATCGGTGGCCAGGCTCATCTGCTCCCGGTCCGAAATTTTTTTAAAACAAATACTAAAAAATTAAAAAAAATCTAGTTTTTTTGGGTGATAGATAATTTGATGCGTGAGGTCCTCTTCAAATTTCAACTTGTTTGGATATCTGAGCAGCTCTCGGCAAAGAAGACAAATCGGATCAAAACAATGCGTGGACAATAAACTTTTTTACAGGCCCTAATTTTGTCTTTTTTGCAGAGAGCTGCTCAATTGTCCAAATGAGTTGAAATTTGCAACAAACCTCACGCATCAAATTATCAACCATCCAAAAAATATTTGAATTTTTTTTGAAATTTTTTTAGTATTTGTTTTAATTTTTTTTGTCAGCGCGGGTACAGCTGAGCCCGGGAGCAGAAACGCCGTCCAGTGCTGCCCCTATTGACACGGTATGCATCTATTTGGAACTTCTATTTAAGATACCGCTTCATGCAAAGTAGTGTAATAACTATCTTAGGCCTGTATACAGCAACATGATTTAATGGTATATATATACCAAGGCGTGCCATTCTCCAAGCTGTCGGCTCGGCGATAAAGCAGGATGTGCAAGGATACCTTCACTGCAGCTACCTTGATGATACCTTCACTGCAGCTACCTTGATGACACGATACAAGTGTCCGTCCACATGGGAGCAGTACAACATCCACGCACTATCAGTGAAAATCCCATGATTTTCAAAGGGGAGCCTGCTGCCACGCAAGACGAAGTCCAAGAAGGAGCTGCTCAGGCGGTACTGAACTACCATCAACGATTACAATTACTATATGCTGCAGGTGACAAAGGAAAAGTTATTATCAACTCAAGAAAAAAGTACGTGCAAAGCAGTGGCAGTTTAACATGGCTAGGTGGGAAATACTAGCGCGCATATGCGATGACTTCTCTGATGTGGTGCCCCTTCGTATGCACCCACATCACCCATTTACTAAAGACCGTATCATTGGTTACACAGATACTTGCCCACCTATGGGACAGCTGAAACACTTTGCAAAAGCGCTTTATCATTTCATTATTGATCCTAACCCCGCGGGGGGTTCACATCAGGATGATTTGATTTCAAGCTTCAATGCCACTTATGCTACATCTTCCCATAGTAAAGCTATCCCGTGTCATGGATTGCTGCAGTTATATCATGTTTGGACTCTTGTGGTATCTCATGTGTCTTCCCACTGTAGGGGTTCCCGTCATATCAATTTCTTTTCAGTACGTCATATTCAGTGAGAATAAGAGAATCTTCTCCTGAGTGTAGTAAAATCTCTTTTCCATCTTAGCTCTATGTTGTATGTAAGGTAGTTTTTTCTTGCGAAGGGTATGTAAGATAGTTATGAATGGAAACTTTTTCTCTTTATTTTCCTTTTGATGAAAATGGTATGCATGCAAAATACTCCAATGTATACAATACGCCCGCCTCAACGGGCGCAGCGTGCCGCCGCGCGGGATTCCCTAGTATTAAATGATGTACTAGTATGTGTTTTGCACGATAATAAATGAGACTAATATGATACCAAGTTGAGGAGGTGATTCGTCATTCTTTTCTTAAATCACAAGTTGAAGAGTAACTTGGTAGTATCATACTCCCTCCGGCCCTTTTTACTCTGCATATTGGATTTGCCGAAAATCAAACTTAGCTAAGTTTGACCAAATTTATATTAGAAATTATTAGCATCTATAATATCTAATAAATATAATATGAAAATATATTCCGAGATGAATCTAATGATATTGGTGTTGTTATGTAAATGTCAATAATTTTTTTATATAAACTTGGTCAAAGTTGGATGAGATTGACTTCAGACAAACCTAATATGCAGAGTAAAAAGGACCGGGGGAAGTACATTACTATCATATACACGATACTAGTATGTGATACTTCTCATTGTGACCAGCCTAATCTCAGGTGAGGAGGTGATTCGTCATTCTTTTCTTTGGTGGCTGTTGTGGTGGTGCTGGAGACAGGTGACGGGCGTTGGTGTCGAGCTCAGAGATGTTTTGCTATCTTTTCAGTTTTGTTATGTCGATCTTTACGTGACTTATAATTTGATCTTTATGATATGAATGAGACACATATTACCATGCAAAAAAAAAAATCCCTGCATTGATCTCCTGCACAAAAAAGGAAAAAATTCTGATGCGTATAGTATGGTTACTAATCGCCGCATACTTAAAGGTGATTTACGCATTCCTAATCAGGAGTATCTCACACGACGCATATACATGCACTGTACCATAATTGTGCGATTTGCAAATCGCATCGCAGGTTTGTCATGCTTGCATGTATCGAATGTTAGACCGGCAACCCCCTATATATACTGAGGCGAGGGACGTCTGCCATTGCCTCAGGTTACATCTAAAACTATCTCCTAATCTCATATACAGTTCGTAGAAAATACGATGGGGAGCGTGGCGTTCAAGATAGCTGTTTTATTCATTGGGTGCCTAATCGTCGTTGCACAATGTAAGTATACAGCACTATCATATTGTTTATTTTACATATATCTGCATACTGTGTACTGATGACTATATAATATTGTACATATGTAATAGGTCGTCCAGAGCCCGAGAACACCTACGAAGATGGCCATGCCAACGCGACAACACAAGTCCCGTCATTAGAGACTAAAATTATCGTGAAATGGTGTCTCCAAAGGGATTGTGAGACCAAAGGGGAACCCTACAAGTCTTGGAACAGGGAGTGCATCTGTTGCGTCACTCTGCCAGATGTACCGTGTTATCATTCCCAAGACGAGTGTCAGAAGAATTGCCAACCTATATTAGAATAAAACAGCGTGTTGATTGATTGATGCACACGTTACCTTTTCATTTGTATATGTATATCCATATGCTAATAAAGAACTAAGTTGAAATCCAATGCGGCCACTCTTGTCTTAGTCATGTTTACTAATTCGTGGCAACAGTTGAGCTCTTGATTTAGCTAGCGGGTAGTGCGCGACGACACGCCGCGCCACGTCGATTGATAAGCTATTTAGTTTTTCTTGTAATGTTTGGTAACTTGTCTTAAGACTTTATTTGTGGCAAAGTAGTTCATACAAGAAAAAGGTACGTCTGGTTGGTACATGCACAAGTGGCAAAGTAGTTCATACAAAAAAAGGTACATCTAGTTCATACAAAAAAAGTTTCATCTAGTTGGTACATGTATAAGCGATCTACAACACTTAGTGATAATGGGTACTGGATGCAAAATTGCAAAGCTCTTGTTCATCTCGGATCTGACACACAGGGACGGAGCTGCCTTGTAAGGATTGGGGTCAATTGGCCCCAATGGAATCAGCAAACCCTTTAGAAACTAAGTAATAATCACCATTCATTAATAGAAGATGACTCCACTGTCATAGACATAACTCCATTAAACTTCTTTTATAGCTTCGTCCATGATTTGAGGTGTTGATCCTCAAGCTGCCATACCATCATCCCACTATAATTACCGGCACATATGCACGCCATATCGGTTGACAGGGTATTCTTTCTGTTGAAGATTTGGTAGTTCATCTTAGGATTTGATTTGCAACAAAGATACATATATGAAAACTGGAGAAAAAATTTCTGGCCCGATAAAAAGGGGTCAACTTTGTGTTTTGGCGTACACCAGTAACAACTTGAGGATATCAACCAGTGCTAAATCAACTTGTACCTACAATGCAACTAACTCTTCACTGCGCTCAGCCTTTCACTCCATCTGCCCTTCCCCCTCGACCTCCCTCCCTGAGTAGGTCATATGCACGTGTGGTACTTACCATTTAGGATTAATAAACATGTCCCCGGGATCTTCTAGTTTTTCCAAAAAGGGGCGCTTTATTACTTAAAAGATTTATGCATTATACTCGGCCTCTGCATAAGTATGATGCACACAACCAAACAAGTTCTCTCACACAAACGAAAATTCAGAAGGCGAAATACAAAGAAACATGTAGAGTCCGTATAATGCCTAAAGCGAAGGCGAGCCAATCCTAAGATCATGCTGCCACCCATGTCGGGTAAAAGTATCGCTCGCCGTATCCTCCAATCGTGTACACACCTCCGTAAACAGGTCTCGATTCTCCACACGTTATAGACAGGACCATAAACGAAGAGTCCCGGTACATCTGTAGATAACCTGTATCAGAGAAGTACTTTTACCATTATCTTCTAGTTAGCACGAATGTATACTTGCTACCTAAGTCGCCTCCAACATCCAACTCTCTTGGGGCATGGCATGAACACCCATGTTAAAAGAGGAAGTATATATAAGACTGTGTAACACTTTATGAGATATGGCATGACATACACGAAAAAAGAGCAAAACTGTGAATAGACATTTAACATTTATCTTTACCAGTTTTTATTTACAATGGCAAGTAAAAAAAATTGTGTACATGACTGGTTCTATAAAAGCCCATGTCTGAAAATCCTATAAGATCAACTCTACTTTTATTAACAAAGCTTATATGCCATGAAGAAATCAACCACAACTATCAGCATATAAACATGAATTTAGAAAAAAACAAAAATTTGAAGATGACGTGTGTTAAATTTTCATATATTGTGTGAGCTTTGCCTAAAGTTGTGCCCTTATTTTTCATATATTGTGTGAGCTTTGCCTAAATCTATGCCCTTCGCCCAGATCCAGTCAATCTAGGTTTGGAATTGTCGGAGTGGCTGGCTTCCATCTGAGTTTGCCCAATTCCATGGAGTAGCTCGGGGTGTTCTGGGTTGGAAAGGAGGCTCTTTTCCTTCCCTTCCTTCCGGTGGAAGGCGGCCTAAAGTCTAGTGGGGGCGCGGACTCAAACTGTGGATGCCGGGGGCATCGACCCTTAATGGTGAAGCCAGATAAGATCTACTCCCTCCGTTCCTAAATATTTGTCTTTTTAGAGGTTTCAAATGAATTACTACATAAGGATGTATATGGACATATTTTAGAGTATACATTCATTCATTTTGCTCTGTATGTAGTCACTTGTTGAAATCTCTAGAAAGACAAATATTTAGGAACGTAGGAAGTATAGAACATGGTCAACTCAAATTATTGTTGGGACAATTCAATAGGGCTAAATCTTGCCTCAATAGTGATAATCCTTGCAATTCTCTATTACCAGGTCTACAGAGAAGGCCATTATCATGGACTATGATTTAAGTTCAGGCTGTGTTGTGTTTTGTGTTCTCTAATTTGACTTGCATACATGTTCCACAAAGCATATGATTTAACACTAGTAGAAAACAGGGCTTTGGTTCGGGCCTGGCCAGCCCATTAGTCCCGGTTCATTCATGAACCGGGACCTATGGGGGGCATTCGTCCCGGTTCGTGAGCCCAGGGGGCCGGCCGGGGCCTCGTGGGCATTGGTCCCGGTTCGTCTGGACCCATTTGTCCCGGTTCTAGGCACGAACCGGGACCAATGGTCCTCGCTCCTGGCCCATATACATTGGTCCCGGTTCATGCATAGAACCGGGACAAAAGGGGTAGCTTTAGTCCTGGTTCCGGCCATGAACCGGGACAAATGAGTTGCCTATATATACCCCATCGCCGCAGCAGAGCACTCCATAGTGCTCTATTTTTTCTGGCCGGCGAGGGAGGGCATTTAGGTGCTCTAGCTCACCTCCTATGCACATGAGGTGTTCGATGAAATGTCCGAGCCACACTAGTTAATCTTTCTCCTCTCGAAACTCGACCTCCGAGCTCCATTTCCCCCGAGATTTGTCTAGGTTTAGCGGTCCGTCACGTTCCGTCCCCATCTTCACCGCCGTTGATCGCCCACGCCTATCTCGTCGTCGGCACCACCGTGGTGAGCCTCTTGTTCTTATCTTCTTTCTGAAACAAAAAAATCTTACTTCAAATAGATACTTGTCTAATTTTCTTACTTTTATTATTCCTTGTTATTATATAGTGCGATGGTTTTGGTATCCGCCCCCGTCGGCCCTCGTCCTGTCTATGATTCGGATGTGGTATATATTATCTTTTTATAACTATTTGGTTCATTTATTGTTTATGACAATTATGCCGACCAACGTGACATAGATTTTATTTATCTAGGAGGTGGTTGAACCGGAAATTCCAACCGACCCTATTGTCGAGAGGTTAAATTTAGTTGAAGAAGAAAACAATTACTTGAAGAAAAAAATAAAAAAAATTGAGGAGGAGAAGATGATATTGGAGTTGCATGTTGCGGATGTCGTCGATGATCACAAGATCAAGATGGATGCAATGCGGTTGAAGATTAGAAAGATTAGAAAATATGCCATTCATACCGACGCTTGGTATCATTATGCCGTTAGATCAATTGTTACCTTGTTTGCGGTTATGATCGCATTTTTTGTTGCATTGAAATGTTTTACATAATTTCAATGTATGGTTTAATTAGATGCTCTGGAGAGCTATATGTTGTTCAATGAAAACTATGTATGTACTTTGGTTTTAATGTGATGATGAACTTCTATTAATTTGGTTACTTATATATTCATGATGTTGCCTTTGATCGAAGAAAAAGTGAAGACTTTCTTTCCACAACTATTATGATGATGCCTTTGATCTAGAATATCACTGCAGTTACATGTGAAGAAATGAAATGCCTGTTGTAACAGACGAGTTTCCGTATGAAACCCTGATACTTCGGAAGAGATTGTCCGTTTTGTACATGAAGTGCATCCAGTTTTTGCCGTAACCCTCTCTAATTTATTGCACATGCTATGTGGATGAAATGATGATACCATGCCAACTTTCAACCTTTTCAGAGTTCATTTGAAATGCTTTTCAATTTCAGGGTCATTTAGCTCAAAACAATCAATAAATGCATGAAAAATAACAAATGAAGTCAGTAAGGGTTGAAAATTGATGATGTGGCTTTGAATGGTGCATTTTGAACACAGAAAAAGTCTGGAGTTCAAATAAGTTCAAAAAAATGAAATCCCTTTGTAACAGATGAGTTTCCGTATGAAACCCTGATACTTCGAAAGAGATTGTCCGTTTTGTACATGAAGTGCATCCAGTTTCTGCCGTAACCCTCTCTACTTTCTTGCACATGCTATCTGGATGAAATGATGATACCATGCCAACTTTCAACCTTTTCAGAGTTCATTTGATATGCTTTTCAATTTCAGGGTCATTTAGCTCAAAACAATCAATAAATGCATGAAAAATAACAAATGAAGTCGGAAAGGGTTGAAAATTGATGATGTGGCTTTGAATGGTGTATTTTGAACACATAAAAAGTCTGAGTTCAAATAAGTTAAAAAAAATAAAATCCCTTTGTAACAGATGAGTTTCCGTATGAAACCCTGATACTTCGAAAGAGATTGTCCGTTTTGTACATGAAGTGCATCCAGTTTTTGCTGTAACCCTCTCTACTTTCTTGCACATGCTATGTGGATGAAATGATGATACCATGCCAACTTTCAACCTTTTCAGAGTTCATTTGAAATGCTTTTCAATTTCAGGGTCTCATAGCTCAAAACAATCAGTAAATGCATGAAGAATAACAAATGAAGTCAGAAATGGTTGAAAATTGATGATGTGGCTTTGAATGGTGCATTTTGAACACAGAAAAAGTTTGGAGTTCAAATAAGTTCAAAAAAATGAAATCCCTTTGTAACAAATGAGTTTCTGTATGAAACCCTGATACTTCGAAAGAGATTGTCCGTTATGTACACGAAGTGCATCCAGTTTTTGCTGTAACCCTCTCCACCTTTTTGCACATGCTATGTGGGTGAAATTATGATACCATGCCAACTTTCAACCTTTTCAGAGTTCATTTGAAATGCTTTTCAATTTCAGGGTCTTATAGCTCACAAAAATCAGTAAATGCATGAAGAATAACAAATGAAGTCAGAAAGGGTTGAAAATTGATGATGTGGCTTTGAATGGTGCATTTTGAGCACTCAAAAAGAGAGGTGCAATGCTCACGTTGCTTAGCTTCAAGCCTTGAGGAAATAGTGTAGACTGCACGGAGCTATGTGTAGTATTCGTCCGAAACCCTGATAGCTCCGTGCAGTCTACACCACTTCCTCAAGGCCTGAAGCTAAGCAACATGCAGGTGAGCATTGCGCCTCTCCTTCATCGTCTCTGCACTAAGGTCTTATAAACCGTTGCGAGTGCCTCTCGCTAGACGAGGTGGGACTAAAAAACAGCTGCAGAGAGAATGAACTAAAAAACTCTATTACCGGTTCATGCCACGAACCGGTACGAAAGGTGCTCGTGGGGAGCCTTAGAACCGATACTAAATGAAATACCTTTGTAACAGCCTTAGAACCGGTACTAAAGGAATCAACTAAAAAGCTTTTATAAACCTCTAGTATTATTGAAACTGAAATTATAAAAATTTTATGCAACTAAAATTATCAAAGTATTTTCTGTTCAAAACATTATAAGCAAAAATAAAATAAAATAAATAAGTAGAAACAAAATAAAATAAATAAAGCCTTAGAACCGGTACTAAAGGAATCAACTAAAAAGCTTTTATAGACCTCTAGTATTATTGAAACTAAAATTATATAAATTTTATGCAACTAAAATTATAAAAGTATTTTCTTTTCAAAACATTATAAGCAAAAATAAAATAAAATAAATAAGTAGAAACAAAATAAAATAAATAAGTAGAAACAAAGTAAAATAAATAAGTAGAAACAAAATAAACTTTAATAAATAAGTAGAAACAAAATAAAATAAAATAAAATACAACAGTAAGTATTTTGTTGTAAGTAGAAACAAAATAAAATAAATAAAGCAACAAAGAAAACAAAAAAAGTGCCACCTACTGGGCCACCACGGCCAGAATACGACTAGAAACCTAATCATGGGCCAGGATTCAGGCCCGCAATAGGCCCAGTAGGCCCACAGGCACACAGTGACAGGTTAGGCCCGAAAGCCTGCTATTTAGAGGAGCTCGAGAGGGTAGGCGCAAAAGCGCTTATAAACCACTCTCGAGCTCCCTCAGCTAGCGAGGTGGGACTAAACTTTTGACGCGGACAACACAAGGCCTTTGGTCCCGGTTGATGACACCGACCGGGACTAAAGGGGTGCATTGGTATCGGTTTGTGGCACCAATTGGGACCAATGCCCTCCCTTTAGTCCCGGTTGGTGCCAACAACCGGGACCAAAGGTCTCTGCTTCCCGCCCTTTCGGCTGCTGAAAAGAGACCTTTGGTCCCGGTTGGTGGCACTGCTACGTCTTGAGCTTGCGTTGGTTTTCCCCGAAGAGCAGAGGATGATGCAGCACAGTAGCGTAAGTATTTCCCTTAGTTTTTGAGAACCAAGGTATCAATCTAGTAGGAGGCCACGACAAGTCCCTCGTACCTGCACAAAACGATAGCTACTCGCAACCAACGCGATTAGGGGTTGTCAATCCTTCACGGTCACTTAGAGTGAGATCGATAGAGATAATATTTTTGGTATTTTGGTATATAGATGCAAAGTGAAAAGTAAAAGGCAAAGTAAAAACAAAGCAAGTATAAAAGTGATGGAGATTGATATGATGAGAATAGACCCGGGGCCATAGGTTTCACTAGTGGCTTCTCTCAAGAGCATAAGTATTCTACTGATGGGTTAAAAATTACTGTTGAGCAATTGATGAATTGAGCATAGTTATGAGGTTATCTAGGTATGATCATGTATATAGGCATCACGTCCGAGACAAGTAGATCGAAACGATTCTGCATCTACTACTATTACTCCACTCATCGACCGCTATCCAGCATGCATCTAGAGTATTAAGTTAAAACAGAGAAACGCCTTAAGCAAGATGACATGATGTAGAGGAATAAATTCATGCAATATGATAAATACCCCATCTTGTTATCCTTGATGGCGACAATACAATACGTGCCTTGCAACCCCTTCTGTCACTGGGTAAGGACAACACAAGATTGAACCCAAAGCCATGCACTTCTCCCATTGCAAGAACTACCAATCTAGTTGGCCAAACCAAACGGATAATTCGAAGAGACTTGCAAAGATAACTCAATCATACATAAAAGAATTCAGAAAAGATTCAAATATTATTCATAGATAAGCTGGATCATAAACCCACAATTCATCGATCTCAACAAACACACCGCAAAAAGAAGATTACATCGAATAGATCTCCACGAGAGAGGGGGAGAACATTGTATTGAGATCCAAAAAGAGAGAAGACGCCATCTAGCTACTAGCTATGGACCCGAAGGTCTGAAGTAACTACTCACACTTCATCGGAGAGGCTATGGTGTTGATGTAGAAGCCCTCCATGGTGGATGCCCCCTCCGTGAGCTCCTAACAGGCCCCAAGATGGGATCTCGTGGATCTGAGGAAGTTGCGGCGGTGGAATTAGGTTTTTGGCTCCTGTTCTGATTGTTTGGGGGTACGTAGGTATATATAGGAGGAAGGAGTACGTCGGTGGAGCTTCGAGGGGCCCACGAGGCAGGGGACGCGCCCTAGGGGGGGGCCCACCCTCGTGACCGCCTCTCTGGTTTCTTGGCGTAGGGTCCAAGTCTCCTGGATCACGTTCGGTGAGAAAATCACGTTTCCAAAGGTTTCATTCCGTTTGGACTCCGTTTGATATTCTGTTTCTTCGAAATACTGAAAAAGGCAAAAAACAGCAATTCTGGGCTGGGCCTCCGGTTAATAGGTTAGTCCCAAAAGTAATATAAAAGTGGAAAATAAAGCCCATTATAGTCCAAAACAATAGAGAAAGTAGCATGGAGCAATAAAAAATTATACATACGTTGGAGACGTATCAGGCATCCCCAAGCTTAATTCCTGCTCGTCCTCGAGTAGGTAAATGATAAAAGAGAATTTTTGATGCGGAGTGATACTTTGGCATAATTTCAATGCAAATCTTCTTAATCATGGTATGAATATTCAGATCCGAAAGATTCAAGACAAAAGTTCATATTGACATTAAAATAATAATACTTCAAGCATGCTAAGAAAGCAATTATGTCTTCTCAAAATAACATGGCCAAAGAAAGTTATCCCTACAAAATCATATAGTCTGGCTATGCTCCATCTTCCCCACACAAAGTATTTAAATCATGCACAACCCCGATGACAAGCCAAGCAATTGTTTCATACTTTAACATTTTCAAAACTTTTTCAATCTTCACGCAATACATGAGCGTGAGCCATGGATATAGCACTATATGTGGAATAGAATGGTGGTTGTGGAGATGACAAAAAGAGGGAAGATAGTATCACATCAACTAGGCGTATCAACGGGCTATGGATATGCCCATCAATAGATATCAATGTGAGTGAATAGGGATTGCCATGCAACGGATGCACTAGAGCTATAAGTATATGAAAGCTCAACAAAAGAAACTAAGTGGGTGTGCATCCAACTCGCTTGCTCATGAAGACCTAGGGCATTTGAGTAAGCCTATCATTGGAATATACAAGCCAAGTTCTATAATGAAAAATTCCCACTAGTATATGAAAGTGATAAAATGAGAGACTCTCTATCATGAAGATCATGGTGCTACTTTGAAGCACAAGTGTGGTAAAAGGATAGTAACGTTGTCCCTTCTCTCTTTTTCTCTCATTTTTTTATTTTTTTTATTTGGGCCTTTTCTCTTTTTTTATGGCCTCTTTTTTTTTCGTCCGGAGTCTCATCCCGACTTGTGGGGGAATCATAGTCTCCATCATCCTTTCCTGACTTGGGACAATGCTCTAATAATGATGATCATCACACTTTTATTTTTCTTACAACTCAACAATTACAACTCGATACTTAAAACAAAATATGACTATATGGATGCCTCCGGCGGTGTTCTGGGATATGCAATGAAATATGAGTGACATGTATGAAAGAATTATGAACGGTGGCTTTGCCACAAATACGATGTCAACTACACGATCATGCTAGCAATATGACAATGATGGAGCGTGTCATAATAAACGGAATGGTGGAAAGTTGCATGGCAATATATCTCGGAATGGCTATGGAAATGCCATGATAGGTAGGTATGGTGGCTGTTTTGAGGAAGGTATATGGTGGGTGTATGATACCGGCGAAAGGTGCACGGTATTAGAGAGGCTAGCAATGGTTGAAGGATGGGAAAAAGTGCGTATAATCCATGTACTCAACATTAGTCATAAAGAACTCATATACTTATTGCAAAAATCTACAAGTTATCAAAGCAAGGTATTACGCGCATGCTCCTAGGGGGATAGATTGGTAGGAAAAGACCATCGCTCGTCCCCGACCGCCACTCATAAGGAAGACAATCAATAAATAAATCATGCTCCGAGTTCATCACATAACGGTTCACCATACGTGCATGCTACGGGAATCACAAACTTCAACACAAGTATTCTTTAAATTCACAACCACTCAACTAGCATGACTCTAATATCATCATCTTCATATCTCAAAACAATTATCAAGCATCAAACTTATCTTAGTGTTCAATGCACTGAAAAGAAAGTTTCACATATCTTGAATACCAAGTATATTAACATTAAGCAAATTACCATGCTATTAACGACTCTCAAAATAATCTAAGTGAAGCATGAGAGATCAATTTTCTTTAAAACAAATCCACCACCATTCTCTAAAAGATCTAAGTGAAGCACTAGAGAAAAAATTATCACGCTCAAAAGATATAAGTGAAGCACTATGAGCAAAACTATCAAGCTCAAAAGATATAAGTGAAGCACTATGAGCAAAACTATCAAGCTCAAAAGATATAAGTGAAGCACATAGAGTATTCTATCAAATTCCAATTCATGTATGGCTCTCTCAAAATGTGTGTACAGCAAGGATGATTGTGGTAAACTAACAAGCAAAGACGCAAATAATACAAGACGCTCCAAGCAAAACACATATCATGTGGTGAATCAAAATATAGCTCCAAGTAAATTACCGATGGAAGTGGACGAAAGAGGGGATGCCTTCCGGGGCATCCCTAAGCTTTGACTTTTTGCTGTCCTTGTATTATCTTGGGGGTGCCATGGGAATCCCCAAGCTTAGGCTCTTGCCACTCCTTGTTCCATAATCCATCAAAAGAATTCACCCAAAACTTGAAAACTTCACAACACAAAACTCAATAGAAATCTCGTGAGCTCCGTTAGAGAAAGAAAACAAAAGACTACTTTAAGGTACTGTAATGAACTCATTCTTTATTTATATTGGTGTTAAACCTACTGTATTCCAACTTCTCTATGGATCATAAACTATTTTACTAGCCACAGATTCATCAAAATAAGCAAACAACACACGCAAAACATAATCTGTCAAAAACAGAACAGTCTGTAGTAATCTGTAACTAACGCAAACTTCTAGAACTCAAACAATTCTACCAAAACTAGACGACCTGGAAAATTTGTTTATTGATCAGTAGCAATTGGAATCAATATTTTATCACGTTCTGGTGATTTTTAACAATTCGGGCACTGAGCACAAAGTTTCTGGAAATTACAGCAAGATCAAATAACTATCATCCAAGAAGATCCAATAGGTTTAACTTGGCACAAACACTAATTAAAAGATAAAACCACATCTAAAAAGAGGCTAGATGGATTATTTATTCCTAAACAGAATCAAAAACAAAAAAACTAAAAATAAAATTGGGTTGCCTCCCAACAAGCGCTATCGTTTAACGCCCCTAGCTAGGCATAAAAGCAAGGATAGATCTAGGTATTGCCATCTTTGATAGGCAATCCATAAGTGGCTCTCATAATAGATTCATATGGTAATTTTATTTTCTTTCTAGGGAAGTGTTCCATGCCTTTCTTTAATGGAAATTGGAATCTAATATTCCCTTCCTTCATATCAATAATTGCACCAATCGTTCTAAGGAAAGGTCTACCAAGAATAATAGGACATGAAGGATTGCAATCTATATCAAGAACGATAAAATCTATGGGCACATAGTTCCTATTTGCAACAATAAGAACATCATTAATTCTTCCAATAGAATTTTTAATAGTGGAATCCGCAAGATGCAAGTTTAGTGAGCAATCATCAAAATCACGGAAATCTAGCAAATCACACAAAGTTTTGGGAATAGTAGAGACACTAGCACCCAAATCACACAAAGCATTAAACTCATGATCTTTGATTTTAATTTTGATAGTAGGTTCCCACTCATCATAGAGTTTCCTAGGAATAGAAACTTTCAACTCAAGTTTTTCTTCATAAGATTGCATCAAGGCATCAACAGAGTGTTCGGTAAAGGCCTTATTTTGACTATAGGCATGAGGAGAATTTAGCACGGTTTGCAACAAGAAAATACAATCAATTAAATAGAAACTTTCATAATTAAATTCCTTGAGATCCAATATAGTGGGTTTAGCAACATCTAGATTTTTATTTCTTTCAATCCCACTTTTATCAATTTCATCATCAAGATCTAAAAACTCCGAATTCTTAGAACGCCTTCTAGGTAAAGGAAGATCATATTCAGTTTCATCAAGATTCATATTGCAAAACAAAGATTTAATAGGGGACGCATCAATAACTTTTAGATCTTCATCTTGATTTTCATAAGAATTAGAAGAACACGCTTTAATAAATGCATCTTTGGAAGCACGCATCCTAGCGGTTCTTTCTTTGCACTCATCAATGGAAATTCTCATAGCTTTGAGAGACTCATTGATATCATGCTTAGGAGGAATAGATCTAAGCTTTAAAGAATCAACCTCAAGAGAAATTCTATCAACGTTCCTAGCCAAATCATCAACTTTAAGCAATTTCTCTTCAAGCAAAGCATTAAAATTCTTTTGTGAATTCATAAACTCTTTAACACTACTCTCAAATTCAGAGGGCATCTTATTAAAATTTCCATAAGAGTTGTTGTAGGAATTTCCGTAATTATTAGAAGGATTACTAGGATAAGGCCTAGGATTAAAATTCCCTCTATACGCGTTGTTACCGAAACTATTCCTACCAACAAAATTCACATCCATAGATTCATTATTATTCTCATTCAAGGTAGACAAAGGCATATCATTAGGATCAGAAGAAACACTTTTAGTAGCAAATAATTTCATAAGTTCATCCATCTTTCCACTCAAAACATTGATTTCTTCTATAGCATGCACTTTTTTATTAGTAGATCTTTCAGTATGCCATTGAGAATAATTAACCATAATGTTATCTAGGAGTTTAGTAGCATCTCCTAAAGTGATTTCCATAAAAGTGCCTCCCGCGGCCGAATCTAAAAGATTTCTAGAAGCAAAATTCAATCCGGCATAATTTTTTTGTATAATCATCCACAAATTCAAACCATGAGTAGGACAATTACGTATCATTAATTTCATTCTCTCCTAAACTTGTGCAACATGTTCATGATCAAGTTGCTTAAAATTCATAATATCGTTTCTAAAAGAGATAATCTTAGCGGGAGGAAAATACTTAGAGATAAAAGCATCTTTACACTTGTTTCAAGAATCAATACTATTTTTAGGCAAAGATGAAAACCACGCTTTAGCACGATCCCTAAGCGAAAAAGGAAATAGCTTCAACTTAAAGACATCATTATCGACATCTTTTTTCTTTTGCATATCACATAAATAAACGAAGCTATTCAGATGAGTAGCGGCATCTTCACTAGGAAGGCCGGCGAATTGATCTTTCATAACAAGATTCAACAAAGCAGTATTGATTTCACAAGATTCAGTATTGGCAAGAGGAGCAATCGGAGTGCTAAGGAAATCATTATTATTGGTATTGGTGAAGTCACACAATTTGGTAGCATCTTGAGCCATTGCGACAAACAAGCAATCCAACACACGAGCAAACAAACGGACAAGGAAAAGGCAACGGGAAAAAGAGGAGGAGATTGGAAAAGAGAGGGCGAATAAAACGGCAAGGGTGAAGTGGGGGAGAGGAAAACGATAGGCAAATGGCAAATAATGTAATGCGAGAGATAGGGATTGTGATGGGTACTTGGTATGTTGACTTTTGCGTAGACTCCCCGGCAACGGCGCCAGAAATCCTTCTTGCTACGTCTTGAGCTTGCGTTGGTTTTCCCCGAAGAGGAGAGGATGATGCAACATAGTAGCGTAAGTATTTCCCTCAGTTTTTGAGAACCAAGGTATCAATCCAGTAGGAGGCCACGCACAAGTCCCTCGTACCTGCACAAAACGATAGCTACTCGCAACCAACGCGATTAGGGGTTGTCAATCCCTTCACGGTCACTTACGAGAGTGAGATCTGATAGAGATAATATTTTTGGTATTTTTGGTATATAGATGCAAAGTGAAAAGTAAAAGGCAAAGTAAAAACAAAGCAAGTATAAAAGTGATGGAGATTGATATGATGAGAATAGACCCGGGGGCCATAGGTTTCACTAGTGGCTTCTCTCAAGAGCATAAGTATTCTACGATGGGTGAAAAAATTACTGTTGAGCAATTGACAGAATTGAGCATAGTTATGAGGTTATCTAGGCATGATCATGTATATAGGCATCACGTCCGAGACAAGTAGATCGAAATGACTCTGCATCTACTACTATTACTCCACTCATCGACCCCTATCCAGCATGCATCTAGAGTATTAAGTTAAAACAGAGTAACGCCTTAAGCAAGATGACATGATGTAGAGGAATAAATTCATGCAATATGATAAATACCCCATCTTGTTATCCTCGATGGCAACAATACAATGCGTGCCTTGCAACCCCTTCTATCACTGGGTAAGGACACCGCAAGATTGAACCCAAAGCCATGCACTTCTCCCATTGCAAGAACTACCAATCTAGTTGGCCAAACCAAACGGATAATTCGAAGAGACTTGCAAAGATAACTCAATCATACATAAAATAATTCAGTGAAGATTCAAATATTATTCATAGATAAGCTGGATCATAAACCCACAATTCATCGATCTCGACAAACACACCGCAAAAACAAGATTACATCGAATAGATCTCCACGAGAGAGGGGGAGAACATTGTATTGAGATCCAAAAAGCGAGAAGAAGCCATCTAGCTACTAGCTATGGACCCGAAGGTCTGAAGTAAACTACTCACACTTCATCGGAGAGGCTATGGTGTTGATGTAGAAGCCCTTCGTGGTGGATGCCCCCTCCGGCGGAGCTCCAGAACAGGCCCCAAGATGGGATCTCGTGGATACAGGAAGTTGCGGCGGTGGAATTAGGTTTTTGGCTCCTGTTCTGATCGTTTGTGGGTACGTAGGTATATATAGGAGGAAGGAGTACGTCGGTGGAGCTTCGAGGGGCCCAGGAGGCAGGGGGCGTGCCCTAGGTGGGGGGCGCCCCCACCCTCGTGACCGCCTCTCTGGTTCCTTGGCGTAGGGTCCAAGTCTCCTGGATCACGTTCAGTGAGAAAATCACGTTTCCAAAGGTTTCATTCCATTTGGACTCCGTTTGATATTCTATTTGTTCGAAATACTGAAAAAGGCAAAAAACAGCAATTCTGGGCTGGGCCTCCGGTTAATAGGTTAGTCCCAAAAGTAATATAAAAGTGGAAAATAAAGCCCATTATAGTCCAAAACAATAGTTAAAGTAGCATGGAGCAATAAAACATTATAGATACGTTTGAGACGTATCAGGCACCAACTGGGACCAAAGGGGGGCATTCGTTCTGGTTTGTGCCATGAACCGGGACCAATACTCTGTGTATATAAGCCACACTTAGTAAATTTTTCAGACTTCATCTGCAGTTTGCCCCGACGACGCCGAGCACATCGACGCCGCCAGGCTGCCCCGCCGCCGCCGCCGCCCGCCCGAGCCCGCGCCTTAGCCCCCCTTCGTCGCCGTCGCCGAGCCCGCGCCCGCCCGCCCGCCGTCATTGTCGACGTCACCGCCCCGAGCCCGCGCCCTGCCCGCCACCGCCATCGTCGTCGCTGTCACCGAGCCCTCGCCTCGCCCGCCACCGCCGTTGTCATCGCCGTCACGCGCCCCGAGCCCGCCCTGCCCGCCCCGCCTCGTCGTCGGTGCTCCCGAGCCAGCGCCCTGCCCCGCCACCACCATCGTCGTCGCCGTATGTCACCACCCCAGAGCCCGCGCCCTGCCCCGCCACCGCCGTCGCCGTCGCCGTCGCCACCCACGCTGTGAGCTGCCGCCGCCCCGGCCCTCTGTCGTTTTTTTATTAGTAAAGTTTATGTATTTTTTTGTTCATATATAATGTAGATGTATGTATGTATGGATGAATGAAAATATTGATGTGATGTTTTTTCTGTTCATAGATCTTTTTATGTTCATAGAATTAGTATTTTTTTGTTCATATATAATTAATGTAGATGTATATGTATGTACCTATATATGTATGGATGGATGTATGTATATAGAAAATATTGATATTGTGATATATAGATTATTTTTTCTTTAGAATTTTTCTATAGATGATATGATGATGATGATGATATATAGAGTTCTTTGATTGTGATGATAGATGATGATGATATATATAGAGTTCTTTGATTGTATGAAAACTTTGTAAAATTTACCCCCTCCCCGATAACTTCGACATGAGGGGGGGGACGTCGGACATGCATGAGAGAGAGGCGGTCCGCTTGCCCGACCAACTATCGAGACCACCCAAACCCTAGAAAAAGAGTGTCGTCGTTGTCGATCTACCCCGGCTCTCCCCGATAACTTCGACATGAGGGGGGACGTCGGACATGCATGAGAGAGAGAGGCGGTCCGCTCGCCCGACCAACTATCGAGGCCACCCAAACCCTAGAAGAAAGAGCGTCGTTGCCGTTTCTCAACGACACCGGACGTCTACGTTTGCCACTAATATATCCATTTGTCATGTTTGAATAATAATTGCCATGTTGTAAATATTTGGAGAAACTATGGAGCACCCCCGAGACGAAGCAACATAAGCGGTGTTGGGGGACATAATCACAGCCGAAAGTGATGCCGTCTTGTCTTTTCTCAACGACACCGATGGTCTGGAAGGACAGGGTGAAGAAGTAGGCTACGGTGATCGAACAATGTAGGAGGAAGGACATGATTATGATGGCTCCGGTGACCGAATGCTGGTGGAAGAAGGACACCGTGATGACGGCTCCGGTGATGGAACGGAGTCCGGCCAGGTATATATATTAATTAAGCATGTGCTAACTATAGCTAATTGATGCATTAATTGTTTTTGGCATGTGCACATATTAACTCTCTTCTTTCTTCTTTTCTAGCCCTTCGGATCGAGCAAAACTTCGGTAACGAGACGAGGCCTGAAGAGAAAGTTGCGCCCGGATGGAAGGTACACGATCACTGAAATCGATCGCGATGGCCAACCAATTGAACACCCCCCCCGGACCAAGCAATCATTTTCTGCTCAATGCGGGGTTCTTGTTAGGGACATGATCCCGATCAGCATCGAGCAATGGTTTAAGCCTAAGGACGAAGACTCTGGGGTGTCTTATGTCGATGATAGGTAGAAAGCTGATCTTTGGACCGCGATGAAGGCAAATTTCACCCTACCGCCAGAGGAGGATCCAGAGAAGCCAGTTAAAGAGCCATTGATCAAGGCTCATGTTCTTAAGAAGATGGCTGAGCTATTTAGGAGGTGGAAGAATGAGCTGAAATCAACGTTTGTCGACCATGACGAGACACCAGAATTCATCGGCCGATTTGAGAAGATCAAAGATCACTGGGACGCATTTGTCGCCCAAAAGAAATCTGAGAAGGCCAAGAAGATGTCAGCGACAAACAAGATAAATGCTGCAAAGAAGAAGAATCACAATCGCACGGGGTCAGGTGGCTACTTGAAAGCCCGGCCGTTGTGGGACAAGGCTGAGAATGACTTGCTTGCACTACAAAAAAAAAGACACATCCGTGACATTTTGGGCCGAACAATTTTTTTTTCTGTCATACATATGACACTTCTATGACGATAATTGTGACAAAACCCGGTATCATCATAGATGTGGTGGGCTCCTACTTCTATGACAAAAAATCATGACAGAAAATGGGCTTTTCGTCCTGGGCGGGCCGGAGACGTAGCTGCATGACATTCTTTGGGCCGTCCATGACGGAAAAACCGTGTTAGAAGCGAGGGCGAGGAAAATTTTGGGGAGTTCCCTGTTACAGTGGGAGGCCGGGGGCCGAACGATGCGCGTTTCTCTCGTACACGACTGCTGCGTGTGCGAGGCGTTGGGCTCTAATCGAACCGAAGCGACAGACCGCAGCTACGCGTTATCGAACCCGAGCGATCGATCGATGGCTGTTAACTGAACCCGATCGAGCGATTCCGATCGATGCTGCCTCTGGGATGAACAGTGAGCGTTGCGGGGGGGGGGGGGGTTGGATGAACAGTGAGCGGTGGCGTTGCCTCTGGATGAACAGGACCCCGTGGTGTGGAGGGCTGGATGAACAGTAGATGGTGGAGGGGTGGTTTAACAATAGCCGGTGGAGTAGCGCGCGGTGGAGGCTGGATGAACAGGAGCCCGTGGAGGCTGGAGGAGGTCGACGGTGGATGAACAGTAGCTCGTGGAGGCTGGAGGAGGTCGACGGTGGAGATGAACAGTATCCCGTGGAGTCCCATTTTGAGGGACACCACACCCCTCCCGATGAACAGGACCCCCATTTCGACCGTAGCGCTCCAACACAAGTCTGTTTCGTCCGTTTTGCGGTACGCCACACCCCTCCCGATCAACAAGACCCCCGTTTCGACCGTAGGAGGTCCGTTTCCTCTGTTCTGCGGTACGCCACACCCCTCCCGATCAACAGGACCCCCGTTTCGACCGTAGGAGGTCCGTTTCCTCCGTTCTGCGGTACGCCACACCCCTCCCGATCAACAAGACCCCCATTTAGACCGTAGGAGGTCCGTTTCCTCCGTTCTGCGGTACGCCACACCCCTCCCGATCAACAGGACCCCCGTTTCAACCGTAGGAGGTCCGTTTCCTCCGTTCTGTGGTACGCCAGGCCTCGTTTCCATCGCATGTTCCGTCCAAGCCCTCCCGATGAACACGACCACGCATTCCGTTCCGACCCAGCCGGTTGGCTCCCACGCGTTCCGTTGCCTCCCGATGAACACAACGCATTCCGTTGCCTCCCCATGAACACGACAACGATGCTGTTTCTCCGTTCCGATCCAGCCATGTACACGAGCCCTGGCCGTACGTATGCGCGAGTAGGCGTTCGAGACCCCACCCGTATGTACACATATGTGGCCGTATTTTCTTTCTTGCACACTGGCCGATGTACGTACGTGTACATGCTATGTGCGCGCCTCTACTACGACACGTACGCGCCTCTACTACGACACGTGCGCACCTCTACTACGACACGTGCGCACCTCTACATCGACCAGTATATATGTACATACACGTACGCGACCAGAATGACAACGCTACGTACGCTTCGACCAGGTGGGTCCCGGCTGTCAGGCACTTCCTTGTCTGCGAAGATGTAGCTGGTGGGTCCCAACAGTCAGGGGGGCGAATCGTTTTAGTTTTTTTGCCCGGACGCACTTCCTTGCGTGCGAAGGTGTAGCTGGTGGGTCCCAGCAGTCAGGGGGAAATGTTTTTTTCACGAAATACGGTGGCCCGTCCGGTGGATCCCTGCTGTCAGGTGGAGGAATAATTATTTTGCACGTAATAAGGAGGCACTTCCTTGCGGCCGCCGTGGACCCAGCTATCAGCCTCTCCACGTACAGTACACATCCGATGGAAGCCGTTCCTTGACCACGTTGACCACGCCGCGCCGAGAGCACCAGGGCGGTGGACGACAGCGAGGCCTAGGAAGGGGACGACGCGGAGCCGGGGAAGACGCGATAGTGGATGCCCACGTGTAAGGAGTACGAGGGTTCACTGGTTCGCTGCTGTGTGAGGCTGCCGTCGCCGCAGAATAACAGGGGGTGTGGGTGAGTAGAGGGATGGCCTGGCCAGCGGTGGGAGTAGTAGGGGGCGGTGAGGCCTCCGCCGCATCGCAGCCGGCCACGAGAGGCAGGAGCACGAGCCACGACCGGCGCTGGTTTTGGCGGCTGGAGCAAGAAGACCAAAGGTTGAAGAAGCACTACGGCCATTGGATGGACATCGTACGGTCACTGGAGCTAGAATCGTGCATATTGACTAAGTTGACAAAGCCCTCCATCCCCGTCAACTTAGTAGGCCCACAAGTCAGTCTGCCTCTATACTGGGTCCCAGCTAACAGGGGGAGTATTCATTTTTTGTGCGTAATAAGGAGGCACTTCCGTGCGTGCGAAGATATAGCTGGTGGGTCCGAGCTGTCATCGGCGACAATGTTTTTTTCACGAAATACAGAGGCCCTTTCGGCGGGTCCCTGATGTCAGGTGGATGAATAATTATTTTGCGCGTAATAAGGAGGCATTTCCTTGCGTGCGGCCGTGGACCCAGCTTTCGGCCTCTCCACGTACATTCCACTTCAGATGCATGTCGGTCGTTGACCACGTTGACCAGGCCGCGCCGAGAGCACCAGGGCGGTGGACGACAGCGAGGCCTAGGAAGGGAATGACACGGAGGCAGGGAAGACTCGGCAGTTGTTTCCCACGCGGAGGGGAGTACGTACGAGGGTTTACTGGTTCGTGCCAGAGAATAACAAAAGGTGTGGGTGAGTAGAGGGATGGCTAGGCCAGCGATGGGAGTATGGTGGGGCGGTGAGGCCTGCGCGGCAGCACAGCCGGCCGCGGAAGGAGGGAGCGAGCAGTCCCTTGGCGCTTGTTTGAGCGGCTGGAGCAGAAGAGCAGAGATTGAAGAAGACGACGGCCGTTGGATGGACATCCAACGATCCTTCGCTTGTCGTCAACCTTTTTTAGGAAAGCCTCAAATCTGTGGAAAACGGCATACAACCCATCTGCCATTATTTCTAATAATTTACAGCCCATTTGCTAATTCTTAATGTTTTTTTAGCCCATATTCTTTTTGTTAGCATTACAGCCCATATTGTGGCCACGGTTAAAAAATTATACGAAAATTTTCATATTTCGGTGTGGTCCGAACTGTATTTAATCCCGAAATTTCGACTCACATTCAAACTGATTTTAAAAATAAATGTATATAAATATAAAATCCAACAAACTCTCCACGCATAAAAATTAATGTAATTTAAAATCTCGAAATAAAAAAAAGATATTTGAAACTAATTGCCGGTTTGATGTGTTTTAAAAATGTACAACCCATTTCTCATTACTGACGGGCCATTTTCTCGGCCAGCCGAATGAAAACTCTCCTCGTCTTGAAAGATTTGCAGCCCAACAGGCCTGACAAAGCGACTTACTTGGCAAATCACAAAAAAACTGGGCTGTGGCCGTGGACCCAGCTGTCAGCCTCTCCACGTACAGTACTCTTCCGATGGAATGTCGTTGAACACATTGACCACTCCGCGCTGGGAGCACCAAGGCGGTGGACGACGGCGAGGCCTAGGAAGGGGACGACACGAAGCCGGGGAAGACGCGGCAGTGGATGCCCATGCGGAGAGGAGTACGAGGGTTCACTGGTTCGGCTGCGGTGTGAGGCTACCGTCGCCGCAGGGCCTGGCTAGCGATGGGAGTTGTAGGGGGCGATGAGGCCTAAACGGCAACCCAGCCGGCCACTGGAGGCAGGAGCAGGCGGTCTCCCCAGCGCTGGTTTGGGCGGCTGGTGCAAGAAGAGCAGTGATTGAAGAAGCAGCAGGACCGTTCGATTCATATCCAACGGTTACTGCTGCCAGAATCGTTTGTTGACTAAGTTGACAAGCCCTGCGTACGCGTCAACTTAGTAGGCCAACAGGTCAGCCTCCCAACCGGTGCGCCCCAGATGTCAGTGGGAGGAATCATTTTTTTTCGCGTAATATTTTTTTAGAGCAGTTGATTGCGTGCGGCCAGGCCAGCGGAGGGAGTAGGGTGGGCCGGGGAAGCCTGCGCGGCATCAAAGCGGGCCACAAGAGGAGGGAGCAGGCAGTCCCGCCGACGCTAGTTTAGGCGGCTGGAGCAGGAAGATCAGAGATTGAAGAAGCACGTCGGCCGTTGGATGGACATCTAGGAGTCACTGCTGCTAGAATCGTGTGTTCACTGACAAAGCCTTGCGTAAACAAGTCAGCCTCGAAATCTGTGGCGTGTACAACCCATTTGCTATTATTTTTATAATTTTTACTCATTTTCTATTTCATATGGAATTTATTGCAGCCCGTTTTCCATTTTTAGAATTGCTGGCCATTTTATGGTCAGTACCAGGGTCAAAAAATTAACTAAATATGTGGGAAATTTTGAAAATTCGCAAATTTTTGCTGGGGAACGTAATATTCTTTATCCAAAAATTAATAGCCATACTAAAACAAATTTAAAAATAAATTAGTACTATGTCATGTTAAATCCAATGAAATATGTATAAGATATCAGTGAAGAACAAAAACAAAAAAAGAAACTAATATCCCATTTGCTATATTTTTTTTGGAATTTTCAACCCTTTTGATATTACTTTTAATGACATTGACCATACTCTTTGGCCAGGACGGAATGCATCCTCCTCGTCTTGAAAGATTTGCAGCCCAAGAATTGGAGAAAACAAATAGGCCTAGCTTGGGTATTCTTCAAAAGAAATCTTGGGCAACCTATTTTCCCAAAGAACTGGTGCATGAGCATTTAGCTTTATTTATTTATTTACTTATTTATGTTTAGGGGACCATGAGCATGTACCTGGGCCGGATTCATGTGAGAGCCTCCCTTCTAGTTAATTATGGGCTTCTCTATTGGGCCTTCATCAGTGGGCTGCTTGTTATCAACAAGTGGAAAATGTGTTCCGTACGAAAAATAGTATGAGCTACGTACGGTTCGGGGCACTAAGGGATCGAACCGTGCAACGACTTCCAAAACATTGTGTTTGTCGTTCTAACAACACATTTATTCAACCAACAGACGAAATATACTACTGATTGTACATTGAAAACAGCAGCAGCAGCAACCAGGACTGGTTGGTGCAACAGAAGCAGTAAGCAGGCCAGAAGAGTGAAGACGCAGCTCTCTCTTCCAAACCAAACATCAGCCATCACTACAAAAGGGCTACCAAAAAAGAACAAGTGTATGCATCAAACTAAATAAAGATCCTACTACACCAAGTGTACGCATCTAACTAATTGGCTCAGTTAGACGTTACTATTTGTTAAGCTGTGGAGATTGGCTGACGGCTTGAACCAGATGGGTGCCTGACGGGGGAAACTCCAGCCAGCAGGTCGAAGTCTGATACTTGTGACCCTCTCTCCTACTTTGGGCTGCAGAGCGTGGCGGCACATATCAGGGTATCGTGCATGCATAGACGCATGGTATGCTGTGTACACACAATTTTTCCTGACGAACGAAACCACGCTACCATCATGAACCTTGCCATCGGTTATCTCCTGGTTAATCGGATAATTCAGTCCGACAAGTAGAGAGTGTGTACCAAGGCTACTTACCAGCCTCCGGTAAAAAAATCCTGAAGGCCTAGAGAAGCTGGGATCCTGCTCAAAGACCTTGCAGTGACTGTGATTGTATTCCGCGAAACAACACGTCCGGTACGTGCGAACGATCATCAATCTTTCGCCGTCGTCTGATCAAGCCAGGAACCACCTGCAACTGCCATGCCGCTTTTCTTTGAAAGGTTCGGGATTAGGAAGGTAGGGACACCAAAGTGCCTACAACATCATATCAAGTTGGAGTCAAATAAAAAAGGGCTCTTGATTTAGTCAATCTTAAGAACAACATGTTATGAGCATGCATATTTTTTCAGTAAATGTTGACAGTAATATAAGCAAGCCATCATGATATCATAGGAAAGTAACATACTGCTGTAATAGCCGTTTGTAGCGATGACTAGAGTAGGCCAGCAATACGTCCAACCATAGAAGGAGTCGACAGCGTAAATGAAGCCCTTGTGTTCAATGGCATCAGAGAACCATGGAGGATGTATGATCTTGCGATGGACGTGCAGATTTATCCACTTACCGCAGTGACCTGTCAGATAGGCGAGACCGCGGTTGAAGAACGCAATTAGCTTGAAGTCTTTATAATTCGCAGATCTTGTGGGCACTTGGCAGATTACAACCTTGAGCAAATCAAACTTGGTATCATGTTGGCTACTGTAAGATTCCGAGTATTCTGGGCCGCGGTGCCGAAGCAGTGCAGTGTTAATCAAAGGAAGGGGGATCAATCGCCGGGTGTAGACCTACACGAGCATCCAGCTGCCGCGACCATCGACGAGCACCATCCAAGACGTGTTCATGCCGACCCAGTACATACCGTTAATGTAGTTGAGGCTGAAGGGGATCGGATCGCAGTCAAGGGGGTTGATGCTCGCCACCCTATGATCGTTATGCTACGTGACACGCCGTTTCTGAAGATCAGGCGGTATCAGCAAGCAAGGAGCTGGCTTAAAAAGCTCCGGCCCGAGGGCTTTGAGTAAACGGTACAGCCCCGACGAGCACGCAGCGAGCGACATGGTACTGAGATTGTCCACACGCGAAACAATGAGCTTGATTACCTCTGTGGGGAGCGAATTCCAGCCACTCTTTCGGCGGACGCTGCTCGGTTCTGCCACTGTTAGTGCTTGGGTTTCGGACGAGGGGGGGAGGTGCCTTAGCGGGGATGGAAGATTGGACGAGATTATGTGCGGAGAAAGATGGAGAAGCGAATATGTGCCGCGGGAAGTGGACAGGTGATGATGAATACAACATGCCGCTTGACTTACGAGACACATACCTGTAGCGTAGGGTCATATCGATGCCAGACAACTTGCTTGAGACTAGTCACAGTGGGAGTAACTTCAACAGTAACATCGAGTCCAAGTCAACAAATCTGCTTATGTGGCAGTGAGTTAATGAGGAGAGAGGTAGTTATAGTAACTTAGCTAGTTACTGTAACATCACATCTCCCAATGCAATATGAGTCTATAACCTAATAAATGAAGCTTTGCATGTTACCACACTTATGTTAGTACCCACTACAAACGTAGTAACATAGTCTAGGGATATGTGTATGTTACTAGTGTATGTTACTCACCTTTGTGGCTAGTCTGAGTGATCACAGTATTGGTACTCCCTACAGTACCTACTACAGTACTATGCCCTAGCTTGCTTGAGTAGAGTAGTAGAGTAGGACTCTGCTCTACTACTAGCACCGGAGGAGTATTATATTCTAATCTAAAATAGTTTCAAACTTCAATGCCCGAGCATGGAACGACTACGAACCATGCTCAAAGACCGTGTCTACGTGGTGTTTGGAATTATATGCAAAAAATAGCAAGATGCTCGTGCATTGCACGGCACACCATCATCACCAAATCGGCCTTTTCTCTACTCCTACCTCTATAAAAGACTCAGTTGGTGATGATGGAGGCGAGGAGGCGTGTTCAGCCGGGCGTGCAGCGGACGGCGCAGTACTATTTGATTTGTTATAAAAAACAAAGAAGAGTAGGAGTAGTAGAGATAGAGACTTAGGGAGGAGCACGAGGTTGTGGGAGATAAGGATGAACGAGGCAAGTCCTTATCTGTAAATGTGGAGAGAGGTGCGGGTATCTTTTGTAAAATTTTCATAGTTGGCTTTCTATCCGTCAGATATAGATCGGGCGATCTATATTACAAGATGGCAGGCATACCATCATCACCAACTCGGTTTTTTATAAGAGTAGATATAGATAGATAGAGACTAGGGAGTACTAGTAAGGACACCATCTACTGCTTCGTATGCTACTCCTGCGCTCCATTCAGCGGCCGCAATGTCCCCTACAGCCACTCCCTCCTGCGCTCCATTCGGTGGGCGCTGTTGAAATTTGGGAAGCGCACTCTCGCGACTGCTGGCAGCCACGACTTCACCGACGACGAGTTCTTCCCCGACCTCGACAACCTCTTCCTCAACGACATGGGCGAAAACCTCAACGCCAACGGTGCTGCTCCCGTTGCACCATATGTGTTTCTGTCCTTCCTGTTCAAAATTGTGGTAGTATTCATGTTTCTACTCTGTATCCTACTACTATGCTAGTCCACATGATTAGTTTGATCTCTGTTATAGCCGTCATGATTTATTTTGTGCTTATTCAGATTAAATCTTGTAGTAACTTGCTCATATATTCAACTGGCGCAACGTCCCCTACAGCCACTCCCGTTTCATGGACGGCCTGGTCGATGCCTCCAAGGAGCCCTTCGTCTACTGCTATGAGTGCCCGATGCTGTTTTGGGGCTCGCCGGCGGCCATGGTGCATCACCTCACGGATGCGTGCAGCGGTCACTACTGGCCCTTGGCGGAGAACATCAAGTACGAGACATGCTACCCGTTCACCATGCCGGAGTCACTGGAGGATCACCGCCGCCTGCTAGTTTCGGAGGAGGACGGCAGCGTCTTCCTCTTGATCGTGGGCACCGGCGAGGCCCGCGCAGGCCGCCGCCCCGTCTCTGTAGTGTGCGTCAGGGGCGACGCCGCTGACGCTGACACTGACACGAGGCCGATGTACGGGTGCGTGCTCACTATTACTACCCCTCCGGGTCACGTGGGCGGCGAGTCTGGCCTCATCGGATGGACTTGGACTCTGCAGAGCTGGGACTTTCCCACGGATGTGGACTTGGAAAACCCATGGCATCCTTTACCCGCCGACGCGGTGCACGGGGACTCCAAGGAGGTTCACCTGGACATACGCATTATCAAGTTAAATGTTGATCATTAGTCTTCGCTCAATGTAATCCGCTGTCTACGCATGAGGATACTTCCATGCAGGATCTTGCTCTATTGGAGTATCGCGCATGAATAAAAGTGTATCCGTTTATGGTTTAGTCTAGAATCTTCCATGTATGAATTTTTACTACAGTATTGGTGAAAGACTTACGATGAACCATTTCTTACATCTCCTCTGCCCCCTTGCAAGTCATCCTGATTTAATCCCTCCATCTAGGTGTATAAGGGCATGGTTAATATTACTTAATAGTATAGCCAACTGTTGACTATAAGAAAGTGCCATGTCATCTGTAGCCAACATGTATAACAATCGATACTCAAAAACTAATTCTTAAAGATCATTTCTTGCAAAGCACAATAAGTGTTATTTCTTCACAAGTTTTGGATACAGATTGAACAGTTGAACGTTTTTGTTTGCAAAAGATACCTTTTTATCTATTTCACCCGGATGTTTGTGAGCTCTAGAGATGAAATAATATCTGAAGAAACCTATCGATACCCGTTACACATGAGATGACCCCCACATCCTTTGTCAAAACAAACAACTCCCCGATCAATGCATTTCACTATTTGGAGCAACGCACGGGCACCTTACTACTATAGATTAGTACGATGAAAAATTGAACTAACATTATATATAGTACGATAAATGCTGATGCATGTCACCTAACATTATATTATTCAAAACTATGTTCAAATATGAATCCAACGATATAGTTTTTGTTGACATGCACTAACATTTTGTTAGTTAAATCTTCAGTCAAATTCAATGGGGGACTAATAAACCACGACCGATGTAGTACAAGTGTAGAGGGCGGCGCTGCACGGGAGTCTCGTGGCGCGGCAGTAAAGCCGTCATATCACAAAACCCAACCACTCCCAGTAATAAGTGGCCTGGTAAAATAAACGGACAAGCAACCATCACATCCCTCCGTATTTTTTGCATTTCATCTCTCTGCATTTACTTTCTCCGGTTCATCTCGCACACTCGATCCCTAGCTACTACTCCTAGGGACAGTTCTTTTGGCGGCTTCCCCAGCTTTTCCCATAAGACTAGTCATAGTGGAGAGTAACAATAAGGCGCCTCACTCATTTATTTGGGCTTCTAAACTACTACTCCGTCCTGGTTTATTACTCACAGTTGTAATTTGTGCTAAATTCTGACCAAAGATTTAACTGATAAAATGTTAGTGCATGTGACATGCACTAACATTTCATTAGTTAAATTTATGATCAAAATTTGACACAGATTACAATGGGGACCAATAAACCAGGACGGAGGTAGTAGTTATGGGATTACTAATCTAGAAGCCTAAAAGAACTGGCCCCTGGTACTCCTACTAGTAGTAGTACTCAAGTTGGAATTCCAATTGCACGGCACAACTTGTTAGGCAAAAAATTCGATACAGGGTGTAGGAAGCGGTTTGGGAATTTTCATGCCTCTCCAACCAGTGAGATACTCCGTACAAAGTACGACAGAGAAATAACCACAGAGAAGGAAGCTAAAAGTAAACAATCAAACGAGCATTTTTGCATTTGTTTTGCATTGAATCGTTTCACAAGCTTGACTAGTGCTGTTTTTATACTTTTACAAAAACCGCATCGTAATGTTAAAACATGCATTTGCACGTACATAACTAATAGTAGTACTCCCTCCGTCTAGGTGTATAAGTCTTCCCTCCTTGTTGGTCACGGTGCACAACCAAAGATGACTTATTGACCTGGACGGAGGGAGTAGCACAGTCTGCAAGCATATATCGAGAGAGACGTGTAGTGCGATAGTATATAGTAAAGTTTGTGCTATATATGAACGTACTTGCAAAATGCGTACGAATACACAAGGTTTCTAAACTTTCACTTTTACATACTTAATTAAGGACGCTAAAAATTCCTGAACGTTCGGGATCTACCATTTGCGTCCCAAAACTAATGGGATCGCCTTACGAAACAAAAATTATACTCCTCCTAAAAGCCACGGCGCTCGCAGGAGTGGTTGCGGCGCGCCACGAGTGCCCTGGCGCGCGGCCGTTTCCCAACGCGCCGACATAACACCTCTTCCTCAGCCTCGCAACTCGCGAGGTGCTGATTGGCGGCTTGCCGGTGGGCGAGCGCGATCTCACCGGTGTGGTGATCCGGCGCCAACAGGTACTCCTCCTCGCTGGAAGCATGCACCCGGTCCACGTACCGCCAAGCGTAGATGAGGCGCTTGGGCCCGACTGCACTCAGGGCGTCGGCACGGGCGTCCTCCGCCACCCTCACGACCCTCGCATGAGCTTTCTGCCAAAGAGCCAATTGCCTGACTCTCGGATGCGACATAGGCCTCCAGGCAGCTTATTCCGCGGTGCGCTTCTCTTCCTCGGCCTTCTTCTCCGCCTCTATTTTGGCGCGCTCTGCTGGAGGCAAAGCCTCCCACAAGGCGACATCCATTTCTATCCAAAGCTCCTCAAGGCTGGGGGCTCAGCGGGCGGCACGGCGTTCTCCTCGTAGCGGGGAGCCAACACGTCCTCCGACGCGCGTGCTGGCGAGATTGGGAACACCGACGCGTCCACCTCGACGCATCACGACGAGGAGCGGAACACCAACGCGTCCTCCTCGACTAGTGGCGGCGAGGAATGGAACGGCGATGCATCGCGTAGCGGCGAGGAGCGGAACACCGACGCGTCCTCCTCGACTAGTGGCGGCAAGGAGCGGAACGACGACGCGTGACCGTCCGCGCGGTGCAGCGAGGGGCTCCTAGGGCTTGGGAGGGGCGATGCCATGGTGGTCGACGTGAGGGGGAGGGGGAGGAGATAGCGATGAATGTGAACGTGAGGGGGATGAGATAGCGATGTCGTGGGAGGCGCAATATTTATAGCGAGCAATGGCACACCTACATAAGATATGGATGAGTTGATCGACTTAAGCTGCAGGTCGGTTATGCCACCGACATGTGGGCGGCACCTGTTGGGCCCATATGTCAGTGACCCAATGCACCTGCAGTTAAGTAACAGCTACGTGGGCATATTTGTTGGAGTAAATTACGGGGGAGCGAAGAGGTGGAAATATTGCTGGTCACAATGGATTGGACAAGCGTGGGGGGAGGAGAGTCATGCATGCAGATTTTTTCACACGGGGTGGAGTGGTGGGACCGCCGGAGGGAGAAGGAGAGTTTGGCAGGCATATTGTTTCCACACATGGATAGGAAAAGATTTGGAGACGAACGGGCTTCCTGCAGGTATGGGGAACGGTGCATAATAAGTCACTTGCATGCCGGGCTAGGTATAGTCTCAAGTCATTAAAAACATACACGCCCCACACATGTTCATATTTCAAGGTCCACTAAATTATTGCATGCGATGATTAAGGCTGGCCATAATGGTGGTATCTTAGCTGGTATCATGCACACAGGAATAGCAAACATGCTCATGTGGCAAAAAATAAAGAAGAGAGGGGGGTTAGAGTAACTAGTGTTCATGCATGCATTGGTAAACACATTTTTTGTGAAGAACGACATCATTAGTTGAGTACTTTTTCATACTTCAAAAACTATTCCACCGCCTCTACTATCTTGCTAAGAGTTGGTGAAAATTTTGAATCAAGCCCTTTAAACTAGAAGGGAGGTAGTGGTACTCTAATAGCTAACCTTGTTGTGATGACAATATAGGACATGGCACGCACCTGGACGGAGGAACTAGTCTGCATTGTGCATTTAGGTTTTGTCTGAAGTCAATGTACCTCTACTTTCACCAGACTTATAGAAAAATTTAGTATCAACATTCACAATGTCAAATCAATATTTTTACACTCATTATAAAATGAAGTTCTTATACTCATTATAATCAGTATTATAGATATTGATATTTTTAGTATAAATTTGGTCGTGGGATTTCATTGATGCCTGTCAAAGCATGGAGGAAGCGGAGCTTAGGGCTTGCATTGCCGGTCTCTACATATGTATTTCTCTTCATAATCCTGTAATTTTAGAGACTGATTGTGCTTTTGTGGTAGCGTCTCTTGCATCAGGGGACTATGACAGGTCTGCTATGCGTGACCTGAAGATGAAAGTGTTGAGCATCTCGAAGTTGATCAACAATCTTAAATTGTCAAAGATTAGCCGTTCGGCCAATAAGGTGGCACACTTAATCGCTAAGTATAGCTTTGACAATAGATTAGATGGTATTCTTGTAAATAACGCATCACTGTGTGGTGAATATTGTATAGAATGAGTGTACTGGTGTGGCTGGTTAATTAATATAAGGTGGTGTTCAAAAAAAGTATAAATTTGGTCAAACACTTTGCAAACGGTTGACGAGAGTAAAAAGGACCAGAGGGAGTATCATGCATGCGGAGTAGGCAAAAAAAATTGCTTGTCTAAAAAAAGGCAAAAAAAATTGCTCATTTGTAGCCGGTCAAAGTCTCAAAGGGCACGACCGCGTGAGGGAGGCGAAGGCCGTGGGAGGCGCGACGGTTGACGGAATTAAGTGAAGTTACATCCACGCGCCGGCATGGCGTGCGAACAGGCAGAAGCTATACCGTCAGGCCTATGATATGGGTCTAGTAGACATGACATCTAGTGGGTCCCGCATAGTTCTCGAGAACTCTTTGGGGGCTTGCAGCCGTTTATCCACCGGGCAAGCCAGCAACCCCACGCCATTCACACACCCTACTCGTCCCCGTCTTCTACCTTACAACAGTTTGCTCCCAGTCGTCCCGTCCTTTCACATTAGTTCGCTCCCAGTTTTTTTGCGGGGTACAACAATTCAACTTCTCCTAACCCTCCTCCAAAATCCATGGCCTCCCAAATCTCCATGGTCGCCGCTGAGTACTGATGTCTACTACACAACCTTCTTCTTGTAGACGTTGTTGGGCCTCCAAGTGCAGAGGTTTGTAGGACAGTAGCAAATTTCCCTCAAGTGGATGACCTAAGGTTTATCAATCCGTGGGAGGAGTAGGATGAAGATGGTCTCTCTCAAACAACCCTGCAACCAAATAACAAAGAGTCTCTTGTGTCCCCAACACACCCAATACAATGGTAAATTGTATAGGTGCACTAGTTCGGCGAAGAGATGGTGATACAAGTGCAATATGGATGGTAGATATAGGTTTTTGTAATCTGAAAATATAAAAACAGCAAGGTAACTAATGATAAAAGTGAGCGTAAACGGTATTGCAATGCTAGGAAACAAGGCCTAGGGTTCATACTTTCACTAGTGCAAGTTCTCTCAACAATAATAACATAATTGGATCATATAACTATCCCTCAACATGCAACAAAGAGTCACTCCAAAGTCACTAATAGCGGAGAACAAAAAAAGAGATTATGGTAGGGTACGAAACCACCTCAAAGTTATTCTTTCCAATCAATCCGTTGGGCTATTCCTATAAGTGTCACAAACATCCCTAGAGTTCGTACTAGAATAACACCTTAAGATACAAATCAACCAAAACCCTAATGTCACCTAGATACTCCAATGTCACCTCAAGTATCCGTGGGTAATATTATACGATATGCATCACACAATCTCAGATTCATCTGTTCAACCAACACATAGAACCTCAAAGAGTGCCCCAAAGTTTCTACCAGAGAATCAAGACAAAAACGTGTGCCAACCCCTATGCATAAGTTCATGGGCGGAACCCGCAAGTTGATCACCAAAACGTACATCAAGTGAATCACGTGATATCCCATTGTCACCACAGATACGCACGGCAAGACATACATCAAGTGTTCTCAAATCATTAAAGACTCAATCCGATAAGATTACTTCAAAGGGAAAACTCAATCCATTACAAGAGAGTAGAGGGGGAGAAGAAACATAAGATCCAACTATAATAGCAAAGCTCACGATACATCAAGATCGTGCCAAATCAAGAACAGGAGAGAGAGAGAGAGAGATCAAACACATAGCTACTGGTACATACCCTCAGCCCTGAGGGTGAACTACTCCCTCCTCGTCATGGAGAGCGCCAGGATGATGAAGATGGCCACCGGTGAGGGTTCCCCCCTCCGGCAGGCTGCCGGAACAGGGTCCCGATTGACTTTTGGTGGCTACAGAGGCTTGCGGTGGCGGAACTCCAGATCTATTCTCGTCTTCGAAGTTTTTAGGGTATATGGATATATATAGGTGCAAGAAGTACGCCAGGGGAGCCACGAGGGGCCCACGAGGGTGGAGGGCGCACCCCCTACCTCGTGGCTTCCTCGTCTCTTTCCTGGCGTGCACTCCAAGTTTTTCCGGTAGCTTTCCTTCCAAAAATAACTTCTCCAGTTGGTTTCATTCCGTTTCGACTTCGTTTGATATTCCTTTTCTTCGAAACACTGAAACAAGGGAAAAACATGAACTGGCACTAGGCTATGGGTCAATAGGTTAGTCCCAAAAGTGATATAGAAGTGTTTAATAAAGCCCATAAACATCCAAAACAGATAATATAATAGCATGAATACTTCATAAATTATAGATACGTTGGAGACGTATCAACATCCCCAAGCTTAATTCCTGCTCGTCCTTGATTAGGTAAATGATAAAAGAAATAATTTATGAAGTATGAATGCTAGCAGGTGCATAAGTTTGATCAATGATAATTTCAATCACCTTTTCTAGCATCATTATATGTCATAACAGTAGCTCAACTCATAAAAACTTTTCATGAACAAGTAACAAACTATTCACATGTTAAAGTATAGATCATAAACCTTCTTGAAAACTAACAAACGTGTTATTAGTCATCAAACAATTAAATTCATCTTATTTCCGGAAGAGTCTATGTCAGAGCTTTAATTTAGCAAACTCCACATACTCAACTATCATTTAGTCTTTCACAATTGCTAACACTCACGCGATATTTACGGGTTCAAAGTTTTAATCAGACACATAGAAAGATAGGGGCTTATAGATTCGCCTCCCAACCTTTTACCTCGAGGGTAATGTCAACAATAATAGTTCATGATGCCTTACATCCAATTGGATATATATGTCAGAATCTTTCCAACACGAGGTGCTTGCCAAAGGATAAAATCAAAAAGGGAAAGGTGAAGATCACCATGACTCTTGCATAAAAGTAAAAGATAGGCCCTTCGCAGAGGGAAGCAAGGATTTGCAGAGGTGCCAGAGTTTGAAGCAGAAACAGAGATGAAAATAATTTTGAGAGGTATGCTTTCATTGTCAACATAACGATCAAGAACTCATAAGTATCAATGGTTAGTGTGCTGTCAATTTATCCCATTTCAGATTGGAAAATAAAGAGACGGTTTAAATAATAGTAGAATGATATGACATTGTTCATAGTTAAGACATTGCAGAATATGACATTGTGCTATAGTGGGTAGGTTCACCACACCACTGGATTACGGATGAAGAACAGAAGCATACATGCAGTGCAAAAGAAGATCACTTGCTCAGATAGTTTAATTTACATGGTATGAAGAAGGAACTTGGTTGTACAACTGAAAACTTAAATTGAGAAGGACAACCTTTTGTTTATGTACATAATAAACTTTAAACATGCAATTTGATGCAAACACCAAAAATAAACAACTGTTGCAGTCATGCCTAACCAAATATACACAACAAAGTTTGAAGGCTTGAGAAGGACAAACTTACATTACTGGTGAAGACAGGCTCTATAAAGCCCTTGTCCAAGCTGATGGGGGGGGGGGCAATTCAAGAACTTTAGCACAAAATCTTCTTCATAAGCATTGCCTTTATTCTACATTTTGTTAAGAGTAAATATATAGATGTGATAATATACGAAAAAATGGAGAATATTTAAGATAAGATGAAGAGTGATGCTACATAACCAAGTAGCTATAAATGTATGTGCAGCGATATAGGCAAAAGGCACAACCAAGAGCAATGCACAGCTAAACTTCTTCAGTACCAACCTTATGGTAAGAGTAAATATAGATTTGATGTGTAGAAAATGGAGGGCAAAGGAAAATAAGCTGCAGAGTGATGGTACATGAACAACTACCTGTCAATATAAGTACACTGATAAAGGACAACATGTACTTACAAGAACAATGCAGAGCTAAAAAAATTCATTGGCATTGAATATATTCTACACTAATGTAACCATTCATACAGATCAGATAATTTGGAGCGAACAATTGATAAGCAAGCTATCATGCATACTGCTGTCACATAATGAACCAGGTATGTACGCAAGTACAGTGATACAGGACAACAGGTACTAACAAGAGCAAAGCAGCGGGCAGCTGTAGCGACATGACCTCAGACGGTCAAGTCTCTGTGTATTTGTGCCATCCCTGGATCAGTATGCTGGCACACACAGTACATCAATGTATATATCAAAGTGCAATCACATGTATAAATAACGTAAATCTGATATATACCTCATATGTCTCAATGAAACAACAACGGGTGTGGAGTCCCATCAACGCCATCGGCAGGTTGAGTGTAGACCGTAACCTCAGATCGTAACTCTTACTCGTCGAGGAAATATCTGCAACATGATACGTTGTAGCCATGTAGGTCAGTACATTGAATGTACCGGCAAGATCACAACATGAGAAAACAGATGATAAACTATACTATATGCAGTATGGCTTTGTGGCTCTGAATCTGAGTTTTGTTTGCGTAAAAGCTGGTTTTATTTTCCCTACATCAAAGGAATAAATGAAGTCTGTACTATGGAGTTTTCTATCATGACATGGTTCCGCCAACCGATGTCTCATAGCCCAAAATCATCATAAGTTGCCCACAATTAAGTTATCAATCCGTTGTTGAGAGTTCCGAGATAGATCCAAGTCCAGAGGCTCAAATTGTCCGTAATCGGGACACGGCTAATCGATTAGGTTTTAACCTCCGCAGAGGTTTGTACACTTTACCCGCAAGAATCGATCCTCTCTTTACTTTCTCGCACTTCGTGGTGTTTGAGAACAAGATGACCAAACATGGTCTTCCAAGAGTTCCCCGACCACCGTCGGTGCTCATTCAATCCTACCGTAGTTCTACATCTGCTAGCACCGCCCCAGCAGAGTCACAACTAAGGTCAACCAAGCCAGAGCCCATAGTGACTTGCGGTTGCAGGTAAGCTTCGGGCATGAAGTATTCTTCCGTCTCTTTGAGTCTGGGTGAAGCTTTCCGCAAGATGTCATGGCGCTTCTCCATGCATCCCGCCAACCACTAGTTTCTCCAGGTGCCCACAACCGCCCTTCACCCAAGAGTGTGTATTGAATTCTTGTCTCGAGTCTTGAAGTCTTGAGGCCTTGAAGATGCAGTCCTTGCATATTCCATCATGGAGTTGTCGCCATTGACGAGATCCTCCATTCTCACACCACTCCCGAGCACTCATACCAACCCCGTCTACTATAGCGTAGCATTAAAATAAATAGCGCCCCGGCTTGGTAACAGGTGATGGGTTCCTACCTCATGCATACTACTCAACTACAAGGATTCAATATCACTATGGAGGGATTGTTGCAAAGATGACACTAGATGCAATAAAACACATAGGTATGAAAACATGGTCAAAGTGAACTTGCTCGGTAAGTTGATGAAGATAACAACACTCTCGAATAATGACTTGGTAGAACTATTTGTCACTCCGCTGAAAATCTATATAGTCAAACATAGCATTCATATAAGCAAACATCCTAGCAAACAATTCTAACACTCATAATAAAACCAACAAATAAAATGCAAATCAAGGGACACCAAATAAAAACAAAGGAAAACTACACAACAAAACTACTAAAGAAAATTCTAAGACATAACCCAAAATAGCTTTGTCCTAAGTAAAATTTAACAACAAAGAAAATACCAATATAATAAATAAACAGAAAAGAAAATATAAAACAACTAATTTTAACAGAAAGTATTTTTCATAAACTTTTAATAGCAAAAAGAAACAAATAAAAAGCTTTTATGAAACACTAACTATGACCTAAACAAGTTTTCATACAAAACTAAGAAAACAAATTTTAAAATAAAACAAAATTTTCTTTGGTTTACTAACAGAAACAAAACTAAATTTGTCAAAAGTGACAAAAATAAATAATTTAAAACTAATAAAAACAATAAAGAAAAGACTAAAGCAAAGCTATAACTAAAACAGTACTATTTTGCTAAAAACCTAATTTAAAAATAAAGTAAAAATAAAAAGTATATGCTACTGGATAGACAAAACCATAATAAAACAGTAGCAAAAAGAATAAATCAAAATACTTTGTAAAACTCAAAATATGACCAAATTAGTGATTTGAACAAATTTCATCAATTCAAATCTAAGCTATTCAAATTTGAAACCTAAGTACACAAATAGAAACTTAAGCAAATTTGTGACACAATGCAAAAAGAATCACTCAATTTGGATTAAAACCTAAAAGTTATAAGCAATGTAAAAACAGAACTATTCTGATTTTAAAACAGAAACGAGAAAAAAAACGGGCAGGTGCTACGTGGCTCATCGCATCGGGCTAAACCGTGAGCGATCGAACTAAACAACGCCGGCGTTATTTAACAAAACCGTGCATGCACGTAATAAAAAAACCGAGGAACTGGTTCGAACTAAACCGACTTAATCAGAATTAAACCGATCTACAAAAAAAACAACGTACCTATTCGATCTAATCTAATCAGGGCCGTTGAAACTAGATCGGATGGATGAGAAGGGAGAGGGAGCTCACCGCGGTGGTGGTCGACGGCGAGCGCGTCGGGCGACGATGGTGGCGGCGCTCCGGTGATCTTCGGCGTCGGTGGGGTGGCCAGGGAGATGAAGCGGGCGGCAGCGAGTCCAGCGGTGGTCGTGGCGTCGGTGGACGTGGTCGAAGATGGTCGGCGGCGAGCTCGAGGCGGCGGTGGCATTCGGGTGGTCGGCGGCGGTGGCGTTCCAAGGGCGCAGGAGCTCGGGCGAGTCCTCGGTGAGGTGCGGTGGACGGTGTTGAGGCGATTGGTGGAGGTGGTGGGGCTCGGGGAAGACGGAGGGAGCGGCTAGAGCGACAATGGTGCGGTGGCGGAGGCGGAGCTCCGGTGAGAAATGGCGGCGGGCGGAGAGGGGTTCGGGGGTCGGGAAGGGGCGGAACGGGGTGAGGGGAGGGGTATTTATAGGGGCGGGGTCGACTTGGAGGAGGGGGCGGATCGTGGATGCGATCCCGAGGATCACGGGATACGGCGGCGGCGCGGGCATTGCTCCAGACGGGCATGCCGTGGGCGAGAGGTAAGGGAAAGGGTCGGGCCCGGCGGTCAGTGAGAGAGGGAGAGAGGAGAGCGAGCGGGCGACCGAGAGGGAGAGGGTTCGGGCGTCGGGCGCTGGGGTAGGCGGCTCGGTTGCTGGTGGGCTGCGGCTCGGCGCTGGCTGGGCCGAGGAAAGGGAGAGGGGGAGATGGGCCTCCGGGGCTTCGGGCATTTGCATTTTTTTTATAAAACATAGACAATAAAACAAACACAAATAAATAAATAAATAATATTATATAGACATATAATATATCATAATTTTCAGAAAAAGATTTCCTACAACATGAAATCTTTTTCAAGTTCAAATAAAATCCTCAAAAATTTACAAAACTCAAATAGTGTTGCTGTTGCAATAAAACCCAACAAAAATCATTTTTAAAATACCAAAATTATTTCAAATTTATTTTCTCCTAATTTTCCATTGAAGGGAATCATTTTACCCTTATTCCCATTTATTTATTTTTTTGGAGAAAAATAATTTGAATAAAATCCAAATAATTCCAAATTGAAAGGGGATTTTAAAATACTTCCAAATGACTTTCAGTTTGATTCTTTTTAACTTCCAACTCATATTTCATATAATCTGAAGAAGCCATTTTATCTTCCCTCATGAAAATCATTGAGTTGCATAAAGCTTTGAATTTGAAATATTTTCAAATGAAATTCAAATCTTTTCAAAACCCTTTTCATTTCAAATGGAAGAAGTCATGTCATCTTCACTCTAGGGTTTTGTGTTGGAATGTAATTGAATTCATTGAGATCCAAAAAGGCAAAGGGAAAGTTTGGGAAAGTCATTTCATTCCCTCTCATTCAACTTCCAAAAAGTTTCAAATTCCACTCAATTTCACTCAATCAATCAAACAAACAATCAAACAACAAGCATAGATATTTATCTAATATAACATTCCAAAATTTAGAATTTTGGGATGTTACAAACCTACCACACTTAAAATGAATCTCGTCCTCGAGATTCGAAGAGGCTAGCAAGAAAGGGTTAGGGGTTGGCGGTCTTCTAGCAAATGTTTTGGTCGGAAAGGTCAGGGGTGCTACCACACTTAAAAACAAGGTTACGTTTCCAATAAACTCAGATACTTCCTCTGGAGTGCCGACAATATATGTCTCTTCACATATCTTACAATAGCTCCTTCATTAACGCTCTTCTGTCAGAAGCATAGCGTTTTCCTCAAAATCTTGGGTCGGTTCGTCAAAGTTGAAGTTTGTCCGAGACTGGATCTTCTGATAGGTCTGCGTCCATTCTAGACAACTATCGAAATACTCATGGTGGTCTACCATTAATGGTTTCTGCAGAAAAAGGGCCTTGGCTTATTTCTCACCGTATAATCTACGATTGGCAACAGCTGCCATGTACATGGGTTTATCATCATACCATTCTAAGGCTTAAGCAAGCTTCAACAAGCGTCGTCACTTTACTATGGGTAAGTCTCTCAGATTTACCATTCCAAATATCAAGAGCAAATGATAAGAGTAAGTCGGTATGGTGATCAATCCATTCCGCACCAGATCATTACGTGTATAAGGTTTAGCGAATCTCGCAATTCTACACTCGGGCATTCTCACAAGCATTGCAGAATTTCTCTTGTCCACTAACCGGGTTCAGATTTATCCATTAATTCTCCAAGCTGAACAAAACATCTATCGTTTCTTCACAACTCTCGGTTTTTGCGTAACCTCCTCACGTAAACGTCTGCTGATCAAATCGCAGTCTTCCTGAATTTCTTCTTCCAAAGGGTACTTGACCCTTATTAATTCCTGGGCCTGTGGGTTATGAGCCCACTTCAACACTTGTACAAATTTCACTCATCCTTGGAGTTACAATTGCTCCATTTTCCAACATTACACCACTTTAAATCCAATAACATTTCATTTCTTCATACCATCATATCAAAGATAAAACTCCAACCTTTTTTTCCCTTCGAACTACAGTCCGTGGAATATATATTTTCTTATCCATTAGTCTAGTCTTCTTCACAGGGTACTACCACCCTTAAAATGAAATTCACAAATCCATCCATAGACCATATTTCTCATATCCTCGAAAATGGTCAAAATCTTTGTTCACAGAGTAACAACTCAAAAAAACAATCCACGTATGAAATCATGACACATTAACTTTATTGATTTCACGAATTCATTACAATCTCTGAGCACTCATTACATAACTCAACTCATCGAACTCATGAAAATGAAATTGTTTTCTACTACTCTTGTTTCCAATATCAAAATTCCAACTACTCAACTCCAGCTTTCATCTTGTCGGGACATTTAGTAGCATAATGTCCTGCTTCCTTGCAATGAAAACACATAACTTTCGATAAGTCTTTGGGCTTCTTGGAGATGGTGCTTGCTCCTTGAGTTCCTTGCTTCCTTTCGAGACAATGATTGGCATAATGCGCGACGTCCTTACATTCAAAACAGGTAATATGACTCTTGTCCCTCTTTGCAGAAATTGGGTTGTTACGAGGGTGTCTTTGTTTTCTCTTCGGGGTTTCTTCGCTCTGATCAAACCTTTTATTCCCTGTGGATCAAACTCTATTGCTTCCGTTGGGAAGTATCCCAGATACTCTTTTCTTTCCTTGGTGCAATACTGTGAAAAATGTCCTTCTTCTCCACATGAATAGCAGGCATTGGAGTAAAATCTGTTGAGGCCTTCTCCATCAGGGTCTTCAACACATTCCTTCATCATATGTTCTTTCATAACTTCTCGGAGGGCTTCTTTCATTCCTTCTTCCTGCTCCTGAATAGTTTGTTGCACCATGGGGTAAATGTGACACTGAGTCGGGTAGTGGGTGGTTCCTTCACACAAGAAACAAGTCACCTGACTAGTTGGGCATTCCTCAGCTGGGTGTTTCTCCTCACAATGAGGGCATCCATCCTTGTGTTCCTCCTGGGTGTGTCCTATTTCTCCGCAAATCTTCCAGGCACAAGGTTTCTTCTTCGGGTTATCATAGTGCTTCTGGATGAGACGTGATCTCAGCAGGGTCTTCTTGAATTCCTCCCAAGTTCTTGCTCCATTAAATCCTTGTATGGCTTGATGCATTTTCCACCAGGTTGCAACACTTTCTGTAAAGCACTGAAGAGCGTATTGAACCTCATAGTTCCTTGGAATCAAATTTTTTCTAAATTGATCCTCCATGTTTTGAATCCATAGCTCTGCCTCCAACTGAGTCATCGGTCCAGAGAATAGCAGACCAACTTCATTCATCATCTATGGGGTCCAAAAGTTTTGGGATGAGATATGAGAGAGGTGGGAAAGAATACACGCAATACAAACAATAGTTTTGAAGAAACATGTTTTATTTTGGGGCTGTCGGAAAACATCAAACAAATGACAACTCACAAATCATCGCATCTAGCATAGGTGTATAACAGGGGTTTGGTCTCTAAAGGTCAAATAATTCTTCAGGAACTTCAAATTCTTCTAGTCTTCGGAGTCTTCAATTGTTGCAGCTTCAACTCTTCTAATGCATGCTGAAATCCTCTTTACTCTGAAATGGCCATCAGTTGTCCGATATCTTGTTATTCTTGGAGTGACTTCAATTGATCCTCCGTGTGGTCAAAAGGGAAAAGGCTATACTCCGGCTATTGGAGGTAAGAGGGACTACTTGATAAAATCAGAAAAGACGAGAAGTAAGAGTCTTCATGAAAATAAAGGTTTAGAGATATTCTATCCTAGGGCTTTCCGGTTTCTAGGGTCACGTCCTACAGTCAACATGTGCTCTGATACCATATCTGTAGCGACCCGACCTCAGACGGTCAAGTCTCGTGTATTTGTGCCATCCTCGATCGGTATCTTTCGGCACACACAAGACATCAATGTATATATCAAAGTGCAATCACATGTATAAATAACGTAAATCTGATATATACCTCATATGTCTCAGTGAAACAACAACGGTGTGGAGTCCCATCAACGCCATTGGCAGGTTGAGTGTAGACCGTAACTCAGATCGTAACTCTTACTGTCGAGGAAATATCTGCAACATGATACGTTGCAGCCATGTAGGTCAAGACATTGAATGTACCGCAAGATCACAACATGAGAAAACAGATGATAAACTATACTATATGCAGTATGGCTTTGTGGCTCTGAATCTGAGTTTTGTTTGCGTAAAAGCTGGTTTTATTTTCCCTACATCAAAGGAATAAATGAAGTCTATACTATGGAGTTTTCTATCATGACATGGTTCCGCCAACCGATGTCTCATAGCCCAAAATCATCATAAGTTGCCCACAATTAAGTTATCAATCCGGTGTTGAGAGTTCCGAGATAGATCCAAGTCCAGAGGCTCAAATTGTCCGTGAATCGGGACACGGCTAATCGATTAGGTTTTAACCTCTGCAGAGGTTTGTACACTTTACCCGCAAGATTCGATCCTCTCTTTACGCTCTCGCACTTCGTGGTGTTTGAGAACAAGATGACCAAACATGGTCTTCCAAGAGTTCCCCGACCATTGTCCGGTGCTCATTCAATCCTACCGTAGTTCTACATCTGCTAGCACCGCCCTAGCGAGTCACAACTAAGGTCAACCAAGCCGAGCCCATAGTGACTTGCGGTTGGACAGGTAAGCTTCCGGCATGAAGTATTCTTCCGTCTCTTTGAGTCTGGGTGAAGCTTTCGCAAGATGTCATGGCGCTTCTCCATGCATCCCGCCAACCACTGGTTTCTCCAGGTGCCGTCAACCGCCCTTCACCCAAGAGTGTGTATTGAATTCTTGTCTCGAGTCTTGAAGTCTTGAGGCCTTGAAGATGCAGTCCTTGCAGATTCCATCATGGAGTTGTCATCATTGACGTAGATCCTCCATTCTCACACCACTCCCGAGCACTCATACCAACCCCGTCTACTATAGCGTAGCATTAAAATAAATAGCGTCCCGGGCTTGGTAACAGGATGATGGGTTCCTGCCTCATGCATACTACTCAACTACAAGGATTCAATATCACTACTGGAGGGATTTTTGCGAAGATGACACTAGATGCAATAAAACACATAGGTATGAAAAACATGGTCAAAGTGAACTTGCCTGGTAAGTTGATGAAGATAACAACACTCTCGAATAATGACTTGGTAGAACTATTCGTCACTCCGTTGAAAATCTATATAGTCAAACATAGCATTCGTATAAGCAAACATCCTAGCAAACAATTCTAACACTCATAATAAAACCAACAAATAAAAATGCAAATCAAGGGACACCAAATAAAAACAAAGGAAAACTACACAACAAAACTACTAAAGAAAATTCTAAGACATAACCCAAAGTAGCTTTGTCCTAAGTAAAATTTAACAACAAAGAAAATACCAATATAATAAATAAACAGAAAAGAAAATATAAAATGACTAATTTTAACAGAAAGTATTTTTCATAAACTTTAATAGCAAAAAGAAACAAATAAAAAGCTTTTATGAAACACTAACTATGACCTAAACAAGTTTTCATACAAAACTAAGAAAACAAAATTTTAAAATAAAACAAAATTTTCTTTGGTTTACTAACAGAAACAAAACTAAATTTGTCAAAAGTGACAAAAATAAATAATTTAAAACTAATAAAAACAATAAAGAAAAGACTAAAGCAAAGCTATAACTAAAACAGTACTGTTTTGCTAAAACCTAATTTAAAAATAAAGTAAAAATAAAGAAGTATATGCTACTGGATAGACAAAACCATAATAAACAGTAGCAAAAAGAATAAATCAAAAATACTTTGTAAAACTCAAAATATGACCAAATTAGTGATTTGAACAAATTTCATCGAATTCAAATCTAAACTATTCAAATTTGAAACCTAAGTACACAAACAGAAACTTAAGCAAATTTGTGACACAATGCAAAAAGAATCACTCAATTTGGATTAAAAACCTAAAAGTTATAAGCAATGTAAAACAGAACTATTCTGATTTTAAAACAGAAACGAGAAAAAAAACGGCAGGTGCTACGTGGCTCATCGCTATCGGGCTAAACCGGTGAGCGATCGGAACTAAACAACGCTCGGGCGTTACTTAACAAAACCGTGCATGCACGTGTAATAAAAAAACCGAGGAACTGATTCGAACTAAACCGGACTTAACCGATCTACAAAAAAAAACAATGTACCTATTCGATCTAATCTAATCAGGGCCGTTGAAACTAGATCAGATGGACGAGAAGGGAGAGGGAGCTCACCGCGGTGGTGGTCGACGGCGAGCGCGTCGGGCGACGATGGTGGCGGCGCTCCGGTGATCTTCGGCGTCAGTGGGGTGGCCAGGGAGATGAAGCGGGCGGCGGCGAGTCCAGCGGCGGTCGTGGCGTTGGTGGACGTGGTCGAAGATGGTCGGCGGCGAGCTCGAGGCGGCGGTGGCGTTCGGGTGGTTGGCGGCGGTGGCGTTCCAAGGGCGCAGGAGCTCGGGCGAGTCCTCGGTGAGGTGCGGTGGACGGTGTTGAGGCGATTGGTGGAGGTGGTGGGGCTCGGGGACAACGGAGGGAGAGGCTAGAGCGACAATGGCGCGGTGGCGGAGGCGGAGCTCCGGCGAGAAATGGCGGCGAGCGGAGAGGGGTTCGGGGGTCGGGAAGGGGCGGAACGGGGTGAGGGGAGGGGTATTTATAGGGGCGGGGTCGACTTGGAGGAGGGGGCGGATCGTGGATGCGATCCCGAGGATCACGGGATATGGCGGCGGCGCAGGCATTGCTCCAGACGGGCATGCCATGGGCGAGAGGTAAGGGAAAGGGTCGGGCTCGGCGGTCAGTGAGAGAGGGAGAGAGGAGAGCGAGCGGGCGACCGAGGGGGAGAGGGTTCGGGCGTCGGGCGCTGGGGCAGGCCGGCTCGGTTGCTGGCTGGGCCGAGGAAAGGGAGAGGGGAGATGGGCCTCCGGGGCTTCGGGCGTTTGCATTTTTTTATAATACATAGACAATAAAACCAACACAAATAGATAAATAAATAATATTATATAGACATATAATATATCACAATTTTCAGAAAAAGATTTCCTACAACATTAACTCTTTTCAAGTTCAAATAAAATCCTCAAAATTTACAAAACTCAAATAGTATTGCTGTTGCAATAAAACCCAACAAAAATCATTTTAAAATACCAAAATTATTTCAAATTTATTTTCTCCTAATTTTCCATTGAAGGAATCATTTTACCCTTATTCCCATTTATTTATTTTTTGGAGAAAATAATTTGAATAAAATCCAAATAATTCCAAATTGAAAGGGATTTTAAAATACTTCCAAATGACTTTCAGTTTGATTCTTTTTAACTTCCAACTCATATTTCATATAATCTGAAGAAGCCATTTTATCTTCCCTCATGAAAATCATTGAGTTGCATAAAGCTTTGAATTTGAAATATTTTCAAATGAAATTCAAATCTTTTCAAAACCCTTTTCATTTCAAATGGAAGAAGTCATGTCATCTTCATTCTAGGGTTTTGTGTTGGAATGTAATTGAATTCATTGAGATCCAAAAAGGCAAAGGGAAAGTTTGGGAAAGTCATTTCATTCCCTCTCATTCAACTTTCAAATTTTTTCAAATTCCACTCAATTTCACTCAATCAATCAAACAAACAATCAAACAACAAGCATAGATATTTATCTAATATAACATTCCAAAATTTAGAATTTTGGGATGTTACAGCAGCATACTTGCGATATCCTGCCGTTCTTTTCAAACCGGAATTCTTCTTCGAGCAGATTTCCTGCAAAAAAGATCCGTAAGGCACATGCGGAAAAGTAGAAGTTCAAATTGTCATGTGATTTCATAGACAGTACCTCATCCTGGGAACGAGACCAGTGCATAAAAATGTTTTTCCATTCAATGTCTCTAAATTTAGCACATGAGACTTCACCGGAAATTCGTCTATAGACTTGCCATCAAAGTGTGATTTCCTCAGGTAACACCGATACTGCTGCAATGCTTCTTTGAAAAGCACAAGCAAGCTTTGCTCTTCATGACTATCCAGATTAACCCTCGCCTAGTTACAACAATGTAATGTAAAACATTGATGTGTTCGATCAGCAGAAAACAGGAAAATAATAACCATGAATAATAGCACGGGAAAGTATGCTTTGGATTTGCTCAGTGATACAGGTATGCTTGCCAACCCTGCTTGATGCTCCGATCGAAAACAAATCAGTGGGGCCATGCCGGTACGACAGAATATGCGTTAGAAAGGTCAATCCCTCCCCCCCTTTTTGATTTTTTAATGAAAAACAAGTAAGTTGGACATGAAGATGTGAAAATGGTGTTTGTCTTCACTATAATCTTCCCATGATGGGAATATATGCACGTAGTCCCTAACAACATTGAAAGAATTGTCTTTTAAATTGGGAATAAATGGAATGGGGTTTCAATCTGCAGGAATTGGCCATTTCTGCAGTTGGGATAGGTCTTCGGCTGGTGGACTTGCTGTACTTTTTGCTGGAGTGGGATTTTTCTGTGGTACGGCTGGTGCTATGGCAAATGAAATCGGTATAGCTTTGCTGGAGTGCAGGTCCTGTTTGGTGGGGCTAGTGGTGTGGCTAGTGAAGTATGGGTACAGTCTGCTGGAGTCGGTCCTATGTTTTGTGTCACTGGTTGTACAACCAATATAAGTGGGGCGCTGTCTGATTTCTCCGGCACCACCATGTTTTTCAAGGACTTTGCTGGTGCTCCTTCAGGTTCGGCAATCACCCTCTTCCTTTTTGATGTCTGATGCACAAGAACAACATTTGAGTGAAAAAACATGGTATGATGACAGATGGAATATGTATTGATAATGGATGGGCATGGCATCTCGAGTTATATGATGAGTAAACTAAGCAGATGGCGATGCAACAAAGTAGAAGAAATGCAAGACAACCTATGCAAGATACGCGCAATCAATAAAACCTTGCCAAATTAGAACAGGCACCTTGATGGGTGAACAGGACAGGCCATCTGCCTTTGACTCCTCGAGGTTAGAATAGTCATTAGGATGATATTCTGAACAAGAATCAACAGGTGGGGAGCGTATGAGTTTCATTGCTTCCAGAATGGCACTCAATGCCTTGGTGCCAATTTTGTAAGTCATTGCAGTGTTCCACAATATTCTTCTGATGCGCGGGTTCTGATATTCACTGTAATTGCGTATAATATCTGAGAACCATGAAAACATAAATAGTTGGGAGATTATCTTTGTAAGATGATATTCTAATATAGGGGCGTGATACGTCTCCAACATATCTATAATTTTTGATTGCTCCATGCTACTTTATCTATTGTTTTGGACTATAATGGGCTTTATTTTCAACTTTTATATTACTTTTGGGACTAACCTATTAACCGGAGGCCAGCCCATAATTGCTGTTTTTTGCCTTTTTTTCAGTATTTCAAAGAAACAGAATATCAAACAGAGTCAAAACGGAATGAAACCTTCGGAAACGTGATTTTCTCACCGAACGTGATCCAGGAGACTTGGACCCTACGCCAACGAACATCGGAGGCAGTCACGAGGTGGGGGTGCCCACCCCTAGGGCGCCCGCCTCGTGGGCCCTCAAGCTCCACCGACGCATCCTTCCTCCTATATATACCTACGCACCCCAAACGATCGTAACAGGAGCCAAAATCTAATTCCACCGCCGCAACTTCCTGTATCCACGAGATCCCATCTTGGGGCCTGTTCAAGCTCCGCCGAGGGGGCATCCACCACGAGGGCTTCTACATCAACACCATAGCCTCTCCGATGAAGTGTGAGTAGTTTACTTCAGACCTTGGTCCATAGCTAGTAGCTAGATGGCTTCTTCTCTCTTTTGGATCTCAATACAATGTTCTCCCTCTCTCGTGGAGATCTATTCGATGTAATCTTCTTTTTGTGTGTTTGTTGAGATCGATGAATTGTGGGTTTATGATCCAGCTTATGTATGAATAATATTTGAATCTTCTCTGAATTCTTTTATGTATGATTGAGTTATCTTTGCAAGTCTCTTCAATTATCCGCTTGGTTTGGCCAACTATATTGGTAGTTCTTGCAATGGGAGAAGTGCATGGCTTTGGGTTCAATCTTGCGGTGTTCTTACCAAAGGATGTAAGGGGTTGCAAGGCACGATTGTATTGTTGCCATCGAGGATAACAAGATGGGGTATTTATCATATTGCATGAATTTATTCCTCTACATCATGTCATCTTGCTTAAGGCGTTACTCTGTTTTAACTTAATACTCTAGATGCATGCTGGATAGTGGTCGATGAGTGGAGTAATAGTAGTAGATGCAGAATCGTTTCGATCTACTTGTCTCTGACGTGATGCCTATATACATGATCATACCTAGATAACCTCATAACTATGCTCAATTCTGTCAATTGCTCAACAGTAACTTGTTCATCCACCGTAGAATACTTATGCTCTTGAGAGAAGCCACTAGTGAAACCTATGGCCCCCGGGTCTATTCTCATCATATCAATCTCCATCACTTTTATACTTGCTTTGTTTTTACTTTGCCTTTTACTTTTCACTTTGCATCTATATACCAAAAATACCAAAATATTATCTCTATCATATCTCACTCTCGTAAGTGACCGTGAAGGGATTGACAACCCCTAATCGTGTTGGTTGCGAGTAGCTATCGTTTTGTGCAGGTACGAGGGACTTGTGCGTGGCCTCCTCATGGATTGATACCTTGGTTCTCAAAACTGAGGGAAATACTTACGCCATCGTGCTGCATCATCCTCTCCTCTTCGGGAAAACCAACACAAGCTCAAGACGTAGCAAGAAGGATTTACGGCGCCGCTGTCGGGGAGTCTACGCCAAAGTCAACATACCAAGTACCCATCACAATCCCTATCTCTCGCATTACATTATTTTCCATTTGCCTCTCGTTTTCCTCTCCCCACTTCACCCTTGCCGCTTTATTCGCCTCTCTTTCCCAATCTCCTCCTCTTTTCCCGTTGCCTTTTCCTCGTCCGTTTGTTTGCTCGTGTGTTGGATTGCTTGTTTGTCGCAATGGCTCAACATGCTACCAAATTGTGTGACTTCACCAATACCAATAATAATGATTTCCTTATCACTCCGGTTGCTCCTCTTGCCAATACTGAATCTTGTGAAATCAATACTGCTTTGTTGAATCTTGTTATGAAAGATCAATTCGCCGGCCTTCCTAGTGAAGATGCCGCTACTCATCTGAATAGCTTCGTTGATTTATGTGATATGCAAAAGAAAAAAGATGTCCATAATGATGTGGTTAAGTTGAAGCTATTTCCTTTTCTGCTTAGGGATCGTGCTAAAGCGTGGTTTTTATCTTTGCCTAAAAATAGTATTGATTCTTGGAACAAGTGTAAAGATGCTTTTATCTCTAAGTATTTTCCTACCGCTAAGATTATCTCTCTTAGAAACGATATTATGAATTTTAAGCAACTTGATCATGAACATGTTGCACAAGCTTGGGAGAGAATGAAATCAATGATACGTAATTGTCCTACTCATGGTTTGAACTTGTGGATGATTATACAAAATTTTTATGCCGGATTGAATTTTTCTTCTAGAAATCTTTTAGATTCGACCGCGGGAGGCACTTTTATGGAAATCACTTTAGGAGATGCTACTAAACTCCTAGATAATATTATGGTTAATTATTCTCAATGGCATACTGAAAGATCTACTAATAAAAAAGTGCATGCTATAGAAGAAATCAATGTTTTGAGTGGAAAGATGAATGAACTTATGAAATTATTTTCTACTAAGAGTGTTTCTTCTGATCCTAATGATATGCCTTTGTCTACCTTGATTGAGAATAATAATGAATCTATGGATGTGAATTTTGTTGGTAGGAATAGTTTCGGTAACAACGCGTATAGAGGGAATTTTAATCCTAGGCCTTATCCTAGTAATCCTTATAATAATTATGGAAACTCCTACAACAACTCTTATTGATATTTTAATAAGATGCCCTCTGAATTTGAGAATAGTGTTAAAGAGTTTATGAATTCACAAAAGAATTTTAATGCTTTGCTTGAAGATAAATTGCTTAAAGTTGATGATTTGGCTAGGAACGTTGATAGAATTTCTCTTGAGGTTGATTCTTTAAAGCTTAGATCTATTCCTCCTAAGCATGATATCAATGAGTCTCTCAAAGCTATGAGAATTTCCATTGATGAGTGCAAAGAAAGAACCGCTAGGATGCGTGCTTCCAAAGATGCCTTTATTAAAGCGTGTTCTTCTAATTCCTATGAAAATCAAGATGAAGATCTAAAAGTTATTGATGTGTCCCCTATTAAATCTTTGTTTTGCAATATGAATCTTGATGAAACTGAATATGATCTTTCTTTACCTAAAAGGCGTTCTAAGAATTCGGAGTTTTTAGATCTTGATGATGAAATTGATAAAAGTGGGATTGAAAGAAATAAAAATCTAGATGTTGCTAAACCCACTATATTGGATCTCAAGGAATTTAATTATTAAAATTGCTCTTTAATTGATTGTATTTCCTTGTTGCAATCCGTGCTAAATTCTCCTCATGCATATAGTCAAAATAAGGCCTTTACCGAACACATTGTTGATGCCTTGATGCAATCTTATGAAGAAAAACTTGAGTTGAAAGTTTCTATCCCTAGGAAACTCTATGATGAGTGGGAACCTACTATCAAAATTAAAATCAAAGATCATGAGTTTAATGCTTTTGTGTGATTTGGGTGCTAGTGTCTCTACTATTCCCAAAACTTTGTATGATTTGCTAGATTTCCGTGATTTTGATGATTACTCTCTAAACTTGCATCTTGCGGATTCCACTATTAAAAAGCCTGTGGGAAGAATTAATGATGTTCTTATTGTTGCAAATAGGAATTATGTGCCCGTAGATTTTATCGTTCTTGATATAGATTGCAATCCTTCATGTCCTATTATTCTTGGTAGACCTTTCCTTAGAACGATTGGTGCAATTATTGATATGAAGGAAGGAAATATTAGATTCTAATTTCCATTCAAGAAAGGCATGGAACACTTCCCTATAAAGAAAATAAAATTACCATATGAATCTATTATGAGAGCCACTTATGGATTGCCTATCAAAGATGGCAATACCTAGATCTATCCTTGCTTTTATGCCTAGCTAGGGGCGTTAAACGATAGCGCTTGTTGGGAGGCAACCCAATTTTATTTTTAGTTTTTTTTTGCTTCTGTTTAGGAATAAATAATACATATAGCCTCTGTTTAGATGTGGTTTTATCTTTTAATTAGTGTTTGTGCCAAGTTAAACCTATTGGATCTTCTTGGATGATAGTTATTTGATCTTGCTGTAATTTCTTGAAACTTTGTGCTCAGTGCCCGAATTGTTAAAAATCACCAGAACGTGATAAAAATATTGATTCCAATTTCTGCTGATCAATAAACAAATTGTCCAGGTCTTCTAATTTTGGTACAATTTTTTGTGTTCCATAAGTTTGCTTTAGTTACAGATTACTACAGACTGTCCTGTTTTTGACAGATTCTGTTTTACGTGTGTTGTTTGCTTATTTTGACGAATCTATGGCTAGTAAAATAGTTTATGATCCATAGAGAAGTTGGAATACAGTAGGTGTAAAACCAATATAAATAAATAATGAGTTCATTACAGTACCTTAAAGTAGTCTTTTGTTTTCTTTCTCTAACGGAGCTCACGAGATTTCTATTGAGTTTAGTGTTGTGAAGTTTTCAAGTTTTGGGTGAATTCTTTTGATGGATCATGGAACAAGGAGTGGCAAGAGCCTAAGCTTGGGGATGCCCATGGAACCCCCAAGATAATCCAAGGACAACAAAAAGTCAAAGCTTGGGGATGCCCCGGAAGGCATCCCTCTTTAAATCCACTTCCACCGTAATTTACTTGGAGCTATATTTTTATTCACCACATGATATGTGTTTTGCTTGGAGCGTCTTGTATTATTTGCGTCTTTGCTTGTTAGTTTACCACAATCATCCTTGCTCTACACACCTTTTGAGATAGCCATACATGAATTGGAATTTGATAGAATACTCTATGTGCTTCACTTATATCTTTTGAGCTTGATAGTTTTTGCTCATAGTGCTTCACTTATATCTTTTTGAGCGTGATAATTTTTGCTCTAGTGCTTCACTTAGATATTTTAGAGCACGGTGGTGCATTTGTTTTAAAGAAACTTGATCTCTCATGCTTCACTTAGATTATTTTCAGAGTTGTTAATAGCATGGTAATTTGCTTAATGTTAATATACTTGGTATTCAAGATATGTGAAACTTTCTTTTGAGTTGAATACTAAGATAAGTTTGATGCTTGATAATTGTTTTGAGATATGAAGATGGTGATATTAGAGTCATGCTAGTTGAGTAGTTGTGAATTTGAAGAATACTTGTGTTGAAGTTTGTGATTCCCGTAGCATGCACGTATGGTGAACCGTTATGTGATGAACTCGGAGCATTATTTATTTATTGATTGTCTTCCTTATGAGTGGCGGTCGGGGACGAGCGATGGTCTTTTCCTACCAATCTATCCCCCTAAGCATGCGCGTAATACTTTGCTTTGATAACTTCTAGATTTTTGCAATAAGTATATGAGTTCTTTATGACTAATGATGAGTCCATGGATTATACACACTTTTTCCCATCCTTCCACCGTTGCTAGCCTCTCTAATACCGCGCACCTTTCGCCGGTATCATACACCCACCATATACCTTCCTCAAAACAGCCACCATACCTAACTATCATGGCATTTGCATAGCCATTCCGAGATATATTGCCATGCAACTTTCCACCATTCCGTTTATTATGACACGCTCCATCATTGTCATATTGCTAGCATGATCATGTAGTTGGCATCGTATTTGTGGCAAAGCCACCATTCATAATTCTTTCATACATGTCACTCATGTTTCATTGCATATCCCGGTACACCGCCGGAGGCATTCATATAGAGTCATATTTTGTTCTAAGTATCGAGTTGTAATTGTTGAGTTGTAAGAAAAATAAAAGTGTGATGATCATCATTATTAGAGCATTGTCCCAAGTGAGGAAAGGATGATGGAGACTATGATTCCCCCACTAGTCGGGATGAGACTCCGGACGAAAAAAAAGAGGCCATAAAAAAAAGGAAAAGGCCCAAATAAAAAAATGAGAGAAAAAGAGAGAAGGGACAATGTTACTATCCTTTTACCACACTTGTGCTTCAAAGTAGCACCATGATCTTCATGATAGAGAGTCTCTCATTTTGTCACTTTCATATACTAGTGGGAATTTTTCATTATAGAACTTGGCTTGTATATTCCAATGATGGGCTTCCTCAAATGCCCTAGGTCTTCGTGAGCAAGCGAGTTGGATGCACACCCACTTAGTTTCTTTTGTTGAGCTTTCATATACTTATAGCTCTAGTGCATCCATTGCGTGGAAATCCCTACTCACTCACATTGATAGCTATTGATGGGCATCTCCATAGCCCGTTGATACACCTAGTTGATGTGAGACTATCTTCCCTCTTTTTGTCTTCTCCACAACCACCGTTCTATTCCACATATAGTGCTATATCCATGGCTCACGCTCATGTATTGCGTGAAGATTGAAAAAGTTTTAAAAATGTTAAAGTATGAAACAATTGCTTGGCTTGTCATCGGGGTTGTGCATGATTTAAATATTTTGTGTGGGGAAGATGGAGCATAGCCAGACTATATGATTTTGTAGGGATCACTTTCTTTGGCCATGTTATTTTGATAAGACATAATTGCTTAGTTAGTATGCTTGAAGTATTATTATTTTTATGCCAATATGAACTTTTTTCTTGAATCTTTCGGATCTGAATATTCATACCATGATTAAGAAGATTTACATTGAAATTATGCCAAAGTATCACTCCGCGTCAAAAATTCTCTTTTTATCATTTACCTACTCGAGGACGAGCAGGAATTAAGCTTGGGGATGCCTGATACGTCTCCAACGTATTTATAATTTTTGATTGCTCCATGCTACTTTATCTATTGTTTTGGACTATAATGGGCTTTATTTTCCACTTTCATATTACTTTTGGGACAAACCTATTAACTGGAGGCCCAGCCCAGAATTGCTGTTTTTTGCCTTTTTTAGTATTTCGAAGAAACAAAATATCAAACGCAGTCCAAACGGAATGAAACCTTCGGAAACGTGATTTTCTCACCGAACGTGATCCAGGAGACTTGGACCCTACGCCAAGGAACATCGGAGGCAGTCACGAGGGTGGGGGGCGCACCCCCTGCCTCGTGGGCCCCTTGAAGCTCCACCGACGTACTCCTTCCTCCTATATATACCTATGTACCCCCAAACGATCAGAACAGGAGCCAAAAACCTAATTCCACCGCCGCAACTTCCTGTATCCACGAGATCCCATCTTGGGGCCTGTTCCGGAGCTCCGCCGGAGGGGGCCTCCACCATGGAGGGCTTCTACATCAACACCATAGCCTCTCCGATGAAGTGTGAGTAGTTTACTTCAGACCTTTGGGTTCATAGCTAGTAGCTAGATGGCTTCTTCTCTCTTTTTGGATCTCAATACAATGTTCTCCCCTCTCTCGTGGAGATCTATTTGATGTAATCTTCTTTTTGCGGTGTGTTTGTTGAGATCGATGAATTGTGGGTTTATGATCCTGCTTATCTAAGAATAATATTTGAATCTTCTCTGAATTCTTTTATGTATGATTGAGTTATCTTTGCAAGTCTCTTCGAATTATCCGTTTGGTTTGGCCAACTAGATTGGTAGTTCTTGCAATGGGAGAAGTGCATGGCTTTGGGTTCAATCTTGCGGTGTTCTTACCCAGTGGCAGAAGGGGTTGCAAGGCACGTATTGTATTGTTGCCATCGAGGATAACAAGATGGGGTATTTATCATATTGCATGAATTTATTCCTCTACATCATGTCATCTTGCTTAAGGCGTTACTCTGTTTTAACTTAATACTCTAGATGCATGCTGGATAGCGGTCGATGAGTGGAGTAATAGTAGTAGATGCAGAATCGTTTCGATCTACTTGTCTCGGACGTGATGCCTATATACATGATCATACCTATATAACCTCATAACTATTCTCAATTCTGTCAATTGCTCAACAGTAAATTGTTCACCCACCATAGAATACTTATGCTCTTGAGAGAAGCCACTAGTGAAACCTATGGCCCCCAGGTCTATTCTCATCATATCAATCTCCATCACTTTTATACTTGCTTTGTTTTTTACTTTGCCTTTTACTTTTCACTTTGCATCTATATACCAAAAATACCAAAAATATTATCTCTATCAGATCTCACTCTCGTAAGTGAACGTGAAGGGATCGACAACCCCTAATCGCGTTGGCTGCGAGTAGCTATCATTTTGTGCAGGTACGAGGGACTTGTCTGTGGCCTCCTACTGGATTGATACCTTGGTCCTCAAAAACTGAGGGAAATACTTACGCTACTGTGCTGAATCATCCTATCCTCTTCGGGGAAAACCAACGCAAGCTCAAGACGTAGCAGGGCTCCCCTGTAAACACTTATGTGCTATCATTGGATTCTATGAGAGAGCTCATGTGTGCTGTAATACGGTGCGTGCATTTATATAATCTGGCACAAGTACACAAAAGAATAGGCTCCAGAATTAAGGATAGCTGGAAGATGATAGGTTCATAATATACTGTATAGAGAGTTTATTGCCAAACCATGATAACAAGAGCACACAACAACTAGGAAGATCATAGTGTACATAACAGGGGTACACCATAACCACGATATATAAATCAGGAAAGTGGAACTGGCTTGAAAATACGGTGTTGTATTGCCGCTAGTAATTGAAAGCCTATCGATCACGTACATGCCAGCTCTATCGAACATGGTAAAGAAGAGCAAGCAGATTTTGGATAATAAAATGTTCGTTGCGCAGTGCCCACACATGATGAACCGGAGCGCATTAAGAATGCAACTCCCAGCTGTCTCTCGACCATTTTAGGCGGTTGGATGAAGATACTACGTCTCCTAACCCTTCTTCTTCCTCGTCTCTGATTCTTCCCATACAGAACACCGCATGGGCCGCCGGCCGCACTACCGGCCCCCACCGCCTGTGTTCCTCTGCCACCCCCACCCCCTGTTGGTGTCAAAACCGGCGGATTTCGGGTAGGGGGTCCCGATCTGCGTGTATTAGGCATATGGTAACAGGAAGCAAGGGACACAGATGTTTACCCAGGTCCGGGCCCTCTCGATGGAGGTAAAACCCTACTTCCTGCTTGATTAATATTGAAGATACGGGTAGTACAAGAGTAGATCTACCACGAGATCGTAGAGGCTAAACCCTAGAAGCTAGCCTATGATGGTATGATTGTAATTGTGATCGGCCTTCTAAGGACCAACCTCTCCGGTTTATATAGGCACCGGAGAGGACTAGGGTTAACATGGAGTCGGTTACAAGTAAGGAAATATAATATCCGGATCGCCAAGCTTGCCTTCCACGCCAAGGAAAGTCCCATCCGGACACGGGACGAAGTCTTGAGTCTTGTATCTTCACGCTTCAATAGTCTGGACGATGTATATAGTCCGGCTGTCCGGATACTGATGTCTACTACGCAACCTTCTTCTTGTAGACGTTGTTGGGCCTCCAAGTGCAGAGGTTTGTAGGACAGTAGCAAATTTCCCTCAAGTGGATGACCTAAGGTTTATCAATCCGTGGGAGGCGTAGGATGAAGATGGTCTCTCTCAAGCAACCCTGCAACCAAATATCAAAGAGTCTCTTGTGTCCCCAACACACCCAATACAATGGTAAATTGTATAGGTGCACTAGTTAATGAAGAGATGGTGATACAAGTGCAATATGGATGGTAGATATAGGTTTTTGTAATATGAAAATATAAAAACAGCAAGGTAGCAAGCGATAAAAGTGAGCGTAAACGGTATTGCAATGATAGGAAACAAGGCCTAGGGTTCATACTTTCACTAGTGCAAGTTCTCTCAACAATAATAACATAGATAGATCATATAACAAGCCCTCAACATGCAACAAAGAGTCACTCCAAAGCCACTAATAGCGGAGAACAAACATAGAGATTATGGTAGGGTACGAAACCACCTCAAAGCTATTCTTTCGGATCGATCTATAGAAGAGTTCGTACTAGAATAACACCTTAAGACACAAATCAACCAAAACCCTAATGTCACCTAGATACTCCATTGTCACCTCAAGTATCCGTGGGCATGATTATACGATATGCATCACACAATCTCAGATTCATCCAACCAACATAAAAGTACTTCAAAGAGTGACCCAAAGTTTCTACCGGAGAGTCAATAACGTGTGCCAACCCCTATGCATAGGTTCATGGGCAGAACCCGCAAGTTGGTCACCAAAACATACATCAAGTGGCACATGATATCCCATTGTCACCACAGATAAGCACGGCAAGACATACATCAAGTGTTCTCATAAAATTCTCAATCCGATAAGATAACTTCAAAAGGGGAAACTCAATTCATCAGAAGAGAGTAGAGGGGGACAAACATCATAAGATCCAACTACAATAGCAAAGCTCGGGATACTTCAAGATCGTGCCATAGAGGGAACACGAGAGAGAGAGAGATCAAACACATAGCTACTGGTACATACCCTCAGCCCCGAGGGTGAACTACTCCCTCCTCGTCATGGATAGCACCGGGATGATGAAGATGGCCACCGGTGATGGGTTCCCCCTCCGGCAGGGTGTCGGAACGGGCTCCCGAGAGGTTTTTGGTGGCTACAGAGGCTTGCGTCGGTGGAACTCCCAATCTATCTTCTATTCTGGAAGTTTTAGGATACGTGGGTATATATGGGTGAAAGGAGTATGTCGGTGGACCGAAGGGGGGGGGCACGAGGCAGGGGCGCGCCCAGGGGGGTGGGCACGCCCCTACCCTCGTGAGCACCTCCCTCATCTTCTGACGTAGGGTCCAAGTCTATCCGGTAGGTTTCCTTCCAAAAATAACTTCTCCAGTTGATTTCGTTCCATTTCGATTCCGTTTGATATTCCTTTTCTTCGAAACACTGAAATAGGCAAAAAACAGCAAATCTGGGCTGGGCCTCCGGTTAATAGGTTAGTCCCAAAAATAATATAAAAGTGGATAATAAAGCCCAATATTGCCTAATACAGTAGATAATATAGCATGGAGCAATAAAAAATTATAGATACATTGGAGACGTATCAAGCATCCCCAAGCTTAATTCGTGCTCGTCCTCGAGTAGGTAAATGATAAAAAAGATAATTTTTGATGCCGAGTGCTACTTGGCATAATTTCAATGTAAATCTTCTTAATTGTGGTATGAATATTTAGATTCGAATGAATACAAAATAAAAGTTCATATTGATAAAAGAAATAGTAATACTTCAAGCATACTAATCAAAGTAATCATGTCTTCTCAAAATAGCATGGCAAAAGAAAGTTCATCCCTACAAAATCATATAGTTAGGCTATGCTTCATTTTCATCACACAAAGATGTTCCCAACTTCTATACCCCCGATGAAAAGCCAAGCAATTGTTTCATACTTAAATAATTTCAAACTTTTTCAACCTTCACGCAATACATGAGCGTGAGCCATGGATATAGCACTATGGGTGGAATAGAATATGATGATGGGGATTGTGTGGAGAAGACAAAAAAGGAGAAAGTCTCACATTGACGAGGATAATCAACCGGCTATGGAGATGCCCATCAATTGATGTCAACATGAGGAGTAGGGATTGCCATGCAACGGATGCACTAGATCTATGAATGCTCAACAAAAGAAAACTAGTGGGTGTGCATCCAACTTGCTTGCTCATGAAGACCTAGGGCATTTGAGGAACCCATCGTAGGAATATACAAGCCAAGTTCTATAATGAAAAATTCCCACTAGTATAAAAAGACAACTTATGAGACTCACTATATGAAAAACATGGTGCTACTTTGAAGCACAATATATGAGACTCACTACATGAAGAACAAGGTGCTACTTTGAAGCACAAGTGTGGAAAAAGAGATAGTAACATTGCCCTTTTTTTTGGGCCTTTATTTTTTTTTCTTTTTGGACTTTCTCTTTTTTTTGGGCAATGCTCTAATAATGATGATCATCACACTTCTATTGATTACAACATATGAATTACAACTCGAAACTAGAACAAGATATGACTCTATATGAATGCCTCCGGCAGTGTACCAGGTGGTGCAATCAATCAAGAGTGACATGTATGAAAAATAATGCATGGTGGCTTTGCCACAAATACGATGTCAACTACATGATCATGCAATGGCAATATGACAAAAGTAAAGTATGTCATGATGATGATGAATGGAACGGTGGAAAGTTGCATGGCAATATATCACGGAATGGCTATGGAAATGCCATAATAGGTAGGTATGGTGGCTGTTTTGAGGAAGATATAAGGAGGTTTATGTGTGATAGAGCGTATCATATCACGGGGTTTGGATGCATCGGCGAAGTTTGCACCAACTCTCAAGGTGAGAAAGGGCAATGCACGATACCGAAGAGGCTAGCAAAAGCGGAAAGGTAAACGTGCGTATAATCCATGGACTCAACATTAGTCAAAAGAACTCATATACTTATTGCAAAAATTTAGAAGTCATCAAAAATCAAGTACTACGCGGATGCTCCTAAGGGGATAGATTGGTAGGAAAAGACCATCGCTCGTCCCCGACCGCCACTCATAAGGATGCACAAGCCAGGTAGACTTCATGTTTCAAATTTGTTACACAACTTTAACCATACGTGCATGCTACGGGATATGCTAACTTCAACACAAGCATTCTTTAAATTCATAATCATCCAACTAGCATGACTTTAATATCACTACCTCCATATCTCAAAACAATTATCAAGTATCAAACTTTTCTTAGTATTCAACACACTCATAAGAATTCTTACAAATCTTGAATACCAAGTATATTAGGATTTTAAGCAAATTACCATGCTATTTAAGACTCTCAAAATAATATAAGTGAAGCATGAGAGTTCATCTATTTCTACAAAATAAATCCACCACCGTGCTCTAAAAGATATAAGTGAAGCACTAGAGCAAATGACAAAGTACTCCAAAAGATATAAGTGAAGATCAACGAGTAGTCGAATAATTGTGCAACTATGTGAAGACTCTTTAACATTAAGGAGTTTCAGATCTTGGTATTGTATTCAAACAGCAAGCAAAACAAAATAAAATGACATTGCAAGGATAGCACAACTCATGTGAAGAAGCAAAAACTTAGGCTCAACCGATACTAACCTATAGTTGTTGAAGAAGAAAGGTGGGATGCCTACCGGGGCATCCCCAAGCTTAGATGCTTGAGACTTCTTGAAATATTATCTTGGGTTGCCTTGGGCATCCCCAATCTTGAACTTTTGTGTCCCTTAATTCCTCTCATATCATGGTTTCTCTTTTTCTCAAAAAGCTTCATCCACACCAAACTCAGCAAGAACTCGTGAGATAGGTTAGTATAAACCAATGCAAAACCTTATCATTTTCTACTGTAACAAATCAATAAAATTATTATTCAACATTTCATACTAAATGCCTCTGCATATTTAATACTCCTATCCTTAAATAGAATCATTAAACCAGCAAACATATGCAAACAATGCAAACATAACAGCAATCTGCCAAAACAGTACAGTCTGTAAAGAATGCAAGAGTATCAATACTTCCCTAACTCCAAAAATTATGAACTAAAATTCCCACTGTAGTAAATTTATCAGATCTCATTATGAAAAAATATTCAACATTATAACACTCTCTAACTTTTCTAGGGAATTTTTGCAACAGTGGTAAACTTTCTGTTTTGAAACAGCAACATGCATACTTGCAAAATAAGCATGGCAAAAACTATCCTTGACATTTTATTGAAACTAAAGGATGCAAAACATTATTCTAAATAACAGCTATAAAATACTAACAAAAGAAAATGACACTCCAAGCAAAACACATATCATGTGGTGAATAAAAATATAGCTCCAAGTAAAGTTACTGATGAACGAAGACGAAAGAGGGGATGCCTTCCGGGGCATCCCCAAGCTTAGGCTCTTGGTAATCCTTAAATATTACCTTGGGGTGCCTTGGGAATCCCCAATATTAGACTCTTTCCACTCCTTATTCCATAGTCCATCGAATCTTTACCCAAAACTTGAAAACTTCACAACACAAAACTTAACAGAAAACTCGTGAGCTCCGTTAGCGAAAGAAAACAAAACACCACTTCAAGGTACTGTAATGAACTAATTATTTATTTATATTGGTGTTAAACCTACTGTATTCCAACTTCTCTATGGATTATAAACTATTTTACTAGCCATAGATTCATCAAAATAAGCAAACAACACACGAAAAGCAGAATCTGTCAAAAACAGAACAGTCTGTAGTAATCTGTAACTAACGCAAACTTCTGGAACTCTAAAAATTCTAAAATAAATTGTTGGCATGATGAATTTGTCTAGTAATCATCTGCAAAAAGAATAAACTAAATATCACTTTCCAGTAAAAAGTTCTAGCTAATCTCGTGAGCGCTAAAGTTTCTGTTTTTTACAGCATGATCATAAAGACTTCACCCAAGTCTTCCCAAAGGTTCTACTTGGCACAAACACTAATTAAAACATGAAAACACATCTAAACAGAGGCTAGATGGATTATTTATTCCTAAACAGAACCAAAAAGCAAGAAACTAAAATAAAATTGGGTTGCCTCCCAACAAGCGCTATCGTTTAACGCCCCTAGCTAGGCATTATGATTTCAATGATGCTCACATAAAAGATAAGAATTGAAACATAAAGAGAGCATCATGAACAATATGACTAGCACATTTAAGTCTAACCCACTTCCTATGCATAGGGATTTTGTGAGCAAACAACTTATGGGAACAATAATCAACTTGCATAGGAAGGTAAAGCAAGCATAACTTCAAAACTTTAAGCACATAGAGAGGAATCTTGATATTATTGCAATTCCTAAAAGCATATATTCCTCCCTCATAATAATTTTCAGTAGCATCATGAATGAATTCAACAATATAACCAGCACCTAAAGCGTTCTTTTCATGATCTACTTGCATAGAAAATTTACTACTCTCCACATAAGCAAAATTCTTCTCATTCAGAATAGTGGGAGTATCATAAGAGACTTGAATACTATAAATTGTTTCCACATTAAAAGAGTAATGTTCAGAAAAAGGAAAATCATAATCATGACAATTTTTATAATTATAATCATCACTACTTTTTATAGCATAAGTTTTATCACAATAATCATCATAAGTAGCAACTTTGTTCTCATCATAATCGATTGAAACCTCTTCCAAGATAGTGGAATCATTACTAAGTGAAGTCATGACCTCTCCAAATCCACTTTCATAAATATTATAAGATTCAACATCCTCAAAAAATTTGGGATCACTACTTCCTAAAGTTGACACTCTTCCAAACCCACTTTCATCAATATAATCATCATAGGTAGAAGGCATGCTATCATCATAACAACTTTGCATATCGAAACTTGAGAGGCTAAAAATATCATCATTATTAAACATAGCATCCCCAAGCTTGGGACAAACATTAATTTCAGCAAATATATTCTCAAATATGTCATCCTTATTAAACATAGCTTCCCCAAGCTTGGGCCTTTTCATATCATAAGCATAATCACTCTCATCATTAATAGTATAGATAGCACCAATAGTATAACAAACATTATTATCATATTCTTCCAAGCAAGTGCCAAAAATATTTTCAAGATCATAAGAAGTATCATTATCTTCCCAATCATAATCATCACAACAAGCAATAGGCATAACGAGATCATTATCAAGTGTATCATCTTCATTTTCATGAGGCACAACAATAATAGGAGCAAATTTATTTGGGAGAGATACCTTTTTACCTCTCTTCCTTTTTCTTTTCTTCTTCTTCACCACATCATGTGTGGGTTCAATCCTCTTTTTGGAGCTCCTTATTAATGAGATTGGTTGGATGAATTTGGTTTCTTTTATTTATGTAATTGGCAATATAAGGATTTTCAATGCAATTCACCGCACAATACATATAAATTTTCTCTAGATCAAAATGAAGAACTTTATCAAGGGCAAATTTTGGAATATCCTGTTATACGTTTAATTTCTTCATAATCCAAGAGCAAACTAAGTTCATTATGATGTGCAACGGAAATCAAGTCATCACAATTTTTGGACATGATACGATCATGAAACAATTTGCATTGGGTACTAAAATGATCACGTTCATTGCAAAGTTCACAAGTAGGGCTAAGAAAAGATAAATTTTCAGCACATTCATCTAGCTCTTCTTGCAACAATTTGGTTTCTAAGAACTTATGCCTCTTGCAATATCTATCTTCCCTATTTGTTGTGTACTTACAAACCCAATGCATTCCACAAAAATTGACATGTTTATAGGAGGCATTTTCATCATAACTAGTGTAATCATCATTGGTACTATGGATATTCAAGGAGTTCATACTAACAACATTGCCATCATGCTCATCATTCAAAGATTTAGTGACAAACAATTTAATGCATTCTTCTTCTAACACTTTGGCACAATTCTCTTTTCCATCATTCTCACGAAAGATATTAAAAAGGTGAAGCGTATGAGACAAACTCAATTCCATTTTTTTGTAATTTTCTTTTATAAACTAAACTAGTGCTAAAACAAAACCCAAAAAGATTCGATTGCAGGATCTAAAGATATACCTTCAAGCACTCACCTCCCCGGCAACGGCGCCAGAAAAAAGCTTAGTTGACGAGGTGTGAGTGAGTGCCCTTTACCTAGCCTCCCCGGCAACGGCGCCAGAAAAGAGCTTGATGTCTACTACGCAACCTTCTTCTTGTAGACGTTGTTGGGCCTCCAAGTGCAGAGGTTTGTAGGACAGTAGCAAATTTCCCTCAAGTGGATGACCTAAGGTTTATCAATCCGTGGGAGGCGTAGGATGAAGATGGTCTCTCTCAAGCAACCCTGCAACCAAATAACAAAGAGTCTCTTGTGTCCCCAACACACCCAATACAATGGTAAATTGTATAGGTCCACTAGTTCGGCGAAGAGATGGTGATAAAAGTGCAATATGGATGGTAGATATAGGTTTTTGTAATATGAAAATATAAAAACAGCAAGGTAGCAAGCGATAAAAGTGAGCGTAAACGGTATTGCAATGATAGGAAACAAGGCCTAGGGTTCATACTTTCACTGGTGCAAGTTCTCTCAACAATAATAACATAGATAGATCATATAACAAGCCCTCAACATGCAACAAAGAGTCACTCCAAAGCCACTAATAGCGGAGAACAAACGTAGAGATTATGGTAGGGTACGAAACCACCTCAAAGCTATTCTTTCGGATCGATCTATAAAAGAGTTCGTACTAGAATAACACCTTAAGACACAAATCAACCAAAACCCTAATGTCACCTAGATACTCCATTGTCACCTCAAGTATCCGTGGGAATGATTATACGATATGCATCACACAATCTCAGATTCATCCAACCAACATAAAAGTACTTCAAAGAGTGACAAAAGTTTCTACCAGAGAGTCAAGAACGTGTGCCAACCCCTATGCATAGGTTCATGGGAAGAACCCGCAAGTTGGTCACCAAAACATACATCAAGTGGCACATGATATACCATTGTCACCACAGATAAGCACGGCAAGACATACATCAAGTGTTCTCATAAAAGACTCAATCCGATAAGATAACTTCAAAAGGTGAAACTCAATTCATCACAAGAGAGTAGAGGGGGAGAAACATCATAAGATCCAACTACAATAGCAAAGCTCGGGATACATCAAGATCGTGCCATAAAGGGAACACGAGAGAACACGAGAGAGAGAGATCAAACACATAGCTACTGGTACACACCTCAGCCCCGAGGGTGAACTACTCCCTCCTCGTCATGGATAGCGCCGGATGATGAAGATGGCCACGGTGATGGGTTCCCCCCGCAGGTGCCGAACGGGCTCCCGAGAGGTTTTGGTGGCTACTGAGGCTTGCGGCGGCGGAACTCCCGATCTATCTTCTGTTCTGGAAGTTTTAGGATACGTGGGTATATATATGGGTGAAAGGAGTACATCGGTGGACCGAAGGGGGGCCCGAGGGGGGGGTCGCGCCTGTGGGGGGGCGCGCCCTACCCTCGTGAGCACCTCCCTCATCTTCTGACGTAGGGTCCAAGTCTATCCGGTAGGTTTCCTTCCAAAAATAACTTCTCCAGCTTGATTTCGTTCCGTTTCGACTCCGCTTGATATTCCTTTTCTTCAAACACCGAAATAGGCAAAAACAAAGAATCTGGCTGGGCCTCCGGTTAATAGGTTAGTCCCAAAAATAATATAAAAGTGGATAATAAAGCCCAATATTGCCTAAAACAGTAGATAATATAGCATGGAGCAATCAAAAATTATAGATACGTTGGAGACGTATCAGATACCCCCTAATCCTGGACTCCCTCATTAGCCCCTGAACCAGGCTTCAATGACGATGAGTCCGGCGTGCAGTCTTGTCTTCGGCATTGTAGGGCGGGTTCCTTCTCCGAGTACTCCAAAGTAATTATCAAACACTTGAACCGTGTCCGGATCCACAAAATGATCTTCACATGCCACCGTAGAGAGAATGGTATTTCACAAATGCAATCCGCTGACAACTTTTCAGGCAACGCGACGTGTCATTACGGTCGGGTCATTATTCGAACCGTTTTCCCACAACCAGCCACAGCGCATATTGCGAGGCGGTTTCCTTAACACGTCTTGTCAAAGCAGAGATCGTGTCCCCTTATCACGGGATTCTCATCAATACGGGTACGGGTAATCCCACCACATCATCAATCGTGGCGCTTTGGAAGCAAGCGATTCCCAACGGGCAAGTGGGGAGGCGCACCGCTTTCATCGCCTCTATAAAGGGATAAGATTTCCCCATTTTTACCCACGCCTTCTTCCTCCTTTGCCCACTCTCGCCTCCTCGAGCTCCAGCGCCCAAGCCCAAGTCTTCTCCGCATAGCTAAACATGTCCGGAGCAGGAGGCAAGTGGGTGGCTTCCACTGTCAAGGAGAAGCATATCGCAAATCTTCGGGCGGTTGGATACTTGGCCGCAAACATAGCGCACCGGCTACCGGACGTTGGGCAGGTCATTCCGACCCCGGGACCCCACGAGAGGGTCGTGTTCGTCGCCCACTTCGTCCGTGGACTGGGGTTTTCACTTCACCCCTTCGTCTGCGGGCTCATGTTCTACTACGGGCTAGATTTCCATGATCTAGCCCCGAATTTCGTCCTCAACATCTCGGCGTTCATCGTCGTATGTGAGGCCTTCCTCCGCATCCGGCCTCACTTCGGCCTGTGCCTGCAAATCTTCTGCGTGAAGCCGAAGATTGTAAGCGGCCAGCAAGCGGAGTGCGGAGGAGCCATGGTGGGCAAGATGCCTAACGTCACCTGGATGAACGGTTCCTTTGCGGAGACCGTAAAAGGGTGGCAATCAGGGTGGTTCTACATCACCGAGCCGCCCAGCGCCAACTAGGCGGCGGCCCCCGAGTTCCGATGCGGAGCCCCCATGCGGCTCACCTCCTGGGAAAAGAAGGGCCTGGCTTGGGGAGAACCTACAAAGCAGACCAGACTCCAAACCTGCATCAAGAGCATGAAGGACAAGAACATCAAGCTTGTCAATGTGATCCAGGTCATGCTCGTTCGCCGGATTCTGCCGTGCCAAAGGCGGACATTCAATCTGTGGGAGTTCGTCCCAGCCAAACACCAGACGCTTCAGAGGCTCTATGGCATGAAGCACAAAGACACATGGATGGTGTTGTTTAAGGCCTCCAAAGTACCTCCTCCCACATCCGAGGACTGCAGACTTCATGCAGTGCGGCCCCTGCATCCGGTGAGTTTTGGGACTACCACCGGATTAGGTTTTTCCCAATACATTCATGGGGGAGTCTTAAGTATTTGTGTATATTTGATCAGGACTATGTGGAGACAGCGGAGCAGATTGACTGTCCGGCTCTGCTGCCAGAAGATCCAGCTGATGCTCTCTTGACAGAGATGCTGATCCCGGCACCCTACAAGCCGCCGGAGAAGAAGGCCGAAAAGAAGGCCCTGGGGACCAGGAAGGGTCTCCGGCGTAAGGTTGTGCCGGAAGCCTCGTCCGAAGACGACAAGGCGCACTCCTCCCCTGAAGAGGAGGAAGAAGAATAAGAAGAAGAAGCCCCATCCGGAAAGGATGAGAGGCCTGAGGAGACGGGCCATGGGGCCGGGAGAGGCCCTCGACGCAAGGCCGTCATACCCACGTCGTCCGATGACGACGAAACAGATTCCTCCCGCAGAGGCGGGGGTAAGCAAGAAGAAACTCTACCTCCCCGCACTGGGGAGGAGAAAAAGAGGAAAGCCGCCCCGGAGGGGGAGGCTGGGACGCCCAAGAAGGGAAAGACGTCCCTTCCGAACTACTCCACCACGGCCGCTCATAGCGAGGAAGAGTGGCTGCCCAGGGGGAAGCCCCTAGCGCGATCTTAAGTGTCCGCACTCTACCGTGATTTTACTTCATAGTTGTTTAATAATGCCGAACATATATGCAGTCCGGCCAGGGCTCATCCGGAGGTGTCGTCCTCGGATGGGTCTCTGAGCGCTTCAGAGATGAACTCGCTCCCGACGGCCACCACTCCTCAACCTGCTGATGACACGGAGGTGTTGTCCCGAAGGTTCCCCGAGCGGGAGGAGGTGACCCTGGAGACACCCCAAGGCGAAGTTCCAGATGTCGGACACGCGGGGTTCAAGATCCTCGCGGATCGCGTCGATGAGAGCCGCAGCAAGGCGGACTCTCGACCGAACACTGTTCCAGAATCATTGACGGTTCCGGATTTAGGCGGGCAACCCCTTGTTAGAGAGGGCGAGCCGTTCGTGCCGAGGGCTTCCGTAACGCCAGCGGCGCCGGATAGTCTGGTGGAAGCGCTTTGAGGCGCCTCCATGGATGACGAGCACCGTACTATTATGAGTGCGGTGATTCAAAAGGTTCTGTCCGCCAAGAGCGGACTAACCGAAGCCTGCACAAGCCTCCTGACGAGCTTCGAGGTAAGTAATAAAAATGTGTGAAATTACCACCCGATAGGTAGTAGCCCCTGATACTCTGTTTGGTGTTTGGAAAGAAAAGCAAAACGGAGGGTCAATTATAATCCGCAAGAGTCTAATAAGTGTTTATGTGACTAAGCAGGCCGTGCTACTTGCCGCTGCTGCCCGCACGGCCGAGGTTGCTGAACTAAAGCAGGACCTAGAGCAGGCGCAGGGAGAGCTCGATCTCACGAAGAGGCGGCTCGAAGAGAGCAAAGGTGAGTGATTCTCCGCTCTTATATATGTAAAGATAGATAAATTTGTTTAGTTTGACGACGAAGCATCGTGACTGTGTGGCAGGGTCAAACCGCCGAAGTGGCGTCCCTGAAGAAAGCACTATCCGAGGCCGAAGACAAGGCGGCCTTGGAATGCAAAGAGCGCGAGAAGCAAAGTGCTAGAGTGGGCGAGGTACAACAAGAGCTCCAGGACCTCGGCAAGAAGTTCGAGTCCGTGGAGCATGATCTGAAGATGAAAGAGGCCGAGCTTGCGAAGGCCCTTGTGAGTATGAAAGACGCCAAGGCCGAAGCCGAGAAGGCACAGCAGGAGATCCAGGAGGCCAAAAAGATAGCGGCGGGTAAGAAATTCTTTGTGCAAAGCAAACATGTGGAGGAGGCGTTTCTTTTACTTACTCGAATTCGGAGCTCTCCAGGGGCATTCTCAGATCTGCCATGCAGCGTATCAGATGCCGCAGAGTTCTACCGTGCCCAAGAGGGGAGCTTAACGAAGAAGCTGTTCTGGTCCCAGTATGCTGGGGCCGAACACCCAACGCCTCTTAGTGATAAACTGAAGTAGTTGGTCGAACTCCACAGGTCGGCCGAAGTGGCTATGAAAGATTTCATAGTCCGGATGTGGCCTGGTGAGCCCTGCCCACTAGCTACTTCTGCCTGATCAAGCGGATGGTGAATGCCTGTCCACGGCTTGAAGTAATCAAGCGATCCGTTTGCATCGAGGGTGCCCGCCGGGCCTTTGCCCGCGCGAAGGTGCATTGGGGCAAGCTGGATGCGGAGAAGCTGGTGAAGGATGGTCCGCCCGAGGGCAAGGAGCATCGCCGTCCCGAGAAGTACTATGATGGCGTTATGAAAGGCGCTCGTCTCGTGGCCGATGAGTGTTCCAAGGACAAGATCTTTGACTAAATGTACCTCTACCGCTGTTGTAATTTAAAGACGAAGTTACTTGTGCTATGTAGCACTGTTTGATTTAAAATATTACCTTATGTGCGGCTGTTTATAGAATACTGAAAGTAGGCCAGTCGTCGGCTTCCGCCCCCATGCAACTAGTGCCGGGGTGTTCCTGGAAAAACCCGGATACTCTTTATCCAAATGTTTGGTCCCTTAAGGAGGTATCCAGCGCAGCGAACAAGGCAATCGGACTATGCAGCTTTATAACTTTCACTTAGCCATAGAAGTCTATAATTTTAAATTTCGGCGAAGCCCCTAGAATTCGGAGGGCCGAATTGGGGTGCTATATTCGCCTAAATCGGACAAGGCCGACTCATCGCCTAAAGCGGAAAAAATCTTTTTAAGACCTCTCGAACAGAGACCAGCTCTCGCCTCATCATGCCGGTCAGCTTTCGGCTTTCTCTACTGAGGTGCTCGTCCGGAAGAACTGGGACACAATCGCAGTAGTTCTCCCTACGCTACCTTAGCCGATATAACGGAACGTAAGGTACCAAAACAAGGGAGCCGGGCTAACCCAACTGTAGACCCAAGACATGATTCGGAGCTGATGGATATAGTGTTATAAGTTCGGGGTGCCGCACTGTGCAAAGTGTTCGGACTTTATTTGCCGTAGAACGGGGCACCATAGGAAGCCCCTGGCAAACGGACCATACCAAAGTGTACGGATGCAATATCACAGAAACATTTGTAAGAAAAATGTTCAAATAAGAATAATGAGCTGACGCTATATATAATCTCCCATTGATGAAAATACGTTTAAGCGTATGTTTACAATGAATGCATTAAGCGGAGAAAAATATGACTATTTAACATGTCCTATCCAGGGGCAGACCGCGTATGGATATATAAAACAGGTATAACGATCGCAAATAGATTCCACCTGGGTGTTTCCTTCTTTGCGCGAAGCCTGTTGCCTCCTTGGTTTTCTCTCCTATGTAATTCCGGCAATCCTGCTCTTCTGGAGAGGCTGCTCTAAAGCAATATCCTGAAAAAGAAGAAGGACGGGTTATGAAGGTATGTGGCGGTTATCCCGCACTGTTGACTGAGTCGTTGTTGCGCCTCCGCCTACGCCCATGGTATCTTGAGTGCGTAATTGTGTACGCGTGGCACGAATGCTGCTTTGATGGGGCTTAAGCGGAGGCCGGACTGCTAGTCGCGCTCTTGGCGTGCCTGATGATCCTGTTGCGGGGTGCTCTGGACTCTCTTGACGGTGCTTGAAGTTGTTGTCGCCGGATTGGTTTGTCAATGGAGGCCGCATTGTACTTCCACCACGAGGGCTGCAGTATGGTTTTCTGTTCGGAGAGAGCGGTCCATATTTCCGTTCACTGTTATGACCCCGCATGGTCCTGGCATCTTGAGCTAGAGGTATGCATAGTGTGGTACCGCATTGAATCTAGCGAATGCGGTTCGTCCGAGCAGTGCGTGGTAACCACTGCGAAAAGGGACGATGTCGAAGATTAACTCTTCGCTTCGGAAGTTATCCGGAGATCCGAAGACCACTTCCAATGTTATAGAGCCCGTGCAACGGGCCTCTACTCCAGGAATCACACCTTTAAAGGTGGTTTTGGTGGCCTTGATCCTTGAAGGGTCAATGCCCATTTTGCGCACTGTGTCCTGATAAAGCAGGTTCAGGCTGCTGCCACCGTCCATAAGGACACGCGTGAGGTGGAATCCGTCGATGATTGGGTCTAGGACCAATGCGGCCGAGCCGTCATGACGGATGCTAGTAGGGTGATCCCTACGATCAAAGGTGATCGGACAAGCTGACCATGGGTTGAATTTGGGGCGACTGGCTCCATCGCATAGACGTCCCGCAGTGCCCGCTTCCGTTCCCGCTTGGGGATGTGCGTGGCGTAGATCATGTTGACCGTTTTCACCTTGGGGGGGGGGAATTTCTTCTGTCCCCCCGTGTTCGGATGTCAGGGCTCCTCGTCATCGTCGCTGTGCAGCCCCTTGTCCTTGTCTTCGGCGTTTATTTTGCCGGCCTGTTTGAATACCCAGCAATCTCTATTGGTGTGGTTGGCTGGCTTGTCCGGGGTGCCATGAATTTGGCACGAGCACTCCTGTATGCGGTCCAGACTGGACGGTCCCTGATTATTTCTTTTGAACGGCTTCTTCCGCTGACCGGGCTTGGATTCGCTGAATCCGGCGTTGACAGCGTGTCTTCAGTGCTCTCGCCGTTATTCCGTCGCTTATGTCTGTTACGCCGTGGCTTGCCATTATTGTCGCGGCCATCCGAAGTGCCAGAATGTGGCGTAGTGCTGCTGCGAGCCAACCAGCTGTCCTCGCATGCGCAAAAGCGGGTCATTAGTGTTGTGAGAGCTGCCATGGACTTGGTTTTTCCTGGCCGAGGTGTCGAGCGAGCCACTCGTCACGGATATTTTGCTTAAAAGCCTCCAGGGCTTGGCGCCAGACGATCGACTATTTGGTTCTTTTAGTTAGGAACCGAGTCCAGAATTTCCTGGCTGACTCTCCGGGCTGTTGAGTAATGTGGCTCAATTCATCAGCGTCCGGTGGTCGCACGTATGTGCCTTGGAAGTTGTCGAGGAATGCGTCTTCCAGGTTTTCCCAACTGTCGATGGAATATGTTGGCAGGCTGTTTAGCCAGTGCCGGGCTGGTCCTTTGAGCTTAAGGGGAAGGTACTTGATGGCATGCAGATCGTCTCCGCGTGCCATGTGAATGTGGAGAAGGAAATCTTTGATCCATACTGCGGGGTCTGTTGTGCCATCGTATGATTCGATGTTTACGGGTTTGAACCCTTCTGGGAATTCATGATCCATTACTTCGTCAGTGAAGCAGAGGGGGTGTGCGGCGCCTCTGTGCCGGGCTATGTGGCTACGCAGGTCGAATTGCTCTGGGTGGCTATGTTCGGCCCGGCCGGACTTGTTGAAGGTGTATCCGGCGTGACGGTCGTCGTCGCGTGCCGAGGCGCGCCCCCGCGATCCGTAGATCAATCTTTGCTGTCCTATTTTGTTGCCCCGGGCTGTAGTATGTTGGCGTGGGGGTGTTGGCTGGTATGCGGACTGATATGCCGTTTTATCTCGGCCACGAGGTGGCCGGTCAGCCGTATGGCGCTCAAGTCCGTATTCTTCGGCTACCAGGACTTCAGTCCATCTATCTGTGAGCAAGTCTTGATCAGCTTGGAGTTGCTGCCGCTTCTTTTTTAGGCTCCTCGCAGTGGCTATAAGCCGACGCTTGAAGCGCTCCTTCTCTACGGGATCCTCAAGCACGCCGAACTCGTCGTCACCGAGGCTAATCTCGTCTTTGGAGGGGGGCATGTAGCTGTCCTCCTCCGGGTATTCGTCCGTCGCCTATTCTTCTGGGCTGACCTGCTCATCCTCCTATTCGGCCTGCTCGAAGGCGGGCTGGTCAGGATTGTATTCTTCTTCGGCACCATTCGGATTGTTTTCGTCTCCTGGGCTAGTATTGCTGTGGCGGGGCTTGGAGTGGCGCCGACGATGCCCATTCTTTGCTTTTTTCCCTAAGGTTTTATCTTCCGTTCCCTCATCGCCATTTGTTTCCTTCGGAGTGTCCACTATATATATATATATCATATGATGAGGTGGCTGTCCACCGCCCAGTGAGCGGTGGTTCATGTTCTTCTCCTGCATCGTCGTCCATAACGTCGATGTCTTCGGAGTCGAAGTCTTGTACCTCGGTTAAATCATCGACCGTGGCAATGAAGTGGGTGGTGGGTGGGCAACGAATTCCTTCATCGCCTGCCTCCCACTCGAGCCGGACATAGTTCGGCCGAGAGCCACCTGACAAAGAGAGAGACATTAATGAGTCCAGCATGTCACCGAAGGGCGAGTGCTGGAAGATATCCGCAGCGGTGAACTCCATTACCGGAGCCCAACCTGGCTCGACTGGATCGGGAGTGCGCGGACCGGAACCAACATCCGGATACGAATCCGGGGGTCCGGATTCACAGGTCACCATAGAGGTAAGACCCGTGTTCGGCTCCACCGCTGATGAGTGCGCGACCTGTGGGGCGGGGTCCATCCCTACGTCCTTTGGCAGCGCAGCCTGCTCCTGATTTAGGTCCGGGGCTACTGCGGGGGTGGTACCCCGAGCTTTGTCCGACAGCGGGTCTATGCCGTGATTGTCGTGACTGTCCGGCGCTTCTGGCATAGGCCCGAATCCGTCGAAGATCAAGTATCCACGAATGTCCACCGTGTAGTTCAGGTTTCCGAACCTGATCTAGTGGCCAGGGGCGTAGCTATCGATCTGCTCCAGATGGCCAAGAGAGTTGGCCCGCAGGGCGAAGCCACCGAACACGAAGATCTGTCTGGGGGGAAAGGTCTCACCCGGGATCGTGTTGTTGACGATGACTGGAGGAGCCATCGAGCCCTATAGCGACGACACAGAGGAATTCTCAACGAAAGCACCAATATTGTCAAAACCGGCGGATCTCGGGTAGGGGGTCCCGATCTATGCGTCTTAGGCTGATGGTAACAGGAAGCAAGGGACACAGATATTTACCCAGGTTCGGGCCCTCTCGATGGAGGTAAAACCCTACTTCCTGCTTGATTAATATTGAAGATATGGGTAGTACAAGAGTAGATCTACCAGGAGATCGTAGAGGCTAAACCCTAGAAGCTAGCCTATGATGGTATGATTGTAATTGTGATCGGCCTTCTAAGGACCAACCTCTCCGATTTATATAGGTACCGGAGAGGACTAGGGTTTACATGGAGTCGGTTACAAGGAAGGAAATATAATATCCGGATCGCCAAGCTTGCCTTCCACACCAAGGAAATTCCCATCCGGACACGGGACAAAGTCTTGAGTCTTGTATCTTCACGCTTCAATAGTCCGGACGATGTATATAGTCCGGCTACCCGGATACCCCCTAATCCAGAACTCCCTCACCCCCACCCACGCCCCAACCCCCACCCGTGTCGAGTTTTCTTCGTTCGGTGAGGCCCCACAACCACCCGAGCCCCTTCGATCGCACCGGCGAACTCTGAAAAATCGACTGACCCAATTTTCAAATTTAGTCTACTGTGATTTAACTAGTGTGGAATATAAAAGGGGAAAACCATAAGCATTGGGAGTATAGTGTTGAGCGTGCCATGGCGGATTTGAATGTGCAAACCGGACAAAGGCAACTTCGCAACCAAGACAAGAAATCGAGTAAAGCGGTGGCGATCTATTTTCTTCTGTGATAAATAAGTTGAGCAGAATCTGAAAGAGTACCGCCTGCAGTGCGGCGCTGCACGCATCTGCTGAGAATTTGACGGTGCTGCGGCAGCGATGGCTGTCGGCAGCGTGGAAGCAGATCTAGGAGGGTAGACGGTGGCGGTGGGGTGCCGTGGACGAGACGGTCGTAGGAGCGGCGCCGGCAAGGTGGACGACGACGGGGATGAAGCAAGAGGACGGGATGCAAGGATCCCGGTCCGAAGGCGTGGATGAGAGAGGTCGATCTCTTGTAATGGACGGCGGCGTCGAGGTATCAGCTCCGGCATGGTGGAGGAGGACGGCGGACGATGGGGTGGCGGACGGCGGCGAATGGAGGAGGGTGGGGTGGAGAGGGTGTTTTGGCGCCCACGGAGTACGAATGGGGAAAAGGGAGGTAGAGAGGAAGGGGGGAACCATGTATTCAGGGCGCGCTTGTCTCAAATGCGAGGAAATTTACAAACTTAGCCCCCGTTTCAAATTTATACTACATCACAGCAACATTAGTCAGTTGGGGATAGGACGCTAATCTCGCATACACGAATATTTCTCGTGAGAGTTTGTTTTTGGCGCCCACCGTGTATGAATATGAATCGGGAGGAGTCGATTTCGCCGAGGACACCTTGTGTTTTGGCGCCCACCGTGTATGAATCTGAGGAGAGGCGGTTACATCACGTTTGGGTGAAATTACAAACCTACCCTATCGAAACTGTAGAAATCCAGCAGATAGGCTTTGCGTGGCGAGGGATAGGCAGTAGTGATTTCCATCTCGTAGATTTTGGTTTGGTGATTATCGCGACTTTCCCGCTTCGTTCAAATTTTGCAGAGTGCACGTTTATCGTGCCAACTCAATTCGAATCCCGTTTGTATTCTATTTTTCCCAAGGGTCCATTTTCAATTGGAATTACATTCTATATACATCATTTTTTTAATATATACTTTCAAAAGCACAACACCATTTATACATAAATATGGTTTACAAATGGCATGATCTCAGATTCATAAGGTTGTATCCATCAATGTGGATTTTCAAATATTTGAAACCACTTTATGTTGAAATCCAATGTATGCATTCCTCGCTAACTGTCTCCAATTAATGTGTGTTTCATGCAGGTTTTTTTTAACTTCTCAAACATGTATAATGTGTTTCACACACGAAAGATATAGTGTAATCCCATTTAGACATTAATTGCATATAAACCATGCATTGTTTGTAATTGAAGAATCTATGGATCACCAATATTGATAAACTATATAACATTACACGTGTGCCCAAATTCAAATGAATATGCATGTTTGATACAGCAATTTGCGTTATGATATTATCGATGTCGTGATCTCTAGTTTTAATATTTGAATCACCTTTAATCCAGATATTCGTCTCATATAGCTATCACTCATGCTTATATAGGACTATCTCTCTGGACCTATACGCGTTCATCGTCTCTCAGGTATCTCTTGTGCTACCTGTATGTCGACAATGATCTTTTATCTTCGTAACACACTGACGGTACTCTCCCCCTCGACCTTCATCACTCTATCTCTCTCTAAGTTTATCTCGCTCCCTGCTATGTGTCTCTAACTATGATTCTCCATGTGGAATCTCTTTCTCTCACACAAACACAAAACTTTCTCTCCCGAGGTCTCATTTCTCTCTACTATTCCCATGTGTGCCACTCAAGACACCCCTCATACAGAGATGTCTTTCGCTCCTTAGATATGAGAACCTCGACTCTTCCTCTTCAATATCTCTTTCTCACACACAAACAAAAACTCTGTCTCCCAGGGTCTCATATTTCTCCATTGTTTTCTTGTATGTCGCTCACACACACCCTCTCTCCCTAGAGATATCTTGCGTTCCCTCATATGTCTCTCTTGCTATCACTCTCGTTGTGAAATATCTTTCTCTCTCGCAGACACAAAACTCCGTCTCTCTGGATCTCATTTCTCTGTGATATCTGTTTGTATGTGACTCACATGCACCCTCTCTCTATCTCTCTCACACCCACACATATAACCCAGCCTACTGATCCACTCGACTCCTATGTTTAACGCACACTAGCTAGCATCTTTATCTTTCTATTTATCTGTTTCTCCATCAACCTTCTTTCTCGCCCTCACTCTTGATTCCTATCACGCACACTACATATGTTTCTCTCTACATGCAGTCAAGTGCCCTCTCACGCACATATATAACTTCACCCTTTGAACCACCCGACGGTCATTGCTACCTCTTGAGCACTGCGTTGGATTTCCCCGAAGAGGAGAGGATGATGCAGCAAAGTAGCGTAAGTATTTCCCTCAGTTTTTGAGAACCAAGGTATCAATCCAGTAGGAGGCTACACACAAGTCCCTCGTACCTGCACAAAACAATAGCTCCTCGCAACCAACGCGATTAGGGGTTGTCAATCCTTCACGGTCACTTACTTAGAGTGAGATCGATAGAGATGATCAATAATATTTTTGGTATTTTTGGTATAGAGATGCAAAGTAAAAAGTAAAAGGCAAAGTAAAAACAAAGCAAGTATCAAAGTAATAGAGATTGATATGATGAGAATAGACCCGGGGGCCATAGGTTTCACTAGTGGCTTCTCTCAAGAGCATAAGTATTCTACAGTGGGTGAACAAATTACTGTTGAGCAATTGACAGAATTGAGCATAGTTATGAGATTATCTAGGTATGATCATGTATATAGGCATCACGTCCGAGACAAGTAGACCGACTCCTGCCTGCATCTACTACTATTACTCCACTCATCGACCGCTATCCAGCATGCATCTAGAGTATTAAGTTAAAAACAGAGTAACGCCGTAAGCAAGATAACATTATGTAGAGGGATAAATTCATGCAATATGATAAAAACCCCATCTTGTTATCCTCGATGACAACAATACAATACGTGCCTTGCTGCCCCTTCTGTCACTGGGAAAGGACACTGCAAGATTGAACCCAAAGCTAAGCACTTCTCCCATTGAAAGAACTACCAATCTAGTTGGCCAAACCAAACGGATAATTTGAAGAGACTTGCAAAGATAACCAATCATACATAAAAGAATACAGAGAAGATTCAAATATTGTTCATAGATAATCTTGATCATAAACCCACAATTCATCGGTCTCAACAAACAAACCGCAAAAAGAAGATTACATCGAATAGATCTCCACGAGAGAGGGGGAGAACATTGTATTGAGATGCAAAAAGAGAGAAGAAGCCATCTAGCTACTAGCTATGGACCCGAAGGTCTGAAGTAAACTACTCACACTTCATCGGAGGGGCTATGGTGATGATGTAGAAGCCCTCCGTGGTGGATGCCCCCTCCGGCGGAGCTCCGAAACAGGCCCCAAGATGGGATCTCGTGGATACAAGAAGTTGCGGTGGTGGAATTAGGTTTTTGGCTCCTGTTCTGATCGTTTGGGGGTACGTAGGTATATATAGGAGGAAGGAGTACGTCGGTGGAGCAACAGGGGGCCCACGAGGGAGGGGGCGCACGCTAGGGGGGCGCACCCCCCACCCTCGTGGCCGCCTCTGTTACTTCTTGGAGTAGGGTCCAAGTCTCCTAGATCACGTTCGGTGAGAAAATCACGTTCCCGAAGGTTTCATTCCGCTTGGACTCCGTTTGATATTCCGTTTCTTCGAAACACTGAAATAGGCAAAAAAAAAAACAACAATTCTAGGCTGGTCCTCCGGTTAATAGGTTAGTCCCAAAAATAATATAAAAGTGGAAAATAAAGCCCAATATAGTCCAAAACAGTAGATAAAGTAGCATGGAGCAATCAAAAATTATAGATACGTTGGAGACGTATCAGTCAACTCCAACACCCAAACTAGCGGATGTCCCTCTAGCTAGCATCTGCATCTCTGTATCTATCTGTAGTTTCTCCGTCAACATTTCTTTCTCGCACAGAGTCTTGCTTCCTATCACCCACACTATATATGTCTCTCCATACATATGCATTTATAGGTTGATCTCTTTTGCACAATCGTTGCGCCTCACCCCCTCTGCTCGCCATAGATGCATGCTCCAGCCCACGCCACTATCTCTTAAAGACAAAAACACATGCTCAATTGTCGGGCCTTCTTCCCTGCATTCTCACATGCATGCATATTGTCATACCGATCCGTCTCTCCCGTGTCGTTGATCTTATGACTTATGTCTTCTTTCTTTTATCTCGATCATGCGCGCGCGTGCACACACACACACACACACACACACACACATCCCACGTATACATGTATACCTCTCACAGATGCACGTTCAAGGTCTCTATGTCTCCATACATAGTTAATTACCCTCAATCCTAACGCCACATCGAATCGTTCTCCTCTTTTGTGCACATAACTTCCGCCTGGATGGGTAAAACACACACTCACACTTAATAATCTCCTTCTAGCTACCCCCCCCCCCCCCGCGCCTCTCACTCTTCCCCTATATCCCCAAAACCAATAAAACCATCCCTTTGTTTAATTCCCGCCTACATGCACCATCGATATATAGTAGTCTTCCTCGGTGTCTCTCGAACAAACACGTTCTCTCGATGTCGACTCCTCTCACGCCAAGACGCACCTTCTCTTCCCTCTCACGGGCATTTCTCTCTCGCACCCCATCGTTGGTGGCCTCTGCCATACACATCACCTCTCTATGATGAAGCCATGCACACTTAAATTACATCTGCCACAGAGGACCCCGCCACACACACACACACACACACACACACACACACACGCACGCACACACACACACACACACACAAACACACACACACACACACACGCACGCACGCATACCCCCCCACACACACACTAAGATTCCATCTCTGTCTCTCTCTCACACACACAAACACACACACACACGCACCCCCCCACACACTTAGACTCCATCTCTCTCTCTCTCTCTCACACACACACACAAACTAAGACTCCATCTCTCTCTCTCTCTCACACACACACAAACTAAGACTCCATCTCTCTCTCTCTCTCTCTCTCTCTCTCTCACACACACACACACACCCCACACACACACTAAGACTCCATCTCACACACACATGCTCTAGGCGGAGCATTTGTTCCTACCACCCTTCATCCAACCTTCCCCGTATGATAAACAATCACCTTTATTTACTTGCATAACATGGACAAATTCCACTTTACTTTAGTAGTCAGCAAACTTATCATCTGTACCCTTATAAAAAACGAGTTGGCGATGATGGTGTGCCTGCCATCTTGTAATACATACCGTATGATCTATATCTGACGGATAGAAAGCAAACTATGATAATTTTACAAAAGATACCCGCACCTCTCTCCACATCATTATCTCCCGCAACCTCATTGCTCAACAATTAAAAAAGAAATAAGTCTCTGGAACAATCTAGCATGCATGGTGGCCGCTGCCGCCTGCGGGTGCCGTCCATCCCCATGCCTCCGCCCATTCCGACCACCAGTCACCACCACACTCCACTCCTCCTCGCCTTATCTCTCATCTTTCATTTTTTCGATGACATTCTCGAGATACCAGTTTTTCGATAAAATTCTTGAGATATCATTAGTTTTTACACATGGGATTACTCCTGCATGGGTCAATCACAACCGTGTTTTGTAAAAAATGCATATTGATGTTCCGTGCAATGCACGAGAATCTTGCTTGTAATTATATAACGCAAATCACGAAAGCAGGAAGTGACATCTTTTGACACAACCACGCTAACATGGCCACGTAAATCACTAGCTAAAGTAAATACCATTATACTTATATCCCGATGCAAAGGTTGAGTACATGTCCGAAGAGTAGAGTCGCACACACGCACTGTCTCTCGTAATCTCTCTCTCACACACACACACCGGTTACATGACGCCCACTTAAGCGCATACACGAGTATGTTATAATTTGTGCACCGCTGGTACACGTGATGCTGCGCATTTATTTAAGCCGGAAGGCGACCCCAAATAGTAGCTGCATTCATTCCCCTTCCGCCGCCTCTTCTCTAGTCACCATCATTTCGGTAGCCATGGGCGGCGAAGGTAACAACATACGCCATACTTCACGAGCGCTCTTTAATATGGAAATTTTAGTGGTCATGCATGCATCTTTTTGTGCTAGCACTCCTATATAAGGGTTGACCGGTCGCTTCCCACGGACGTGTGCGGGCGGTGCAAGAGGAAGGAGAAGGGAAGCGGGCTATGGTGTAACGTTTTTTATCACAATTTCTTAGGAAACTAAGTGCAATAATTGAGTAGTTTTGCAAACTACCAGTACTACACCTGAAACGGTTCAAAACCTAGACTCCCTTGGCAGCGCGCGCTTCCCGCGTGAAACGGTCAGCGCCATACAGGCGTCGATGCGCATTAATGACCGGACAGAGCGGAGGCGACCTCTCACCTGGCGCCCGGCTTTGAAGTGGTGCGACGGCCGAGAGCGCCGCTTCCGGGCACGCGATCGCTCCAGCGCCGAGACTGGCCATAGGCCCTGTTTGGATCCATGGGTTAGAGTTAGTTTGAGCTAGTTGGGTCTCAAATAGCCCTAAAGTATCCAAGCATGAGGGTTTAAATTGGAGCAAGTTGCACCGAACCCACCAAAAAAAACTATCCCACCCAAGAGGTGCTAACTGGAGATAGTTCTCATTGGGACCCTTTGCAAAATCACTTTTCTCTCTCCATGAAGTGCATTTATTGTCAATCTAACCCTGTCACCCAAACACCTATTTGGCTACTGATTAGTTCAGGGTTAGTCATGAGTTAGTCTAACCTCTAGCTAAGTTAGAGTATCAAACAGAGCATATAGGACATGCAAGTTGCTCAAAGCATATAGGAAAATTAAATGCGTGAAAGGATTTTTTTCTTTTTGAAAACGGAACGTGAAAGGAATTTTTTAGAATGCTCTTGGCATGTCGCTAACATGTGATAGTTAACCGACCTCAATAGGCGGCAGAAACGCTAGCCCGCCGCACTTTGATAGAGACGAGGAGGAGAAGCGTCTGAGCTGCTGGATTACTAGAGATAGGTGTCGACGGAAGCCAAGAAATATGGTGATAGCGTGGGTTAGCCATGTACTAGTATGATGTAACTACACTGGGATGCCATGTTTCATACTCTTCCAGTCCACTGTGGAGATGATTGGTTAATTTTATATCGCTGAATAATATTAAATATTATGAGTGCAGACGCTCCACCACGAGGTTCCTTTCTCCTTGGTCGTCCGGAATCTATGTTCTTCCACTCTATTTTTTTAGGTGAGCTTTGTTCATCCTTTTGCCAACAAGCGAGACATCAAGGTGCACGTGTTATGCAAGGGTCGCTCCATTTATATGAAGAACACGTGGGACTGGAACTACGAGACAGACATGTACCCAGGAGTGGACGTACGAACCTGAGTAATGTAGCGTAGTAAGTGAAGTAGAAAGGCACAAATGTTATGAGCATGCGTGGCATATAGGGTGTGTTTGGTTGCATTCTCGTCTCAGCATAGTTGCTCCCTCTTCATGCATGCTCAACTCAACACCCCTCTTCATGCATGCTCTCTTCATGCATGCTTCTAGTGTATTTGTGCTAAACTAGTGTGGACTCATGCACCCTCCATACATTCTACCAAACACCCAAAAGTAGGTCGAGAAGGGAACTCTTAGGCGGCATTTGTCTCTTACTACGTACTACCACTAAATGTTGTACGTGCAATGCACGGTGATGTTATGGAGTACGTGCCTAAGTACTCTACTACTACTATATTAGTTGGAGGGACATATTAAGTTTTATATTTGTTTACGTGTATGCCCCGAGACCTTCCAACTAGTCGTGTCTTTCTCTCCAGGTCGCACTTTGTATTGTTCATACCACTAAGTACTACTACGTGTGGTCTCCGACCCAGAAGTGGAAGAAGTGGAGACGCTCTACCATGCTGTTTATTTTACGCTGGGCTCTACCACACTGTTCATGTCCCACTCCTTTCCCTGACGTGTGGGACATCCAGCACGTGCCGTGTTTGGCACCCTTCGTCGTAAGAGTTGAAACGCTAGCATTCATCAGAAATAAAAAATAATTATAAATCGGCAGTGATACTATTTTTTTTGCGAACCAATCAGCAGTGATACTATACCACACGGTTTCCTTGCTCCTCGATATCGGAAAGAATACTTCCATTCGCCAACATGTGGGACGTCTGTTGGGGAACGTAGTAATTTCAAAAATTTTCCTACGATCACGCAAGACCATGGTGATGGCATAGCAACGAGAGGGGAGAGTGTCCGTCCACGTACCCTCGTAGACCGAAAGCGGAAGCGTTATAACAACACGGTTGATGTAGTCGACGTCTTCACGATCCGACCGATCCAAGCACCGAACGTCACGGCACCTCCGAGTTCGCACACGTTCAGCTCGATGACGATCCCGGACTCGATCCAGCAAAGTGTCGGGATGAGTTCCGTCAAGACGACGGCGTGGGACGATGTTGATGCTCCACCGACGCAGGGCTTCGCCTAAGCTCATGACGATATGACTTCTCCGCGCAGGCTTCGCCTAAGCTCATGACGATATGACCGAAGTGGAATATGGTGGAAGGGGCACCGACACGGCTAAGGAAAGATCCGTAGATCAACTTGTGTGTCATGGGGTGCCCCCTGCCCCAGATATAAAGGAGCCAAGGGGGGTGCGGCCAGCCTTGGGAGGCGCTGGAGGAGTCCTACTCCCACGGGAGTAGGACTCCCCATCTCCTAGTTGGATTAGGATTGGAGGAGGGGAAGAGGGAAGGCGCGCCCCCTCTCTTGTCCTATTCAGACCAGAGGGGGAGGGGCGCGCAGCCCACCTGGCCGGCCCTTCCTCTTCTCTCTTATGGCCCATTAAGGCCCATAGTCCTCCGGGGTTCCGGTAACCTCCGGTACTCGATAAATTCGATTTCACCGGAACACTTCCGATGTCCAAATGCAGGCTTCCAATATATCAATCTTTATGTCTCGACCATTTCGAGACTCCTCGTCATGTCCGTGATCACATCCGGGACTCCGAACAACCTTCGGTGCATCAATACTTATAAACTCATAATGAACTGTCATCGAAGCGTTAAGCGTGCGGACCCTACGGGTTCGAGAACTATGTAGACATGACCTAGAACCATTCTCGGTCAATAACCAATAGCGGAACCTGGATGCCCATATTGGTTCCTACATATTCTACGAAGATCTTTATCGGTCAAACCGCATAACGACATACGTTGTTCCCTTTGTCATCGGTATGTTACTTACCCGAGATTCGATCGTCGGTATCCAATACCTAGTTTAATCTCGTTACCGGTAAGTCTCTTTACTCGTTCCGTAATACATCATCTCACAACTAACTCATTAGTTGTAATGCTTGCAAGGCTTAAGTGATGTGTATTACCGAGAAGGCCTAGAGATACCTCTCCGACAATCGGAGTGACAAAACCTAATCTCAAATACGCCAACCCAACAAGTACCTTTGGAGACACCTGTAGTACTCCTTTATAATCACCCGATTACGTTGTGACGTTTGGTAGTACCAAAGTGTTCCTCCGTAAACGGAGTTGCATAATCTCATAGTTATAGGAACATGTATGGGTCATGAAGAAAGCATTAACATACTAAATGATCAAGTGTTAAGCTAACGGAATGGGTCATGTCAATCAGATCATTCAACTAATGATGTGACCTTGTTAATCAAATAACAACTCTTTGTTCATGGTTAGGAAACATAACCATCTTTGATTAACAAGCTAGTCAAGTAGAGGCATACTAGTGACATCTGTTTGTCTATATATTCACACATGTATTATGTTTCCGGTTAATACAATTCTAGCATGAATAATAAACATTTATCATGATATAAGGAAATAAATAATAACTTTTATTATTGCCTCTAGGGCATATTTCCTTCATCTCCCACTTGCACTAGAGTCAATAATCTAGATTACAAAGTAATGATCCTCACACCCATGGAGTCTTGGTGCTGATCATGTTTTGCTCGTGGAAGAGGCTTAGTCAACGGTCTCGCAACATTCAGATCCGTATGTATTTTGCAAATCTCTATGTCTCCCACTTGGACTTGGTCCCGAATGGAATTGAAGCGTCTCTTGATATGCTTGGTCCTCTTGTGAAATCTGGATTCCTTTGCCAAGGCAATTGCACCAAGATTGTCACGGAAGATCTTCATCGGTCCCGATGCACTAGGTATGACACCTAGATCGGAAATGAACTCTTTCATCCAGACTCCTTCATTTGCTGCTTCAAGCAGCTATGTACTCCGCTTCACATGTAGATCCCGCCACGACGCTTTGTTTAGAACTGCACCAACCGACAGCTCCACCGTTTAATAAAAACACGATCCGGTTTGCGATTTAGAATCGTCCGGATCAGTGTCAAAGCTTGCATCGACGTAACCATTTACGACTAGCTCTTTGTCACCTCCATATCGAGAAACATATCCTTAGTCCTTTTCGGTATTTCGGGATGTTCTTGACCGCTGTCCGATGATCCATTCTGGATTACTTTGGTACCTTCCTGCCAAGCTTACAGCTAAGCATACGTCAGTGTCGGTACACAGCATTGCATACATGATAGAGCCTATGGCTGAAGCATAGGAACATCTTTCATTTTCTCTCTATCTTCTCGCTGTGGTCGGGCATTGAGTCCGACTCAATCTTACACCTTGTAATACAGGTAAAAACCTTTCTTTGCCTGATCCATTTTGAACTTTTTCAAAACTTTATCAAGGTATGTGCTTTGTGAAAGTCCAATCAAGCGCCTTGATCTATCTCTATAGATCTTGATGCCCAATATGTAAGCAGCTTCACCGAGGTCTTTCATTGAAAACTTTTATTCAAGTATCCTTTTATGCTATCCAGAAATTCTATATCATTTCCAATCAATAATATGTCGTCCACATATAATATTAGAAATGCTCTGAGCTCCCACTCACTTTCTTGTAAATACAAAGCTTCTCCAAAATCTGTATAAACCCATATGCTTTGATCACACTATCAAAGCGCTTATTCCAACTCCGAGAGGCTTGCACTGCACCATAAATTGATCGTTGGAGCTTGCACACTTTGTTAGTACCCTTTGGATCGACAAAACCTTCTGGTTGCATCATATACAACTCTTCTTCTAGAAATCCATTCAAGAATGCAGTTTTTACATCCATTTGCCAAATTTCATAATCATAAAATGCGGCAATTGCTAACATGATTCGGACAGACTTAAGCATCGCCACGGGTGAGAAAGTCTCATCGTAGTCAACCCTTGAACTTGTCGAAAACCTTTTGCAACAAGTCGAGCTTTGTAGACAGTTACATTACCATCAGCGTCAGTCTTCTTCTTAAAGATCCATTTATTTTCAATGGCTTGCCGATCATCGGGCAAGTCAACCAAAGTCCATACTTTGTTCTCATACATGGATCCCATCTCAGATTTCATGGCTTCCAGCCATTTTGCGGAATCTGGGCTCACCATCGCTTCTTCATAGTTTGTAGGTTCGCCATGGTCAAGTAACATGACTTCCAGAATAGGATTACCGTACCACTCTGGTGTGTATTTTACTCTGGTTGACCCACGTGGTTCAAGAGCAACTTGATCTCAAGCTTCATGATCATCATCATTAGTTTCCTCACTAATTGGTGTAGTTGTCACAGAACCATTTCTTGTGATGAACTACTTTCCAATAAGGGAGCAGATACTGATTATCTCATCAAGTTCTACTTTCCTCCCACTCACTTCTTTCGAGAGAAACTCCTTCTCTAGAAAGGATCCGAATTTAGCAACGAAAATCTTGCCTTCAGATCTGTGATAGAAGGTGTACCCAACAGTCTCCTTTGGGTATCCTATGAAGACACATTTTTCCGATTTGGGTTCGAGCTTATCTGGTTGAAGTTTCTTTACATAAGCATCGCAGCCCCAAACTTTAAGAAACGACAACTTTGGTTTCTTGCCAAACCACAGTTCATAAGGCGTCGTCTCAACGGATTTTGACGGTGTCCTATTTAACGTGAATGCGGCCGTCTCTAAAGCATAACCCCAAAACGATAGCGGTAAATCGGAAATAGACATCATAGATCGCACCATATCTAGTAAAGTACGATCACGACGTTCGGACACACCATTTCTCTGTGGTGTTCCGGGTGGCGTGAGTTGCGAAACTATTCCACATTGTTTCAAATGTAAACCAAACTCGTAACTCAAATATTCTCCTCCACGATCAGATCGTAGAAACTTTATTTTCTTGTTACGATGATTTTCCACTTCACTCTGAAATTCTTTGAACTTTTCAAATGTTTCAGATTTGTGTTTCATTAAGTAGATATACCCATATCTGCTCAAATCATCTGTGAAGGTGAGAAAATAACGATACCCGCCAAGTGCCTCAACATTCATTGGACCACAAACATCGGATGTATGATTTCCAACAAATCAGTTGCTCGCCCATAGTTCCGGAGAACGGCGTTTTGGTCATCTTGCCCATGAGGCACGGTTCGCAAGTACCAAGTGATTCATAATCAAGTGATTCCGAAGCCCATCAAGATGGAGTTTCTTCATGCGTTTTACACCGATATGACCTAAACGGCAAGTGCCACAAATAAGTTGCACTATCATTATCAACTCTGCATCTTTTGGCTTCAACATTATGAATATGTGTATCACTCTGTCGAGATTCAACAAGAATAGACCATTCTTCAAGGGTGCATGACCATAAAAGATATTACTCATATAAATAGAACAACCATTATTCTCTGATTTAAATGAATAACCGCCTCGCATTAAACAAGATCCAGATATAATGTTCATGCTCAACGCGGCACCAAATAACAATTATTTAGGTCTAAAACTAATCCCGAAGGTAGATGTAGAGGTAGCGTGCCGACCGCGATCACATCGACTTTGGAACCATTTCCAACGCCGATCGTCACCTCGCCCTTAGCCAATCTTCGCTAATCCGTAGTTCCTGCTTTGAGTTGCAAATATTAGCAATGTAACCAGTATCAAATACCTGTACTACTGCGAGTATTAGTAAGGTACACATCAATAACATGTATATCACATATACCTTTGATCACCTTGCCATCCTTCTTATCCGCCAAATACTTGGGGCAGTTCCGCTTCGGTGTCCAGCTTTGCTTGCAAGTAAAACACTCGCTTCAGGCTTAGGTCCAGACTTGGGTTTTTCTCCTGAGCAGCAACTTGCTTGCTGTTCTTTTGAAGTTTCCTTCTTCTTCCCTTTGCCCTTTTCTTGAAACTAGTGGTCTTGTTGACCATCAACACTTGATGCTCTTTCTTGATTTCTACCTCCGCTGCTTTTAGCATTGCGAAGAGCTCAGAATTGTCTTAGTCATCCCTTGCATATTATAGTTCATCACGAAGCTCTTGTAGCTTGGTGGCAGTGATTGGAGAATTCATCAATGACACTATCATCCGGAAGATTAACTCCCAGCTGAATTAAGTGATTGTTATACCCGGACATTTTGAGTATGTGCTCACCGATGTAACTATTCTCCTCCATCTTGCAGCTATAGAACTTATTGGAGACTTCATATCTCTCAATCCGGGCATTTGCTTGAAATATTAACTTCAACTCTGGAACATCTCATATGCTCCATGACGCTCAAAACGTCGTTGAAGACCCGGTTCTAAGCCGTAAAGCATGGCACATCGAACTATTGAGTAGTCATCAGCTTTGCTTTGCCGACGTTCATAACTTTCGCTCAAGATCTCGCAGCAGCCTGTCACCCGGCGGTGCTTCCGGGGCGTAATTTTTCGTGCAGCAATGAGGATAATCCTCGTTACGGACCCAGTCCGTAATTGCTACCATCATCTTTCAACTTTGCTTTCTCAAGGAACGCATTAAAATTCAACGGAACAAAGACGAGCCATCTATCTACAAGAAACATAGACAAGCAAAATACTATCGGTACTAAGTTCATGATAAATTTAAGTTTAATTAATCATATTAAAAACCTCCCACTTAGACAGACATCTCTCTAGTCATCTAAGTGATCACGTGATCCAAATCAACTAAACCATGTCCGATCATCACGTGAGATGGAGTAGTTTCAATGGTGAACATCACTATGTTGATCATATCTACTATATGATTCACGCTCGACCTTTCGGTCTCTGTGTTCCGAGGCCATATCTGTTATATGCTAGGCTCGTCAAGTTTAACCTGAGTATTCCGCGTGCGCAACTGTTTTGCACCCGTTGTATTTGAACGTAGAGCCTATCACACCCGATCATCACGTGGTGTCTCAAAGACGAAGAACTTTCGCAACGGTGCATACTCGGGAGAACACTTCTTGATAATTTTGGTGAGAGATCATCTTATAATGCTACCGTCAATCAAAGCAAGATAAGATGCATAAAGGATAAACATCACATGCAATCAATATAAGTGATATGATATGGTCATCATCATCTTGTGCTTGTGATCTCCATCGCCAAGCACCGCCATGATCACCATCGCCACCGCGCGACACCTTGATCTCCATCGTAGCATCATCGTCGTCTCGCCAACTATTGCTTCTACGACTATCGCTACTCCTTAGTGATAAAGTAAAGCAATTACATGGCGCTTGCATTTCATACAATAAAGCGACAACCATATGGCTCCTCGCCGATTGCCGATAACTCGGTTACAAAACATGATCATCTCATACAATAAAATATAGCATCACGTCTTGACCATATCACATCACAACATGCCCTGCAAAAACAAGTTAGACGTCCTCTACTTTGTTGTTGCAAGTTTTACGTGGCTGCTACGGGCTGAGCAAGAACCGTTCTTACCCACGCATCAAAACCACAACGATATTTCGTCAAATAGACTCCGTTTAACCTTCTCAAGGACCGGGCGAGCACACTCGATTCAACTAAAGTGAGAGAGACAGACACCGCCGGTCACCTTTAAGCAACGAGTGCTCGGAGCGGTGAAACCAGTCTCGCGTAAGCGCACTGGCGTAATGTCGGTCCGGCCGCTTCATCTCACAATACCGCTGAACCAAAGTATGACATGCTGGTAGGTAGTATGACTTGTATCGCCCACAACTCACTTGTGTTCTACTCGTGCATATGACATCAACGCATAAAACCAGGCTCGGATGCCTTTGTTGGGGAACGAGTAATTTCAAAAATTTTCCTACGATCACGCAAGACCATGGTGATGGCATAGCAACGAGAGGGAGAGTGTCCGCCCACGCACTGTCGAGACCGAAAGCGGAAGCGTTATAACAACGGTTGATGTAGTCGACGTCTTCACGATCCGACCGATCCAAGCACCGAACGACGGCACCTCCGAGTTTCGCACACGCTCAGCTCGATGACGATCCCGGACTCGATCCAGCAAAGTGTCGGGATGAGTTCCATCAAGACGACGGCGTGGTGACGATGTTGATGCTCCACCGACGCAGGGCTTCGCCTAAGCTCCGCGACGATATGACTTCTCCGCGCGAGGCTTCGCCTAAGCTCATGACGATATGACCGAAGTGGAATATGGTGGAAGGGGCACCGCACACGGCTAAGGAAAGATCCGTAGATCAACTTGTGTGTCATGGGGTGCCCTGCCCCAGATATAAAGGAGCCAAGGGGGGTGCGGCCAGCCTTGGGAGGCGCGCTGGAGGAGTCCTACTCCCACCGGAGTGGGACTCCCCTCTCCTAGTTGGATTAGGATTGAGGAGGGGGAAGAGGGAAGGGCGCCCCTCTCCTTGTCCTATTCGGACCAGAGGGGGAGGGGCGCGCAGCCCACCTGGCCGGCCCTTCTCTTCTCTCTTATGGCCCATTAAGGCCCATAGTCCTCCCGGGGTTCCGTAACCTCCCTGTATTCGATAAATTTCGATTTCACCGGAACACTTCCGATGTCCAAATGCAGGCTTCCAATATATCAATCTTTATGTCTCGACCATTTCGAGACTCCTCGTCATGTCCGTGATCACATCCGGGACTCCGAACAACCTTCGGTGCATCAATACTTATAAACTCATAATGAACTGCCATCGAAACGTTAAGCGTGCGGACCCTACGGGTTCGAGAACTATGTAGACATGACCTAGAACCATTCTCGGTCAATAACCAATAGCGGAACCTGGATGCCCATATTGGTTCCTACATATTCTACGAAGATCTTTATCGGTCAAACCGCATAACGACATACGTTGTTCCTTTGTCATCGGTATGTTACTTACCCGAGATTCGATCGTCGGTATCCAATACCTAGTTCAATCTCGTTACGTAAGTCTCTTTACTCGTTCCGTAATACATCATCTCACAACTAACTCATTAGTTGTAATGCTTGCAAGGCTTAAGTGATGTGTATTACCGAGAAGGCCTAGAGATACCTCTCCGACAATCGGAGTGACAAAACCTAATCTCAAATACGCCAACCCAACAAGTACCTTTGGAGACACCTGTAGTACTCCTTTATAATCACCCGATTCGCCAGACGTTTGGTAGTACCCAAAGTGTTCCTCCGTAAACGGAGTTGCATAATCTCATAGTTATAGGAACATGTATGGGTCATGAAGAAAGCATTAACATACTAAACGATCAAGTGTTAAGCTAACGGAATGGGTCATGTCAATCAGATCATTCAACTAATGATGTGACCTTGTTAATCAAATAACAACTCCTTGTTCATGGTTAGGAAACATAACCATCTTTGATTAACAAGCTAGTCAAGTAGAGGCATACTAGTGACATACTGTTTGTCTATATATTCACACATGTATTATGTTTCCGGTTAATACAATTCTAGCATGAATAATAAACATTTATCATGATATAAGGAAATAAATAATAACTTTTATTATTGCCTCTAGGGCATATTTCCTTCAACGTCGACCATCCTGGTCCACTTGCCATGCACGCAGAACTCCAAGGGAGAGTCACCCAGGTCGTCGCGCCGCAGTAACAATGACTAATGAGCCGTCAAATCACAGGCCCACTTCCCACTTTGAAGTTGCTCGGACGAAGGAACCATCATGACTTCGTTGAATTCCGCTTCTTCAAGAAAACTACTGTACCAGCAGTACTGCTAGCTACATTATTTACTCCGCATTCACGCCCGATGAACCTACTCCGGCGCCAGTTGTCCATCTGTCTGCCGCGGCTCATTGCCATTGGCCCGCTATATTAACTTGAGCCCCATCTCCCAGCCATAGCCAAAGACCCACACTTATTCTCCTCCGGTCCCTTCCTTCTGTCGGCACCACTTCAACCATGGCCTCCTGGCGCTCTGAAGCTCTCTTGTACGTCTTGTCGCAGGAGCGCATTTAGGACATCGGCGGCTCGCTTCCGCGCGCGCTCCAAAGCTCTCTTCAATGTACTGTCGCAGGAGAAAACGAAGGAGATCGCCGGCACCCCCCCGGCCGCCCTCCGCCGCCACGACCACGAAGCCGGCGTGCTTGCACGGGCGCAGTCGGCAGCGAGGAAGAGTAGTACACGGTAGGTCGCCGCCGCTCTGGCCCCGGGAAGGCCACCGCTACTCCACTCAGTCGACGCCAAGCTTGGTGGGGTAAATATCGGCGGCCGATTAGCCGCTTGACGGCGACGTGGAGGCGGAAATCTTCGGAACCTTGTGCTCCGGAGGAGGAGGTTATCGAGGCGGATGAGGAGGAGGCAAAGGCAATGGCCGGCTTTCTCGGGTTCATGGCAGAACATGGTGGTCGGGCGCCGGCGATCGTTTAGATTAGATTTACAGTAGGTTTTAGTACGGTTTGTGCGAAATATGTAATGAATTTCGTCCAGTTTGTAGGAAAAGTTTTCGGAATGTAATGAATTTCATCCGGTTAATTTCATCCGATTAATTTGAAATTTTCTTTGTTTGCACGAATTTGGCCCGGTTAGTTCATATAGTTGTCGAAAGGTATGCGGGCAGCATCGGATGGCATCCATCAGTGTCCTCGGACAGATGCCGGTGTAAATTTGTGGGCCAACGCTGGAGATGCCCTAACTATCATGCTATAATCGCTAACAATCCTCCGTTATTTGGCAGGGAACAGTTATGCCTCGATCAAAATCAGATCCGCGGTGTTTCGCACTCCTCCCGCGTAGCTTACACAAAAATGGAGCAAGTGGACGGCACTGTAGCACGTCATATCACTTGAACTAGCCCGCCTAAGGAGCGGGAAAGCACCGCCCTCGTCATTTTGTTCTGGATTTCTATCGATCGATTGCGCGAAAATGTTACGCTTCGCAAGTTCTAAAGGAAAAGGCGGCACACTTATGACTCGTACACGTCGCAACCCCGACAGTCCGGCTCGCACGCCGCTCACCAGAGGGGACATGTGTTGTATTGCAATTTCACTGACATGTGGGACCGTAATTGAATAAACCGTCGATAGCCGAAATCTAATCGCTCGGCGGGCGTCGGCTGAGAAGAGAGAAACTGGGGATGGAGAAGAGATCGCCGCCGCAAGACGGGCTCTAAGAAATATATGGTGATAATGTGAGGTGGGCCATCTTTGGAGTCCGGATCGCTGCCTGAGCCGCGCTCACCGCCTGCCCTCAAGACGCCAGCTGCCCGCTGCATGCATAGCAAGTAGTCCCCGCTTATGTGGAGGAGAGAGAGGCATTGACAAAGTCAAGGAGTAATAGTGGAGACAATAGCTTTCATCGAAAATAAACAATGAATACTCGTTGCTCGTCCTCTATATCGGAAAGAATACTTTCATTTGCCGACATGTGGGACGTCGACCATCCTAGTCCACCTGCCATGCACAAAATTATCCTGGTCTACCCCGGTCGTATCGCAGGCCCAACCTTTCCCACTGTAAGTTGTTCGGACGAAGGAACCATCATGACTTCGTTGAATTCCGCTTCTTCAAGAAAACTTATCGTACCCGCAATATCGCTACCACACGCCAAGACCGGACGGCACTGCATCACGTCAGATCTTTGAAACCCACTAGGCCAAACTAGCCCGCCTAGGTCATCTATTTTGGAACGGAGGGAGTACGTCTCTGCACTGCTATGATTTTGTGTTGCACGTTCTCTGTACTTTCGCTATGATTTTCCGACCCTATGAACCAAATGAGGCCTGAATGTATGTCGACTATTGTCTGATCGATCGCTAAGCCTACAATTTTAGGAGCTAGGGCTATTGGTCGATCGACGAGGGATAAGTATAAGCGTACCACGAGCTCATCAGCCCCAACGTTTCTCTTTGGTGAGTGTTTTGCAAGTACTATAGCTCGCATAAAGAGCTAGCCTACTAGCACCAAGAATCATCAAACAAGCCCCGCTGATATGATAAACAGTTCAAACTTACATCTAAGCATGCCATGTATTACATCAAAAGCTGGTGAGGATACATCTGCTTCCATAACTCGGAGAGGGTTCGCATGATTCATCGCATGATTCACAATCAAACAAAAGTAGCAAGATCCGCCCACACAAGACAAAGGCACTAGCCCTAAGATGGTTCGATAACACGATCGTTCGTAATTAAACACGGGCAATGCAAACTACCTCAAGGATTAGCGCGACCAACTATTTCTTGTCATCGATCTCTCGAAATGACCACAACACGGACAACGGATGGGAATCGATTTCGGGCGATGTCCACAGGATCGACGCGACATCGAATCGATCTTCGGGCGATGTCCACAGGATGGACAACGACATCGAATCGATCTCCGGCGATGCCAACAGGGACGGGCCACGACATCGAATCATCAAGGACAACCACCGCACTGCACAACCCTAACATATTAGCAAGCACATTGCAAATAATCAAAATCACAACTATGGTAATTAGCCATTATTTTTTACCTTGTGCAGCTCACTGGGATCTCATCCTCCGGGGCCATCTCTCCTCCTCGATGGGGCCATCACCTTGCTGGGGAATACTACTTCAACGGCGACTATCTCCTCAAACTCGGTCTTGAGCCTCACATAGGTGGCAATCAGAGTTCCCGGGTCGGCACGTGGGGCCCTTGCTGTTCTTCCAACTTTCTTTGAGGAGTTCGCCCACCAACGCCCTCAACTCTTTGGCCGATGTTTGTTTCTTGGAGTTCTTCGTCTCCATGGGTTGGCCCGCCAACATGGTCAACTCGTTGGTCGGTGTTTCGCTTCGGAGATCGCTGTCTCCGTGGGTTGTCCGCCGCAACTCTTTTCCTAGTGCTCCAGATCCATCAATGAACCGACAAACAAAAAGCAATCGAAAGGAAACCACAATCATAATGAAAACAGGAAAAGAATAGGATGTGAGAATCGGTCGAAGCTCGCAAAAAGAAGATAATTGAATGAAAATATAGCAGCATAACTAATTCGCCCACCTTTCCTTCGCGGCACAGTAAGAAAATGGCGTAAGTGAGTAGCCCGGAGTGAGGTATTCTTCAAGAAAGGGAAGAAAGGGCTTGAACGAGCGTTCCAATGAAATGATGGTTGCTTCGTCCAATCCAACTTGGAGGCCACCTTACCACTGCTGGTAAAGATGTGGGTTTTGTGATATAACGGGTCATGATGGCCACACTGGGGTGACAGGTGAGTCTCGACTGTAGCACCTCGCTGTGATTTGGTGGATGGCACGCGAGCCCGGATGCTTTGAAATGTCCCACATGTAGATAGAGCGGCTAGTCATATAAAAGTGCTCAATATTGTGCACCGCGACCAAGGCGGAGAGGAAAACGAGAGAACTACGTAATTAACGCATGAGTTTAATTAGGGTAGTTTTGTAAAGTACGAGATGCATTCCTCCAATCGCAAAATGCCTTGGTTCATGAGATTTGAGATTTGAGCCCTATAAACTGGAAGGGAGGGGGTACTGCACACGGTGTAGTCTAGTCACTTGTTGAAATCTCTAGAAAGGCAAATACTCCTTTCCGGTTTACAGGTCTATACTACTCCCTCCATCTAGGTGTATAAGTCATCTTACGAAAACCAAATAGTCCCAAAACACTTAGGCGCGGTGCATTACCTTCTACCTTGTTTCTTGTTTCTTGACATATCAACCAATAAGAGATGAGAGGTGTGCATGCTTTTAAAACTACAAAAAAATACACTTCCGTGATGATACATGTTTGTCACAGTAGGTCGCGTTTTTTGTCATGCATGTACATCCATGAAAAATTTATGATGTAATCAAGATAGTCATACCGTGTCGTCAGAGAAGTGTTCCATGACATTACGAAAATTATCATCACGAAGTGTCCACTTCCATGACGATAAATCGCGTCACGTAATGCTTTCGTCAAGGGTGACCGACACGCGGCATCCACCGTAACGGAACGCCGTTAAGCTATCGGGTCGGGTTTTGATCCGATAACCCGTTAACAGCCCGACCAATGGGGATTTTCCACGGTAAAATCATCATTGGTCGGAGGAAACACGGTCGGCTCACCACCGGGACAGATGTCATCCACTCATTGGATGTAGGCGCCTATGATACGCCGACAGTGGCACGGCCCAACAAGTTTAATTGGGCCGGCCCAATTAAAGGCACACAAGTTTTGCGGACCATAATGGGCCGGCCCAGCTAAAGGCCCACAAGATTTTGAGGACCATAATGGGCCGGCCCAGCTAAAGGCCCACAAGATTTTGTGGACCATAATGGGCCGGCCCAGCTAAAGGCCCACAAGATTTTGCGGACCATAATGGGCTGGCCCAGCTAAAGGCCCACGAGATTTTGCGGGCCATAATGGGCCGGCCCAGCTAAAGGCCCACATGATTTTTGTGTGCTATAATGGGCCGGCCCAGGTAAAGGCCCACAAGATTCTTGCGGATCATAATGGGCCGGCCCAGCTAAAGGCCCACAAGATTTTGCCGACATTAATGGGCCGGCCCAGCTGTAGGCCCACAAAATTTTGAGGACCCTAGTAGGCCGGCCCATTAACTGGCTGCCATATTTTGGGCCAAATGCCGGCCCATATCTGATATGGTCCATTAATGGCCTGCCACGTTCCGGGCCTAAAAGTGGCCCTTATGAGATCCGACCCGTTATAAGCCTACCATGTTCTGGGCCAAATTACGGCCCAGATCAGGTCCGGCCCTTTAAGAGGCTTTGAGCTCAATTATGGCCCATATCAAATTCGCCGCAACCGGACACTATGCTTTTGGGCCCACTTGCTAAAGGCCCACTTAGTAATTCGCCCGATATTAGTTTTGGCTCGTTAAGGGCCCATTTAACATTTCGCCCTATATTAATTTCGACCGTTAAAAGCCCGTCATATAGTTGGGCCTAACCACGCCCGATTGCATCCGCCCGCTCGCAGCCGATATCCGATTGGGCCAAACAAGGACCGAGACAATTTTGGCTCGTTAAAAGCCCGTGATTTGATTCGCATAATCATGAGCCGGGTTCATTTCGGCTGCTGCCGCCCGTGAGCTGTTCGCACGCTTTCAGCCCAACCTACATCGTGATTGCATGACGGCCCGATTTTGTACCGTAATTTTACGGTTTGGCCGGTTTATCGCGAAGACAGGATATATATACAGAAAATAACTGCAGCATCATGAATAAGAAAAACCTAGATTATACAATAAAGAAATTACGCATATTACATCCATCGGGCATCAAAGTTCGCCACTATGATAATAAAGCATAAGGCACAATAGATTACATACATCGGCATCAAAGATCGCCTCCAAAGGCAAATAAACACGCCGACAAAATAATATACAAAACCGACAAGACTTCAATAGAGTTAAAGAAAGGTTAGCCCTGCTAGGGAGCAGAAGCGCAAGCAGCTGAGCAAGATGATGAGATCGCTTGTTCAACGCTTATATCTTCCTCACTCGAAAGATAAACAAGGCATGAGATGACATGTTTTGCACGTAAAAGTATCAATGGTGACAATTCATAACATTTCTTACTGACGAATAAAGTGACACAGTTTAAAATTGCATTAACACAATATGGTATTGTTCAGGTCAAGACATGGCAGGAAATGACATTGTGAAGGAGTTGGCAGCTTCACGACAACACTGGATTACAGATCAAGAACTCATAAGTATCAATGGTTAGTGTGCTGTCAATTTATACCATTTCAAATTGGCAAATAAAGAGACGGTTTAAATAATATTAGAATGATATGACATTGTTCATAGTTAATACATTACAGAATATGACATTGTGCTGTAGTGGGTAGGTTCACCACACCACCGGATTACGGATGAAGAACAGAAGCATACATGCAGTGCAAAAGAAGATCACTTGCTCTGTATAGTTTAATTTACATGGTATGAAGAAGGAACTTGGTTGTACAACTGAAAACTTAAATTGAGGAAGGACAAACTTTTGTTTATGAACTACATAATAAATTTTAAATAAGCAATTTGATGCAAACACAAAAAAATAAACAGTTGTTGCAGTCATGCCTAACCAAATATATACAACAAAGTTTGAAGGCTTGAGATGGACAAACTTACATTATTGGTGAAGACATGCTCTATAAAGGCCTTGTCCATGCCGATGGGGGGGCAATTCAAGAAGTTTACCACGAATCTTCTTCAAAAGCATTGCCTTTATTCTACATTTTGTTAAGAGTAAATATAGATGTGATAATATACTGAAAAAATGGAGAATATTTAAGATAAGATGAAGAGTGATGCTACATCACCAAGTAGCTATAAATGTAAGTGCAGCGACACAGTGCAAAAGGTACAGCCAAGAGCAATGCATGTAAACTTCTTCAAGACCAACCTTATGGTAAGAGTAAATATAGATCTGATGTGTAGAAAATGGAGGCAAAGGAAAATAAGCTGCAGAGTGATGGTACATGAAAACTACCTGTCATTATAAGTACACTGATAAAGGACAGCATGTACTTACAAGAACAATGCAGAGCTAAAAAAACATTGGCATTGGATATATTCTACACTAATGTAACCATTCATCCAGATCAGATAATTTGAACGAACAATTGATAAGAAAGCTATCATAAATACTACTGTCACAAAATGAACCAGGTATGTATGCAAGTACAGTGATACAGGACAACAGGTACTAACCAGAGCAAAAAAGCGGGCATCATATTCGCGATATCCTGTTGTTCTTTTCAAACCAGAATTCTTCTTCAAGCAGATTTCCTGCAAAAAAGATCCGTAAGGCACATGCGAAAAAGTAGAAGTTCAAATTGTCATGTGATCTCATATCCAATACCTCATCCTGGGAACGAGACCAGTGCATAACAAGGTTTTTCCATTCAATGTCTTCTAAATTTAGCATAGGAGACTTCACCAGAAATTCGTTTATAGACTTGCCACCAAAGTGTGATTTCCTCAGGTAACACCGATACTGCTGCAATGCTTCCTTGAAAAGCACAAGCAAGCTTTGCTCGTCATGACTATCTAGATTAACCCTCGCCTAGTTACAACAATGTAATGTAAATCATTGATGTGTTCAATCAGCAGAAAACAGGAAAATAATAACCATGAATAATAGCACTTACACGTAAGTTGGACAGAAGATGTGAAAATGGTGTTTGTCTTCACAATAATCTTCCCATGATGGGAATATATGCACGTAGTCCCTAACAACATTGAAAGCATTGTCTTTAAACTGGGAATAAATGGAACTAGGTTCCAATCTGCAGGAATTGGCCGTCTCTCGCAGCTTGGGATAGGTCTTCGCCGGTGGACTTGCTGTACTTTTTGCTCGGAGGGATTTTTCGTGGTACAGCTGGTGCTATGGCAAATGAAATCGTATACCTTTTGCTGGAGTGCAGGTCTTGTGTGGTGGGGCTAGTGGTGTGGCCAGTGAAGTATGGATACACCGATGGAGTCGGTCCTACGCTTTGTGTCACTGGTTGTACAGCCAATATAAGTGGGTGTTGTCTGATTTCTCGGCACCACCATGTTTTTCAAGGACTTTGCTGGTGCTCCTTCAGGTTCGGCAATCACCCTCTTCCTTTTTGATGTCTGATGCACACGAACAACATTTGAGTGGAAAAACATAGTATGATGACAGATGGAATATGTGTTGATAATGGATGGGCATGGCATCTCGACATATATGATGAGTAAACTAAGCAGATGGCGGTGCAACAAAGTAGAAGAAATGCAAGACAACATATGCAAGATACCCACAATCAATAAAACATTGCCAAATTAGAACAGGCACCTTGATGGGTGAACAGGACATGCCATCTGCCTTTGACTCCTCGAGGTTAGAATAGTCATTAGGATCATATTCTAAACAAGAGTCAATAGGTGGGGAGTGTATGAGTTTCATTGCATCCAGGATGGCACTCAATGCCTTGGTGCCAATTTTGTAAGTCATTGCAGTGTTTAGCTTCAAGAGTGGACTGCTGCTAGTGCGACACAAAGCAGCTACATAGATCATAGTGTAGATATCACGGGAAATCCTTAAGCATCAGAGTAAAATCAGCAAAGTGGAACTTGCTGGAATATATGTGCTAGTATTGCCAGTACGGCTAGAAAGGCTTCTGTACCAGCTCTCTTCAAGTGAAGGTGTGGTACTGTTAATATCGATGTAACTCTCAAAGGCATACACAGCTCTCACGCATTTCCTTGTTATTCTTATAGGATTCAAGTGGGCAGGCCACTTCAAATCCTATTCCTATGTTTACAAGATCCTACGAATCAAAGAGGCTCAAAGTGTCCATCACAACCAACCATATAGACCTCTACACTACAAATGTCCTCGCTCATCTTGATACAAGGAACATATCAGACTATAAGCATACTCCCTCCGCTCCAAAATATAAGTCTTGGTAGAGATTTCCACTATGGATCACATACAGATGTATCCAGATTCATTTTAGAGTGTAGATTCACTCATTTTGCTCCATATGTAGTCCATGGTGGAATCTATACAAAGACTTGTATTTAGGAACGGAGAGAGTACATATTAAAGAAGAACGAAAGGGGAACATGGTAAATAAGAGCAATCAGATTTTGGATAACAAAATGTTGGTTGCGCAGTGCCCACACAAGATGAACCAGAGCGCATTAAGAATGCAACTCCCAGCTGTCTCGACCATTTCAAAGCGGTTGGATGAAGATCCCACGCCTCCTAACACTTCTTCTTCCTCATCTCTTAATTCTTCCCATGTGAACACCTTGCAGACGGGTCGCCGGGGCCGACCACCGCCCCCACCGCCTGTGTTCCTCCGCCACCCCCACCCCCACCCGCCGAGTTTTCTTCATTCGGCGAGGCCCCACAACCACCCGAGCCCTTGGATCGTGATCGAGAACTCCGCGAGCTCAAAAATCGATCGACCCAATTTTGAAATTTAGTCTCTCGTGATTTAACTAGTGTGGAATATAATACAGGAAAAACATAAGCATTGGGAGTATAGTGTTGAGCGTGCCATGGCGGATCTGAATGTGCAAACCGGACAAAGGCAACTTCGCAACCAAGACAAGAAATCGAGTAAAGCGGTGGCGATCTATTTTCTTGCTGCGATAAATAAGTTGAGCAGATACGAAGCGCATCGCCTCAGTGCGGCGTCGTGTACGATCTCGCTGAGAATTTGACGGCAATGTCAGAGCGATGGTGTCGGCGGCGTGGAAGCAGATCTAGGAGGGTAGACGGTGGCGGCAGGCGTGGTGGACGAGACGTCAGAGAGCGGCGCCGGCAAGGTGGACGACGACGGGGATGAAGCGAGAGGACGGGATGCAAGGATCCCGGTCTGAAGGCGTGGATGAGAGAGGTCGATCTCTTGTAATGGACGGCGGCATCGGGGTATCAGCTCCGGCATGGTGGAGGAGGACGGTGGTGGATGGGGTGGCGGACGGCGGCGGACGGAGGAGGGTGGGGTGGAGAGGGTGTTTTGGCGCCCACGGAGTATGAATGGGGAAAAGGGAGGTAGAGAGGAAGGGGGGAACCATGTATTCAGGGTGCGCTTGTCTCAAATGCAAGGAAATTTACAAACTTAGCCCCCGTTTCAAATTTCTACTACATCACAGCAACATTAGTCGGTTGGGGATAGGACGGTAATCTCGCATACACCGAATATTTGCCGACGAGAGTTTGTTTTTGGCGCCCACCGTGTATGAATATGAATCGGGGAGGGAGTCGATTTCGGCCGAGGGCACACTGTGTTTTGGCGCCCACCGTGTATGAATCCGGTGAGAGGTGGTTACGCCACGCTTGGGTGAAATTACAAACCTACCCCTATCAAAACCTATAGAAACCAGCAGATAGGCTTTGCGTGGCAGGGATAGGCGTAGTGATTTCCATCTCGCAGATTTTGGTTTCAAGCGGGTTATGCGACTTTCCCCGCTTGCTCAAATTTTGCATAGTGCACGTTTATCGTGCCAACTCAATTCAATCCGTGTGTATTCTACTATTTTCTTTCAAGGATCCATTTTCAATTGGAATTACATTCTATATACTATTTATATATATATATATATATATATATATATATATATATATATATATATATATATATATATATATATATATATATATATATATATACTTTCAAAAGCACAACAAAGAATTCTGCTCCTTTATATGTACAATATGATTTACAAATACAACGATCTCAAATCTTAAGGTTGAATTCAAAAATTTAACCAAATTATGTCTACTAAAATGTATGGATCAAGAATATCTACATATTAAATAACATAGATGTGCGTGAATTCATATGAGTATGCATGTTTGATAGATCAATTTTGGTTCGAGTATGGATTACATGTATCATCATCTCAAATTCAAATATTTGAATCCCTTTTTTCTTCACTCCTTTCACGCCCATCTCTCTCGCATGCATGCTCCTTCAGGTAGCTATCACTCTCTTTTCTCCAGCTCACCCGCACGCTCACTACATGTTTCTCCTATCCTCGCAAACATGGTCTCTTGATGTCTCCCTTGAGAAGTGTCACACTCTCCCCATCATTATACATTACACGGTTTTCATTATCTCTCACGTCTCTACTGTTCTCTGGTATCACTCGGTAACTAAGCTTTCTTCTTCACCACCACACACAGTCTCCACTCGTATTTCACTTTGTCTTTCTCTCTATGGGATTCTCTCACACACCCTATATGTCTCTACATATGACTCATACCACTAAAATTACTCTCTCTCTCTCCTGTAGACACAACATTTGTTGCGGTCTCCTTTTCGTCTCCATCCCAAACTAACATTATTCATTTATTTACCGATCAGACAACCCCGACTACCGTCTCCTCTCTCTCTCACACAGACACACACACACACACACAACTCCTGCTTCCACTCCCCTTCCCGACTACCGTCTCTCTCACACACACACAAAACTCTCGCTTTCGCACCCGACTCGTATTTCTCTCACAAACATTTATCGACTGGCTAACCTGTAGATAGGGTTATACACCCACACACTCGTGCTTCCACCATCGCATACATGTCTCTCTCCTGCTCCTTGTATCTATGTAGCTTTTTCTTCCCTTCTTGAGACACGCCCTCTCGATCGTGCACACACACACTATCGCCTCATTTTAAGATGATACCTATCGCACACACACTACTTGTGTCTTTGTCACACATGCACTCCGCCTCCTCCACTCTCCTCTCTCTCACACACACATGGTCCTTTTGCAACAACTAGCAAGATGCCCATGCTGCACGGAACATCAAGATGCATTTGTATGAGTAGTTTATCTTGTGGGGGAAAAGGATGAGCGAGGAAGGCCTTATTTGCAAATGTGGAGAGGGTGTGGGTATTTTTGCAAAATTGTTATAGTTTCCTTCCTATCCATCGATATAGATCGACGGCCTATATTGCAGGATGGCAGGCACACGATCATCACCGACAATGCTTTTTATAAGAGTAGGGATAAAAATAGAGTTGGTGATGATGGTGGGCCTGCCATCCTGCAATGTAGGTCGTCCGATTTATATCTGACGGATAGGAAGGAAAATATGGCAATTTACCCACACTCTTCACCACATTTGCAGATAAGGCCTTCCCTCGTTCATCCTTTTCTCCCACAAGATCTTGATGTTCCGTGAAACGCACGGGCATCTTGCTAGTAAGAGTAGAAATTAAACATATACCACTTCTCGAATCTTGAAACCAACTGTCAGGACCGGATTTTCGGGATATGATTTCCCAGAAAATGGCCCTTGTGCTCACCAGCCCCAGGATTACTGTTAGCTGATGAGGCACCAACTTGATACAGAAACTCCAAGCAAAATACAAGATATGTGGTACAAGACTATTATGGCCTATGAGTACAACAATTGGTTTCTAGTGGTTGATGGCGGAAGCGGTTTGCGGATCATCAGCGTCTATGGGACTCCATTTCCCGCAGGAACAGCTGACCAGGTTAACTCCTATCTTCGCGAGGCTGCTATCACCGTTGCTTAGGTTCCGAGGCTGTCGTCGTAGCGCTCCTCTCCATGCAAGAAATCTGGCCAAGACAATAGCCAGGGACAAGACAGTGAGTACTTTGAATGTACTCGCAAACATTTTGAGCAAGGGTATATTATAACAAACGATAATCATGCTCTGAAAACATTCTATGATCACAACATTAGTCATAAAAAATAAAATCCCTGATGCATGCAAGCAGGTTATTTATATGCAACATGAATATGTAATAGCAGAGTAGTAATAAAATGCACCGATCGGATGTCCGGAGCGACGTCTCGAAAGGATAGTAAATAATGAGCATGCCTCAGTCGGGCGTCTGAGCGACACCACATAAAGGGCTTATAAAGTAAATAACAAGCACGCATACGATCGAAGCGTCCGAGCGACACCACATAAAGGGCTTATAAAGTAAACCAATAACAAGCATGCCATATCAGGCGCCCGAGCGACACCACATAAAGGGCTTATAAAGTAAACCAATAACAAGCATGCCACAGTCGGGCGTCTAAGCGACACCACATAAAGGGCTTATAAGAAAAATAATCACAGTGAATATCCAGGAGGTAGAACCTTCCCAGGGATACTCAATAATTCCAATAATATAAAGTGTTAGTCCATAACAATCATAAGTCACATGTCATGATCCATGTTCTAGTTTAGTAGTTTCTCCTCCGAAGACTGACACTAAGACCGACACTTGACCCAACCCAGACTATAGTCCTTCACCATGGACACAGCTATTCGAATAGATTTAATCTTTGCAGAGGGTGTACTCTTTACCCACGAGTAACGGATTCCTTTAGTCCATCGGAACTAATTCCGTCTACGGTCTTTTAGTCGAAAACATGCCTGACTCGCACACACCAGCTTAACTTTACTCGTGTCTGGAATCACCCACGACACCTGAGGGAATCCTGGATTAGGGGGTGTCCGGATAGCCGGACTATCATCATCAGCCGAACTATCATTCGCTGGACTATCATCATCAACCGGACTCCAAGACTATGAAGATACAAGATTGAAGACTTCACCCCGTGTCCGGATGGGACTTTCCTTGGCGTGGAAGGCAAGCTTGGCGATACGGATATGTAGATCTCCTACTATTGTAACCGACTCTATGTAACCCTAGCCCTCTCCGGTGTCTATATAAACCGGATGGCTTTAGTCCGTAGGACAACAATCACAACAACCCTTACAATCATACCATAGGCTAGCTTCTAGGGTTTAGCCTCCTTGATCTCGTGGTAGATCCACTCTTGTAAACATCCACAATGTCAATATCAATCAAGCAGGACGAGGGTTTTACCTCCATCAAGAGGGCCCGAACCTGGGTAAACATCGTGTCCCTTGTCTCCTGTTACCATCCTCCTAGACGCACGATTCGGGACCCCTACCGAGATCCGCCGGTTTTGACACCGACATTGGTGCTTTCATTGAGAGTTCCTCGTGTCGTCACCGATAGGCTTGATGGCCTCTTCAATCAACAACGACGCAGTCCCGGTGAGACCTTTCTCCCGGACAGATCTTCAGATTGGCGGCCAGATCGCAGGCCAACTCCCTTGGCCATCTGGAACAGATCGAAGCTACGCCCCTGGCCGCTGTGTCAGGTTTGAAGCTTAAACTTCACGGCCGATATCCGCGGGACTTGATCCTCGATGGATCTCGAGCCACAGCCGAGCGTGCATGCGCTGTCACGATGGGCATGACCTAACTCGCCGCGGACAGCACCTTTGAGGTCGCACTCGGATCCGCCCGACTCATAGTCCGGAGCCGATCGCTCGAATCGAGGACGGATGGCTGGACACCGCCGGAGCCGCAATTCCTACGGGCGATGGAGCCGAACGCTTACCTTGTCCCACATAAAGCCCATGACTCGAGGTGCCGGACTCGCTGGATTCGAACCTCCTGCGCCCCGCGGATCGAATCCGATTACGCCGATCATGGAATTCACCGCTGCGGACATCTTTCAGCACTCGCCTTGGCGATATCATAAATTCATTGAAGCATCTTCGCTATCCGGAGAGCCCGGCGAACTACGGCCAGGACGGTTGGGACGCGGATGACGAAGAAATTCAGATCCCACCCACCACCCACTTCGTAGCCACCGTCGACGATTTAACCGACATACTCGACTACGACTCCGAAGACATCGACGGTATGGACGACGATGTCGGAGACTCCCAAGAACCAGTGCCTATAGGACACTGGAAGACCACCTCGTCATACGACATATACATGGTGGACACCCCGAAGGGAAGCGATAACGAGGAACAACGGGACGCGGCAGAGGATAATCTCGCCGATAAAGAACCAAAACGGCGACGCAAACGCCGCCCTAAGTGCCACCTCGATCAAGGAAGCCTTCCTAACGACCCAGCGATAGAGCAGGGCAAACCAGCGGACGACGAACAGGACGAGCCGGATAATCAACCCCTTCACCGAGCAATCAACAGTCCGCCACAACACGAGCATAAGAACATACGCAAAAACTAGTCGCCACTGCAAGAAGTTTGAAGAAGGCGAAACGGAAGCTCAAAACAGCAGAAGACACGCTCAGAATGAAGTGGAGCAAAGTATTCAAGACCGCAGACAAAAATGGCAATGGCCATCAAACCAAGAGCTACCCAAAGCGCAAGTTGCTGCCAGAATTTGACGAGGAAGCCATCGAGCCTTCACAGTCAAAAAATAAAGAGGCCATCTGGCCGGATAGACGGCCAGATGACAGGCCCAAAGTGACAAACGGGGCTGCACACAAGCCGAATTATAATCCTGGTAAAACGGACGGCCCAACTAGGTCCATCTACGGGCCAAAAAAGTGGACCCCAGGAAGTAACACACCACGACAAGTGTTCAAGACAGCGGCACACCCAAATCTGAGGGCGCCAAGACACCCGCTTATGTTTCACCGATGAGGTTTGGATCATGAATTTCCAGCATGGTTTAAACCCATAAACATAGAGGCATCGACGGCACAATGAGACCGGAGTCTGGATAGAAGACTACATACTACACATACACATGGCTAGAGGAGATGATCTCCACGCCATAAAATACCTACCCTCAAGCTCAAAGGGCCAGCTCGGCATTGGCTCAAAAGCCTCCCGAAAACATTGTTGGAAGTTGGGAAGAGCTTGAGGACGCGTTAGAGCAAATTTTCAAGGGACTTATGTCCGCCCTCCAGATGCTGACGATCTGAGTCATATAACCCAACAGCCCGGAGAGTCGGGCGCCAAATTCTGGAACAGGTTCCTTACCAAAAAGAACCAAATAGTCGACTGTCCGGACGCGGAAGCCTTAGCAGCTTTTAAACACAACGTCCGAGACGAATGGCTTGCCAGACACCTCGGCCAAGAGAAGCCAAGAACAATGGCCGCGCTAACAAGCCTCATGACGCGCTTTTGCGCAGGAGAAGACAGCTGGCTAGCAAGATGCATGTAACGCCCTGGATTCGATGCGCCAGGTGTCTGCCAGTTATTCGTCAGCGTTGCCATGTCATGTGCTTGCGTGTTGCACTTTGCCATGTCATCATCTGCATTTCATATCATGTCATCATGTGCATCGCATTTGCATACGTGTTCGTCTCATGCATCCGAGCATTTTCCCCGTTGTCCGTTTTGCAATCCGGCGCTCCTATGCCCTCCGGCGCCCCCTTTCACCTCTTTTCGTGTGCGGGTGTTAAACGGTCTCGGAATGGACCGAGGTTTGTCAAGCGGCCTTGGTATAGCACCGGTAGACCGCCTGTCAAGTTTCGTGCCATTTGGAGTTCGTTTGGTACTCCAACGGTTAACTGGGTAACCGCAAAAGCCTCTTTTGTGTGCAGCCCAACACCCCTTCCAAAGTGGCCCAAAACCCAGCAAACTCCCCTCCATGCTCTTGGTCGTTCGATCACGATCGTGTGGGCGAAAACCGCTCCTCATTTGGACTCTCGTAGCTCCCTCTACCTATAAAACTAGACCTCCCCCGAAATTTTCGGATCATTCTACCCCTAACCCTAGCAAATCCCCCTCCGTGCCTTGCGGACATATCCGCCGGCGCCGGACACGTCCGCCGCCGACCCCTCGCCCAATCAGGTAGCGCCACGTGGCCTCCCCGCCGTCGTCCCGCCGGCCCAGCGCAGCTCACCTGGGCCCGTGCCGCCGCCACCGGTCCATGGCGCCTCCGCGCCCAGCTAGTGCACCGCCGCCATCCGCTGCTTCTGCGCCGACCCCCGCCGGCGCTCCTCCGCGACCAGCGCCTTCGCGGAGGCCAGCGCCCGGCCAGTTCTCCGCCCGGCACCCAGCGCACAGGCGGCACCTTCCGCTGCTGCCCCGGCCGAGCCGAGCCTCCCGCCGCCGAGGGAGGTCCCGACCTCGCCTCACCTCGCCGCCGCCTCCGTCAGCCCACGCCGCCCGGCGCTCCTCCCCCCGCCACCGGCCGCCCTCGTCTTCCGCGCCACCTGGCTCCCGGCGGCCGGCGCCGCCCCGCGCCCCGGATCCGCCCGGATCTGCCCGTCTCCGGCCCTCTCCTTCCTCTCCGGCATCGACTCCGGCGGAATCTCCGGCGATCCTCAAGCTCCGTGCCAGATCTGGAAATCTGAGGTTGCCCCGAAATGCCTAAGTCCATGAGATTCTCATCTTATGTTGCCATGTTTGACCTGCTGTATCTCTGCATCCATAGCTCCGTTTCATGTGTGTAATATGTAAAATTGTTCGTCTCGAAGAGTAGATCATTTCATCTCATTGCATCGTTTTCATTTGAGCTCATCTTGATGCCCTAAATGCTGTTAGAAGAGGGCTATGTGATGTTAGTTTCAGATTCTTATCAGAACATGCACTTTTGTCATTTTTGCCATGATTGATGTGTGCACCCTATGAACTTGAGTCCTACATGTGTTTTGTAATATGCCATGCCATCTTTACAGGGGTGTATGCCATGTATTTTTGTGATCTCTGTGGTGACTAGCACAAGCATGCAAACTAGGCTTCATGATGTTGCTGATTTCAGCCCCTGTTCTGCTGATATTTTTATGCCATGTTAACTTGATGCTACCGAGAGATTCGTGCTTATTTTGAGATACTTCACTAAGGATGTTTTGTTATACATGTCTTGCTCTATCCATCCAGGCCCTTGTTTGCAATTATGGAGTGCCATAGCTTGAGTCAATCGAGCTCTACTTTTGCTATAAAATGTTTCCAGGCAGGTTGTTTACATGTTATTCAATTTTGCGAAGGTTGTTGTAGTTGATCCGTGTATGCTATGATGTTGTTCTTGCCATGTATAGCTTCTATGCCATGTCTTCTTACTGTTGGGTGCCTTGCCATGCCATGTATTGCTCTGTGGTGAGTGGTTCAAGCTCACCAACATGCCTACTTATTGTTGTTCCTGCCATGTATGAATCTGTAATATAACTTGCTATGTTTACATGGGCGCCATCATATTTTCTGATCCTTTTTGGCTTATGGTCAGTAAAGGATTTTTGTTCTATGAAATTAGTAGATTCATGCCATGCCTTTGTTTGCCATGATAAGTTCCTGTAACATGTTGTTTCATAGCTCTAAACATTGCAACCTGATGTTATTTTCTGATAAGTCTGAAACTGTTATTATTTGCAATCTTGTCATGTGTTTTTGAGCATGTTCTAGTGATTTCTGGAGATAGCTTAGTGTTCATGTTTTGTCATGCTTTACCTGTACATCATGCCCATGCCTTTTGTTTTCTTGATGAGGTCCTGTAGCATGTTGTTTTGATGCTTGCAATATGTCTACTTGCTGTTATGGACAGATTGTTGCTATGACTTGTATAGAGTGTATGTGTTGAACCGTTGCTCCGTTTTGAGTGTGCTCTATATGAAACTTGCTTAGAATTGCATGTAGTTTCATATTATCATGTTGCATCCTTGTTTTGAGGTGTTTGCTTGATGTTTGTATGCATTTTGTATCAATGCCATGCTTATCTTGTTTTGCTCATATCTTCTAGGCCGTAGCTCCGAATCTAATGAACTTTATATGTAACTTGACTAGAATTTCATGTAGATCATCGTGGTGCATATTAACTTTCTGTTTAACAACTTGAACATAAGGTTTATTCAGATCTGGACCAATTTCGAAATTTGCATATGAGGACTTACCGGAATTGTTCTATGTTGTTTCCGGCCTCATTTAAACTTGCCTTGATGTGTTGGTCTTGTTTGCATCATCTCTTGCCATGAGTAGCTTCATGTAGCTTTGTCATGCATCATGCTTGGTTGTGTATCATGCCTTGTTCATGTGTGGTGTGTTTACTATGTGGTGTGCTTCTTCTTGTTAGTTCCTATTTCTTTGCGATCGTGAGGATTCGTTCGTCTACGCTTGGTTTGGCTTCATCCGTTCATCTTCTTCATGGACCCGTTCTTCTTCCTTGCGGGATTTCTGGCAAGATGACCGCTACCCTGGATCTCACTACTATCATTGCTATGCTAGTTGCTTCGTTCTATCGCTATGCTGCGCTACCTATTACCTATTTATCAAGCCATCCCAAATTGCCATGTCAGCCTCTAACCTTTTGCACCCTTCCTAGCAAACCGTTGTTTGGCTATGTTACCGCTTTGCTCAGCCCTCTTATAGCGTTGTTAGTTGCGGTGAAGATGAAGTTTGTTCCTTGTTGAACATGGAGATGTTGTTCCTTGTTGGAACATGTTTACTTGTTGGGATATCACAATATATCTTATTTAATTAATGCATCTATATACTTGGTAAAGGGTGGAAGGCTCGGCCTTATGCCTGGTGTTTTGTTCCACTCTTGCCGCCCTAGTTTCCGTCATATCGGTATTATGTTCCCGGATTTTGCGTCCCTAACGCGGTCGGGTGATTTATGGGACCCCCTTGACAGTTCGCTTTGAATAAGACTCCTCCAGCAAGGCCCAACATTGATTTTACCATTTGCCTCACCACCACCTACTTTTCCCTTGGGAGTCGCTCTCTCGAGGGTCATCTTTATTTAGCCCCCCGGCCAGTGCTTCTCTAAGTGCTGGTTCGAACCGAGTAGACTGCGGGGCCCCCTCGTGGCAACTCGAGGTTTGGTTTTACTCGTAGGATGTCTCATCCGGTGTTGCCCTGAGAACGAGATATGTGCAGCTCCTATCGGGATTGTCGGCGCATCGGGCGGCTTTGCTGGTCTTGTTTTATTGCCGTCGAAATGTCTTGTAGCCGGGATTCCGAGACTGATCGGGTCTTCCCGGGGAGAAGGAATATCCTTCGTTGATCGCGAGAGCTTATCATGGGCTAAGTTGGGACACCCCTGCAGGGTATAAACTTTCGAGAGCCGTGCCATCGGTTATGTGGCAGATGGGAATTTTTTAATATCCGGTTGTAGTAAACTTGAAGCAAACTCTTCTAAAATACACCAACCGTGTGTGTAACCGTGAGTGTCTCTTTTCGGGGTTGATCGAGAGGAGAACACGGTTTCTGGGTTATGTCTGACGTAAGTAGGACTTCAGGATCACTTCTTGATCATTACTAGTTGGCGACCGTTCCTTTGTTTCTCTTCTCGCTCTTATTTGTGTTGGTTAGCCACCATATATGCTTAGCCGCTGCTGCAACCTCACCACTTTACCCCTTCCTTTCCTACTTAAGCTTTGCTAGTCTTGATACCCATGGTAATGGGATTGCTGAGTCCTCGTGGCTCACAGATTACTACACCACCAGTTGCAGGTACAGGTTTCGCGATGATCATGACGTGAGAGCGATGTTTGCCTGTGTTGGAGTTCTTCTTCTGCTTCTTCTTCATCAGGGGATAGGTTCCAGGTTGGCAGCCTGGGCTAGCAGGGTGGATGTTGTTTGAGTTTCTGTTTATGTTTCATCCGTAGTCGGATGTTGATCTTGTATATGATGTTGATGTATTCTTGTGGCATTTGTGCCTTATGTATGTATCCCCATCTATTATGTAATGTTGATGTAATGATAACCACCTTGCAAAAGCGTTTCAATATGCGGGTCTATCCTTGGTGGGACCATCGAGTTCCTTTTGGATAGGGTCGCATATTGGGCGTGACAATGCAGCACCAGCCACCCGAGTACATCCGAGATCAGAGATGGAAACGGAAAGTCACGGCGCAGGAAAGATCAGCGCCGGAATAAAGAAAAGAGCCCACAGGGCACAGCGGTCAACGCCGGATTCAAAAGCTCGCGGCCAGACAATAAAACACGGCCTCTTAAAGACAACAGAGACGAGCTATCAAATTTAAACAAAATTTTAGATCGGATATGTCAAATCCACAGTACCCCCGGAAGGCCTGCAAACCATACCAACCGAAATTGTTGGGTTTTCAAATAGTCCGGCAGACTTAACGCCGGACACAAGGGGCTCGATACGCCAAGTGAGGACGATGACGAGCCCCACTAGCAGAGCACCGGAAGTCAAAAGACTTTCCCTCGAGAAGTCAAAACAGTAAACTCGCTTCATGTGATAACACGGAAAGCCAACACGGCACTCTCCAAGACAAGTGTCGGACGATCCACCCCAGTGGACCAAGTTTGGATGCCAAAACCAATCACTTTTGACCATCTGGACTAGTCCAGACGTATCCGGAGCGCAGGCTAGACTGCCCTGATATCGGATCCCATAATAGACGGACTGCAATTAACGCAGGTGTTGATGGACGGCGGCAGTGACTTAAACCTGCTATACCCGGGCACAATCCGCAAGTAGGGATAGACCCTACTACAATTCGGCATAGCCGCACTTCCTTCAAAGGAGTGGCGCCAGGCCCTTAAGCCAGCTATCAAGCACCACTGTGACGGGAAGCTCTCGTCCGCTTCAATACAATACCACATTCCGCGTCTCTTACGCTTCAAATGCCCGGTCCACGTGGCATGGTTTCATCAAAGGGTCGCCTGAGACCCCGGACACGGCTGGACGAGTCCGGAATAAATAAGCTAGGGGCTACCTAGCCGCACACCCCTTCACAAGGGTTTGCACATACAAGCCATAATGAGCTAGCATAGGCTCAGCTTTCTTAATCTATATTTCAATTTTATGCACTTTCTCGCATACGATTTCTTTTCCAACCAAGTTCCTCTCTTTACAGATGAACAGCGCACACCTGTCCGTGATACGGCACAACGGAGACACATGCGCAGACGTGCAGTAGGGACCCGTTGTAAGGACTCTTTTCAGACTAAGACCCTCGTAAACCCTTCTTCTGTCTCTTATTGCTATAATCCCCTGGTTTTCAGTATAACCAGAGTGGAGATGGCGTTTTGGCATCGGCCGCGCCGTAAGAACCTACCGTGCACTGGACACAAGGGGCTTAGGGCTTTGTTTTGCCCGCTATTATAAAGACCGAACACCTTCGGAGTGTTCGGCGCCTCGAGTTAGGCCTTATATGCATCAGCTCGAATCATGTCTTTGGTCAAATGTTGGGTTTGCCCGGCTCGTGTTTTGCTGCCTTATGTTCCGTATCATCGGCTAACGCGGCTCCAGGAGAACTCTGCGATTGTGCCCAGTTAATTTGGCGAGCACCTCAAGAGAGAAAGCCAAAACTGATTGTCATGATACAGCGAGAGACTGGTCAACCACTGATCGACCTTGGGAATGTTTAGGATTCCTCCGCTTTGTGAAGGGCCGTTTTCGGCCAGCACATCATACGCGCCCAATTCGGAGAGCACGGTGCCTCTGGGGCTATGTCGTAGCCCCACCTCGAACTCCATGGCTAAGTGAAAGTGATAAAGCATTATAGTCCGGTTGCCTCGTTTGCTCGCTACCACCTCCTTTACAGGACCGAGACGCCGGAATAAGTGTGAAAACGCGCTATTTTTGCGAACACCCCGCACCTTGTGCGTGGGGATGAATCCGACGACCGCCATCTTTCGGGTTATACATACATTATACATGAACGGCCGCAAAGGAGATATTCTATTACTTGAACGCACAAGTATAAAAGGCGCTTACATCATAAAAATCATTTTACATCATATAAACGTTCATTGAACGTAACATTTTTCGAGCACCTGCGACTCTATTACACGAGCACCGTGCAGCACTTCGCAAAAATAGTGCTCGGCGGTAGCCGGTTATTATCCGAACCCGGGTCGCAACAGCGGTGGCATCCATCTCTGTCCAATATGTCTTCACACGGCGAGCGCCATCCGCGCACCTCTATGCAGGCCGACCGCTTCATCGCTTTGATATGCGGCACCGCCAAAGAAATTGCTGCAATAAGCCAAAGTAACTCTTGGTGGGGCCTATCCGCCGGATATGGGTCACTATATCCGCCATAGCAAGCCCGGACAACCTATTTAGCTCAGCCCACTCAGCCAAACGATCGGTCAGCGGAAGTGAACACTCCGGACTTTGGAATTGAGACCAAAACAGCTCTTCCGTCTGGTGATCCTTCTGGCTTCGAAAATGCAGAACGGCATCCGCCGCACTCGCTGCTAAGTCCATATAAGGGTCCTCCGGACACCACAATTGGCCCAGCTGAGCATATTTTGAATCCGTGAACCTTCGGCGCAGCAGGAAAGGCTTGCCAGCTACAATCTCCCCGGCCTGGCGCAGCTCTTCCTTCATGGCCCGCATTGCAGAGCGGGCATTCTTGGCTTCAGCGGTGGCCTTCCGCAGGTCTTCCTGCCCCGCTAGGCGCTCCTTCCCAAGAGCCTCATTGCGGTCGGTAGCCTCTTTTAACTTCACAGCCATTTCGGCTATCTCTTCCCTGCTCCGGCAGTGTGCGGCCCTTTCGGCCGCTAACTCCTCGGCCGCCCTCGAGGCTGCCACACTATTCCTTCTGGCCTGCTCCTTGGCTTGAGCAAGTTCGGCCCGAAGACTCTCCACGGCAGCGGCACTATCTGCATTTCACGCACATATTGTAAGGAGTTGGCTTTGGCTCCCTTACCATGTGACCGCGCAGTAACACTAACCTTGCGACTCATCAAGTCGCCTGTTGATCAGCGCGATGTCTGCATCTGCCACATCAAGTTGCCGCTTTAGTTCAGCAACTCCATCAGTCCGGCTGGCCCCCGGACGACCCGCCACCTGCATCGGCACGACGGGAATTTAAACCTGCGATTTTGATCCTCGGCACGCTGTCGATATCGACAACCTACCGAGTCTCAGGGGCTACTATCTATACAGGGCGCATTCTATATGCATAACTGTTAAAAGGTGTGTCATTTTTACGTACCTCAAACCCCGCCAGTAAACTCCTCATGGCATCATGCAACCCGCCTTCGGCGAACGAAATCCTTTCAATCACCATGCTCATCAATGCGTGCTGATCTTCTGAGATAGACGCCTTCTCAAGCAGATCCTTCAGCCGTACACCAGTTGGCGCCGAACTATCCAGCTTTGCCACACCCGGGGCTCCCTCCGTGACGACACTTCTGGCTCGTCCGCCCTATCCAACGGCGCCCCAGACGGGGGCGTCTCGCTCTCTATCATCTCCGGACGAAGGTCCCCCGAAGACGAGCTCATCTGCGAAGGACGGAGATCCGAACTACAAGGTAAAAACTTTAGTTATCCTCAGAAGCACAAATAGGGATGTCCTTATTATAAAACTCCTTTCTTTCTACTTACGGCTCGTTGGAGGGCTGGCTCATTAAGGGAGATTGTGTGGCCGGGGCCTCCCCGGACGCAGGACCCTCAGGCGAAGATTTCTTCCCCCATTTAGGGGCTTTTTTCCCCGGGTCCTCGGAGGCAGTCCTCTTCTCCCCTTGGTAGGAGGGATTCTCGATCCCCCCCTCGTTCAAGAGCCTCCTTAGGCGAGGCAGTAGCTTTCCTGCTTTCCCCTTCGCTTTCCTCCGGCGCAACCTCAAGCATCCGGACCAGCACGGATCCGCGCGGTCTCGGGGGGGGCGGACACCATTAATTTTGCTTCCGCTATCCACTCCTGTGTAGAAGGAGATCGGTCATAAGGCGGATCATCGAAAGGCAAACAAACGGTATGTCCGGACTTGGCACTACTTACTTGAGTATCCGGGCGATTGCAGCTTAGTCCAGCATCCTCGGTCAATTCCGGACGCACCTCTTGCGATCCGAAGAATAAGTTATACATCTCTAGGGGCGTCATACCCATGAAGTGTTGAAGAATCCGTGGGCCCTCCGGATTGAACTCCCATAGTCGGAGAGGACGGCGTTTGCAGGGCAGGAGACGCCTAATTAGCATAACCTGCATCACCACCACCATATCGATCTCCCTCGTTAAGAGATCTCGAATCCGGCCCTGCAGTAGGGGCACGTCCTTTGACGGCCCCCAGTTGAGCCCTTGGTTGACCCACGACATCAATCGTCGTGGAGGTCCCGGGCAGAATAGGGGCGGCGGCTTTTGTCTGCGGCCCCTCGGAACGGTAATATAGAACCACTCTTGCTGCCACAGGCCGAGCTCCTCTTGGAAGGAGCCAGCGGGCCACGGGGCATCGGCCCTCCTACTTATGGCCGCCCCGCCACACTCCGCTTGACGCCCCCCGATCATCTTCGGCGCCACATTGAAAGTCTTCAGCCACAGGCAAGTGTGGGTGACGCGAAGGAAGGCTTCACAGATGACAATAAATGCGGATATATGGAGGATGGACTCGAGCCAAGTCGTGGAATTCCAACCCATAGTAAAACATGAGCCCTCTCACAAAAGGATCCATCGGAAGCCTAAACCCGACGGAGGTGGGATCTGAAGACGACATACTCGCGGGCTCGGGGTGGGGATGGCCTACCTTCGGCAGCAACCTGTGCGAAATCTCGAAGAGGCAGTACTTGGCCTCCGCAGCTTTAGCACGCCCTCCTCCGTGACGGAGGAGGGCGCCCACCGCCCCGAGGTCGGGCTGGACATCATTGAAGGTCCAAAGCGCTCGAATCTGGGGCTCTAGGTGCTGGAACTTGGAGCGTGGAGAGGATTCGATGGAGGATTGAAGAAAAAGGAACGAGCCTTGGTCCCGTTATAAAGAGGGAGGATACCAAGAACCGTCTCCGTGACCGTTTGGGACACGTCTTCGATAGAGGCGTGGCAAGCGGGGCGTTGGGTTACCCACGCCCGTATTGATGAGAATCCGGATTAAGGGGAAACACGATCTCTCGCTCGACAAGACGTGCCAAGGAAACCGCCGCTAAATGCGTTGAGGTGGTAAAGTAAAAACAATTCGAGTAATGGCTTGGTAGTTGTGTGATGTCATGCCACGGAAAACGCCAAGCAGATTGAACTTGTGTATATATTATTATTCTCTACGGTGGAATGTGGAATTTATTTTGCGAGCGGACACTATCCTTGTGTTCACAATCTTCTATCATTTGAGGAGGAACCCGCCTTGCAATGCCAAGCCATATACACGCCGGACTTATCGTCATTGAAGCCTGGTTCAGGGCTACCGAGGAGTCTGGATTAGGGGTGTCCGGATAGCGGACTATCATCATCGGCCGAACTATCATTAGCGGACTATCATCATCGACGGACTCCAAGACTATGAAAATACAAGATTGAAGACTTCACCCCGTGTCCGGATGGGACTTTCCTTGGCGTGGAAGGCAAGCTTGGCGATACGGATATGTAGATATCCTACTATTGTAACCGACTCTATGTAACCCTAGCCCTCTCCGGTGTCTATATAAACCGGATGGCTTTAGTCCAGAGGACAACAATCACAACAACCCTTACAATCATACCATAGGCTAGCTTCTAGGGTTTAGCCTCCTTGATCTCGTGGTAGATCCACACTTGTAAACATCCACAATATCAATATCAATCAAGCAGGACGTATGGTTTTACCTCCATCAAGAGGGCCGAAACAGGTAAACATCGTGTCCCTTGTCTCCTCGTTACCATCCGCCTAGACGCACAGTTCGGGACCCCCTACCCGAGATCCGCCGGTTTTGACACCGACAACACCCGTTAAGAAAAAATCTAAGTTGGGAGGCTACAACCTCGATTAGCATGGGATCAAACTTATATCGCGCGCTACTAAGGGGTGCCCCTTCTCGGTCCCAACCAGAAAGACCCAGGCCCCCGGACCAAGTGGCATGCCTACCGGCTGCAGTCGGTATTTTCCACTATGGCCTCTCTGTACGGTGTGTGATAGAAAGGGGTTGACAACTTACTAAACCGTACCCTACCTACGACAGGGACAAGTGGCAGCATGAAACAAGTATGGGGGTTACTCGATCTACGGCCGACTCAGGAGGTTTAAGTATTTCCTGCATGGTTAGGATAACAAATATGTTTCAACCAACAGACAGAATCACCACTCCTCATACCTCATCTTGCCATACCGGACACAACCGTCTCGACGGGGAACCAGGGATAAGTTCGTGTCTACCCAAGACAGAGACTTTCTCGGCTTCCTTCCGGTAGGCATGAAAGGCATGTGAGGATGATTACTATCGCAAACATATCAAGCTCCAATAGCATGAGATCACCAACATGCACTCATGAGTCTGATCATATCCTCACAAAAAGAATAACGGATACTCCGTGTCACGGTGGAGTTGTAACTATATCGAACAACACACGATAATATTATGCCAGGGTTCAAAAATGCTTGCATTTAAGTTGTGGAGAGGCAGGGTGTATTCCAAAACTTTTGAAAGTTTTCTTCTCTCTCTCCAAAATCCTATTTTAAATAAATTTGAATTAACACATACTTTCAAAACAGCACAAAAAAGTTGTTTGAAATTTTTTCAAACAAATCTGAAAATAAACTAGACAAAATTTGAGAGAGGTAGGAAAAAGAATCAATTCATTTGGAGTTATATTTAAAAAGTTATAGACGGTCAAAATTTAGTCAATATTCTGTTAAAAAAACAGATAAAGAAAAGAAAACGTTTCGAATAGGTACACGCCGAATACGTACTTTGATTTTACGCCTTCACTTAACCCACGTCGACCGGTGCGGGGTCACTGACAGTGGGTCCAGGGGGCCCACTGGTCAGGTTTGACCAGTCATCCCCTGCCTTCCCTCTCCTTTGGCCGAACGGAGGCGGAACTCCGGCGATCTCCGCCGGTGAACGACGGCTCCTCGAGGGCATCCGAGGGCAGGGATGGATCCGCCAGTTTAGGGCGGTCCTCCGGGTAGTCGTTGGGCTGGTGAGGGTGGAGGGGGTCGCCGTCGGCGAGCTTCACGGCGGAGATGGCTTTGGGAGGTTTGGGGCTTTGGGCTATGGTGGTTCCTCGACGCAGCTGAGGGTTCGGGCGGCTCCGCATGGTCGAGGGGAGGCGGATGGTGGTGCCAGATGGATGGGAGGGGCTCGGGTTGCGACTGAACGGACCGGAGGGCGGCGGCGGCTGTACTGGCCGGAGATGGGGAAGAAGACCTCCTCTGGTCGTTTGCCTGCTTCGGGGGTGCTAGGTGGGGTGATAGGAGGTTGCTTGAGGGTTCGGAGAGGCTCGGGGGCTCCTTATATAGGCGGCCGGAGTCGGTTCCCATGGCGGCCGTGGATAAGATCGGCGAACCGCCGTTCTGTAGCTCGCAGAACGACATGTCGAGGCTGGGGGTGGCGGCAAGGGCTAGCGGACGAGCGGGCACTGCTCCATGGGCGAGCTGGCGAGCGCGGAAGGCTTGGGCGGCGCCGTCCAGGGAAGGGGCCTGCTGCAGTCGGCCGCTAGTGGCCACGGCCGACCTGACGGCGGCGCTGTGGAGCTCCAGGGCAGCCCTGTGGTGAGGGAGGGGGCAGATGCGTTGGCTGCGAGTGGGGGAGGATCAGAACGGGCACGGGGGAGGCGGCAACGAGACGCGGCGACTCGGGCGACGACGTGCAAAGCAGCGCCTGGCAAGCGCCAGAGCACGCCCACCAGGTGCTCGGCAAAATGCAGGGGCTTGCCAGGAGGCCAGGGTGGAGCTGGGGTTTAACAGGATTAAGTTAGGGTAGTCTAGAGGCTTTGTGGACATGGTGGTTAGGCAAAGCAAGCAGGTCCATAGTACAAACCAGAAACTATGTCACAACTGATCATGCCCATATGGTGTTTGACAAAATGCCAAGGGCACCTAGGCATTTCTTGGGGTGGCCAAACTCTCGAGGCTAGTGTCTCTTTAGATGTAGGGGATGGTGGCAAGTTTAGTTGGTCAAAGCTAGAAACTTGTTAGTGCAAGATTTGGAGAAAATCAAATCTGGATAGAAAGAAAATGGCATTATGGCATGTAATAGAAATATTCCAATGGACCCAATCTCCTGGACTTAAGGGTTTGGTAGGGTGTACTACAAGCAGGAGAAAGATCATGAGCATTAGAGCAACAAAAACTAGAGTTGCTGTAGAAAAAGACAAACTGGACTAGAGAGCAAAAGAGGATGGTTTGCTCATATTTTTCAAAGAACACCAGTGGATTTTTGCACCAAGATAAATAATATACTCCTACTGACCTCCCCTAATTTTGGTGGAAGTTTTAAAGAAATATTTAAATAGGTTGTAGTGCAAAAGTGCAATTGGACCAGATTTGAAAACTAGTGGCAAAGCTCAAAAATTTCAATTGAATAAAATATGTTTTTGCATAAAAGTGATTTAAAAACACCACATGACATCCCCAAATTTTGGTTGGAATTTTAAATAAATTTATCAAAGGGTTGTAGTGCAAATGGGACCCTAAAACTTATGAAAAACCATTTTAGAGAAATAAAGCTCAGGAAAAATAATTATATAAATAATCCCACTGATAAAAGAGTTGTTTTCATTGAGAGGGTAAATAAGTCCAATAATGATTGAAAAGTTTTTTTTTTACTTGGGGTGAAAACTCCACAACTTAGAAGAAAGGAGAGGTTCTGAGATCAAAAATAAATCCAGAAAAATAAAAATTTAATTTCCTGGCGAAATTTTAATAAACAAAATATGGTTAAATTTTTTGGGTGTCACAACACTACCCCCCTTAAGAAAAATCTCGTCCTCGAGATTTGCTAAGGGTCGTTTTTTTTTAAATATAGCTCATAACAGCTGATACCGAACAGTTTACTCATAGCCCGAACTTGGGTACAACGCATAAGCTGCAACACATAAATAAACATGGCTATGACGTTTACAATGAAAACGACAAATGTACAGGGTCCCGAGAGAACGTCTCTGGTACTGGGGCACACTCTTCTTCTATCGGGGGAAGCGGGTTGACTAGTCGATGAATGCGTCTCTCCTGGTCGGGTCTCAGCGGTCTGCCGATGGCGATCTGAGGATTTAAATCAGTAAGGCTCTGAAGATAACCCATTATCCGCTGGGTCGACGCTTATGCGATGACGTCTCGGGCAAGGTTGGCCAAGATTTGGGTCTCTCAATTCGCCCCCAGGAAAAGATGTTACTTCTCCGGTGCCGCACGACTCGGAAGTAATAATACCCTCGCTCGCTAGCATAGGGTACCCATGAATCGGCTAACAAGCGCTTCGTGTGCAGCCGCTTCTATGGAATCTGCGGAGTCGGCATAGATTTCCCCAGGAAGGAGACTTCCGTTGGGTCTTGGTTTGAGTTTACGGGAGGGATGTGTACTATTGCCCAATATTTCGAGGTGGATGGGGTGATCCTTGATTTGAGCAGCTCGTACTGGGGTGGCTGGGTAGAACCCATGGTACTGCAGGTAAAGTCCCACAATATTTTAACAAAACTAACCGGGGTTGCATCTGGGGTTCTCAGATAAATGCTACGGCTCGGCATGGCAAGAAATGGTTGTGAGGGTGGTGTACAAGGTGAGGGGTACTCGACAAGGTCACGAGGTGGCCTTTTATATAGTATCTAGACTGGGTTATTTACCGCAGTGAGGGGCACTAGTTTGTCGGTTCTGCTCTCATGGGGTCGGGGTCAAAGCCACAGACACACACATCTCAAAAAAGTGACGTGTTACTGTGGGCGGCGACGGGTGGTTTTTGGTAGCTATGCCCGGAATAAAAAAATGCAACCGTACATCAACATACTTATGCACAGCTACTATTTAAAATAGGGGCGCACATGCAGACAACATTGTGGCGATACAAGGTCACACAATTACAGGGTGTGGACATATTGAGACTCGGTACTACTCGAGTGACTTAGTCCACCTCGTTTATATCTAAGCGAGCGTGCCTTGTGGACGTCGAGGCTTCTCCACGGTTTTCACCGTCAGGATTAGCTGGAGGGGGTTGAGGGGCTGCAGGGTCGGGGTAGCGATGATGACCCTCACGGGGGTTGTTGGCCACAATCCCGTTGGCGCGTGTTCCCAAAAGGCGAGGAAGCACTTCTGGGGTCATCAAGGTATTTTGGTCGATGACTGGGGCTATCCTCAAGGACTCGATCGGTTGTCCGAATAGCACGACTGGGTTGTCGGCGTTTGGCTCATCTTCTCTTCTTGCCGAGGCTCGGCGAATCACCTCTCCACGAGCTGCGATCAGATCAAGGGTGATTTGATCGAACATATCCTCTAGTGCACTTATATAGCGCACCAGATGCAACAATGCAGGGTCCGTCTCGTGATCTCCGTTGGCAACCTGGGGTGGCCTACCATATCCGTCACGGCTGGGGTAGTAGTAGAACGAGCGACAGTTAACTCTGGGCGATAAGTGCCGGAGTTGAACTATAGCCTCTCGAGCAGCTAGTTGGATGGCTTGTGGCTCAAAGGAAGTTGTCCTTCCGGTGAACCTGTAGGGGCGTTCTGGCGATAGACCCCTACCGTAGACGTGCACAGTGGCCCAGAATTGACGGCTCTCACCGCTCATGGTGGGTCCTTGGTACACAACATATTCTGGGGGCTCTTCTAACGCGAAGGCACGGCGGGTGAGGTTTGCTAGCACGGTCACAAAACGTCCAAGGTTGGTTGCCGTGGTCTCATAGTGAACAATGGGTCCTGGCATTTTAGCTTGGTCTGGGAAGAGGCTGTGTTGTGCTGGGTTGAGGCTAGCGTGCCCTTTTTATAGAAAAAGGGGACGGAGTCTTCCTTCACACGCTTGCGAATGAGACAATTTTGGTGTCAGTCACTGGCGCATGATCGACAGGCTAGGCTGATAGGTTGGGCACCGACTGCCAAAAGGTGTCGGGTCACTGTGTGGCTATCTTGCACGAGAAGCTTGGCTAGGTTTAGGTTAAGGTCTGGTGGGTTGGTTTTCCTAGGTTTTTCGACCTGCCTAAGATAGGATTAGCCAATGGTCAGCCTGGCTCTGATACCAAGTTTGTCAGCACCGGATTTTCGGGATATGATTTCCCAGAAAATGGCCCTTGTGCTCACCAGCCCCAGGATTACTGTTAGCTGATGAGGCACCAACTTGATGCAGAAACTCCAAGCAAAATACAAGATATGTGGTACAAGACCATTCTGGCCTATGAGTACAACAATTGGTTTCTAGTGGTTGATGGCGGAAGCGGTTTGCGGATCATCAGCGTCTATGGGACTCCATTTCCCGCAGGAACAACTGACCAGGTTAACTCCTATCTTCACGAGGCTGCTATCACCGTTGCTTAGGTTCCGAGGCTGTCGTCGCAACGCTCCTCTCCATGCAAGAAATCTGGCCAAGACATTAGCCAGGGACAAGCCAGTGAGTACTTTGAATGTACTCGCAAACATTTTGAGCACGGGTATAATATAACAAACGATAATCATGCTCTGAAAACATTCTATGATCACAACGTTAGTCATAAAAATAAAATCCCTGATGCATGCAAGCAGGTTATTTATATGCAACATGAATATGTAATAGCAGAGTAGTAATAAAATGCACCGATCGGATGTCGGAAGCGACGTCTCGAAAGGATAGTAAATAACGAGCATGCCTCAGTCGGGCGTCTGAGCGACACCACATAAAGGGCTTATAAAGTAAATAACAAGCATGCCACAGTCGGGCGTCTGAGCGACACCACATAAAGGGCTTATAAAGTAAACCAATAACAAGCATGCCACAGTCGGGCGTCTGAGCGACACCACATAAAGGGCTTATAAAGTAAACCAATAACAAGCATGCCACAGTCGGGCGTCTGAGCGACAGCACATAAAGGGCTTATAAGAAAAATAATCGCAGTGAATATCCAGGAGGTAGAACCTTCCCAGGGATACTCAATAATTCCAATAATATAAAGTGTTAGTCCATAACAATCATAAGTCACATGTCATGATCCATGTTCTGGTTTAGTAGTTTCTCCTCCGAAGACCGACACTAAGACCGACACTTGACCCAACCCAGACTGTAGTCCTTAACCATGGACATGGCTATTCGAATAGATTTAATCTCTGCAGAGGGTTTACTCTTTACCCACGAGTAACGGATTCCTTTAGTCCATCGGAACTAATTCCGTCTACGGTCTTTTAGTCGAAAACACGCCTGATTCGCACACACCAGCTTAACTTTACTCGTGTCTGGAATCACCCACGACACCCGTTAAGCAAAACTCTAAGTGGGGAGGCTACAACCTCGATTAGCATGGGATCAAACTTATATCGCGCGCTACTAAGGGGTGCCCCCCTCTCGGTCCCAACCGGAAACACCCATGCCCCCGGACCAAGTGGCATGCCTACCGGCTGCAGTCGGTATCTTCCACTATGGCCTCTCTGTATGGTGTGTGCTAGAAAGGGGTTGACAACTTACTAAACCGTACCCTACCTACGGCAGGGACAAGTGGCAGCACGAAACAAGTATGGGGGTTACTGGAACAAGCCTCGATCTACGGCCGACTCAGGAGGTTTAAGTATTTCCTGCATGGTTAGGATAAAAAATATGTTTCAACCAACAGAAAGAATCACCACTCCTCATACCTCATCTTGCCATACCGGACACAACCGTCTCGACGGGGAACCAGAGATAAGCTCGTGTCTACCCAAGACAGAGACTTTCTCGGCTTCCTTCCGGTAGGCATGAAAGGCATGTGAGGATGATTACTATCGCAAACATATCAAGCTCCAATAGCATGAGATCACCAACATGCACTCATGAGTCTGATCATATCCTCACAAAAAAAATAACGGATACTCCGTGTCACGGTGGAGTTGTAACTATATCAAACAACACACGATAATATTATGCCAGGGTTCAAAAATGCTTGCCTTTAAGTTGTGGAGAGGCAGGGTGTATTCCAAAACTTTTGAAAGTTTTCTTCTCTCTCTCCAAAATCCTATTTTAAATAAATTTGAATTAACACATACTTTCAAAACAGCACAAAAAAGTTGTTTGAAATTTTTTCAAACAAATTTGAAAATAAACTAGACAAAATTTGAGAGAGGTAGGAAAGAGAATCAATTCATTTGGAGTTATATTTAAAAAGTTATAGACGGTCAAAATTTAGTCAATATTCTGTTAAAAAACAGATAAAGAAAAGAAAACGTTTCGAATAGGTACACGTCGAATACGTACTTTGATTTTACGCCTTCACTTAACCCAGTCGACCGGTGCGGGGTCACTGACAGTGGGTCCAGGGGGCCCACTGGTCAGGTTTGACCAGTCATCCCCTGCCTTCCCTCTCCTTTGGCCGAACGGAGGCGGAGCTCCGGTGATCTTCGCCGGTGAACGACGGCTCCTCGAGGGCATCCGAGGGCAGGGATGGATCCGCCAGTTTAGGGCGGTCCTCCCGGTAGTCGTTGGGCTGGTGGGGGTGGAGGGGGTCGCCGTCGGCGAGCTTCACGGCGGAGATGGCTTCGGGAGGTTTGGGGCTTTGGGCTATGGTGGTTCCTCGACGCAGCTAAGGATTCGGGCGGCTCCGCACGGTCGAGGGGAGGCGGATGGTGGTGCCAGATGGATGGGAGGGGCTCGGGTTGCGACTGAACGGACCGGAGGGCGGCGGCGGCTGTACTAGCCGGAGATGGGGAAGAAGACCTCCTCTGGTCGATTGCCTGCTACGGGGGTGCTAGGTGGGGTGATAGGAGGTTGCTTGAGGGTTCGGAGAGGCTCGGGGGCTCCTTATATAGGCGGCCGGAGTCGGTTCCCATGGCGGCCGTGGATAAATCGGCGAACCGCCATTCTGTAGCTCGCAGAACGACGTGTCGAGGCTGGGGGTGGCGGCAAGGGCTAGCGGACGAGCGGGAACTGCTCCATGGGCGAGCTGGCGAGCGCGGAAGGCTTGGGCGGCGCCGTCCAGGGAAGGGGCCTGCTGCAGTCGGCCGCTAGTGGCCACGGCCGACCTGACGGCGGCGCTGTGGAGCTCCAGGGCAGCCCTGCGGTGAGGGAGGGGACAGATGCGTTGGCTGCGAGTGGGAGAGGATCAGAACGGGCACGGGGGAGGCGGCAACGAGACGCGGCGACTCGGGCGCACGCACATGCAAAGCAGCGCTCTGCGCAGCGCTGCAGCACGCCCACTGTGTGCTCGGCGAAATGCAGGGGCTTGCCAGGAGGTCAGGGTGGAGCTGGGGTTTAACAGGATTAAGTTAGGGTAGTCTAGAGGCTTTGTGGACATGGTGGTTAGGCAAAGCAAGCAGGTCCATAGTACAAACCAGAAACTATGTCACAACTGATCATGCCCATAAGGTGTTTGACAAAATGCCAAGGGCACCTAGGCATTTCTTGGGGTGGCCAAACTCTCGAGGCTAGTGTCTCTTTAGATGTAGGGGATGGTGGCAAGTTTAGTTGGTCAAAGCTAGAAACTTGTTAGTGCAAGATTTGGAGAAAATCAAATCTGGACAAAAAGAAAATGGCATTATGGCATGTACTAGAAATATTCCAATGGACCCAATCTCCTGGTCTTAAGGGTTTGGTAGGGTGTACTACAAGCAGGAGAAAGATCATGGGCATTAGAGCAACAAAAAATAGAGTTGCTGTAGAAAAAGCCAAACTGGACCAGAGAGCAAAAGAGGATGGTTTGCTCATATTTTTCAAAGAACACCAGTGGATTTTTGCACCAAGATAAATAATATACTCCTACTGACCTCCCCTAATTTTGGTGGAAGTTTTAAAGAAATATTTAAATAGGTTGTAGTGCAAAAGTGCAATTGGACCAGATTTGAAAACTAGTGGCAAAGCTCAAAAATTTCAATTGAATAAAAGATGTTTTTGCATAAAAGTGATTTAAAAACACCACATGACATCCCCAAATTTTGGTTGGAATTTTAAATAAATTTATCAAAGGGTTGTAGTGCAAATGGGACCCTAAAACTTATGAAAACTCATTTTAGAGAAATAAAGCTCAGGAAAAATAATTATATAAATAATCCCGCTGATAAAAGAATTGTTTTCATTGAGAGGGTAAATAAGTCCAATAATGATTGAAAAGTTTTTTTTACTTGAGGTGAAAACACCACAACTTAGAAGAAAGGAGAGGTTCTGAGATCAAAAATAAATCCAGAAAAATAAAAATTTAATCTCCTGGCGAAATTTTAATAAACAAAATATGGTTAAATTTTTGGGGTGTCAGACCAACAACATTCCTCCCTTATCTCATCAAAACCTCCAAAGGAATATATTTTGAGTGAAACATAACATATTTTTAGTGATATATGTATTTCAAAACTAGACTTTTTTTCCTATCAAATCGGTGAATATGTATTAATCTACTTTGATCGTGTGGCAACGCATTGGCACATTGCTAGTAGTTATTATAATTTTTTGGACACCAGACAAATGGTGGAGTACATATATGAAGAGAAGAGGCGCACGCACGCAGTCGGCCTCTCGCTGTCTCGCACACATGAGTGTTACGTAAAGGCAACGTTAACAAATAAACCCTAAAACCGTAGGCGCACGATTGCTGCATTCGCGGGTACTGGGTACATGGTGGAGCACCTTTGTAGGAGTTGATGGTCGGGACCACAGGTGAACGACTTGGAGCGCGGTGGCTCGCCAGTTGCCACAGATCGAGTAGCCATGTTTAAAAGATCGTTTTTTTAGCGGGGTTAAGAGTTCCGATTTTCAATGGCACGTTATAAGTAGTAAGTAGTTTTTAGAACGATTGGTATGGAGAGAAAATGGAATTCATAGTACTACGTACCTCCTTGGCGTATGGTTGTATGGGTTTATGTTGCGAGATGTTGAACCTGGTAGTTCTAGGGAAAATACTATGGTTTCGATTTAGATGCTGGTTTTCAGCAATCGGAAGGGGAAACCCTTCTTTGATTAAAAAACTACTACCTCCATTCTGGTTTACTAGTCCCCATCGTACTTTGGGTCAAAGTTTGTCCATGAATTTTACCTGTAAAATGTGAATGGAAAACGAGATTTTGTTATACCCATACAAAAAAGGACTGGAGGGAGTGATTGCTCTGACACAGATGCGACCTCTCATAGCACAGGCATTGAACCGGCGGGCCGGCCAAGAGGTCCGCACTCGCTGAAGGCCCGGCTGAGAACGCCTCCTCGCCGCGTGCAACTAGCTTAAGACTGCCCCGCCTGCCTTCATTGAATCCGCGCGTGTGCCGGCAACACGTCCTTCCGCGAGCCGGCAGGCATTTTAGAACAGAAAACATGACTCAAATATACTCATGGTCTTGACTTGTTGTGCTCGCACTGGTATCAGGAACTAGTAGAGGTTTTCCTTTATTTATAATTCTCCTCACATTTTTTTGGCTTTGAAGTGAATCATGGTTGTGGACATTATGTATGAATGTGCAGATATCTGTGAACATGAGTTTGATGTGGAAGTTGAACTTGGAATGTCGGGCTTGCGTGAACTATACCATGTCCAATGCTTAAATCTGTTATTGTTTGGAAAGTAATTGCTCTTATTACATGACCGAAAACATTTTGTGCCACATCAAGTAGATGCACGAGACATCACAACAGCATGCTTGTTGGATAAACATTTGAACCTAGCTATTATGAAGGAAATTTTGTATTGACAACAGTTTTAGATAGTAGGAGACGCCTAGCCTGCTCTGCCTCTGCTAGCTTATTTCTGGCTTCTTCCATCTCTTCTTTGGCTTGGGTGAAGAGAGCATCTGATTGCTCTTTTGCTTCTTCAGAACTCAGCTACATTCTCAAGGGCTGCTTCACGCTTTCTTTCAGCCTTTACTAATGCCACGAGGACACGAACCGAGCTGGCGACTCCACCGGCTTGTGTGTAATCCAGCATCATCTGGGAATTTGCACCTTGTGTCTAATCCAGCATCATTAGGGAACTGGCACCTTGTGTGTAATCCAGCCTCATTTTGGAAACATGATCTTGAGGTTTGACCATACTTCCCTCCTCGCAGGAACTGCATCCTGACATGAAGTTACTTATTTTTTAGATCAATACTCAGAGAAACCTAGATCCATTTTGTAGAAGCCAGATACACAGAACTCGGAGAAGTGAATTCAAAAGGAAAAGAAATATAAAAACAGACTACAAGGTGAGAACACCCACTTCCTACATCAAGTAAAAAATGAAAGCATTAGGACGATTAAGACTCTTCTTATTACACATCAAAGAACACCACGCTTAAGAGAAACAGAAACTACAACATATACACATCGAAGAAGACGAGGGTAAACGAAAGTAATTGAAAGGGTGTTACTTACCAAAGCTCATTTTACAGGTTCGGTGCAGCTCCTCTTTAACTTGCCACGCTCCTTGAAGATGTCCCGAATATCTCGTGTTTGGTCTTCATTGCTCCTCTACATGTTCACACTCGTGGTTTTAAAATCTCAACATGGCAAGAAAAATACTACTAGTAATACTCAAGCATCTTGTGGGCAACATTAAAGCACTCTGCCCCGCCATGTTAGAGCATCTCCAACAGAATCAGAACGCACGGCGCTTTAAAAAGCGTTAAATGCTGAGATCGAGAAGTAGATACTAGAGAGTAGAGGATAGTTCTCAGCATAGATAGATAAAAAAAAGATAATTCAACTACTCCTCGTCGTCCGACTCCTCCTCGGTGATGGCCTCCTCCGACGTCTGACTATAGGCGTCAAGATACCGATCATCGTCGGATTCCCAGGGCGACGCTGCTCGTAGCCTCATGTTGAATTGAGCGTCCTCGCGATAGGCGGCTCCCTCCGCCCTCCTCTTATCCCTCTCCGCCCTCCTTTGCGCATAGAACTCGCGCTCGTTGATGATGTCCTGCGGGAAGTGTTGGTGCCACAACGCCATGGCTTCCTCGTCCATCTCGGCGATGCCGAGACGGTGCTCCCGCCTCCGGTAGTCGCGACGATCCTCGTCGGTGCTAAGCCGCGGCAGAGGCGCGAGCTCCTGCGCCCGCTCCTGCGTCGGCACGTTGCGGAAGTTCAATGTTCTATGAGGCCACCAGAGGCGCCACGCTGCCGCGTCGTACGCGCGGGCGGCCTCGTTGGCGGTGTCAAAATTGCCGAGGCAGAGGCGCATCCCGCGGAACCGGATCTCGGCGGAGAAGCCACCGGAGGGGCGCGCGCGGATGCCGCGGTATCCCCAAGTGTCCCGGCGACGCGGCGGCATGGTGGCGTGGCGGCGGCGAGGCGAAAAAGAGCGGGGAGAGAGCGGTGGCGAGGCACAGAGCGGTGGGAGGGCGTTGGATTTTATAAAGCGCGCCAGATCCTTTCCGGATGTCTCTGCTATCTCTACTCTCTTCTCTACGGCTATATTTATTTAATATTTAATATTTAATATTTATCTCTACTTCCTTTACTGTCTACTTTTTTTCTTGCAATATAGGCCGTCCGATTTATATCTGACAGATAGGAAGGAAACAAGTGGGAATTTTGCAGAAAGATACCCATACCCCTCTCCAGATTTGCAAATAAGGCCTTCCCTCGTTCATCCTTTTCTCCCACAAGATAAACTACTCATACAAATGCATCTTGATGCGTGCAACACATGGGCATCTTGCTACTTCTAAAAACATTTCCATCATTTGCCACACTACAGGTTGCAGATGAAAAACCTACCCAAGCACAACGCGATACAGGAGCGACGCACAATTACCAGCTGATATTTTGTTGGACAATGGAGGCTATAACCAATTACTTTTACGGGAACAATAACACCCAGGAAAATTGAAGGGTAGGTGTGAACAAAATTGTAACTGCACATGTACTGCTAAGTGATTCAATACACACATTACCAATCAAGGAGGAGAACGATGGTCGCGGCAGCCTCCGTGAGTCATGGTCGGCAACGGGAGTCAGTTCATTGTCCACAACGGTGGTACTTCTGCGCTTGGCGTCGGCTTCCGGGAAGCAGATCCGAGACCATGGAAGACGATGCCGGGGAAGAGGCTCCGTCTACGACGACGACGGTGGACCGGCTCCAGTGCGGCGTACGAGGTCGTCGATGAGGCAGATCTTTCTGCGGTGGACGAGTCGCCGATGTAAAGGGAGGAGCACGAAGGTTGCGGTGCCGTGGAGAAGTCTATTTTGCGGTGGGGATAGAAAATGGGAGTATTCAGGTGTACTACTCTGGGTGCGGGGTGGGGTTGGCTGGGTAGGGTGAACCTGAAGTTATGAAAACAACCCCTACCAAGCGTCGTCCGTGAGGCCTGTTCCAAGGCTATGATGTTAACTTCTCTTTGCGTCAATCAGGGTCATGGAGATTTTCCGCCGACCTCAAAATTTTGTGACCTTTGGAATCCCGTGTGGCGTGTTGAGTGATTCGCTAAGCAACTAGCGAGTAGTAGTAGTAAACTCTGCATATTAGGTTTGACCAAGTCAAACTTCCTATAGTTTGACCAAGTTTATAGAAAATATAAACATTTACCATAACAAATATGTATGATGTGAAAGTACATTCAATAATGAATCTAATGGTATTTATTTGTTATTATATATGTTAATATTTTTTGTTATAAGCTTTCTGAGAGTTTACAAAACTTGACTTTGATCAATGCTAATACGCGGACTTAAATAAAAACGGAGGGAGTACACATTTTTTTCTTAGTTTGTAGTGAACTAATCATTTGTTGAAATTGTGAAATAAATATATTAGGCTATTGACTTCGAATGTAATGGTCTATACAATTCAATAGTTACAATCATTGTCGAATCCCAAGATGTATACAAGGTCTATAGTACTTCACAACATGCTCAAACTCACATAATCCCAGTCAAATGAGAATCTAAATGCATTTCATAGTTATTACTTTGTAGGATGCAACAAAAACAACCAAAACTCTACATCAGCCATTATAGAAGCAACATTTTGACATATCCCATTGTGTGAATGAAACATGCAGAGAGAGCTTTTGAAGATGGAGCAGATAGGGCGGGAAAGATTGTATGTATGTGGACGAGAGAGTAGGAGACAAACCTAACGAGACAGAGAGAGAGAGAGAGAGAGAGAGAGAGAGAGAGAGAGAGAGAGAAAGAGAGAGGAAGAAGTTAGGTCTATGAGAAATATGGAGACATGTAATATATGTGAGATGCGTGTGCATCTGGATTCTGTATACGTGGAAGGAGAAGAGACAACATGTTTGATGAGAGAGCTGGAAAAACATGGAAGAGAGGGGAAGGATCTCATGGGTTGAGGGATTGACAATTTTGTGCGGGGGAGAGAGGGATTGGTAATTTTGTGCAAGAGAGGGAGAGGGTGGGGGGAGGAGTTAGTCAGCCGTCGTCACATCACCCTGCTTCCAAATGACCCTGCATTCTCTAGCGCGGTGTGGTCGCCGTCTTCGATATGCTCAATGCCCTCTTTGAAGATTGAGGTGTTTTGCATGTTGGGGTGCAAAGAAGCACAAGCGAGAGTGGTCGCCGTATAACCTTGGATGGGGATGAATTGTGTGCTCGGGGGAGTGTGCGTGTGTGTTGTGCTATGTGTGTGTGTGTGTTTGTGTGCGCGCATGCGTGCGTGTGTGTGTCAAATATTGAGCAAAAACAAACCTAAGGAGAGAAATGGGTATTCACGAAGAGATTGTGCGGGCCTTGAGGTGGGCAGGGCCCGAGTGAGGGTGTCAAAATGTGCGCGTTGATGCATGTGTTGCATGCGATCGTGCGAGGAACGGACGAATCGAGAGAGATGGTTGTTGTGTTACGGATGCTCCTCTCTCTCTCTCTCTCTCTCTCTCTCTCACACACACACACACACACACACAAGTAAACTAGAAGACCGTTCTCTCATGTATACACAACGATCGGCATCTCATCTATGTCTCACTCATGCATGATCATTTGCACATTCACACCTCTCTATGTCTCAGATCACACGCACACCGTCTCCACATTGCCCTTCCGCCACAACACACATATGGACACATACACACGTTCTCTCTCAGTCACACACACAAAATAAGTATTAAAAAACTAGGCGCACCTAAAACGTCCAAATCCAAATAAACACAAACTGGAGCTAAATTCAAATATATGGAAATATTGCAGCGCCAAGAACTTTCCCAGGAAAAAACTTGAGTAATATTCGAGGATTGTTTTCACACACACAAAAGGTTCGTGGATGTCCTTCGAGCGACAAGGTGACGACCGTTCGATCGACCGCGTGGCCGCGGTTCACGCGCTTGCACAGGATTCCGTATCGTGGTTGTGGTACTAACTTAATTTTTTTAATAAAAGCACTGCCTAAGTCTAATGTTTACGTGTACTTGTACGGTTTTCTTTTACAGGTTTGCTATTTCACATCTAGATGTGAAATATTATCTCACATCTAGCTCACTCACCCTTGATTTTTTTTAAAGTCTTCCACTCACTCACCCATGATTTTTTTAAAGTCTCCCATGGATTTTAAGGGTGAGGGAGTTAGATGTGAGATAATATCTCACATCTAGATGTGACATAGGCATACCCTATCTTTTAAGTTTGACCAACCTTATATAAAACTAAAGTAAGCTCCCATACACGCACTCATCAATATGCCACCGCCGCCGTTGCGCATGCCGGCGCCCGCCTGCTCCGGCCAACAATTTCTCGCCCATCACCGGCGTGTCGCCGCCATCCCTGTGCCATGAAGCATAAGGCTCGCCCGCTCACGTCGTCTGCAGTCCCTCCTCGCCACGCCTCCATGCTGCCAAGCACGCGAGCAGCTGGTGGAGCCTCGTCTATGCATGCAGCATACGAAGAGGAGGACGAGCGCGTGCTCCAGCACGCCGGCGAGGAGGAACTAGCGTGTCATTGTCTTCTCCGCCCGTGCGGAGGAGGCGCGCATGGTGGCTGTCGCGGCGAAAGCCGGTCGCGCACACGTCGAGCCCGAAAACCGGGTGCGGACGCGGAATCTACCTTCAAGACCTTGAATGCCATGTGGATCCTGCAATCTGAAGGAGCAATTTGGGTCAGTCGACTCATGTAAGCCATTTGATGCAACATGGATGGCTAGAAGGGCTTCTTCCACCTCTTCTGTCGTCTTCTTCCTTCGCTCCGTCGAACTTCTTTCACAAATCGATTGACCCAAATTATACTACTAGTACGAACGTATTAAGTACAGTAGGAACACGAAGATACGAGCAGTAGTACCAACTGCAAGAAGAATAGTAGTAAGACATAGTACTAGTACTACTCTATGTACTAAAGAGTTCAAATAACGAGAAAGAACATAAACATAGTTCTGCTGGGGCCTCAAAGACTACACACCCTTGAAAATAAACTAAGCAACTAGTCCGCTTGACACCGCAGAGAACCAGCATGAACGACGGCATCGCTACCTACTCGAGTCCGAGTCCACGCCCTCGACTTCGCCCTCGCCCCTCTTCCTCTTCCTCTTCGCCGACGCTTCTTTGCTTGAACCGACATTGGGCTCGCTTCTTCATCCAACCCATGTAGATATTTAAACAAAGGTAGGCATCCATTGCTGCGCATGTGATGTGATCTTCATCTAATGTCTTCGACTCCCATGCATGATGAAACTCGTGATGAGGTTTCTTCAGTTTAGCGTACGAAGGATCAATCATGGCTGCTGCTAGGGTCAGCATTGAAGGTTGAGAGGAGGACACCAGGCGTGCCTTCTGGAGATCGAAGGGCTGTCCTACAACGAGACCTATCCGACACAGGACATCTCTGTCGTTCTTAAAGCCTACAGTAACGAATTTCACTCTTTTGTCCTTGAGGAAGTTCTTAAAATCCATTCACTCGACGTCGGCATGGCATATGTGGTAGACCAAGCAAACGTTATGTACGCAAACCTGGATCAAGGCGGGCTTCTTCCTCTCTTCGTCCTTTAGATCCTTCTCTCGTCCCAGGATTGTGGTGTACTCAACATCTAGCCCAGCGACCCACTCATCCGTTGAACTGTTGAACATGCCTAGGAAGCGAGCAAGCCATGCTTTCACCGTCGCGGATCCACGTGTGTAGATGACAATGAACTGATCGCTGGTGATGGCTCTAACCTAGTACTCAGCGGCGACCATGGAGATTTGGGAGGCCATGGATTTTGGAGGAGGGTTAGGAGAAGTTGAACTGTTGTACCCCGCAAAAACTGGGAGCAAACTTATGTGAAAGGACGGGACGACTGGGAGCAAACTGTTGTGAGGTAGAAGACGGGGACCAGTAGGGCGTGCGAACGGCGTGGGGTTGCTGGCTTGCCCGGTGGATAAACGGCTGCAAGCCCCCAAAGAGTTCTCAAGAACTATGCGGGACCCACTAGATGTCATGTCTACTAGACCCATATCGTAGGCCTGACGTTATATCTTCTGCCTGTTCGCACGCCATGTCAGCGCATGGATGTAACTTCACTTAATTCCATCAACCGTCGCGCCTCGCACGACCTTCGCCTCCCTCGCGCGGTCGCGCCCTTTGAGACTTCGGCCGGTTATAAAAGAGCAATTTTTTTTGCCTACTCCGCATGCATGATACTCCCTTTGGTCCTTTTTACTCCCGTCAACCGTTTGCAAAGTGTTTGACCAAATATATACTTTTTTTGAACACCACCTTATATTAATTAACCAGCCACACCAAGACACTCATTCGACATAATATTCACCACATTGTATGCACGTTTTTACAAGAATACCATCTAATCTATTGTCAAAGCTATACTTAGCGATTAAGTGTGCCACCTTATTGGCCGAACGACAAATCTTTGAAAATTGAAGATTGTTGATCAACTTCGAGATTCTCAACACTTTCATCTTCAGATCACACATAGCAGACCTGTCATAGTCCCCCGATGCAAGAGACGCTACCTCAAAATCTAAAATTACAGGATTATGAAGAGAAATACCTATGTAGAGACCGGCAATGCAAGCCCTAAGCTCCGGTTCCTCCACGCTTTGACATGCATCAATGAAATCCCACGACCAAATTTATACTAAAAATATTAATATCTACAATATTGATGATAATGAGTGTAAGAACTACGTTTTATAATGACTGTAAAAATATTGATTTGACATTGTGAATGTTGATACTCCCTCCGTCTAGGTGAGTAAGTCATCTTAGGCTGTGCACCATGACCAAGGAGGAGGGGAAAACGAGAGACATTAATGTTTATTTGCTAATTAAATAGTATTGCATGCAATGAACTAACCACTGCATGTCATGTTTGATAGTCTCAGGTCATTAAAAGCATGCACACCCTCATCTCTTATTGGTTGATATGTCAAGAAACAAGAAACGAGGTAGAAGTTAATGCACCTCGCCTACGTGTTTTGGGATTATTTGGTTTTCGTAAGATGACTTACACACCTAGCTATTAGAGTACCACTACCTCCCTTCTAGTTTAAAGGGCTCGACTCAAAAATTTCACCTACTCTTAGCAAGATAGTAGAGGCGGTGGAATAGTTTTTGAAGTCTGCAAAAGTACTCAACTAATGCTGTCAGTCTTCACAAAAAAATGTGTTTAGCAATGCATGCATGAACACTAGTTACTCTAACCCCCCTCTCTTCTTTAATTCTTTGCCATGTCAGCATGTTTCCTATTCCCGTGTGCATGATACCAGCTAAGATACCACCATTATGGCCAGCCTTAATCATCGCATGCAATAATTTTGTGCACCTTGAAATATGAACATGTGTGGGCGGTATGTTTTAATGACTTGAGACTATACCTAGCCCGCATGCAAGATGACTTATTATGCACTGCTCCCCATACCTGCAGGAAGCCCGCTCGTCTCCAAATCTTTTCCTCTCCATGTGTGGAAACAATATGCCTGCCAAACTCTTCTTCTCCCTCGGGTCCCACCATTCCACCCCGTGTGAAAAATCTGCATGCATGACCCTCCTCCCCACGCCGTCCAATCCACAGACCAACAATATTTCCACCCCTTTGCTCCCCGTAATTTACTCCAACAAATATGCCCACGTAGCTTTTACTTAACTTCAGTTGCATTGGGTCACTAACATACGGGCCAAAGAAGTGTATCGCCCACATGTCGCTGACGAATCGACATGCGATCTAAGTCATTGCAGCTCAGTCCATATCTTACTTAGGTGTGCCATTGCTCGCTATAAATACTGCTCCTCCCATGAAATCGCTATCTCCTCCCCTTCACGTTCACGTTCATCGCTATCTCCTCCCCCTCCTTCTCACGTCGACCACCATGGCATCGCCCCTCCCAAGCCCTAGGAGCCCCTCGCTGCACCGCACGGATGGTCATGCATCGCCGTTTCGTTCCTCGCCGCAACTAGTCGAGGAGGACGCGTCGGCGTTCTGCTCCTCGCCGCTACGTGACGCGTCGCCGTTCTGTTTCTCGCCGCCACTAGTCGAGGAGGACGCGTCGGCGTTCCGCTCCTCGCCGCGACGTGTCGAGGTGGACGCGTCGGCGTTCCCAATCTCCCCAGCACGCGCGTCGGAGGATGCGTCGGCTCCCCACTACGAGGAGAACACCGCGCCGCCCGCTGAGCCCCCCAGCCTTGAGGAGCTTTGGCAAGAAATGGATGTCGCCTTGTGGGAGGCTTTGCCTCCAGCAGAGCGCGCCAAAATAGAGGCGGAGAAGAAGGCCGAGGAAGAGAAGCGCACCACTGAACAAGCTTTCTGGGAGATCTATGACGCGTCCGAGAGAGTCAAGCAATTGGTTCTTTGGCAGAAGGCTCATGCGAGGGCCGTGAGGGTGGCGGAGGACGCCCGTGCCGACGCCCTGACTGCAGTCGGGCCCAAGAGCCTCATCTATGCTTGGCGGTACATGGACCGGGTGCACGCTTCCAGCCAGGAGGAGTACCTGTTGGCGCCGGATCACCAAACCGTTGAGATCGCGCTCGCCCGTCGGCAAGCCGCCAATCAGCACCTCGCGAGTTGCGAGGCTGAGGAAGAGGCGTTGTGTCAGCGCACCAGGGCACTCGTGGCGCGCCGCAAGCGCTCCTGCGAGCGCCGTGGCTTTTTGGAGGAGTATAATTTTTGTTTCGTAAGGAGATCTCATTAGTTTTGGGTCGCAAATGATAAATCCCAAACGTTCAAGAATTTTTAGCGTCCTTAATTAAGTATGTAAAAGGGAAAATTTGGAAACGTTGTGTATTATTACACATTTTGCAAGTACGTGCATATAGCACAAACTTTACTATAGACTATCGGACTACACGTCTCTCTCGATATATGCTTGCAGACTTTTCTACTCCCTCCGTCCAGGTCAATAAGTCATCTTTGGTTGTGCACGGTGACCAAGAAGGAGGGAAGATTTGTACACCTAGATGGAGGGAGTACTACTATTACTTATGTACATGCAAATGCACGTTTAAACATTACGATGCGGTTTTTGTAAAAGTAGAAAAATAACACTAGTCAAGCTTGTGAAACGATTCCAACGTGAGTACTACTGCTAGTAGGAGTACCAGGGGCCAGTTCTTTTAGGCTTCTAGATTAGTAATCCCATAACTACTACCCGTCCTGGTTTATTGGTCCCCATTGTAATCTGTGTCAAATTTTGATCATAAATTTAACTAATGAAATGTTAGTGCATGTCACATGCACTACTCCATCCGTCTAGGTGAGTAAGTCATATTAGGCTATGCACCGTGACCAAGGAGGAGGAGAAAACGAGAAACGTTAATGTTTATTTTCTAATTAATAGTATTGCATGCAAAGAACTAACCACTGCATGTCATGTTTGATATCTCAAGTCATTAAAAGCATGCACACTCTTTATCTCTTATTGGTTGATATGTCAAGAAACAAGAAAATAAGGTAGAAGTTAATGCACCGCACCTAAGTGTTTTGGGATTATTTGGTTTTCGTAAGATGACTTACACACCTAGATGCACCGCACCTAAGTGTTTTGAGTAACATTTTATCAGTTAAATCTTTGGTCAAAATTTAGCACAAATTACAATGGTGAGGAATAAACCAGGACGGAGTAGTTTAGAAGCCTAAATAAATCAGTGAGGCGCCTTATTGTTACTCTCCACCGTGACTAGTCTTGTGGGAAAAGCTGGGAAGCCGCTAAAAGAACTGGCCCTAGGAGTAGTAGCTAGGATCGAGTGTGGGAGATGAACCAGAGAAAGTAAATGCAGAGAGATGAAATAGAAAAAGACGGAGGGATGTGATGGTTGCTTGTCCGCTTATTTTACCGTGCCACTTATTACCGGGAGTGGTTGGGTTTTGTGATATGACGGCTTTATCGCCGCGCCACGAGTGAGAGGTGAGACTCACGCAGCAGCACCGCCTCTACACTTGTACTACATCGGTCGTGGTTTATTAGTCCCCATTGAATTTGATCAAGATTTAATCGACAAAATGTTAGTGCATGTCAACAAAAACTATATCGTTGGATTCAGATTTGAACATAGTTTTGAATGATATAATTTTAGGTGACATGCATTAGTACTTATCGTACTATATATAATGTTAGTTCAATTTTGGTCGTATTTAATCTATAGTAGTAAGGTGCCCGTATGCTGCAATCAAGAGTGAAATGCATTGATCGGGAGTTGTTTATTTTGACAAAGGATGTGGGGTCATCTCATGTGTAACGGTATCGATAGGTTTCTTCGGATATTATCTCATCTCTAGAGCTCACAAACATCCGGGTGAAATAGATAAAAAGGTATCTTTTGCAAACAAAAGCGTTCAACTGTTCAACCTGCATCCAAAGCTTATGAAGAAATAACACTTATTGTGCTTTGCAAGAAATGATCTTTAAGAATTAGTTTTTGAGTATCGATTTTTATACATGTAGGCTACAGATGACATGGTACTTTCTTATAGTCAACAGTTGGCTATACTATTAAGCAATATTAACCATGCCCTTATACACCTAGACAGAGGGATTAAATCAGGATGACTTGCAAGGGGGCAGAGGAGATGTAAGAAATGGTTCATCGTAAGTCTTTCACCAAGATCTTGTAGTAAAAATTCATACATGGAAGATTCTAGACTAAACCATAAACAGATACACTTTTATTCATGCGCGATACTCCAACAGAGCAAGATCCTGCATGGAAGTCTCCACATGCTTAGACAGCGGATTACATTGAGCGAAGACTAATGATCAACATTTAACTTGATAATGCGATTTTTTAGAAGAACCGGAGGTTCCTCCCGGTTCCATTATCAAATGAAACCCAAAGTGTCTTACATCAGCTCACCGACAGGAGCAGTTCAAAGGAAGGATCATGCGAAGGCTACTCAAGTTTAACGACAAGCTTACGTAATCAAAAGCGGCAAAGACACGGGCCATAAGCGCCCACACACACACTACATGTTTTCTAAGTGCACTTGATAATGCGATGTCCAGTGAACCTCCTTGAGTCCCCTGCACCGAGTCGGCGGGTAAAGGATAGAACGGATGCCATGGGTTTTCCAAGTCCACATTGGCGGATAGTCCCAGCTCCTCGATTCCAAGTCTGTCCGATGAGGCCGGTTTCGCGCCCACGTGAACCGGAGGGGTAGTAAAATTGACCTCGCACCCAGACATCTGCCTCGTGTCGATGTCGGCGTCGTGGCGACTCCTCGACGACGCTACAAAGACGGGTGGCGGCTCATGGGCCTCGCCGGTGCCCACGATCAAGAGGAAGACTGCCGCCCTCCTCCGAGACTAGCAGCAGCGGTGATCCTCCAACGACTCCGGCATGGTGAACCGGTAGCACGTGTCGTACTTGATTTTCTCCGCCAAGGGCCAGCAGTGACCGCTGCACGCATCCGTGAGGTGATGCACCATGTCCGCCGACGAGCCACAAAACGACATCAGGCACTCATAGCAGTGGACGACGGGCTCCTTGGAGGCATCGACCAGGCCGTCCATTAAACGGGAGTGGCTGTAGGGGATGTTGCGCCAGTTGAATATGTGAGCAAGTTACTACGAGATTTAATCCGAATAAGCACAAAATAAATCATGACGGTAATAACAGAGATGAAACTAATCATGTGGACTAGCATAGTAGTAGGATACAGAGTAGAAACATGAATTCTACCACGATTTCGAACAGGAAGGGCAGAAACACATACGGTGCAACGGGAGCAGCACCGTTGGCATTGAGGTTGTCGCTCATGTTGTTGAGGAAGAGGTTGCCGAGGTCGGGGAAGAAGCCATCGTCGGTGAAGTCGTGTCTACCAGCAATCGCGAGAGTGCGTTCCCCAGATTTCAACAGTGCCTGCCGAATGGAGCGCAGGAGGGAGTGGCTGTAGGGGACGTTGCGGCTGCCGAATGGAGCACAGGAGTAGCACACGAAGCAGTAGATCGTGTCCTTACTAGTACTCCCTAGTCTCTATCTATCTATATCTATATATATCTACTCTTATAGAAAACCGAGTTGGTGATGATGGTATGCCTGCCATCTTGTAATATAGATCGTCCGATCTATATCTGACGGATAGAAAGCCAACTATGACAATTTTACAAAAGATACCTACACCTCTCTCCACATTTACAGAGAAGGCCTTGCCCCGTTCATCCTTATCTCCCACAACCTCGTGCTCCTCCCCATGTCTCTATCTCTACTACTTTTTTAATAACAAATCGAATAGTGTTGCGCCATCCGCTGCACGCCCGGCTGAACACGCCTCCTCGCCTCCATCATTACCAACTGAGTCTCTTATAGGAGTAGGAGTAGAGAAAAAAACCGAGTTGGTGATGATGATGTGCCGTGCAATGCACGGGCATCTTGCTATTTTTTTGCATATAAGTCCAAACACCATGTAGACACGGTCTTTGAGCACGGTTCATAGTCGTTCCACGCTCGGGCATTGAAGTTTGTAACTATTTTAGATTAGAATATACTACTCCTCTGGTGCTAGTAGTAGAGCAGAGTCCTACTCTACTACTCTACTCTAGCAAGCTAGGGCATAGTATCGTAGTAGGTACCGTAGGGAGTACCAGATCTTGTGATCACTCAAGCAAGTTGTCCGCATCGATATGACCCTACACCGCTGGTATGTGTCTCGTAAGTCAAGCGGCGTGCTGTAGTCATCATCACCTGTCCACTTCCCGTAGCACATATTCGCTTCTCCATCTTTGTCCGCACATAATCTCGTCCAAGCTTCCATCCCTGCTAAGGCGCCTCCCCCCTCCTCGTCCGAAACCCAAGCACTAACAATGGCAGAACCGAGCGGCGTCCGCCGAAAAAGTGGCTGGAATTCGCTCCCCACAGAGGTAATCAAGCTCATTGTTTCAAGTGTGGACAATCTCAGTACCATGCCGCTCGCCGCGTGTTCGTCGGGCTGTACCGTTTACTCAAAGCCCTCAGGCCGGAGCTTTTTAAGCCAACTCCTTGCTTGCTGATGCTGCCTGATCTTCAGAAATGGCATTTCATGTAGCATAACGATCGTAGGGTGGCGAGCATCAACCCCCTTCACTGCAATCCGATCCCCGTCAGCCTCAGCTACATTAACGGTATGTACTGGGTATGAACACGTCTTGGATGGTGCTCGTCGACGGTCGCGACAGCTGGATGCTCGTGGAGGTCTACACCCGGCGATTGATCCCCCTTCTTTCGATTAACACTACACTGCTTTGGCACCGCGGCCCAGAATACTCGGAATCTTACAGTAGCCAACATGATACCAAGTTTGATTTGCTCAAGGTTGTAATCTGCCAAGTGCCCACAAGATCTGCGATTTATAAAGATTTTAGGCTAATTGTGTTCTTCAACCGCGATCTCGCCAATCTGACAGGTCACTGCGGTAAGTGGATAAATCTGCACGTCCATCGCAGGATCATACATCCTCCATGGTTCTCTGATGCCATTGAACACAAGGGCTTCATTTACGCTGTCGACTCCTTCTATGGCTGGACGTATTGCTGGCCTACTCTAGTCATCGCTACAAACAGCTGTTACAGTAGTATGTTACTTTCGTATGATATCATGATGGCTTGCTTATATTACTGTCAACATTTACTGAAAAAATATTCATGCTCATAACATGTTGTTCTTAAGATTGACTAAATCAAGAGCCCTTTTTATTTGACTCAACTTGATATGATGTTGTAGGTCGCTTTGGTGTCCCTACCCTTCCTAATCCCGTAACCTTTCAAAGAAAGGCGGCATGGCAGTTGCAGGTGGTTCCTGGCTCGGTCGACGACGGCTAAAGATTGATGATCGTCAGACGCATCGGACGTGTTGTTTCGCTGGAATACAATCACACCACCGCTGTGTCTTTGAGCAGGATCCCAGCTTCTCCGGGCCTTCAGGAATTTTTGACCGGAGGCTGGTAAGTAGCCTCGGTACACGCTCTCGCTTGTCGGACTGAATTATCCGATTAACCCGGAGATAACCGACGGCAAGGATCATGATGGCAGCGCTGTTTCGTTCATCAGGCAAAACTGTGTGCACACAGCGCACCATGCGCTCTCGCATGCACCATACCCTCGATATGTGCCGCCACACTCGCAGCCCAAAGTAGGAGAGAGGGTCGCAAGTATCGACTTTGACCCGCTGGCTGGAGTTTCCGTCAGCACCCATCCGTTCAAGCCGCCACCAATCTCCACAGCTTAATAAATAGTAACGCCTAACCGAGCCAGTTAGTTAGATGCGCATACTTGGTGTAGTAGGATCTTTATTTAGTTTGATGCATACACTTGTTCTTTTTGCAGCCCTTTGTAATGATGGCTGATGTTTGGTTTGGAAGAGAGAGTTGCGTCTTCACTCTTCCGCGCCTGCTTAGCTTCTGCTGCACCCCAGCCCTGGTTGCCGCTGCTGCTGTTTTCAATGTACAATCAATAGTATATTTTGTCTGTTGGTTGAATAAATGTGTTGTTTTGGAAGTCGTTGCACGGTTCGATCCTTTAGTGCCCCGTACCGTACGTAGCTCATACTATTTTTGTTACAGAACACATTTTCCACTTGTTGGTAACATGCAGCCCACTGATGAAGGCCCAATAGAGAAGCCCATAATTAACTGGAAGGGAGGCTCTCACATGAATCCGGCCCAGGTACATGCTCATGGTCCCTTAAAGATAAATAAGTAAATAAATAAATAAATAAAGCTAAATGCTCATGCACTAGTTCTTTGGCAAAATAGGTAGCCCAGTATTTCTTTTTGAAGAATACCCAAGCTAGGCCTATTTGTTTTCTTCGAATTGATGGGCTGCAAATCTTTCAAGACGAGGAGGGATGCATTCCGTCCTGGCCAAAGAGTATGATCAATGTCTGTTAAAACTAATATCAAAAGGGGCTGAAAATTCCAAAAAATTTATAGCAAATGGGATATTAGTTTTTTTTTTGTATTTTGTTCTTCACTGATATCTTATACGTATTTCATAGGATTTAACATGACATAGTACTAATTTATTTTTAAATTTGTTTTAGTATGGCTATTAATTTTTGGATTAAGAATGTTTCGTTCCCCAACAAATATTTGTGGATTTTCAAATTTTACCACATATTTAGTTAATTTTTTGACCTCGCATCGACTGTAAAATGGCCGCAATTCTAAAATGGAAAACGGCTGCAATAAATTCCATATGAATTAGAAGATGAGTAAAATTATAAAATAATAGCAAATGGGCTGTACACGCCACAAATTTCGAGGCTGACTTGTTTACGCAAGGCTTTGTCAGTGACACACGATTCTAGCAGCAGTGACTGTTGGATGTCCATCCAACGGCCGACATGCTTCTTCAATCTCGATCTTCCTGCTCCGGCCGCTTAAACTAGCGCCAAGTGGACTGCTGCTCCCTCCTCTTGTGGCTCACAGATACCTCGCAGCTTCCCTGCCCAACCTACTACCTCCGCTGGCCTGGCCACACGCAATCAATCGCCTCCTTATTACACGAAAAAAAGATTCCTCCCATCGACATCCTGGGCGCACCGGTTGGGAGGCTGACTGTGGGCTCATCATGCTGACGCAGACGCAGGCTTGTCAACTTAGTCAACAAACGATTCCAGCAGAAGAACCATTGATTTGAATCGAACGGTCCTGCTGCTTCTTCAATTGCTGCTCTTCTTGCACCAGCCGCCCTGCATCAGCGCTGGGAAACCGCCGCCCTACCTCCAAGGGGCGGTTGTGCTGCCGCTGAGGCCTCATCGCCTTTACTACTCCCACCGCTAGCAGGCCCCTGCGGTGACGGAAGCCTCACATCGCAGCCAACCGGTGAACCTCAGACTTTCACGCTGGGCATCCACTTCCATGTCTTCCCGTCTCGCGCCGTCCCTTCCTAGGCCTCGCCGTCGTCCACCGCCTTGGTGCCTCGGCGCAAGCGTGGTCAATGTGGTCAACGACATTCCATCGGAAGAGTACTGTACGTGGAGAGGCTGACAGCTGGGTCCACGGCCACAACCCAGTTTTTTTGTGATTGGCCAAGTAAGTCGCTTTGTCAGGCCTGTTGGGCTGCAAATATTTCAAGACGAGGAGAGCTTTCATTCGGCTGGCCGAGAAAATGGCACATCAGTAATGACAAATGGGCTGTACATTTTTAAAACACATCAAACCGGCAATTAGTTTCAAATATCTTTTTTTTCATTTCGAGATTTTAAATTACATTAATTTTTATGCGCGGAGAATTTGTTGGCTTTTATATTGATATACATTTATTCTTAAAATCAGTTTGAATGTGAGTTGAAATTTCGGGATTAAAAACAGTTCGGACCGCACCGAAATATGCAAAATTTCGTATAATTTTTTAACCGTGGCCACAATATGGGCTGTAATGCTAACAAAAATAATATGGGCTCCAAAAAAACCTTAATAATTAGCAAACGGGCTGTAAATTATTAGAAATAATGCCAGATGGGATGTATGCTGTTTCCCACAGATTTGAGGCTTTCCTAAAAAAAAGGTTGACGCACAAGAAGTGACTGTTGGATATCCATCCAACGGCCGTCGTGCTTCTTCAATCTCTGCTCTTCCTGCTCCAGCCGCTCAAACAAGCGCCAAGGGACTGCTCGCTCCTCCTCCTCGCTGGGTCGGCTGTGCTCACAAGATGCCTCACCGCCCACCGTACATTCCCATCGCTGGCCTAGCTATCCTCTACTCACTCACACCTGCTGTTATTCTCCCGCTGATTTACAGACGAACCAAGAAACCTCAGACAACAGATCCCCTCCGTGGGAAACAATCGCCGAAGTCTTCCATGCCTCCGTCGTTTCCTTCCTAGGCCTCGCCGCCGCCCACCGCCTGGTGCTCTCGGCGCTGCCTGGTCAACGTGGTCAACGAATCGACATGGATCTGAAGCGGATCAGACGGAGAGGCCGATACTGGGTCCACGACCGCACGCAAGGAAATGCCTCCTTATTACGCCGCAAAATAATGATTCCTCCACCGACATCGTGGACCCACCGAAAGGGCCTCTCAGATTTCGTGAAAAAACGCTACCGCCGCTGACAGCTCGGACCCATCACTACATCTTCGCACGGAAGGAAGTGCCTTCTTATTACGCACAAAAAATGAATACTCCCCGTTAGCTGGGACCCAGATAGTGGCAGGCTGACTTAGGGCCTACTAAGTTGACAGGACAGAGGGCTTTGTCAACTTAGTCAATTTGCATGATTCTAGCTCCAAAGGACTGTGACGATGTCCATCCAACGGCCGAGTGCTTCTTCAACCTCTGGTCTTCTTGCTCCAAATTACCAAACCAGCGCCGGTCGTGCTCGTGCTTCTTCCTCCGTGGTCGGTTGCGATGCAGCGGAGGCCTCACCGCCCCTACTACTCCCACCGCTGGCCAGGCCATCCTCTACTCACCCACACCCTTGTTATTCTGCGGCGACGGCAGCCTCACACCGCAGCGAACCGTTGAACCTCAGACTTCTCACGCTGGGCATCCATCGCGCGTTTTCCCGGCTCTGGCTCGCCCCTTCCTAGGCTCGCCGCCGCGTCCACCGCCTGGTGCTCTCGGCGCGGCGTGGTCAATATGGTCAAGGAACGGCTTCCATCGGACGTGGACTATACGTGGAGAGGCTGACAGCTGGGTCCACAGCCGCGACAAGGAAGTGCCTCCTTATTGCGTGCAAAATAATTATTCCTCCACCTGACAGCGGGGACCCACCGGACGGGCCACCATATTTCGCGAAAAAAATGTTTCTCCCTTGACTGTTGGGACCCACCAGCTACATCTTCGCACGCAAGGAAGTGCGTCCGGGCAAAAAAAACGATTCGCCGATCGCTGGGACCCACCAGCTACATCTTCGCGACGCAAGGAAGTGCTCGATACCAGACCCACCTGGTGAAGCATATGTAGCATTGTCATTCTGGTCGCGAACGGTACGCATATATATATTGGTGGATGTAGAGGCGGCGCACGTGTCGAGGAGAGGCGCGACTTAGCATGTACACGCACGCATAACGGCGAGGGTGCAAGAAAGAAAATACGCCACGCACGTACATACCGGCAGGGTCTCGAACGCCTACTCGCGACACGTACATGGCTGGGTCGGAACGGAGAAACAGCGTCGTCGTCGTGTTCATGGGGAGCCAACCGGCTGGGTTGGAACAGAATGCGTGGTCGTGTTCATCGGGAGGGCTTGGACGGAACGAGTCCTGGCGTACCGCACAACGGAGGAAACGGCCTTGTGTTCGACCGCCACGCTCAAACGGGTCCTGTTCATCGGAGGGGTCCGCGCATCAAGCAAAACGGAGGAAACGGACCTCCTACGGTCGAAACGGGGGTCCTATTGATCGGCAGGGGTGTGGCGTACCGCAAAACGGTGGAACGGACCGCCTACGGTCGAAATAGGGGTCATGTTGATCGGGAGGGGTGTGGCGTACCGCAAAACGGAGGAAACGGACATTTTTGTTGGAGCGCTATGGTCGAAACGGGGGTCCTGTTCATCGGGAGGGGTGGGGCATACCGCAAAACGGGACTCCACGGGATACCGTTCATCTCCACCGCCGACCTCCTCCAGCCTCCACGGCTACCGCCGACCTCCTCCACCTCCACGGCCTCTGCTCATCCAGCCTCCACCGCGCTTACTCCACCGCCATCGCTCAACAACCCTCCACGGGCACCCTCCACCGCTCACTGCTCATCCAACCTCCACACCACGGGTCCTATTCAACCACCCTCCACGGCCACCCTCCACCGCTTCACTGCTCATCCAGCCCTCCACACCACGGGTCCTGTTCATCCGAGGCAATGCCACCGCCATCGCTCATCCAACCCCCCTCCCCCGCAACGCCACTGCTCATCCAATCGACCGACTTCGCTTAGTAGCAGCAGCAAAGGAATCGCCCATCGGGTTCGATTAACAGCCATCGATCGATCGCCGGGTTCAAGCATCACAGACTTCGCGCAAAGCAATCGCCGAGTTCGCTTAGAAACAACGCCTCGCTCTGGTTCATTTAGAGCCAACGCCTTGCACACACGGGCGTACGTACGAGAGAAACGCGCATCGCTCGGCCCCCGACCTCCCACCGTAACCGGCAACTCCCCGAAATTTCCTCCCTCTCGGTTCTACCACGGGTTTTCCTTCATGGACGGCCCAAAGAATGTCATGCAGCTGCATCTCCGGCCCGCCCAGGATGAAAAGCCCATTTTCTGTCATGATTTTTTGTCATAGAAGTAGGAGCCCACCACATCTATGATGATACCGGGTTTTGTCACAATTATCGTCATAGAAGTGTCATATGTATGATAGAAAAAAAAATTTGTTAGGCCCAAAATGTCACGGATGTGTCTTTTTTTTTAGTGTAATGACTTGCAATGGCTTGTTCATTACATGCAATGCTATTAATTAGCAAATAACATTGGTGACCCCAGGAGGAAACGGTGCTAAGCGCGTGGACCTATGCAGAATGAGTATCAACCAATGGATAATGGAGTTTAATTGTTAAACAATACTCCCTCCTTTCCGGTTCATAGGGCTTATCTCAAAATTTTATGTTTTCCATTTTATAAGGCTCAATTTGGTTGTTTTCCATCACATTTTCAGATTCCAAGGTGCATTAAATCATTGCATGCAAGTATTAAGACAAAATTGACCAATGCATGTACTTTATGCATGCATGCATTGCAATTAATGCATTGATAAACATGATTTTTTGAGGAAAACAAGAGCATTTATTAGGTGCTTTTGCAAAACTACAGACTGTATTCCACCACTCACCATATACATTGATTGGTGAGATTTTTGAATTCAGCACTATAAACCGGAAAGGAGGGAGTAGCAATTTTGTCGCATGCAAGAGCCTGGCTAGTATATGCGTGCTTCAAAGAACCGCACCACGCGAGCTGCTCAGAATCGCTGTGTTCGGATTGCGCATGGCTCTTCGCCTCTTCGAGAAGACGAACAATGATGCTACTCCTACTTCTCCAGTATTGAATCCACTGCTGCATGTCCATCCACCTCGTGCGGGAGGGATAGCATGTAGCGAAAGCTTTATTTATCGCTTCCTCGCCTTTTATGTCTATGACAGGTGGGCCCAACAGGTGGTTGGCCCTCTGTCATGCAGCCAAAGGCAGGTGTATTTAAGGCACCGGAGCTCAGTCCGTGAGGGAGAGGGCGTCGTAGTAATCAAATTTCTCGGTCTTGTACGAGTTGACGCGACACATCAAAGCACCGCACTCGATAAAAGTCTTTTACACATTTCAAATGGGCTACTTGTATGTAGGAGTAGACATATTCTGCTTCAGTATGTAGTCAGTTGTTGCAATCTCTAAAAGACTTATATTTGGAAACGGAGGAGTACAACGCTGCATGCATGCCGTGACTTTCCTCTTGATACTTGCATGTGTTGATTTGATGCACCTTGCCAAATTTTGACTATAAATTTAACTAACCAAATCTTCATGCATGTCACAAAAAATTACGGGGCTGTTTGGATTGTGACTATGTTTGTCTTATGTTGCCACATTATTTTTCCCACACTTGCCACACTTGCCTAACCTGAGTTGCTCAAATTGTTAGACACACTTTGGCTTGCCTAAGGGAATCTTGCCACAATTTTTGTGTCTATGACATGTGGGGTTCACTGCTAATAATTTTTTTTTTGTCTTAGGTGTGGCTAATAAAAAAGACTTATATTTAGGAACGGAGGGAGTAGAATATATAAATAATAATGCATGTTGGGGCAACCCACGTTTCCGCTAATTTTAGCTGTGGGCTTGTTCACAATTTTTACGAGGGGGTGGTTGTTCATTTAATGGAGGGACTTGTAGTACCAGACTTGAACGATACAAAGTGCGACCTGGCACACCGTAACACCACTTGGAACAAGCGGGTAGCTATCTCAAAAAACAATCAACAACTAAAGAAAACCGCGACCTGGCATGTAGTAGTACACAATTTAAACGATTGTTTAGTGAAAAAGGAAAACTACTATAACGCCCCGGATTCGATGCGCCAGGTGTCATTCAGTTATTCGCTGTCTTTGCCATGTCATGTGCTTGCGTGTTGCACTTTGCCATGTCATCGTCTGCATTTCATATCATGTCATCTTGTGCATTTCATTTTGCATACATGTTCGTCTCATACATCCGAGCATTTTCCCCGTTGTCCGTTTTGCAATCCGCACTCCTATGTCTCCGGCGCCCTTTTACCTCTTTTCGTGCGGGTGTTAAACGGTCTCGAATGGTCCGAGGTTTGTCAAGCGGCCTTGGTATAGCACCGTAGACCGCCTGTCAAGTTTCGGATCATTTGGAGGTCGTTGGTACTCCAACGGTTAACCGGTAATCGTAAAAGCCTCTTTTGTTTGCAGCCCAACACCCTTCCAAAGTGGCCCAAAACCCACCTAACTCCTCTCCATGCTCTCGGTCGTTCGATCACGATCGCGGTACGAAAACCGCACCTCATTTGGACTCTCCTAGCTCCTCTACCTATAAATAGGTGTCTTCCCCGGATTTTTCGCAGATGAACCCTAACCTCCTCCTCCTCGCGTCGCCGGACATGTCCGCCAGCGCGGACGTGTCCATCGCCGCCGCCACGTCGCTCCGACGAATCGGAGGCCGCCACGCCGCCAGCCGCCGGCCAACCCGCGTTCGCCACACGTGATGACTGCCTCCAGCACGCAAGATTCTGGCCGGGGCCCGAGGCCGGCCCGCCTGGTCAGATCTGGCGCGCCCCAGCGCCTCGCCCGCCTGCCAGCGCCGCCGCTGAGCACCCTCCACACCGCCTGTCGCCAGTTCCGCCCGCCAGCCTGCCCCGCCGCTGAATCGCTGACCCCGCCGGACTGCTGGCCGCCTCGGCCTCAAGGCCGCAGGCGCCCAAGGCCGACCTCGCACCCACCGCCCGGCGTCCAGGGGCCCGAGGCGCCCACGGGTGGTGCTGGCCGCGGCTCACCGGAGGCCGCGTCCTCGCCCCGCCGCCATGTCACCTCCACCACGCTGGCGCCGCCCCTCCACCGCCGTCCCCGCGCCGGATCCGGCGAAGCCCCGGCCGGATCCGCTTCTCCCCGCCTCCTCCGGCCGCCATCGCCCTCCTCTCCGGCGAGACTCCAGCCGCCTCGAAGTCCGTCCCATTCGGTTGACTTTTCCCCTCCCTCCAAATTCATCTAAGTGCCGAGCATTTTTGTTATTTTGTTGCATTTTCGTTGCATCATGTCTCTGTCATCGTTGCTCCGTTTTGGGCGTGTAATATGTAAAAATGTTCGCCTCGAAGAGTAGATCATTTCATCTAATTGCATCATTTTCATTTGAGCACATCTAGACGCCCGAAATGCTGTTAGAAGAGGGCTATGTGATGTTAGTTTCTGTTTCTTAACAGAACATGCACTTTTGTCATTTTTGCCATGATTGATGTGTGCATCCTATGACCTTGAGTCCTACATGTGTTTTGTAATATGCCATGCCATCTTTACAGGGGTGTATGCCATGTATTTTTTTGATCTATGTGGTGACTAGCACAAGCATGCAAAGTAGGCTTCCTGATGTTGCTGTTTTCAGCCCTGTTTTGCTGATATTTTCATGCCATGTTAACTTGATGCTACCAAGAGATCCATGCATATTTTGAGATACTTCAGTAAGGATGTTTTGTTCTACATGTCTTGCTCTATCCATCCATGCCCTTGTTTGCAATTATGGAGTGCCCTAGCTTGAGTCAATCAAGCTCTACTTTTGCTATAAAATGTTCCTGGCAGATTGTTTACATGTTATTCGATTTTGCCAAGGTTGTTGTAGTTGATCCAAGCATGCTATGATGTTGTTCTTGCCATGTATAGCTTCTATGCCATGTCTTCTTACTGTTGGTTGCCTTGCCAAGCTATGTATTGCTCTGTGGTGAGTGGTTCAAGCTCACCAACATGCCTACTCATTGTTGTTTCTGCCATGTTTAATTCTGTAATATAACTTGCCATGTTTACATGGGTGCCATCATATCTTCTGATCCTTTTTGGCTTATTGTCACTAAAGGACTTTTGTTCTATGCTTTGAGGAGATTCATGCCATGCCTTTGTTTGCCATGATACGTTCCTGTAACATGTTGTTTGATAGCTCTAAACATTGCAACCTGATGTTATTTCTGCCAATGCCTGAAACTGTTATTATTTGCAATCTTGCCATGTCATTTTGAGCATGTTCTAATGATTTCTGGAGATAGCTTAGTGTTCATGTTTTGTAATGCTTTACCTGTACATCATGCCCATGCCTTTTGTTTTCTTGTTGAGGTCCTGTAGCATGTTGTTTTTATGCTTGCAATATGCCTAGTTGCTGTTTTGGACAGTTTGTTGTCATGACTTGTATAGGGTGTATGTGTTGATCCGCTGTTCGCTTTTGAGTGTGCTCTATATGAAACTTGCTTGATTTTGCATGCACTTTCATATTATCATGTTGCATCCTTGTTTTGAGGTGTTTGCTTGATGTTTGGGTGCATTTTGCATCAATGCCATGTTTAACTTGTGTTGCTCATATCTTCTAGACCGTAGCTCAATCTAATGAACTTTATATGTAACTTGACTAGAATTTCGTAGATCATCGTGGTGCATATTAACTTGCTGTTTAACAACTTGAACATAAGGTTTATTCATATCTGGACCAATTTCGAAATTTGCATATGAGGACTTACCGGAATTGTTCTATGTTGTTTCCGGCCTCATTTAAACTTGCTTTGATGTGTTGCTCTTGTTTGCATCATCTCTTGCCATGAGTAGCTTCATGTAGCTTTGTCATGCATCATGCGTGTTGTGCATCGTGTCTTGTCTATGTGTGGAGTGTTTACTATGTTGTGTGCTTCTTCTTGTTAGTTCTGCTTCGCTATGCGATCGTGAGGATTCGCTCGCTCACGCTTGGTTCGGCTTCTTCCGCTCGTCTTCTTCATGGACTCGTTCTTCTTCCTTGCGGGATTTCAGGCAAGATGACCGCTACCCTGGATCTCACTACTATCATTGCTATGCTAGTTGCTTCGTTCTATCACTATGCTGCGCTACCTATTACCTGTTTATCAAGTCATCCTAAATTGCCATGAACCTCTAACTCGTTGTCACCCTTCCTAGCAAACCTTTGTTTGGCTATGTTACCGCTTTGCTCAGCCCCTCTTATAGCGTTGTTAGTTGCAGGTGAAGATGAAGTTTGTTCCTTGTTGGAACATGGAGATGTTGTTCCTTGTTGGAACATGTTTACTTGTTGGGATATCACAATATATCTTATTTAATTAATGCATCTATATACTTGGTAAAGGGTGGAAGGCTCGGCCTTATGCCTGGTGTTTTGTTCCACTCTTGCCGCCCTAGTTTCCGTCATATCGGTATTATGTTCCCGGATTTTGCGTCCCTAACGCTGTCGGGTGATTTATGGGACCCCTTGACAGTTCGCTTTGAATAAGACTCTCCAGCAAGGCCCAACATTGGTTTTACCATTTTCCTCACCTATGCCCTTTTTCCCTTGGGTTTCGGAGCCCGAGGGTCATCTTTATTTTAGCCCCCGGCCAGTTCTCCTTCGAGTGCTGGTCCAAACCGAAGCGATGTCCGCGCCCCCGGGCAATCAGGGTTTATGCCAACCCGACGCCTTGCTCATCCGGTGTGCCTCGAGACCGAGATATGTGCAGCTCCTATCAGGATTTGTCGGCACATCCGGGCGGCTTTGCTGGTCTTGTTTTATTCTGTCGAAATGTCTTGTAGCCGGATTCCGAGACTGATCGGGTCTTCCGGGAGAAGGAATATCCTTCGTTGATCGTGAGAGCTTATCATGGGCTGTTGGGACACCCTGCAGGGTATAAACTTTCGAGAGCCGTGCCCGCGGTTATGTGGCAGATGGGAATTTGTTAATGTCCGGTTGTAGAAAACCCGGTTGATCTCAACTAAAATACACCAACCGTAAAGCGAATCGTGAGTGTCTCTTTTCGGGGTTGATCGAGAGGAGAACACGGTTTCTTGGGTTATGTCTGACGTAAGTAGGTGTTCAGGATCACTTCTTGATCATTACTAGTTGACGACCGTTCCTTTGTCTCTCTTCTCGCTCTCATTTGCGTATGTTAGCCACCATATCATGCTTAGTCGCTGCTACAACCTCACCACTTTATCCCTTCCTTTCCCTTTAAGCTTTGCTAGTCTTGATACCCATGGTAATGGGATTGCTGAGTCCTCGTGGCTCACAGATTACTACACCACCAGTTGCAGGTACAGTTTTGCGATGATCATGACGCGAGAGTGATGTTTGCTTGTGTTGGAGTTCTTCTTCCGCTTCTTCTTCGATCAGGGATAGGTTCCAGTCGGCAGCCCGGGCTAGCGGTGGTGGATGTCGCTTGAGTTTCGTTTATGTTTCATCCATAGTCGGATGTTGATCTTGTTGTATGATGTTGATGTATTCTTGTGGCATTTGTGCCTTATGTATGTATCCCCATCTATTATGTAATGTTGATGTAATGATATCCACCTTGCAAAAGCGCCTCAATATCGGGTCTATCCTTGGTGGGACCGTCGAGTTCCTTTTGGATAGGGTCGCATATTGGGCGTGACAAGTTGGTATCAGAGCCTCGACCGACCTTAGGAGCCCCCTTGATTGATCGTGTAGTTTGGCCGTTGTTGAGTCTAGAAGAAAACTGTTTTCGGAGTCTAGTTATATCGGAGAGTAGGAATTCTTTTTACTCCTCTGCCCCTTCGTCGCTCTGGTCAGGAATCTTGACGTAGGTGTTTTGAACTACTCCTCTTCCCCTTCAAATTTTTCTTTAGGTTCACGCAGTTGGTTTTCCGGTAGTTGTTCCTCAGCTCTTTTCATCCGGTGCATTTTTCGTCAAGTTGACTCGAACCTCTTTGTCTTGCGCGAGATCAATCCTCAGCTCTTTTCGATCGATGTTGTTTCTCTGTCCGAAGTTGTCCTTGTTTTTCCCACCCACCTCCTGTTTTTTTCTTCTCGAACCGAGTCCGCTATTGAGTATCCTCCTACTGTGCGAAGTCTTTGCTTTCTTTCCTCGATGATTTCAACTGGTGTTTTCTTCAAGATAGTCGCCGGTTTCCCTTCCAAGTTGTCTTTGTTTTCCGCCTCCCACCATATTATTCCCGGAGTTCGAAGTTTTCTTTCGACCAGCTATCTCATTCGTGCGGAACCCTTCAGTCTTTCGACAATTATTTCAACCGTGAATTCTCGCCTCGCTCCTCATTCTTCATCTCTTTTCTTCTCTAGTGGACTCAATTCAAGTTTTTCGGGTTAATCATATTCTTTTCCTTCGAAGTGTTCTCTTTGCTCGTTCGCCTCTTGCCAGTTTATCATTCCGGAGTTCCGAAGACATCACAGGAGATTCATCTGCGTTTCAATTAATTCGAGGTTGTCACCTCAGTCAAATATTTCAATAGTTCTGGTGCATCATATATCTGTTCATCATCCCTTTTCAACGATGTTATCTCTTCAGTGGGCCCTAACCCACAGGTCTTTTCCCAGGATCTTACCTGACTCTTCTAATTCCCCGGGAGTTATTCTCTATTCTTTTCAAGTGGGATGTAAGTATGAATTTCATCAGTCAGATCTTTTTCCAAGATCGATTTCAAATCATTTTCATTGTTGACTCAACGTCTTTGTTTTTTTTCATTCTCCCGGAGTATCTCATTAATTTTGGTGTTGTTTCTCGTCGTCCTTGAAGACCGAAGTAGAGTTTCTCTTAAATCTTGTCCGTTCCCCCGGAGATACGCGGTGCTAGCTCGATGTTATACTATCAAATTGTTTCCAGTTGTGCAATTCTTTTCATCCATCCGGAGTATGTCAGGAGTTGCTTTTCTGTTCCGATCATCCGGAGGCCATCTTTTCAGAATATTCTTCGTTCCAAGTTTTTCAAATTCGTTCCAATTATTCCATATTCGCGTCCCTTCGTTCATCTCAATATTCTTCCGGTGTTGCGTTCAAGCATTCGTCAATCAGTTCGCGATCTCTTCGTTCTCTTGTCTCTAATTTTCCCTCAAGTATCTCTGTGCTTCTCTAATTCTTCCCGGTGATTCATACTCTTTCATCAGTCATTTTCGAATTCTTACGGTGGTTCATTCAGATTCTTTTTCCTTTGTTATCGTATCAATCCATTCCTTCTTCCAATCCTACCGGTGGTTCATGAAGACCTTTCTCAAGTTTTGTGCTATCCCTTCTCAATCCTTTTTCAAGAAGAATAAGTAGTATGTAAAATCCATTGCTTCTCATCAATTTAATTGGTGGAGGATAAGCATACAATAAATCTTATTCTTATTTCCTCCAAGTGATTAATCTTTTTCTTCGGAGTTGTTCTTGATGAATAAATTCTAGTGCCAAGTGTTCTCTATCTTTTCTTTTCCGGAGTTCAATTATTTCCTCGGCCATGTCGTCTAAACCTCCATCTAAATCATCGCAAGGCTCATCTTATTTTTTTTCATCCTTCATTTATACCTCATCATCCTTTTGTTACCGGAGTTCTTCATGGTGGTTCTTCATGATTTAATTCATTCTTCAAGAGTTCATTAAGATTCTTGTCGGTGGAGTCAAGTATCTTTTCTTCTCGCGTCTCGAAGTGCAATTAAATCTCCGTATCCTTTTGAAGTGGAGTTTTGCATTTCTTCGTTCTTCTCAGCTATCCAATCATTTCAATTTCTGGCCGGTTATCACCTCATAATTTCTGAGATGTTTTCCATAAGTCCACAAAAAGCTTATTCTTTCGTGGTTGATTTTCTCAACAACTACGTTCAATCCTTCTTCTAAGGTTGCTTTCAATTCCATTCGTGGCACAAGTTGTCATTTTATTCTCAGTTCTTTTCATTCTATTTCAAATCTTTCTGGAGGCATTGCGTTGCTTATGTTGTCAACTATCATTCCATCCTTTCAAGTTCATGTTCTAATCCTTCCATTTTCAGCAGGAGTGCTGCCTAAATCCTTTCAGTCTTATTCGTTTCTTTTCTCATTCTAACCACTCCGGTTAGAACGAGTTGTTTCTGAGTCTGTCATGTTTCCATGAGCCTTCGATTCTCGTCATTCTCGTCGTTTCTCTCTTCTTCTCGTGTGCTCTCGATTCTTTGCTTCTTTTCTTGAGTTCTTGTTTCACCTCTTCCTTTTCCCTTCCGTCTCGGTCCTAAGATCTCGGGACGAGATCTCTTGTTAGTGGAGGAGTGTTGTAACGCCCCGGATTCGATGCGCCAGGTGTCATTCAGTTATTCGCTGTCTTTGCCATGTCATGTGCTTGCGTGTTGCACTTTGCCATGTCATCATCTGCATTTCATATCATGTCATCTTGTGCATTTCATTTTGCATACATGTTCGTCTCATGCATCCGAGCATTTTCCCCGTTGTCCGTTTTGCAATCCGGAACTCCTATGTCTCCCGGCGCCCCCTTTTACCTCTTTTCGTGTGCGGGTGTTAAACGGTCTCGGAATGGTCCGAGGTTTGTCAAGCGGCCTTGGTATAGCACCGGTAGACCGCCTGTCAAGTTTCGGATCATTTGGAGGTCGTTTGGTACTCCAACGGTTAACCGGGTAACCGTAAAAGCCTCTTTTGTTTGCAGCCCAACACCCCTTCCAAACTGGCCCAAAACCCACCTAACTCCTCTCCATGCTCTCGGTCGTTCGATCACGATCGCGTGGCCGAAAACCGCACCTCATTTGGACTCTCCTAGCTCCCTCTACCTATAAATAGGTGTCTTCCCCCGGATTTTTCGCGTAGATGAACCCTAACCTCCTCCTCCCTCCGCGTCGCCGGACATGTCCGCCCGCGCCGGACGTGTCCACCGCCACCGCCACGTCGCTCCGACGAATCGGAGGCCGCCACCTCGCCGCCCGATCGCCCGCGGCCAACCCGCGTTCGCCACGTGGCGACTGCCTCCCAGCGCCGCCAGCCCGCCGGGGCCGAGCCAGCCCGCCCGGGCCAGATCTGGCAGCGCGCCCAGCGCCTCGCCCGCTTGCCAGCGCCGCCGCTCGAGCACCCTCCGCCGCCCGCGCCGTCGCCAGTTCCGCCCGCCGCCGGAATCGCCGACCGCCGGACTCTGCCGCCGCCCTCGGCTCAGCGCGCATAGCGCCCGCGCCGCCCAGCGTCGCTCCTCACGCCCGTCGTCTCCGCGGGCCCGAGGCGCTCCGCCGGTGGCGCCGCCGCCGCGCCCGCCGGAGGCCACGCCCTCGCCCCACCGCCATGTCACCTCCACCACACCGGCGCCGCCCCTCCACCGCCGTCCCGGCGGATCCGCGGCCCGGCCGGATCGCTTCTCCCCGCCTCCTCCGGCCGCCATCGCCCTCCTCTCCGGCGAGACTCCGGCCGCCTCGAAGTCCGTGCCATTCGGTTGACTTTTCCCCTCCCTCCAAATTCATCCAAGTCCCGAGCATTTTTGTTATTTTGTTGCATTTCCGTTGCATCATGTCTCTGTCATCGTTGCTCCGTTTTGGGCGTGTAATATGTCAAAATGTTCGCCTCGAAGAGTAGATCATTTCATCTCATTGCATCATTTTCATTTGAGCTCATCTTGATCCCCGAAATGCTGTTAGAATAGGGCTATGTGATGTTAGTTTCTGTTTCTTAACAGAACATGCACTTTTGTCATTTTTGCCATGATTGATGTGTGCATCCTATGACCTTGAGTCCTACATGTGTTTTGTAATATGCCATGCCATCTTTACAGGGGTGTATGCCATGTATTTTTGTGATCTATGTGGTGACTAGCACAAGCATGCAAAGTAGGCTTCCTGATGTTGCTGTTTTCAGCCCTGTTTTGCTGATATTTTCATGCCATGTTAACTTGATGCTACCAAGAGATCCATGCATATTTTGAGATACTTCAATAAGGATGTTTTGTTCTACATGTCTTGCTCTATCCATCCATGCCCTTGTTTGAAATTATGGAGTGCCCTAGCTTGAGTCAATCGAGCTCTACTTTTGCTATAAAATGTTCCTGGCAGATTGTTTACATGTTATTCGATTTTGCCAAGGTTGTTGTAGTTGATCCAAGCATGCTATGATGTTGTTCTTGCCATGTATAGCTTCTATGCCATGTCTTCTTACTGTTGGTTGCCTTGCCATGCTATTTATTGCTCTGTGGTGAGTGGTTCAAGCTCACCAACATGCCTACTCATTGTTGTTTCTGCCATGTTTAATTCTGTAATATAACTTGCCATGTTTACATGGGTGCCATCATATCTTCTGATCCTTTTTGGCTTATGGTCACTAAAGGACTTTTGTTCTATGCTTTGAGGAGATTCATGCCATGCCTTTGTTTGCCATGATACGTTCCTGTAACATGTTGTTTGATAGCTCTAAACATTGCAACCTGATGTTATTTCTGCCAATGCCTGAAACTGTTATTATTTGCAATCTTGCCATGTCATTTTGAGCATGTTCTAGTGATTTCTGGAGATAGCTTAGTGTTCATGTTTTGTAATGCTTTACCTGTACATCATGCCCATGCCTTTTGTTTTCTTGTTGAGGTCCTGTAGCATGTTGTTTTTATGCTTGCAATATGCCTAGTTGCTGTTTTGGACAGTTTGTTGTCATGACTTGTATAGGGTGTATGTGTTGATCCGTTGCTCCGTTTTGAGTGTGCTCTATATGAAACTTGCTTGATTTTGCATGCACTTTCATATTATCATGTTGCATCCTTGTTTGAGGTGTTTGCTTGATGTTTGGGTGCATTTTGCATCAATGCCATGTTTAACTTGTGTTGCTCATATCTTCTAGACCGTAGCTCCGAATCTAATGAACTTTATATGTAACTTGACTAGAATTTCGTGTAGATCATCGTGGTGCATCTTAACTTGCTGTTTAACAACTTGAAAATAAGGTTTATTCAGATCTGGACCAATTTCGAAATTTGCATATGAGGACTTACCGGAATTGTTCTATGTTGTTTCCGGCCTCATTTAAACTTGCTTTGATGTGTTGCTCTTGTTTGCATCATCTCTTGCCATGAGTAGCTTCATGTAGCTTTGTCATGCATCATGCGTGTTGTGCATTGTGTCTTGTCTATGTGTGGAGTGTTTACTATGTTGTGTGCTTCTTCTTGTTAGTTCCCGTTTCGTTGCGATCGTGAGGATTCGTTCGCTCACGCTTGGTTCGGCTTCTTCCGTTCGTCTTCTTCATGGACTCGTTCTTCTTCCTTGCGGGATTTCAGGCAAGATGACCGCTACCCTGGATCTCACTACTATCATTGCTATGCTAGTTGCTTCGTTCTATCGCTATGCTGCGCTACCTATTACCTGTTTATCAAGCCATCCTAAATTGCCATGAACCTCTAACTCGTTGTCACCCTTCCTAGCAAACCGTTGTTTGGCTATGTTACCGCTTTGCTCAGCCCCTCTTATAGCGTTGTTAGTTGCAGGTGAAGATGAAGTTTGTTCCTTGTTGGAACATGGAGATGTTGTTCCTTGTTGGAACATGTTTACTTGTTGGGATATCACAATATATCTTATTTAATTAATGCATCTATATACTTGGTAAAGGGTGGAAGGCTCGGCCTTATGCCTGGTGTTTTGTTCCACTCTTGCCGCCCTAGTTTCCGTCATATCGGTATTATGTTCCCGGATTTTGCGTCCCTAACGCGGTCGGGTGATTTATGGGACCCCCTTGACAGTTCGCTTTGAATAAGACTCGTCCAGCAAGGCCCAACATTGGTTTTACCATTTGCCTCACCTATGCCCTTTTTCCCTTGGGTTTCCGGAGCCCGAGGGTCATCTTTATTTTAGCCCCCCGGGCCAGTTCTCCTTCGAGTGCTGGTCCAAACCGAGCGATGTCCGGCGCCCCCTGGGCAATCAGGGTTTATGCCAACCCGACGTCTTGCTCATCCGGTGTGCCTTGAGACCGAGATATGTGCAGCTCCTATCAGGATTTGTCGGCACATCCGGCGGCTTTGCTGGTCTTGTTTTATTGCTGTCGAAATGTCTTGTAGCCGGATTCGAGACTGATCGGGTCTTCCGGGAGAAGGAATATCCTTCGTTGATCGCGAGAGCTTATCATGGGCTAAGTTGGGACACCCTGCAGGGTATAAACTTTCGAGAGCCGTGCTGCGGTTATGTGGCAGATGGGAATTTGTTAATGTCCGGTTGTAGAAAACCGAAGTTGATCTCAATTAAAATACACCAACCGTGTGCGAACCGTGAGTGTCTCTTTTCGGGTTGATCGAGAGGAGAACACGGTTTCTTGGGTTATGTCGGCGTAAGTAGGTGTTCGGATCACTTCTTGATCATTACTAGTTGACGACCGTTCCTTTGTCTCTCTTCTCGCTCTCATTTGCGTATGTTAGTCACCATATCATGCTTAGTCGCTGCTACAACCTCACCACTTTATCCCTTCCTTTCCCTTTAAGCTTTGCTAGTCTTGATACCCATGGTAATGGGATTGCTGAGTCCTCGTGGCTCACAGATTACTAGACCACCAGTTGCAGGTACAGGTTTGCGATGATCATGACGCGAGAGCGATGTTTGCTTGTGCTGGAGTTCTTCTTCTGCTTCTTCTTCGATCAGGGGATAGGTTCGTGTCGGCAGCCTGGGCTAGGTGGTGGATGTCGCTTGAGTTTCTGTTTATGTTTCATCCGTAGTCGGATGTTGATCTTGTTGTATGATGTTGATGTATTCTTGTGGCATTTGTGCCTTATGTATGTATCCCCATCTATTATGTAATGTTGATGTAATGATATCCACCTTGCAAAAGCGTCTCAATATGCGGGTCTATCCTTGGTGGGACCGTCGAGTTCCTTTTGGATAGGGTCGCATATTGGGCGTGACAACTACCCCACTACTTATATATAGGCCGGAGCATCCACGCTTGCTTGCTAGGGTTGCTCTATTCACATACTCTCATCCTCTCCAGATCTAAACAAGATAGGGGTAGTAACATTGTCTTTCTCCCTTCAAAAAACACTGGCTTTCTATCCTCACCGCTGGTTACAGATCCGGACGTATCCCCCTCCGCCGGTGAAGGGGAGGAGGGGCAGCATTTAGGCCGTCGTCGACAGCGAAGGAGAAGACCCACTGCCGGCCGCACCGTTATCTCTGGCCGAGCGCCGGTGCGGGAGGTCCTCCGATCCTAAATGCTGTTGCTGTCAGGCGGATCCGCCTCCGCCGCCCACCTATCCACATCCCGACGACCTTCAGGCTCTGTTGGAAAAGGCAGTGCCTAGGAGGCGCTTAGGCACGCCTAGGCGCTAGGCAATGGCCCAACGCCTTGCCTTGGGCATAAGCAGAAGTCTAGGCAGAGCAAGTAAGAAATTGTCTACCCAAGCAAGAAATCATGCCATATTGCACTGATATGCCAAAAGGGCCATATTCCAATCATTGTAGCTGGTCGTTAACATACCTATATGCCCTAAATTAATAAAATACATATATAATAACCACATATACACCATAATAGTAAAAATTATATAATCGCCTAGGCTGCGCCTAGGGCGCTTAAGGACCGCTTAAGCACTAGGTGAAGGCCAACCGCCTCGCTTACGCCTACCGCTTTTTCCAACCTTGCCTTCAGGTATATCTTCGTTCGAAACCTCCTTAGCTCTACTTCCCCAGCTCGCTACGTCGCTGCATGTGCATCATTTTCTACCTCTCAGCCCCTCTCGATCGGATTGTCTGACGTCACCTTTTTTTCTATTGTTAGAGGTAAAGCTACTTCATGGAGTCGAATCTTGTACGTACTTGGTTCAAACAAGAAATAAAGTGGGGGTGGGGGAATTTCGTATGTACATCGGACTTGGTACAAACAGGAAGGAAAGGGGGTGAAAGTAGTACAGACTGGTCTTCCAACCGGTCTCTTGGTTGAAAAGGGAAATATAGGGGTAACACTGTACACAGTGGTATGACCCGGACTAGATTTGCTATCCACACATAGGAGTAGGTGGCTAGAGTGAACAAAAATGGGACCAACCCAGATATGTTTCTTGGATGTTTGTTTCTCGGGGCAACAAACTATGAATCACCACTTTATGCCCCTGTTTACATACATGGTGTTGTACTGCTGGTGCACCCACTGTCCCATGCCCTTATACCAAATATTTAGGCTCCGGTCGGAATAAAGGGGCAGAAAACATAGATCTTGATGAAAATAGAGGAATAGGAAAGGAATGTAGGTATAAAACTATGGAACAGCGAACCGGAGGAACCTCTCAAGAGAATGTGTTCGGATGGACTACGAAATGTACAGACTTTTTTTTAGAGTAGCATGCTTGGCAGTATGAGATGCTATTTGTTTATTTAGCTGCATAGTGACTACTCTTGTCCTCACCTCACGTACCACACATAGGTTGATTTTTTTATTCCGGCAAACACTGCACATCAACCTGTCTAACGCATGGCAGCGAGCGCCTGCCTCGGGCTTCCGCTCAAAAAATGAGCAGCGCGTGGATTTTTCTAATCCTATGGAATCAGTACTACCAGACCAGCTTTCCTATGAAACACTATTCACCTTTCCCGTGTTCCGAACGGTTGGAAGGGAAAGAATACCGTAGGAATTGTGTTCCTACGAAAATCCCGCACCAAACATGTGAACCAAACACAGCCGTAGCTGTTCTTAATATAATGTCCCTGGTAAAAATGAAGCCATGCCACTGTTTTTGCCTGTAATTGTTTGAGACTCTGACAAGTTTAGCCAAATGTTTTTGCCTGTAATTGTTTGAGACTCTGACTGTTTCCTCTGTGCCTTTTTGTGCAAACAGGGATATCCAATTCACACAGTTCTTTGTTGTGACCTTTTGGTGCCTTTGCACAAAACTCTTCTTAAAAGAAGTGACTTTTGTGCTGTTTAACTGGAATGTCAGAATGGAACAGTTGGTTCATTTTGGTGGAACTGCACAAAGGGAGATCTGTGTTCCAATCATCATCATCCATATTGGCGCCATAACCTTCCTTTAGGTAAGAATGATATTTAATGCATGTGTTCATCTCTATTTTCCATTGCCATGAGAAAATAATGTTGTTTTTACTAGTACACTTGTACTCCCTCACTGACAAAACCAATTCTGAATTAGAAGGCCAATCATGTACTTGGTTTCACCAACTGGTGAGAAGAAATAGAAACAGAGCATGAAAGGAAGAAGAAGAAGAATAAACAGTGCCAAGGCGATCTTGCTGAAGCCAGAGGCCTCAGTAGAGCCCATTCAAGGGCTCCGGCAACGACTACCTTACATGTGAGACGATCCTCCAGGGAGCCCTTCCACTTCTGCTGTTTCACTTAATTAATTAGGAGTACTTAAGTACCACTAATTTATTACTGCCTAATTTTCCTGTTGGAGTTAAACAAATCTTTATTAGGGCCCTATGCTGAATCATGTACGTGTGAATGTTTGTCTATGGAGGTGAATCATGTGGTGGAGCAGGGAGGGAATATTATTAGTGTCATGACATAATAGTGCTATTGTTTTGCATGTCAATTTATTGCCATTGGTTCAATGAGGCAATGTTTTGCATATTGTCCATCATGAATTTGATGCTACTGTTTGAGTAATATGCTAATGTCTTCCTATCCTTTCTCACTAAGCTAATGAAGGTTTCACCTTGTTCCTACTTGTGCAAACAGGGATCATGTTGTGCCAATCATACATTTTAGTGGAACTACACAAGACAATACAATGAAGCTGTATCCCAGCCGATTGCTTTAACTCTGCTGGAAGTTCTTGATAATCTTCGATATAATCTCAGCCTTTGGTAAACAAGAGTGATTTCAACCATACATTTGAAGTGCACAAAAATATATACTATTGTGTGCTTCCAGTGAGTGCTTTATCATCTCTTATGGTACTACATGAATAAGATTTTTTTCTCAGGTTGGTACGGGCCTAAGGCCTTCATCCATATTAGTTTGTTGTCATCTCTATTTGTATCGTGCTACTGTCATGAGAAACTCCTTTATCTTTGCACTTTTAAGTTTTGCAACCTATGATAAATGGCAATGCTTCGAGTGTTGAGTTGAGCTAATTGGCACTGACTAAATAAACTAATACCTCTCTTTAAGCAAGACTACTATGTTGCTAACTTTACCCATTAAGATAATGAGGGTGCTTCTATTTGTTAGTGTATGTTTCATCAACTAGTCCCACTATTACAGTGATCTAACTCTCTCATTTTATGTGCCAACAGGGATGCTCGATTTTGGTCGAACTGCACAAAAACTTTGGGTCTTCATTGCCTTGACAGCTTCCGTCCTTTCCTGTCAGTCGCTAATCTCCACTTGCTTTCTTGCTTTGCTGTTAGTCGCTTGGCTTATCTCGGCTTCCAGTCAAAGGAAATAGTAATTGATATGCTACCTCACACAGGTTGGTACTGGTCTTTATCCTGATTATTGTGCCTGTCATATGTATTGGTAATTTGGTATTGTGCTACTATTTGCCGATTTCATAAAGGAGTAATTTGGAGCCTGAACTCGCATGCAAATCATTACATCGGGTGATTTCAGTAGAACTGCACAAAATGATCAGATGGACAGGTACTTATGCTGCTGCTATGTACTCCAAAGTTCACTCAGACAAGCATCGATGTTGACAAGAAGTGCCTATATTCATTCGAGTATCAACCGGCGTCAACCAATTGTCAAACTCCAAGTATTAGGAGAGTGAACGCCAAAAATATTGCTTGGTGCATAGCCTAGAAAAACGCAGTCCAGTCTTTGGTCCCAACTTGTGCCTTTTGGTTATCGGCACATATGGTAGCGAACTATATGACACGGAGTCTAAAGATTCGGACAAGTTGGTTGACGCGTATATTCATCGGCACTTAATCGATCCGCATGCAAGGATGCTCCATTTCAGTTGAACTGCACAAAAATTTGGGTGGTTCATTTTCTCAACCGCCTCCTTTCTAAATGCGCAATGTAGAATTTTGGCGAGATACATGACCAAGATGAGCCATAAACTAGTTGGATGAAAGTAGTGGCCAAGTTGCTCAAACCTCCCTCGACGCGAGGCCACTATTTGAGGATAAACCTACAAGCAAAGTTCAGATTATCATGCTGCCTCTTATGTACTCGAAAGTTTACTCGTACAAGAACTAATTTTAGCAAAAGTACCTCCGATTGAACACCATTTACCAATCTGTACCCTAGGCAATTAAAGTTCGTCCATGGATCATATTGGCTGTGATCTCAATCATTTGGATGCATAAACATCTTGAACATGTGTATATCTGAATCTTTTGTGAATTATGTATGAATATTGTCGTGTGATCTATCAATCATTTGGATGCATAGATATCTGAGCTTGTGTATATATGAATCTTTTGAGTTGTTGATAGTGAATGTTGGCTATGAATATGAGCGTGTCCTGTGAACCTGAGTTTGATATGAATGTTTACCTTTCTGTTGTATTTGTGTGTGAACTTGTTAGTATGCCCTCTTTGTGGGGTATAAAAGCAGGTCTCTTATAAAAGTAATGATGTGTCAATTTATGTTTTCCTTCTAACCACATATATATTTATATTATTACTATTATTGTATATTTTATAGAGACTTATATATACATTATAAAATCATCCCACGTGTTATTAACTTATAAAAGTAAATGTTTAACGGAAAATCCTGGTTGTTTTTGACTCACAGGCAAGGAAAGTCCTAGTGATTGCGTACAAAAGCTTGCGAAGATTTAGAAGGATCAATTTAATAATAACGCGCTCATTTTTATTTTGAGCAATAACTCGCTAATTTCTTAATTGTATATATAAAAAATGTGCCTCTCCGGTTTATTCTTTGATATTAATTGCTCCTTCTAACATAACATTATATATATAACGAGCCCACCTAATACGTATATTTCAAGGAAGTGCAAATGGGCTGGGATTTCTTAGAAAATATAAATGGGCCTGATTGACGCGAAATTATTTGTTCACCCAGCCCAGCAAATGGACTGTACATTCTAGAAAACATGGGTTAAATATATGCCACATTTTTGCTGGATGACATGTGGGCCAATAGGTCGAAGCCTACGCAGGGCGTTGTCAACTTGGTCAACAAATGATTGTGTCATCCACAGCCATTGGATTTATATCCAACGGCCGGCATGCACCTTCAATCTCTCGTCTTCTTCCTCCAGCATCGCCGGGACCTCCTGGTCGTCCTCTGGCGGCTAGCGGCTCTGCTTACCATGTGTCGCTGTGAAGCGCTACCCCACCGCCGGCCAGGCTATCCCTCCACCCCTCGACACCTCCTGTTATTCTCCATAGACTACAGCCCCACGCCGCAACAGAACCAGTTATAACCCTTCTCCTCCTCTCAATCTGTGACACCACTGCCGCGTTTTCCCATGTCCGAGTCGTTCCCGTCCAGGGCCTCACCGTCGTCCACCGCCTCGCTGTGTTTGGTGCGGCGTGGTCAACAAACGAGTGTCATCGGAAGAGGACTGTACGTGGAGAGCCTGACGGCTGGGACTAAGGAGGTCCATGGTCGCTTGCAAGGAAAGTTCCTCCTTATTAAGCTGGAAAAAATGTTTCCTCCACCTGACAGCTAGGATCCGCCGGCTGTATCTTCGCACGGAAGGAAGTGCCTCCTTGTTTTGTGAATAAAATTATTCATCCCGTTGACATCTGGGACCCGTCAGATTTGGTGGTGACTTGTGGGCCTACTAAGCGGGCGATGTACGCGCGGCTTTGTCAACAATCAACAAATGATTCTAGCAGCTGGACCATTGGATGTTAATCCAACAACCGTGCTCCTTCTTCAACCTCTGTTCTTGCTCCTGTCTCCCGTGGGCGGCACTGCAGCTGTGGTGTCGCACACCCGAACCAGTGAAGTTTCCCGATCCTCTCCAACTGCGACTCCACTTCCCCGTCTTCCCCATCTCCGGTCGTTCGATGCAGGTGCGCTTCGACGCGGTGTGGTCAACGTGGTCAACAACCGAGAGTCACCGGAAGATGACTGTACGAGAGAGGCTAACAGTGGGGACGCACCACGCCCATGGACGCATACATGCAACGGAATGTGGTGAGGTCAACGTGGTCAAGGAAAGACTTCCATCGGAGTATCTTTGTCGTGGAGAGTCTCGGTGGGTCCCTGCCGCAGCAAGTAAAACCTCCTTATTACACGGAAAATAATGATTCCTCCAACTAACAGCAGGGACCCACTGGACGGGCCACCGTATTTTGCGAAAAAAACGTTTGCCCCCTGACTGCTGGGACCCTCCTGACGGGCCACCGTATTTCGCGAAAAAACATTCCCCCCGCTGTCAACTCGGACCCACCGGAAGTGCCTCCTTATTACGCACAAAAAAATGAATACTCCCCATGCTAGCTGGGACCCACCTTGGTGGGAGGCTGATTTTTGGGCCTACTAAGTTGACAGGGACGAAGGGCCTTGTTAACTTAGTCAATATGAACGATTCTAGCTCCAGCGACCGTACGATGTCCATCCAACGGTCGTAGTGCTTCTGCAACCTCTGGTCTTCTTGCTCCAGCTGCCCAAACCAGCGCTGGTCGTGCCTCATGCTCCTGCCTCCCGTGGCCGCTGTGCTGTCGTGGAGGCCTCACCACCCCCTATTATTCCCACCGCTAGCCAGGCCCTGCGGCGACGGCAGCCTCACACCGCAGCCGAACCAGTGAACCCTCGTACTCCTCTCCGCGCGGGCTTCCACTGCCGCGTCTTCCCCGGCTCCGCGTCGTCCCCTTCCTAGGCCTCGCCGTCGTCCACCGCTGTGGTGCTCTCCAGTGGCGTGGTCAGCGTGGTCAAGGCGACTTCCGGGAAAAATCTTGTCGTGGAGAGGTGACAGTGGGTCCTGACCATAGCCAGCTTTTTTTGTGATTGGCCAAGTAAGTCGCTTTTGTCGGGCTGTTGGGCTGCAAATCTTTCAAGACGAGGAGAGCTTTCATTAATTTGGCTGAGAAAATGGCCCATCAGTAATGAGAAATGGGTTGTACATTTTTAAAACACGTCAAACCGGCAATTAGTTTCAAATATCTTTTTTCATTTCGATATTTTAAATTACATTAATTTTTATGCGTGGAAAATTTGTTGGATTTTATATTGATATACATTTATTTTTAAATCAATTTGAGCGTGATTTGAAATTTGGGATTAAAAACAGTTGGACCTTTTGAAATATGCAAAATTTCAGTATAATTTTTTTTAACCGTGGCCACAATATGGGCTGTAATGCTAACAAAAAGAAAATGGGCTCCAAAAAAACCTTAAGAATTAGCAAATGGGCTGTAAATTATTAGAAATAATGGCAGATGGGCCGTATGCTGTTTTCCACAGTTTTGAGGCTTTCCTAAAAAAGGTTGGCCAGCAAAGCGGTGGTGTTGGATGGCCATCCAGCGGTCGTCGTCTTCTTCAATCTCTGCTCTTCTGCTCCGGCCGCTCAAACAAGCGCCCGGTGAGACTGCTGCTCCCTCCTCCCATGGCGGCTCTGCTGCCACGTAGGCCTCACCGCCCCACCGTACTCCCATCGCTGGCCTAGCCATCCCTCTACTCACCCACACCTGCTGTTATTCTCCAGCGACGGCAGACGAACCAGTAAACCCTCGTACACACATACTCCCCTCCGCTTGGGAAATAACTGCCGAGTCTTCCCTGCCTCCGTGTTGTTCCATTCCTAGGCCTCGCCGTCGTCCACCGCCATGGTGCTCTCGGCGCTGCCTGGTCAACGTGGTCAACGTGGTCAACGACCGACATGCATCTGAAGTGGACTGTACGTGGAGAGGCCGACAGCTGGGTCCACGGCCGCATGCAAGGAAATGCCTCCTTATTACGTGCAAACTAGTGATTCCTCCACGACATCGAGGACCCACGAAAGGGCCTCGTATTTCACGAAAAAAGCGTTACCATGGCGACGGCTCGGACCACTGACTATATCTTCGCACACAAGGAAGTGCCTCCTTATTACGCACAAAAAAATGAATACTCCGCCTGTTAGCTGGGACCCAGTATAGTGGCGGGCTGACTTGTGGGCGTACTAAGTTGACGGGGACGGAGGGCTTTGTCAACTTAGTCAATATGCATGATTCTAGCTCCAATGACCGTACGATGTCCATCCAACGGCCGTAGTGCTTCTTCAACCTCTGGTCTTCTTGCTCCAGCCGCCCGAACCAGCGCCGGTCGTGCCTCGCGCTCCTGCCTCCGTGGCCGGCTGCGATGCGGCGGAGGCCTCACCGCCCCTACTACTCCCAGTGCTGGCCAGGCCATCCCTCTACTCACCCACACCCCCTGTTAATCTGCGGCGACGGCAACCTCACCCTCGTACTCCTCTTCACGTGGGCATCCACTGCTGCGTCTTCCCCGGTTCTGCGATGTCCCTTCCTAGGCCTCGCCGTCGTCCACCGCCGTGGTGCTCTCGGTGCAGCGTGGTCAATGTGGTCAATGACCGACTTCCATCGGAAGAGCACTGTGCGTGGAGAGGCTGATAGCTGGGTCCATGGCGGCCGCAAGGAAGTGCCTCCTTATTACGCGCAAAATAATTATTCCTCCACCTGACAGCAGGGACCCACCGTACGGGCCACCGTATTTCGCAAAAAAAATGTTTCCCCCCTGACTGCTGGGACCCACCAGCTACATCTTCGCACGCAAGGAAGTGCGTCCGGGCAAACAAAAAAACAAACGATTCGCCCCCCTGACAGCTGAGACCCACCAGCTACATCTTCGCAGGCAAGGAAGTGCGGCGGTCGGGACCCACCTGGTGAAGCGTCGTAGCATTGTCATTCTGGTCGTGACGTGTATGCGTACATATATCTTGGTCGATGTAGAGGCGCGCGTAATGTCGTAGTAGAAGCGCGCCGTAGCATGTACACGCGTCGTATAGCGGCGAGGTGCAAGAAAGAAAATCTGACCCGCGTATGTGTATGCGTCTGGCGGGGCTTGTGTAGATGGCTGGGTCGAGCGGAGAAACGCGTTGTCGTCGTGTTCATGGGGAGGCAGCGGAATGCGTCGTGTTCATCGGGAGGCAACGAGCGCGTGGGAGCCAACGGCGAGGTCGGAACAGAATGCGTGGTCGTGTTCATCGGGAGGCTTGGATGGAACAGGCGATGGAAGCGAGGCTGGCGTACCGCTGCGGAGAAGCAGACCTCAATGTTGGAGCAGGGTCCTGTTGATTGGGAGGGGTGTGGCGTACCGCAAAACAGAGAAGCGGACCTCATACGGTCGAAGCAGGGGTCATGTTGATCGGGAGGGTGTGACATACATAAAAGCATTTAAAGCGGACCTCCTACGGTCGAAGCAGGGGTCTGTTGATCGGGAGGGTGTGGCGTACCGCAAAGCAGACGAAACAGACCTCCTACGGTTGAAGCACGGGTCTGTTCATACGGAGGGTGTGGCGTGCCGCAAAAGCAGGACTCCACGGGATCTGTTCATCTCCACCGTCGACCTCCTCCGGCCTCCACGGGCTACCGTCGACCTCCTCCAGCCTCCATGGGCTCTGTTCATCCAGCCTCCACCTTGCGCTACTCCACCATTGCTGTTCAACCATCCCTCCACCGTCTACTGTTCATCCAACCCTCCACACCACGGGGTCCTGTTCAACCACCCCTCCACGGGCACCCCTCCACCGTCTACTATTCATCTAGCCCTCTACCACACCACGGGGTCCTATTCATCCAGAGGCAATGCCACGCTCCTTTGCTCATCAACCCCCGCTGCGCTCACTTTGTTCATCCGAGGCGGCATCGATCGGCTTCAGTTAGCAGTAGTAGCGAAGGAATCGCTCAATCGGGTTCAGTTGACAGCCATCGATCGATCGCTCGGGTTCAGTAACGCATAGCCTGCAGTGCAATCGCTCGGGTTCAGTTAGAGCCCAATGCCTCGCTCGGGTTCAGTTAGAGCCAACGCATCGCACAAACGCGTGTAAGTGTACGAGAGAAACGTGCATCGCTCGGCCCCCGACCTCCCACCGTAACAGGAACTCCCAAAATTCCCCCCCTCGCTTCTACCATGGTTTTTCCGTCATGGGCGGCCCAAAGAATATCATGCAGCTGCGTCTCCGGCCCGCCCGGGACGAAAAGCCCATTTTCGATCATGGATTTTGTCATAAGTAAGAGCCCACCACATCTATGATGATACCGGGTTTGTCACAATTATCGTCATAGAAGTGTCATATGTATGATAGAAAAAAATTTCGTTCGGCCCAAAATGTCACAGATGTGTCTTTTTTTGTAGTGATACTCCCCATTTTCTATCCCCTCCGCAAAATTGACTTCTCCACGGCACCGCAGCCTTCGTACTCCTCCCCTTTACATCAGCGCTTTTCGTCCACCATGGCGCATCTGCCTCATCGGCGACCTCGTCGCCCGCCTTGGAGCGGTCCACCGTCGTCGTCTTACGGAGCCTCTTCCCCGGCATCGTCTTCCACGGTCTCGGATCTGCTTCCCGGAAGTTGATGCCAAGCGCAGAAGTACCACCGTCGTTGACAATGAACTGACTCCCGTTCCCGAGGCCTCCGTGACCATTGTTCTACTCCTTTATTGGTAATGTGTGTATTGAATCACTTAGCAGTACATGTGCAGTTCCAATTTTGTTCATACCTACCCTTCAAGTTTCCTGTATGCTATTGTCATTATGCGTCGCTCCTGTATCACGCTGTGTTTGGGTAGGTTTTTCATCTGCAACCAGTAGTGTGGCAAATGATGGAAAGGTTTTTAGAACTAGCAAGATCTTGATCGTTACCGCATCAAGATGCATTGTATGAGTAGTTTATCTCGTGGGAGAAAAGGATGAGCGAGGAAGGCCTTATTTGCAAATCTGGAGAGGGGTATGGGTATCTTTTTGCAAAATTCCCATTTGTTTCCTTCCTATCTGTCAGATATAAATCGGACGACCTATATTGAAAGAAAAAAAAGTATTGAGAAAAAAAGTAGACAGTAAAGGAAGTAGAAATAAATATTAAATATAAAATATAAAATAAATATAACAGTACAGAAGAGAGTAGAGATAGTAGAGACGTCGGGAAAGGATCACTTGGCTGAAAAAGCGGCAGGCGTGCGCTAGTTTTGGCCTTGGCGTCAACGCGCTTTATAAAATCAACGCCCTCCCACCGCTCTGTGCCTTGCCACCGCTCTCTCCCCGCTCTGTGACTCGCCACCGCTCTCTCCCCGCTCTTTTTCGCATCGCCGCCGCCGCGCCACCATGCCGCCGCGTCGCCCGGAAACTTGGGGATACCACGGCGTCCGCACGCCCCCCTCCGGTGGCATCTCCGACGAGATCCGGTTCCGCGGGATGCGCCTCGGCCTCGGCAATTTTGACACTGCAGCGCGCGCCCGCGTGTGCGGCAGCGGCGTGGCGCCTCGGTGGCCTCATAGAACATTGAACTTCCCCAGCGTGCGGCGCAGGAGGCGGGCGCGAGGCTCGCGCTCTGCCGCGACTTAGCACCGACGAGGATCGTCTCCACAGCCGGAGGCGGGAGCACCGTCTCGGCATCGCCGAGATCGATGAGGAAGCCATGGCGCTGTGGCGCCAACACTTCCTGTAGGACATCATCAATGAGCGCGAGTTCTATGCGCAAAGGAGGGCGGAGAGGGATAAGAGGAGGGAGGAGCGAGCCTCCTATCGTGAGGACAAGCGTAGGCGAAAAGCGGACGCTCAATTCAACATGAGCCTAGGAGCAGCGTCGCCCGCGAATCCGACGATGATCTGTATCTTCACGCCTACAGTCAGACGTCGGAGGAGGACATCACCGAGGAGGAGTCGGACGACGAGGAGTAGTTGAATAATGTTTTTTTATCTATCTATGCTCAGAACTATCCTCTACTCTCTAGTATCTACTTCTCGATCTCAGCACTATAAACACTTTTTTAAAGCGCCGCGCGTTGCGATTCTGTTGGAGATGCTCTAAGATGGCAGACGAGTGCTTTAATGTTGCCCACAAGATGCGCGAGTATTAATAGTAGTATATTTTTCTTGCCATGTTGAGATTTTAAAACCACGAGTGCGAACATGCAGAGGAGCAATGAAGACCAAACACGGGATATTCGGGACATCTTCAAGGGCGTGGCAAGTTAAAGAGGAGCTGCACGAACACTGTAAAGCGATCTTTGTTAAGTAACACCCTTTCAATTACTTTCGTTTATCCTCGTGTTCTTTGATGTGTATATGTTGTAGTTTCTGTTTCTCTTAAACGTGGTGTTCTTCGATGTGTAATAAGAAGAGTCTTAATCGTCCTAATGCTTTCGTTTTTAGCTTGATGTAGGAAGTTGGTGTTCTCACCTTGTAGTCTGTTTTTATATTATTTTTTCCTTTTGAATTCACTTCTCAGAGTTACATTTATCGGCTTCTACTAAATGGATCTAGGTTGCTCGAGTATTGATCTAAAAAAAGTAACTTCATGTCGGGATGCAGTTCTGCGAGGAGGAAGTATGGTCAACCTCGAGATCATGTTTCCAAAATGAGGCTGGATTACACACAAGGTGCTAATTCCTAATGATCTTTGGATTGGACACAAGGTGCAAATTCCCAGATGATGCTGGATTACACACAAGCCAAGTGGAGTAAATGGGTTGTTCGTGTCCTCGTGGCATTAGTAAAGGCTGAAAGAAAGCGTGCAGCAGCCCTTGTGAATGTAGCTGAGTTCTGAAGAAGCGAAAAGAGCAATCGGATGCTCTCTTCACCCAAGCCAAAGAAGAGATGGAAGAAGCCAGAAATAAGCTAGCGAGGCAGAGCAGGCTAGGCGTCTCCTGCTATCTCGGAGTAAAACTGTTGTCAATACAAAATTTCCTTCATAATAGCTAGGTTCAAATGTTTATCCGGTCAGCATACATTGTGATGTCCGTGCATCTACCGATGTGGCACAAAACGTTTTTTTTGGGTCATGTAATAACAGCAATTACTTTCCAAACAATAACAGATGAAGCATTGGACATGGTATAGTTCACGTGCAAGCCCGACATTCCAAGTTCAACTTCCACATCAAACTCATGTTCACAGATATCTGCACATTTCATGCATAATTTCCACAACCATGATTCACTTCAAAGCGAAAAAAATGTGAGGAGAGTTATAAATAAAGAAAAACCTCTACTAGTTCCTGCTACCAGTGCGAGCACAACAAGTCAAGACCATGCGTAAATTAATGAAGGCAGGCGGGGCAGTCTTAAGCTGGTTGCTTGCATGGCGAGGCGTGCTTAGCCAGGCTGCGGTGAGTCTGACCCTCTTCTTGGCGCGCAGTACAATGCCTGCTCTATGAGAGGTCGCGTCCGTGTCAGAGCAATCACTCCCTCCAGTCCTTTTTCTTTGGCTATAACAAAATCTCATTTTCCATTCACATTTTACAAGTAAAACTCGTGGACAAACTTTGACCCAAAGTATGACGGGGACTAGTAAACCAGAATGGAGGTAGTAGTTTTTTTTAATCAAAGAAGGGTTTCCCCTTCCGATTTTCATTCTTGAAAACCAGCATCTAAATCTAACCCATAGTATTTGCCCTAGAACTACCGGGTTCAACATCTGCAACATAAACCCATAAAACCATCGCCAAGGAGGTGCGTAGTACTATGAATTCCATTTTCGCTCCATACCAATCGTTCTAAAAACTAGTTACTACTTATAACGCGCCATTGAAAATCGGAACTCTTAACCCCGCTAAAAAAACGATATTTTAAACGTGGCTACTCGATCTGTGGCAACTGGCGAGCCACCGCGCTCCAAGTCGTTCACCTATGGTCCCGACCATCAACTCCTACGGATCAAATTATCACGCGAGCTGACTATTCCTACAAAGGTGCTCCACCACGTGCCCGGTACCCGCGAATGCAGCAATCGTGCACCTAGGGTTTTAGGGTTTATTTGTTAACATCGTCTTTACGTATAACTCATGTGTGCGAGACAGCGAGAGGCCGACTGCGTGTGTGTGCCTCTTTTCTTCGTATATGTACTCCACCGTTTGTCTGGTGTCCAAAAAATTATAATAACTACTAGCAATGTGCCAATGCGTTACCTCACGATCAAAGTATATTAATACATATTCACCGATTTGATAGAAAAAAAGTCTAGTTTTGAAATACGTATATCTCTAAAAATATGTTATGTTTCACTCAAAGTATATTCCTTTGGCGGTTTTGACGAGATAAGGGAGGAATGTTGTTGGTTTCAAGATTCGAGAAGTGGTATATGTCTAATATCTACTCTTACTAGCAAGATGCTCGTTCGTTGCACGGAACATCAAGATCTTGTGGGAGAAAAGGATGAGCGAGGAAGGCCTTATACGCAAATGTGGTGAAGAGTCGGGTAAATTGCCATATTTTCCTTCCTATCCGTCAGGATATAAATCGGACGACCTACATTCAGGATGGCAGGCCCACCATCATCACCAACTCTATTTTTATCCCTACTCTTATAAAAAGCATTGTCGGTGATGATCGTGTGCCTGCGTATCCTGCAATATAGGCCGTCCGATCTATATCTGACGAATAAGAAGAAACTATAACAATTTTTAAAAAATACCCACACCCTCTCCACATTTGCAAATAAGGCCTTCCTCGTTCATCCTTTTCCCCACAAGATAAACTACTCATACAAATGCATCTTGATGTTCCATGCAGCGCATGGGCATCTTGCTAGTTGTTGCAAAAAGCCCATGTGTGTGTGAGAGAGAGGGAGAGTGGAGGAGGGCCAGTGCATGTGTGACAAAGACACAAGGAGTGTGTGTGCGATAGGTATCATCTTAAAATGAGGCGATAGTGTGTGTGTGTGCACGATCGAGAGGCACGTCTCAAGAAGGAAGAAAAATCTACATATATACAAGGGCGGGAGAGAGACATGTATGCGATAGTGGAAGCTTGCAGTATGCGGGTGTATAAACCTATCTAGAGGCTAGCTAGTCGATAAATGTTTGTGAGAGAAATACTGAGTCGGGTGCAAAAGCGAGAGTTTGTGTGTGAGTGTGTGAGAGAGGCAGTGAGTCGGGAAGGGAGTGGAAGCAGGAGTTGTGTGTGTGTGTGTGAGAGAGAGAGAGAGAGGCAGTAGTCGGGGTTGTCGATCGAAACAAATGAATAATGTTAGTCTGGGATGTAGACGAAAAGGAGACCGCAACAAATGTTGTGTCTAAAGGAGAGAGAGAGAGAGAGAGAGTAATTTTAGTGGTATGAGTCATATGTAGAGACATATAGGGTGTGTGAGAGAATCCCATAGAGAAAGACAAAGTGAAAGGCAGTGGAGACTGTGTGTGTGGCGGTGAAAAAGAAAGCTTAGGTACCGAGTGATACCAGAGAACAGTAGAGATGTGAGAGATAATGAAAACCGTGTAATGTATAATGATAGGGCGAGTGTGACACTTCTCAAGGGAGGCGTCGAGAGACAATGTTTGCGAGGATAGGAGAAACATGAAGTGGCGTCTTGGTGAGCTGGATAAAGAGAGTGATAGCTACCTGAAGGAGCATGCATGCAAGAGAGATGGGCGTGAAAGGAGTGAACAAAAAAGGGGTTCAAATATTTGAATTTGAGATGATGATACATGTAATCCATACTCGAACCAAAATTGATCTATCAAACATGCATACTCATATGAATTCACGCACATCTATGTTATTTAATATGTACATATTCTGATCCATACATTTTAGTAGAACATAATTTGGTTAAATTTTTGAATTCAACCTTAAGATTTGAGATCGTTGTATTTGTAAATCATATTATACATATAAAGGAGCAGAATTCTTTGTTGTGATTTTGAAAGTATATATAAAAAATGATGTATATAGAATGTAATTCCAATTGAAAATGGATCCCTTGAAAAAATAGAATACAAGCGGGATTGAATTGAGTTGTACGATAGCGTGCACTCTGCAAAATTTGAGCAAGCGGGGAAAGTCGTGGCAACTGCTGAAACCAAAATCTGCGAGATAGAAATTACTACTGCCTATCCCTGCCACATAAAGCCTATCTGCTGGATTTCTATAGGTTTCGATAGGGGTAGGTTTGTAATTTCACACAAGCGTGGCGTAACCGCCTCTCACCCGGTTCATACGGTGGGCGCCAAACCACAGTGTGTCCTCGGCCGAAATCGACTCCCTCCCCGATTCATATTCATACATGGTGGGCGCCAAAAACAAACTCTCGTCGGCAAATATTCGGTGTATGCTAGATTACCGTCCTATCCCCTACTGACTAATGTTGCTGTGATGTAGTAGAAATTTGAAACGGGGGCTAAGTTTGTAAATTTCCTCGCATTTGAGACAAGCGCGCCCTTAATACATGGTTCCCCCCTTCCTCTCTACCTCCCTTTTCCCCATGCGTACTCCGTGGGTGCCAAAACACCCTCTCCACCCCGCCCTCCTCCGTCCGACACCGTCCGCTACCCCATCCACCGCCGTCCTCCTCCACCATGCCGGAGATGATACCCCGACGCCGCCATCCATTACAAGAGATCGACCTCTCTCATCCATGGCTTCGGACCCGGATCCTTGCATCCCGTCCTCTCTCTTCATCCCCGCCGTCGTCCACCTTGCCGGCGCCGCTCCTACGACCGTCTCGTCCACCGCACCCCGGCGCCACCGTCTACCCTCCTAGATATGCTTCCACGCCGCCGACAGCCATCGCTACCGCAGCACCATCAAATTCTCAGTAGATGCGTACACGGCGTTGCACCAGAGGCGGTACTCTTTCGTATCTGCTCAACTTATTTATCGCAGCAAGAAAATAGATCGCCACTGCTTTACTCTGATTTCTTGTCTTGGTTGCGAAGTTGCGTTTCTCCGGTTTGCACCTTCAGATCCGCCATGGCACGCTCAACACTATACTCCCAATGCTTATGGTTTTCCCTTTTATATTCGGACTAGTTAAATCACGATGAGACTAAATTTCAAAATTGGGTTAGTCTATTTTTAGAGCTCGCGGAGTTCGCGGTGTGAGCGAAGGGCTCGGGTGGTTGTGGGGCCTCGACGAGCGAAGAAAACTCAGCGGGTGGGGGTTAGGGGCGGGGGTGGGGTTGGGCGGGGGTGGGGGTGGGGTGGCGGAGGAACACATGGCGGGGGCGGTGGTCCGCCCGGCCCGTCTTGATGTTCTGTATGGGAAGAATCGAGAGGCGAGGAAGAAGATGGGTTAGGAGACATAGGATCTTCATCCAACCTTTGAAATGGTCGAGACAGTGGGAGTTGCATTCTTAATGCGCTCTGGTTCATCATGTGTGGGCACTGCGCAACCAACATTTTATTATCCAAAATCTACTTGCTCTTCTTTACCATGTTCCTCTTCCGTTCTTCTTTAATATGTACTCTCTCCGTTCCTAAATACAAGCCTTTGTATAGATTCCATCATGGACTACATATGGAGCAAAATGAGTGAATCTACACTCTAAAATGTATCTGGATACATCTGTATGTGATCCATAGTGGAAATCTCTACCAAGACTTATATTTTGGAGCGGAGGAATATGATAGTAGTCAGTATGTTCCTTGTCTTGAAGATGAGCAGGGACATTTGCGGTGTAGAGGTCTATCTGATCGGTTGTGATGGACTCTTTGAGCCTCTTTGATTAAGTAGGATTTTGTAAACATAGGAATAGGATTTGTAGTCACCTGCCACTTGAATCCTATAAGAATAGCAAGGAAATGCGAGGAGCTGTGTAAGCCTTTGAGAGTTACACTGATATTAACGATGCCGCACCGTCACTTGAAGAGAGCTGGTATCAAAGCCTTTCTAGCCTTACCGGCAATACTAGCACATATATTCCAGCAAGTTCCACTTTGCTGATTTTACTCTGATGCTTACGGTTTTCCCCGTTATATCTACACTATGATCTGTGTAGCTGCTTTGTGTCGCACTAGCAGCAGTGCGCTCTTGAAGCTAAACACTGCAATGACTTACAAAATTGGCACCAAGGCATTGAGTGCCATTCGGATACAATGAAACTCATCGCTCCCCACCTGTTGATTCTTGTTGAGAATATGATCCTAATGACTATTCTAACCACGAGGAGTCAAAGGCAGATGGCCTGTCCTGTTCACCCATCAAGGTGCCTATTCTAATTTGGCAATGTTTTATTGATTGCGGGTATCTTGCATATGCTGTCTTGCATTTCTTCTACTTTGTTGCACCGCCATCCGCTTAGTTTACTCATCATATATGTCGAGATGCCATGCCCATCCATTATCAATACATATTCCATCGTCATCATACCATGTTTTTCACTCAAATGTTGTTCTTGTGCATCGGACATCAAAAAGGAAGGCGGTGATTGCGAACTGAAGGAGCACCGGCAAAGTCCTTGAAAAGCGTGGTGGTGCGGAGAAATCAGACAACACCCACTTATATTGGCTGTACAACCGGTGACACAAAGCGTAGGACCGACTCCGGTAGATTGTACCATACTTCCTTGGCCACACCACTAGCCCCACCACACAGGAGCTGCACTCCAGCAAAAGGTATACCGGTTTCATTTGCCATAGCACCAGCCGTACCACAGAAAAATCCCACTCTTGCAAAAAGTACAGCAAGTCCACCGGCCGAAGACCTATCCCAACTGCAGAGACGGCCAATTCCTGCAGATTAGAACCCCATTCCATTTATACCCAGTTTAAAAGACAATGCTTTCAATGTTGTTAGGGACTACGTGCATATATTCCCATCATGGGAAGATTATTGTGAAGACAAACACCATTTTCACATCTTCCTGTCCAACTTACGTGTAAGTGCTATAATCCATGCTTATTATTTTCCTTTTTTTCTGCTGATTGAACACATCAATGATTTACATTACATTGTTGTAACTAGGCAAGGGTCAATCTGGATAGTCATGACGAGCAAATCTTGCTTGTGCTTTTCAAGGAAGCATTGCAGCGATGTCGGTGTTACGAGGAAATCACACTTTGATGGCAAGTCTATAAGCGAATTTCGGTGAAGTCTCCTGTGCTAAATTTAGAAGACATTGAATGGAAAAACCTTGTTATGCTTGGTCTCGTTCGGGATGAGTCTTGTCTATGAAATCACATGACAATTTGAACATCTACTTTTTCGCATGTGCCTTACGGATCTTTTTCGCAGGAAATCTGCTCGAAGAAGAATTCCGGTTTGAAAAGAACGATAGGATAGCACAAATATGCTGCCCGCTGCTTTGCTCTTGTTAGTACCTGTGGTCCTGTATAACTGTACTTGCATACATACCTGGTTCATTATGTGACAGCAATATGCATGATAGCTTGCTTATCAACTGTTCGCTCCAAATTATCTGATCTGTATGAATGGTTACATTAGTGTAGAATATAACCAATGCCAATGAATTTTTTTAGCTCTGCATTGTTCTTGTAAGTACATGTTCTCCTTTATCAGTGTACTTATATTGACAGGTAGTTGTTCATGTACCATCACTCTACAGCTTATTTTCCTTTGCCCTCCATTTTCTACACATCAGATCTATATTTACTCTTACCATAAGGTTGGTACTGAAGAAGTTTAGCTGTGGATTGCTCTTGGCTGTGCCTTTTGCCTGTATCGCTGCACATACATTTATAGCTACTTGGTTATGTAGCATCACTCTTCATCTTATCTTAAATATTCTCCATTTTTTGTATATTATAACATCTATATTTACTCTTAACAAAATGTAGAATAAAGGCAATGCTTATGAAGAAGATTTTGTAGTAAACTTCTTGAATTGCCCCCCCCCCCATCAGCATGGACAAGGGCTTTATAGAGCCTGTCTTCACCAGTAATGTAAGTTTGTCCTTCTCAAGTCTTCAAACTTTGTTGTGTATATTTGGTTAGGCATGACTGCAAAAGCTGTTTATTTTTGGTGTTTGCATCAAATTGCATGTTTAAAGTTTATTATGTAGTTCATAAAAAAATGTTTGTCCATCTCAATTTAAGTTTTCAGTTGTACAACCAAGTTCCTTCTTCATACCATGTAAATTAAACTATACAGAGCAAGTGATCTTCTTTTGCCTTTGCATGTATGCTTTTGTTCTTCATCCAGTAATCCGGTGGTGTGGTGAACCTACCCTCTGACACAATGTCATATTCTGCAATGTCTTAACTATGAACAATGTCATATCATTCTACTATTATTTAAAATGTCTCTTTATTTGCCAATCTGAAATGGGATAAATTGATGACACACTAACCATTGATACTTATGAGTTCTTGATCGTAATCCGGTGGTGTCGTGAAGCTGCCAACTCCTTCACAATGTCATTTCCTGCCATGTCTTGACCTGAACAATACCATATTGTGTTAATGCAATTTTAAACTGTGTCACTTTATTAAATCGATAAGAAATGTGATGAATTATCGACACTAAAACTTTTATGTGCAAAACTTGTAATCTATGCCTTGTTTATCTTTGAGTGAGGAAGATATAAGAGTTGAACAAGCTGATCTCATCATCTTGCTCAGTGCTTGCGCTGCAGCTTCGCTTGACAGAGGCTAACCTTTCTTGAACTCTATTGAAGTGTTGTCGGTTTTGTATATTATTTTGTCGGCATGTTTATTTGCCTTTGGTGGCGATCTTTGATGCCAGTGTATGTAATCCATTGTCTGTTTGTGCTTTATTATCATAGTGGCGAACTTTGATGCCCGATGGATGTAATATGCGTAATATCTTTATTCTATAGTCTAGGTTTTTCTTATTCACGATGCTGCAGTTATTTTCTTGTATATATATCTGTCTTATGATAAACCGCCAAACTGTAAAAGTATAGTACAGAATCGGGCCGTCATGCAATCACGATGTATGATCCGCATCATGGGCCCGTCAAAGCTGGCCCACTAGTAGATTCGGGCCTTTAATAGGCGAGTAACCCCAGCCCTCTTTTAGCAAGAAAACTCAATGGGCTTTTAGGAGGCTAAGTAGGTTGTTCTGAAAGCGTGTCGAATAGCTCACGGGCGGCGGCAGCCGAAATGGACCCGACCCATGATTGTGCGAATCAAATCACGGGCTTTTAACGAGCCAAAGTTGTCTCGGTCCTTGTTTGGCCCAATCGAGATATCGGCGCGAGCGGGCGGATGCAAACCGGGCGTAGTTAGGCCCAACTATATGATGGGCTTTTAACTGGCCGAAATTAATATAGGGCCGAAATGTTAAACAGGCCCTTAACAGGATGAAAATAATATGAGGCCGAATTACTAAATGGGCCTTTAGCAAGTGTGCCAAAAAGCATAGCGTCCAGTTAACGGGCCGAATCTTATATGGGACAAAATTAAGCCCAAAGCCTCTTAAAGGGACGGACCTGATCTGGGCCGTGATTTGGCCCAGAACGTGGGAGGCCTTTAATGGGCCGGGTCTCATATGGGCCATTATTAGGCCCGGAACGTGGCAGGCCATTAATGGACCGGATCAAATATGGGCCGACATTTGGCCAAAAACATGGCAGCCAGTTAATGGGCCGGCCTACTAGTGTCCTCAAAATCTTGTGGGCCTACAGCTGGGCCGGCCCATTAATGTCGGCGAAATCTCGTGGGCCTTGAGCTGGGCCGGCCCATTATGATCCGCAAGAATTTTGTGGGCCTTTACTTGGGACGGCCCATTATGGCACACAAAAATCTTGTGGGCCTTTACCTGGGCTGGCCCAGCATGGCCCGCGAAATCTTGTGGGCCTTTAGCTGGGCCAGCCCATTATGGTCCGCAAAATCTCGTGGGCCTTTAGCTGGGCCGGCCCATTATGGTCCACAAAATCCTCTGGGCCTTTAGGTGGGCGGCCCATTTAAGCGTGATGGGTGCGTGCCCGTGTCGACGTATCATAGGCGTATACATCCAATGAGTGGATGACATATGTCCCAGCGATGAGCCGACCGTGTTTCCTCCAGCCAATGATGATTTTACACGTGGAAAATCCCCATTGGTCGGGGCTATTAACGGGTTATCGGATCCAAAACCCGACCCGATAGCTTAACAGCGTTCCGTTATGGTGGATGCCACGTGTCGGACACCCTTGACGAAAGCACTTCTTTGACGCGTGATTTATCGTCATGGAAGTGGACACTTCCATGATGATAATTTTGGTAATGTCATGGAACACTTCTACGACAGCACAGGTATGACTATCTTGATTCTGTCATAAAATCGTCATGAATGTACATGCATGACAAAAAACGCGACCTACTGTGACAAACACGTATCATCACGGAAGTGTTTTTTTGTAGTGTTGATAAAGGGATCGAACAAGAGACATTGCACTGGCCAGACCGTTCAAGGACTTGGTTCTTCGGGGTTGGGGGAACATTGGACTCTGAAACAGGGAAGTGCATTTGGACGGACGAGCAGCTGAATACACCCATCACGAGGCTTCAGGAGTTTATCGAAAAAGCGCAGCAAGGGACGTTCGTTCCGGACAGAGAGAACAAGGAGCTTACACAGGCCCTCGGGAATCCTGAGCACCCCGAACGGACATGAGGCATGCCAAGCTCCATTTCGTGGAAGGCTAGGTTTCCCGAGGCAGGCCGTTACAAAGGCCGGTGAGGAAGAGGAAAGTGGAGTTGACCGAACTACAGGCGCTACACGCAAGGATACAAGCGCTAGAGGAACGAGACGCAGTTTGCAGAAAGCGACCTGTTGAAGCTATCCCCGAAGCTACCCTGCCATCTCAGCGGAGAAGCAGCGTGGCTTCCACCGAGCTGCTTCAGGAGCCTGTCTTCACGGCTCCTGCTAGCTACCTCGTGGATGCTATCATGGAGACTCAACATTGCCACCTTATGACGCAATGGATGAAATTGAAAGTCAAGGCGGCTGTTGGCTCTGTTGCACCTCCTGAACCTGGCGCAACTTTTCACTACCAGCCGATTCCAGAAGGATATGCTAGGGTGATGGTGGATGAAATAACGGACGGATTTGAGAACCTCGAGCTTGACCACCCTACGGGTGAAGGGGAGACTCGGCTGGATTCTTCTCTGAAGACTCCATGCCTATGGCGGAAGGAGCTCATCAACCTTCCGAACTGGACGCCTCCGCCTCCACCTCCTCCTCCTCCTCCTCCTCCGGCGAGTCAGGGCACTCCGCCTCCTCCTCCGCCTCCTCCTCCTGCGAGTGATCAGGGCACTCAGCCTCCTTCTCTAGCGCGTGGCGGCACTCCGCCTGCGCTGGCGCGCCCAAGCAGCCAGCCTCCTCCTTCTTCGCCTCGCCAGCAAGAGCGGATGAGACCCGCCGCCGCTACGGCTGCTTCAGCGCGTCGTAGTCCTTCTCCTCCACCTCGTAAGCAAGCACGAAAGAAGACAGCCGCAGCCGCTCTTTCTGCTCCGGCGTCTAGCAGTACAGCCAGAGGCGGGAGGCAATGCAGATTCGGTCCACCTCTCAAGCCTCTAGAGATGTTACCATACGGGAGGACCCTGGAGGAAAACACGAAGATCGTGGAAAAAGAAGTGAGGGACTTCTTTGAAGGGGTGAAAGCAAAGAAACATCCACCTCTGGAGGAGAAGATAGATCCGGTGAAAGCAAAGCGCACTATCGGTGCCCTGAAGAAACCACCACCGTCTCCGCCGAAAAACAACTATGAGCGCATTATTGAAAGGTCATATATCAAAGCAGAGCGGTCGGGAAGTACTATCAGTGATCGAAGGTTAGCAGAATGATGAGGTGGGAAAAAATTGCACAGCTTGGTGAACAAGCGAACCAATCACCCCGCTCAAGGTGTCTAGCGATACCGTCGCTAATCATCTAGATATTTTGCCCAATACCAATCTTGGAGATTACCTACCTGACTCTGTACATTATGATTTCTTGGAGGTGGAGGAACACAAATACCATTACGGGAAGCCTCTCGTCAAAGATGAAAGATCTCTAACAATGATGATGTGAAGATTCCATGATTGGTACATGAAAACCTGTAGAGAGTGCGGGGAGGAATACTTTGACTGAGAGTTAGAGAGGAGCATGACCTCGTTGGAATTGAGCTGTTATGCATTCCGTTTGAGGAGTTCTTCAGTTTTTCAATCAAAAGGCCCTTGATAAATTAACGGTCACTTGCTACATGCGTAAGTACTACTACATCATTAAGTCTCTATATATAGGTCAGCTCTTTCATTGCATGTATATATAATTATCCTCACTATATTATGCAGATTGAAGATCGCCGAATTGAAGAAAAGACAAATCGGTGATATTGGGTTCATTAACACAAATCTCATAGATGCATATACGGTTGAATTTCATGCCAAAGATACCGAGGCCAACTTGCTACGATCGTTGGTATTAAATCAAAACAAACATATAATACTCTTTCCTTACAACTTCAAGTGAGTGTTAGTGTCTTTTGCATATTCGGTTTCCCTTATTAGTCGAGGTTATAGTAATGTAATTGATGAGTTACGCATGCGTGCACAGGTTCCACTATATTCTCCTAGAGATTAAGCTTGAGCAGGGACTAGTAACCGTCTTAGACTCGAGACGAAAAGATCCCAAGGAGTATGCGTACATGACTAAAATACTCGAGAAGTAAGTTAAATCGATCATTATCGCACCATATCGGCAACTTTGTTCATTTCCTGATATCAAGTAATTGTTTTCTTTGTCTGGCAGGGTTTGGAAAAGATTCACCTCAAAAGCTCCGGGACTGCCAAAGAAGCTGCCATTTACACACCCGAAAGTAAGTACTACTCGCTAGTTCCGCGCATCTCCTAGTGATTCAAGCGCTAGTTTCATCAATACCATTTAGCATGCTTGCTTATCAGTTTGATTGACCTCTATTTCTTGTAAAGTGGTTGTGGCAGGAAGCCGGGAATAATTATTGTGGATACTACGTTTGCGAGTCCATCCGCCACACGACCTATGAGAGGGGCTACTCTAACAAACAATATGAAGTGCGTAAGCAATAATATTCACAATTTTATTTTATTACCATCATTTGTGTTGTGTTTCATTCATTCATATATATGTATTGACCCCCTTCTTCAAATTTAGATGTTCCGGATGCGGGATGAACGCCTAGCACCAGATCGCATGCGAGCAATTCAAGAGGAATTGGCGACATTCTTTCATGACCACGTGATCGATAAAGACGGAGAATACCGTGTGGACCCTGAGTTCATATATAATTAGGGGATTATATTGTAAGAAATCTTATATTGTATATATGTAGCCAGTAGCGTCGGATAGATATACGGAAACTTGTTGTTCGACCAATCTCTCGGAGAAGAAGATGTCGATATCACTTCTCTCTGTATGCATATGTTCATGACGATCTTCTGTTTCCTTCATTTGCTTACTAGCTATTGTGTCGAGTCCTCTCGATACGTATATTACGTAGCGTTGACCAAGCACGGAGATAAGAGAGGACAATTCTCTCTATTAATTAGCTAGTTAACACAATATATGAAACACCTAAATTAACCCCCCCAAAAACCCCTAATCCTCCCCCCTTTCAAAAAAACAAAAACCCCAGCCCCTGAAATGCTGACGCGTGGACGCTTATTGGTCCCGGTTGGTAGCACCAACCGGGACCAAAGGCCCTCCTGCCTGGGCTCGCCGCAGCGGCCACGTGGAGGCCCATCTGTCCCGGTTCGTATAAGAACCGGGATTAAAGGTATAGGACTTTTGTAACGAAGATTTAGTCCCAGTTCCACAACCAGGTCAAATGGGCCTTACGAACTGGGACAAATGGCCCTTTTTCTACTAGTGTAAGTTCAGGATGTGTTGTGTTCTGTGTTCTCTAATTGGACTTGCATACATGTGCCACAAAGCACGTTGTTGTGCAAAGTTCTGCTAAGGGCAACTCCAACGCACAACCCCGAACGGATGTCCGTTTTATCCAGATTTCTCCGTTCAGGGATGGCAATAGGGTCGTATCCGCCCGGATTTCTCGATGCACTCGCTGTACGCCCAACACGCGGCCTCATCTTGGTCGCATCTCATCCGCATACAGTTTTTTCACCTCATTTTTTATATTACTTCATCAACATTTTTTTGATACATTATACTACATTCACCAAATCTTAACTAGAATAGTAAGACCAAAAAAACTAGAACCACAAGAAGACATTTTAAAAGATGTCCAATTTTTTGTAACTGCTCCCAGAAGTTGGATTAGTATCTTCTCGACGCCTTCATTGTTGATCTACGGATTCTCAATCTTGCACTTCTTTCTTCTTCGAGTCTAAAGAAATAGATGTTGCTTCCTCGCGTCTAGTCTCATCTCTAGCCTCTATTCTAGCAAGAAATACATGGATATCTATCAACACTACTAGGAAAATGCTTATATACAGGAGCTCACCAGTAGCGCTTTTTATAACAAAGCATTGCTGCTAAATAGCAGTAGCGCTTGAGCACAAAAAGAGCTGCTACTATGCATATAGCAGTAGCGTTGTTGCTATAAAACACGCTACTACTATAATTGCCAGACCGTTGCAGGCAGGCTAGGTATACTAGTAACGCTCATACGTAAAAAGCGCTACTGCTATTGTACATAGCAATAGTGCTTTCCTCTAACGAGCGCTACTGCTAAATTCAGTCCCCTCCTAAGACCAAAGTTTAGTCCCACCTCGCTCCGTGAACAGAATGTTTACCACCTTAAAATATGGTGCTTCTCAAACTATCACAACCACTTGGTCTTCATTGTATTCTATGTGTAGGATCTGTGGCAATATGAATCTTTGCCGGTTCCTAAACCGGTGAAGATTCATACTGACAATTTAGATTCTACACAAAACAGATCAATGATGACCAATGATTTTTTTTATTTGATGCTTTATTTACATGCTAATGATCATAGCCTTAGTAGTAGCGTTGGTTCCACAAAAACGCTACTGCTAATGATCATAGGAGTACGCTTGTTACATCAAAGCGCTACTGCTATGGATCTTAGCAGTAGCGATGGTTGCCGACCAGCGCTACTACTACGGGTACCTTATCCACACCCCGAACCACGCGCGTCCTCACTCTCCCCTCACACTTTCACTCGCCCACTCCGCCGCGTGCAGTCGCCACCATTGCCCGCCGCGTCGCTGCCGTCGCCCCCAAGGTATCTGCCTCCCTCCTCCTCTCGCTGCCCTCCTCTCTCTCTCCTCCCACGGACCTTCTCTCTCCTCCCTCCTCGCATCGGCAGCCCTCGCTCCTCCCTCCTTCCTTGTCCGACCGCCGCCCTGCTCCCTGCTCCCTGCTCCCTCCTCCCATTACCCTCCTCTCTCCTCCCTTTCCCAGCCGCCCGAAGCCCTCACTCCTCCCTCCTCCTCCTCCTCTCACTGCCCTCCTCTCTTTGTATAAAAATTTAGGTATAAATTTTTTTTGTAAAATAATTTAGTAATAGAAATTTTTAGGTACAGAAATATATTATGCTATATGAGATTATTTTAGTAAATGTAGTTTTATAAATAGAATTGAAAAAAATAAGTAAATGTAGGTCTTTTGAATAGAATAGGTATTTTTCTAAGTTATGTGAAATTAGGGCATTTTTCTATGATTCAAGAAGTAGACAATAGTTAAAAAACCAGGGCATTTTTCTAGGATTTATGAGGATATATAGATAGATGGATGGATGGACAGATGTTAGGGCTAGAACTAGGGTATTTTTAGTAAATGTATATAGGTCTTTTCAATTTTTAGGGTTAGAACAAGGTATTTTTAGTAAATGGTAGGGCTACAAGTAGGACGTGTTAGACGTAGGGTTTGACTAAGTCTCTAGATGAGGATAATAATATTTTTTGTTTATATTTTGTATATGCAGAAATCAAGGAGCCCCTACATCATCCCCGCCGTCGCCCCCGTCACCGACCACCTCCGACCTCGAGGTGAGAAAGAGCGCTATCCCCATATCGATAATGATGTAGATGTTTTGATAGTTATAGTAGAGTAGTAGCTACATGAGTGGCCTATGTTTGCAGGGAACACCTCACAGTGTGGCCTATGTTTTACCGGAGTGTTGATTAATTTCCATTCCGGCAAATTTCAGGCGCTCGATATATGTCCTTTTTAGCAAAGGTCATGCTGGATTTTTCCGTGAATTTTGGCATGACTTGTGCTAGAATATGTAGGAAATATCGAGTCACCCAGATTTTGTATAAAGATAATTAAACGACATTTCAGGTTGACTTTAAGTTTGTCAAGGCTCCATACATGATAGCTAGTCAACAAATGAGTGAGGGAGAAAGTCTGCACCATATATGAGAGAAGAAGAATCCCGACTATTGTCGTGGGGGTCGTTTCTCCTTCTTCTCCTTATGCTAGACCTTTGTTATGAACTAGGGGAAGGAGGAGTAATGACCATCACCGACGGTCGAAAAATCAGTGAGGGAGTGTGTCCACCATATATGAGAGAGGACGAAGAATCCCGACTATTGTTGTGGGGGTCGTTTCTCCTTCTTCTCCTTGTGCTAGACTTTTGTCATGCACTAGGGGAAGGAGGAGTAACGACCATCACCGACGATCGCAAATGTCAGAGAGGAATCAGTGAGGAAGAGTCTCCACCATATATGAGAGGACGAAGAATCCCGACTGTTGTCGTGGGGGTCTCTTCTCCTTTGTTCTAGTGTGCTAGACATTTTGGTGTAATGCACTTGGGAATGAAAGGAAGAATGACCATCACCAGTGGTCGAATGTATACACCAAGTGAGCTAAGAGTTTTTCAAGAAAAGACTCGACAGACCGATAGTTAACCCGTGATGGATAATAATGATCTAATTTAGTTTTGGTAGTACATATATTTAATTGTACAAGTTTACTCTTTGAATTATGAACATAGGAAATGTCGTCGATATCATCGTCGGACGACGAAAGTCTTCGAAGTCGCGTTGATACTGGCTGACGACCGGGTCTGTGCCTTGAGCCTCACACAGTAGAAGGTCACCGCTTCAGCATTAATCTCTAGGAGACCTTCGATGTTGAAATGGTATGCAACGACGACAAGTGTTTTTTCATAATTAAGCACGACTTCTGCTTCTTCAACGTGTAATTTTCGTCTTTTACAATTTGACTAGCTTATCCCATGCCATGCAAGACGCTATGTCTTGGAGAGGATGGATTTTGAAGATCATGAAAGTATGGAAACAAAGATAGTTCACCTAAGGACCCATCATGGTACGAATTTTGCTGTAAATCCATACAATTCTGAGATCATATCCCATTTTGGTTGCCCGAATTGGGAAGTACTTTGCAAGATATATGATTTTCATGAGGATATGCTTGTCACCTTGGATCTTGGTGATCCTGATATCGACAAAGATAATATAGGCATTTGGGTCCTAGTTGATACACTTCCAATTCTACCGATACGTGAGTTTCTCCAACAGAGTTATTAAGTAATTTATATTGTTTATTTCAAAATAGTTGACAGCTTATTTCAATTGATAGCATATTTTCATTCTTCAAAGAATGTACGGAAGATGGTAGACAGAACCTACTACACCAATGGCGCAGAAGTAACTTATCAAGAGAAAGATCATCTTATCTCATTTATTATTGATGTTGAGAATTACAATATCAATTATCATACTCCTGCACATTTTGGTCAATACATGCCACTAGTGCACGTGTTGAACTACGGTAGCATCTATGGAGATGGCATGGTAAGATTTTTTTACTATTACAACATTCGTGCATCTTTTGCATAAATTCTTATAAAGCTAAACACTACTAGGGAAAACCCTAGTAGTAGCGCGAGTTTTGAGGCTATCAGCAGCGTGGGCAGCCGCACTACTACTATGGTGCTACAGCTAACTGTTAGTAGTAGCGCGGTCTGTATCCGCGCTACTACTATTGACTATATCAGCAGCGCTTTTCCGGAACGCGCTACTATTATTTAGTTGTAGCGATTTCCTAGCCCCGCGCTACTGCTATATCTTTCATCATCCCCCACGCTTCCTACCCGTTTCAGGTTTGATGGCTGCAATTTTCAGATACTAGGTACTACTAGATATCAATTTCATAAAGCATTATAGGTACTAGGTAGGAGTACTAGATAAAAATTTCATATATACTCAACATGCATCCTCAAGCAGTACTAGGTGATATCGACGACGATCATCATATGTAGTTCTAGATGATATCGATGATGATCATCATATGTAGTTCTACATGATATCAACGACGATCATCATATGTAGTTCTAGATGATATATCCACACACACACATATGTAGTTCTAGATGATATCGACGACGATCATCATCCTCAAGCCTGGGCGGTGGGTGTTCCTGATAGTAATTAGGATGGCCTGTCCAACACGAAGATTCTTGCCAACGAGGAATCTCTTCCACCCAACTGAGTTTAAGTGTGTGCGACCGTCCGTGTCCATGCGGTAAGTACAGGTGGTGACGGAGCCCCTTGCAGTAAGGCGTAGTCCAGCTGAGCCTTCTTCATCAGGCTCGATACCACAACTCACAGATAGACTCTTTGGAAATTTCTGAATAAGAAAAACTTATCGATTAATAAATAGCCTCGCACATACTCTTGCAAAAATATTTGCATTAAGTATAGATTTCTACACTATCGAAAGACAAAGTACTACACATTTGTACTAAACATGAATTCTACATAGGTGGGGACGGAGGGCTTTGTCAACTTAGTCAATATGCACGATTCTAGCTCCAGTGACCGTACGATGTCCATCCAACGGCCGTAGTGCTTCTTCAACCTCTAGTCTTCTTGCTCCAGCCGCCCAAACCAGCGCCGGTCGTGCCTCGTGCTCCTTCCTCCCATGGCCGGCTCCGATGCGGCGGAGGCCTCACCGCCCCCTACTACTCCCACCGCTGGCCAGGCCATCCCTATACTCACCCACACCCCTTGTTATTCTGCGACGACGGCAGCCTCACACCGCAGCGAACTAGTGAACCCTCGTACTCCTCTACGTGTGGGCATCCACTGCCGCGTCTTCCCCGGCTCCACGTCATCCCCTTCCTAGGCCTCGCCGTCGTCCACCGCCCTGGTGCTCTCGGCGCGGCGTGGTCAACGTGGTCAAGGAACGGCTTCCATCGGACGTGGTCTATACGTGGAGAGGCTGACAGCTGGGTCCACGGCCGCGACAAGGAAGTGCCTCCTTATTACGTGCAAAATAATGATTCCTCCACCTGACAGCGGGGACCCACCGGACGGGCCACCATATTTCGCGAAAAAACATTTCCCCCCTGACTGCTGGGACCCACTAGCTACATCTTCGCAAGCAAGGAAGTGCGTCCGGGCAAAAAAGCGATTCGCCCCACATTGCGGGACCCACCAGTGCATCTTCGCATGCAAGGAAGTGCGACGGTCGGGACCCACCTGGTCGAATCGTGCGTGGCGTTGTCATTCTAGTCGCGACGATATGCGTACATATATCTTGGTGGATGTAGAGCGCGCGCGTGTCGTAGTAGAGGCGCGCGCGTAGCATGTACTGCGTCATTACAGCGGCGAGGGTGCAAGAAAGAAAATCTGACGCGTCACATACATCTGAGCAGGGTCTCGACGCCTACCGCGCATACGTACATGGCTGGGTCGGAACAGAGAAACAGCGTCGTCGTCGTGTTCATGGGAGCCAACCGGCTGGGTTGGAGCGGAATGCGTGGTCGTGTTCGCCGGGAGGGCTTGGGCGGAACAAGTCCTCGCATACCGCGCTAACGGAGAAGCGGCCTTGTGTTCGACCGCCCACGTCAAAGCGGGATCCTGTTCATCGGGAGAAGTGCCGCGTACCGCAAAATAGAGGAAACGGACATCCTACGATCGAAACGGGGGTCCTATTGATCGGGAGGGTGTGGCGTACCGCAAAGCGGAGGAACGGACCTCCTACGGTCGAAGCGGGGTCTGTCGATCGGGAGGGTGTGGCGACCGCAAAAGCGGAGAAGCGGACTTGTGTTGGGCGCTATGGTGAAAGCGGGGTCCTATTCGCCGGGAGGGTGGGGCATACCGCAAAATGAGACTCCACGGATCTGTTCATCTCCACCGTCGACCTCCTCCAGCCTCCACAGCTACCGTCGACCTCCTCCAGCCTCCACGGGCTCCTGTTCATCCAGCCTCCACCGCGCTTACTCCATCGGCTCTTGTTCAACCACCCCTCCACGGGCACCCCTCCATCGTCTCTGTTCATCCAGCCCTCCACACCACGGGTCTTGTTCATCCGAGGCAGCGCCACCGCTCCTTGTTCATCCAACCCCCCAGCAGCGCCACTGTTCATCAATCGATCGGCTTCACTTAGCGGCAGCAGCGAAGAATCGCTCCATCGGGTTCGATTAACACCATCGATCGATCGCTCGGGTTCGATGAAGCGTAGCTGCGGTCTGTCGCTTTCGGGTTGATTAGAGCCCAACGCCTCGCTCTGGTTCATTTAGAGCCAACGCCTACGCTTTTACACACAGCGTCGTCTGAGAAAGAAGCGCATCGCTTTCGGCCCCGACCTCCCACCGTAGCAAGCAACTCCCGAAATTTCCTCCCCCTCGGTTCTACCATGGTTTTTCCTTCATGGACGGCCCAAAGAATGTCATGCAGCTGCGTCTCCGGCCCGCCCAGGATGAAAAGCCCATTTTCTGTCATGATTTTTTGTCATAGAAGTAGGAGCCCACCACATCTATGATGATACCGGGTTTTGTCACAGTTATCGTCATAGAAGTGTCATATGTATGACAGAAACTTTTTTGTTCGGCCCAAAATGTCACGGATATGTCTTTTTTTTTATAGTGTAATGACTTGCAATGGCTTGTTCATTACATGCAATGCTATTAATTGGCAAATAAACATTGGTGACCCCAGGAGGAAACGGTGCTAAGCGCGTGGACCTATGCAGAATGAGTATCAACCAATGGATAATGGAGTTTAATTGTTAAACAATACTCCCTCCTTTCCGGTTTATAGGGCTTATCTCAAAATTTTATGTTTTCCATTTTATAAGGCTCAATTTGGTTGTTTTCCATCACATTTTTAGATTCCAAGGTGCATTAAATCATTGCATGCAAGTATTAAGAGAAAATTGACCAATGCATGTACTTTATGCATGCATGCATTGCAATTAATGCATTGATAAACATAATTTTTTGAGGAAAACAAGAGCATTTATTAGGTGCTTTTGCAAAACTACAAACTATATTCCATCACTCACCATATACATTGATTGGTGAGATTTTTGAATTCAGCACTATAAACCGGAAAGGAGGGAGTAGCAATTTTGTCGCATGCAAGAGCCTGGCTAGTATATGCGTGCTCCAAGGAACCGCACCACGCGAGCGTTCGCAACTGCCATGATCGGGTTGCGCTTGGCTCTTCGCCTCTTCGAGAAGACGAACAATGATGCTACTCCTACTTCTACAGTATCAAATCCACTGCTGCATGTCCGTCCACCTCGTGCGGGAGGGATAGCGTATAGCGAAAGATTCTACTTACTGCTCCTGCCTTTGCATCTATGACAGGTGGGCCCAACAGGTGGTTGGCCCTCCTGTCATGCAGCCCAAGGCAGGCGTAGTTAAGGCACCGAGAGCTCAGTCCGTGAGGAAGAGGGCGTCGTAGTAATCAAATTTCTCGGTCTTGTACGAGTTGACGCGACACATCAAAGCACTGCACTTGATAAAAGTCTTTTTACACATTTCAAATGGGCTACTTCGTATGTAGGAGTAGACATATTCTTCTTCGTATGTAGTCAGTTGTTGCAATCTCTAAAAAGACTTATATTTGGAAACGGAGGGAGTACAACGCTGCATGCATGCCGTGACTTTCCTTTTGATACTTGCATGTGTTGATTTGATGCACCTTGCCAAATTTTTACTATAAATTTAACTAACCAAATTTTCATGCATGTCACCAAAAATTACGGGGCTGTTTGGATTGTGACTATGTTTGTCTTATGTTGCCACATTATTTTTCCCACACTTGCCACACTTGCCTAACCTGAGTTGCTCAAATTGTTAGACACACTTTGGCTTGCCTAAGGGAATCTTGCCACAATTTTTGTGTCTATGACATGTGGGGTTCACTGCTAATAAAAAAATTCTTGTCTTAGGTGTGGCTAATAAAAAAGACTTATATTTAGGAACGGAGGGAGTAGAATATATAAATAATAATGCATGTTGGGGCAACCACGTTTCCACTAATTTTAGCTGTGGGCATGTTCACAATTTTTACGAGGGGGTGGTTGTTCATCTAATGGAGGAACTTATAGTACCAGACTTGAACGATACAAAGTGCGACCTGGCACACCGTAACACCACTTGGAACAAGCGGGTAGCTATCTCAAAAAACAATCAACAACTAAAGAAAACCGCGACCTGGCATGTAGTAGTACACAATTTAAACGATTGTTTAGTGAAAAAGGAAAACTACCCCACTACTTATATATAGGCCGGAGCCTCCGCGTTTGCTTGCTAGGGGTGCTCTATTCACATACTCTCATCCTCTCCAGATCTAAACAAGATAGGGGTAGTAACATTGTCTTTCTCCCTTCAAGAAACACTGGCTTTCTATCCTCACCGCTGGTTACAGATCCGGACGTATCCCCCTCCGCCGGTGAAGGGGAGGAGGGGCAGCATTTAGGCCGTCGTCGACAGCGAAGGAGGAGACCCACTGCCAGCCGCACCGTTATCTTTGGCCGAGCGCCGGCGTGGGAGGTCCTCTGATCCCTTCGTAGTTGCCTGTGGGCGGATCCGGCCTCCCGCCGACCACCTATCCACATCCCGACGACCTTCAGGTATATCTTCGTTCGAAACCTCCTTAGCTCCACTTCCCCAGCTCGCTATGTCGCTGCATGTGCATCATTTTCTACCTCTCATCCCCTCTCGATCGGATGGTCCAACGTCACCTTTTTTTCTATTGTTAGAGGTAAAGCTACTTCATGGAGTCAAATCTTGTACGTACTTGGTTCAAACAAGAAATAAAGTGGGGGTGGGGGAATTTCGTATGTACATCGGACTTGGTACAAACAGGAATGAAAGGGGGTGAAAGTAGTACAGACTGGTCATCTAACCGGTCTCTTGGTCGAAAAGGGAAATATAGGGGTAACACTGTACACAGTGGTATGACCCAGACTAGATTTGCTATCCACACATAGGAGTAGGTGGCTAGAGTGAACAAAAATGGGACCAACCCAGATATGTTTCTTGGATGTTTGTTTCTCGGGGCAACAAACAATGAATCACCACTTTATGCCCCTGTTTACGTACATGGTGTTGTACTGCTGGCGCACCCACTGTCCCATGCCCTTATACCAAATATTTAGGTTCCGGTCGGAATGAAGGGGCAGAAAACATAGATCTTGATGAAATTAGAGGAATAGGAAAGGATTGTAGGTATAAAACTATGGAACAGCGAACCGGAGGAAACTCTCAAGAGAATGTGTTCGAATGGACTACGAAATGTACAGATTTGTTTTTTTAGAGTAGCATGCTTGGCAGTATGAGATGCTATTTGTTTATTCAGCTGCAAAGTGACTACTCATGTCCTCACCTCACGTACCACACATAGGTTGATTTTTTTATTCCGGCAAACACTGCACAGCAACCTGTCTAACGCATGGCAGCGAGCACCTGCCTCGGGCTTCCGCTCAAAAAATGAGCAGCGCGTGGATGTTTCTAATCCTATGGAATCAGTACTACCAGACCAGCTTTCCTATGAAACACTATTCACCTTTCCCGTGTTCCGAACGGTTAGAAGGGAAAGAATACCGTAGGATTTGTGTTCCTACGAAAATCCTGCACCAAACATGTGAACCGAACGCAGCCGTAGCTATTCTTAATATAATGTCCCTCGTAAAAATGAAGCCATGCCACTGTTTTTTCCTGTAATTGTTTGAGACTCTGACAAGTTTAGCCAAATGTTTTTGCCTGTAATTGTTTGAGACTCGATTGTTTCCTCTGTGCCTTTTGTGCAAACAGGATATCAATTCACACAGTTCTTTGTTGTGACCTTTGGTGCCTTTGCACAAAACTCTTCTTAAAAGAAGTGACTTTTGTGATGTTTAACTAGAATGTCGAATGGAGCAGTTGGTTCATTTTGGTGGAACTGCACAAAGGGAGATCGTGTTCCAATCCTCATCATCCATATTAGCGCCATAACCTTCCTTTAGGTAAGAATGATATTTAATGCATGTGTTCATCTCTATTTTCCATTGCCATGAGAAAATAATGATGTTTTTACTAGTATACTTGTACTCCCTCACTAACAAAACCAATTCTGAATTAGAAGGCCAATCATGTACTTGGTTTCACCAACTGGTGAGGAGAAATAGAAGCGAGCATGAAGAGGAAGAAGAAGAAGAATAAGCAGTGCCAAGGCGATCTTGTTGAAGCGGAGGCCTCGATGAGAGGCCATTCAAGGGCTCGAAACAACTACCTTACATGTGAGGCGATCCTCCGAGGAGCCCTTCCACTTCTGCTATCTCACTTAATTAATTAGGAGTACTTAAGTACCACTAATTTATTCTGCCTAATTTTCTGTTGGAGTTAAACAAATCTTTAGTAGGACCCTATGCTGAATCATATGCGTGTGAATGTTTGTCTATGGAGGTGAATCATGTGGTGGAGCAGGGAGGAATATTATTAGTGTCATGACATAATAGTGCTATTGTTTTGCATGTCAATTTATTGCCATTGGTTCAATGAGGCAATGTTTTGCGTATTGTCCATCATGAATTTGATGCTCTTGTTTGAGTAATATGCTAATGTCTTCCTATCCTTTCTCACTAAGCTAATGAAGGTTTCACCTTGTTCCTACTTGTGCAAACAGGGATCATGTTGTGCCAATCATACATTTTAGTGGAACTACACAAGACAATACAATGAAGCTGTATCCCAGCCGATTGCTTTAACTCTGCTGGAAGTTCTTGATAATCTTCGATATAATCTCAGCCTTTGGTAAACAAGAGTGATTTCAACCATACATTTGAAGTGCACAAAATATATACTATTGTGTGATTCGGTGAGTGCTTTATCATCTCTTATGGTACTACATGAATAAGATTTTTTCTCAGGTTGGTGCAGGCCTAAGGCCTTCATCCATATTAGTTTGTTGTCATCTCTATTTGTATCATGCTCTTGTCATGAGAAACTCCTTTATCTTTGCACTTTTAAGTTTTGCAACCTATGATAAATGGCAATGCTTTGAGTGTTGAGTTGAGCTAATTGGCACTGACTAAATAAACTAATACCTCTCTTTAAAAAGACTACTATGTTGCTAACTTTACCCATTAAGATAATGAGGGTGCTTCTATTTGTTAGTGTATGCTTCATCAACTAGTCCCACTATTACAGTAATCTAAGTCTCTCATTTTATGTGCCAACAGGGATGCTCGATTTTGGTCAAACTGCACAAAAACTTTGGGTGCTTCATTGCCTCGACAGCTTCCGTCCTTTCCTGTCAGTCGCTAATCTCCACTTGCTTTCTTCCTTTGCTGTTAGTCGCTTGGCTTATCTCGACTTCCAGTCAAAGGAAATAGTAATTGATATGCTACCTCACACCGGTTGGTACTGGTCTTTATCCTGATTATTGTGCCTATCATATGTATTGGTAATTTGGTATTGTGCTACTATTTGCCGATTTCATAAAGGAGTAATTTGGAGCCTGAACTCGCAGGGAAATCATTACATCGGGTGATTTCTGTAGAACTGCACAAAATGATCAGATGGACAGGTACTTATGCTGCTGCTATGTACTCCAAAGTTCACTCAGACAAGCATCGATGTTGACAAGAAGTGCCTATATTCATTCGAGTATCAACCGGCGTCAACCAATTGTCAAACTCCCAAGTATTAGGAGAGTGAACGCCAAAAATATTGCTTGGTGCATAGCCTAGAAAAACGCAGTCCAGTCTTTGGTCCCAACTTGTGCCTTTTGGTTATCGGCACATATGGTAGCGAACTATATGGCATGGAGTCTAAAGATTCCAGACAAGTTGGTTGAAGCGTATATTCATCGGCACTTAATCGATGCACGCCAAGGATGCTCCATTTCAGTTGAACTGCACAAAAAATTTGGGTGGTTCATTTTCTCAACCGCCTCCTTTCTAAATGCGCAATGTAGAATTTTGGCGAGATACATGACCAAGATGAGCCAGTAAACTAGTTGGATGAAAGTAGTGGCCAAGTTGCTCAAACCTCCCTCGGCACGAGGCCACTATTTGAGGATAAACCTACAAGGAAAGTTCAGATTATCTGTGCTGCCTCTTATGTACTCGAAAGTTTACTCGTACAAGAACTAATTTTAGCAAAAAGTACCTCCGATTGAACACCATTTACCAATCTGTACCCTAGGTAATTAAAGTTCTTCCATGGATCATATTGGTTGTGATCTCAATCATTTGGATGCATAAACATACTGAACATGTGTATATCTGAATATTTTTGTGAATTATGTATGAATATTGTCGTGTGATCTATCAATCATTTGGATGCATAGATATGCTGAGCTTGTGTATATATGAATCTTTTGAGTTGTTGATAGTGAATGTTGGCTATGAATATGAACGTGTCCTGTGAACCTGAGTTTGATATGAATGTTTACCTTTTCTGTTGTATTTGTGTGTAAACTTGTTAGTATGCCTACTGTGGGGTATAAAACGCAGGTCTCTTTTAAAAGTAATGATGTGTCCAATTTATGTTTTCTCTTCTAACCACATATATATTTATATTATTACTATTATTGTATATTTTATAGAGACTTATATATACATTATAAAAACATCCCACGTGTTATTAACTTATAAAAGTAAATGTTTAACGGAAAATCCTGGTTGTTTTTGACTCACAGGCAAGGAAAATCCTAGTGATTGCGTACAAAAGCTTGCAAAGATTTTGAAGGACCAATTTAATAATAACACGCTCATTTTTATTTTGAGCAATAACTCGCTAATTTCTATAAAAAATGTGCCTATCTGGTTTATTCTTTGATATTAATTGCTCCTTCTAACATAACATTATATATATAACGAGCCCACCTAATACGTGTATTTCAAGGAAGTGCAAATGGGTTGGGATTTCTTAGAAAATATAAATGGGCCTGATTGAGCGAAATTATTTGTTCACCCAGCCCAGCAAATGGACTGTACATTCTAGAAAACATGGGTCAAATATATGCCATATTTTTGCAGGCTGACATGTGGGCCAATAGGTGAAGCCTCACGAGGCGTTGTCAACTTGGTCAACAAATGATTGTGTCATCCACAGCCATTGGATTTATATCCAATGGCCGGCATGCACCTTCAATCTCTCGTCTTCTTCCTCCAGCGTCGCCGGGACCTCCTAGTCGTCCTCCGGCGGCTAGCGGCTCTGCTTAGCATGCATCGCTGCGAAGCGCTGCCCCACCGCCGGCCAGGCTATCCCTCCACCCCTCGACACCTCCTGTTATTCTCCACAGACTACAGCCCCACGCCGCAACAGAACCTGTTATAACCCTTCTCCTCCTCTCAATCTGTGACTCCACTGCCGCGTTTTCCCATCTCTGAGTCGTTCCCGTCCGGGGCCTCGCCGTCGTCCACCGCCTTGCTGCGTTCGGTGCGGCGTGGTCAACAAACGAGTCATCGGAAGAGGATCAGTGCGTGGAGAGCTCGACGGCTGGGACCCACGAGGTCCATGGTCGCATGCAAGGAAAGTTCCTCCTTATTAAGCTGAAAAAATGTTTCCTCGACCTGACAGCTGGGACCCGCCAGCTGTATCTTCGCACGGAAGGAAGTGCCTCCTTGTTTTGTGAAAAAAATTATTCATCCCGTTGACAGCTGGGACCCGTCAGATTTGTGACTGACTTGTGGGCCTACTAAGCAGACGTGTACGCACGGCTTTGTCAACTTAATCAACAAATGATTCTAGCAGCTGGACCGTTGGATGTTAATCCAACAACCGTGCACCTTCTTCAACCTCTGTTCTTGCTCCTGTCTCCCGTGGGCGGCACCGCGTCTGTGGTGTCGCGCACCCGAACCAGTGAAGTTTCCCGATCCTCTCCAACTGCGACTCCACTACCCCGTCTGCCCCATCTCCGGGTCATTCCAGTCTAGGTGCGCTCGGCACGGTGTGGTCAACATGGTCAACAACCGAGAGACATCGGAAGATGATATGCACGAGAGAGGCGGCGGTGGGGGCGCACCACGCCCATGGGCGCATACATGCAGCGGAATGTGGCGAGGTCAGCGTGGTCAAGCGACTTCCATCGGAAGTATACTATCGTGGAGAGTCTCGGTGGGTCCTGACGCAGCAAGTAAGTGCCTCCTTATTACGCGGAAAATAATGATTCCTCCAACTAATAGCAGGGACCCACTGGACGGGCCACCGTATTTTGCGAAAAAAACGTTTGCCCCCTGACTGTTGGGACCCACCTGACGGGCCACCGTATTTCGTGAAAAAAACGTTCCCCCCGCTGTCAGCTCGGACCCACCGGAAGTGCCTCCTTATTACGCACAAAAAATGAATACTCCCCCGGCTAGCTGGGACCCACCTTGGTGGGAGGCTGACTTGTGGGCCTACTAAGTTGACAGGGACGAAGGGCTTTGTCAACTTAGTCAATATGAATGATTCTAGCTCCAGTGACCGTACGATGTCCATCCAACGGCCGTAGTGCTTCTTCAACCTCTGGTCTTCTTGCTCCAGCCGCCCAAACCAGCGCCGGTCGTGCCTCATGCTCCTGCCTCCCGTGGCCGGCTGTGCTGCCGTAGAAGCCTCACCGCCCCCTACTATTCCCATCGCTGGCCAGGCCCTGCGGCGACGGCAGCCTCACACCGCAGCCGAACCAGTGAACCCTCGTACTCCTCTCCGCGCGGGCTTCCACTGCCGCGTCTTCCCCGGCTCCGTGTCGTCCCCTTCCTAGGCCTCGCCGTCGTCCACCGTTGTGGTGCTCTCCGCGCAGCGTGGTCAACATGATCAAGGAACGACTTCCATCGGAAGAGTACTGTACGTGGAGAGGCTGACAGCTGGGTCCACGGCCATAGCCCAGTTTTTTTGAGATTTGCCAAGTAAGTCGCTTTGTCAGGCCTGTTGGGCTGCAAATCTTTCAAGATGAGGAGAGCTCTCATTCGGCTTGCTGAGAAAATGGCCCATCAGTAATGAGAAATGGGTTGTACATTATTAAAACACATCAAACCGGCAATTAGTTTCAAATATCTTTTTTTCATTTTGAGATTTTAAATTACATTAATTTTTATGCGTGGCGAATTTGTTGGATTTTATATTGATATACATTTATTTTTAAAATCAATTTGAATGTGATTCGAAATTTCGGGATTAAAAACAGTTCGGATCGCACCGAAATATGCAAAATTTTGTATAATGGGCTGTAAATAATGGTAACAAAAAGAATATGGGCTCGAAAAAAACCTTAAGAATTAGCAAATGGGCTGTAAATTATTAGAAATAATGGCAGATGGGTTGTATGCTGTTTTCCACAGATTTGAGGCTTTCCTAAAAAAAGGTTAACACACAAGCAGTGACTGTTGGATAGCCATCCAACGGCCGTCGTGCTTCTTCAATCTCTACTCTTCCTGCTCCAGCCGCTCAAACAAGCGCCAGCGGGACTGCCTGCTCCCACCTCCCCGCGGCCGGCTCTGCTGCCACGTAGGCCTCACCGCCCCACCGTACTCCCATCGCTGGCCTAGCCATCCCTCTACTCACCCACACCTGCTGTTATTCTCCGGTGACGGCGGGCGAACGATAAACCCTCGTGCAGTTGTACTCCCCCGCTGGGAAACAAGCTGCCGAGTCTTCCCTGCCTCCGTGTCGTTCCCTTCCTAGGCCTCGCCGTCGTCCACTGCCCTGGTGCTCTCGGCGCGGCCTAGTCAACATGGTCAACGACCGACATGCATCTGAAGTGGACTGTACGTAGAGAGGCCGACAGCTGGGACCACGGCCGCATGCAAGGAAATGCCTCCTCATTACATGCAAAATAATGATTCCTCCACCTGACATCAGGGACCCACCGAAAGGGCCTCTGTATTTCACAAAAAAAAAGTTACCGCCGCTAACAGCTCGGACCCACCAGCTATATCTTCGCACACAAGGAAGTGCCTCCTTATTACGCACAAAAAATGAATACTCCGACTGTTAGCTGGGACCCAGTATTGTGGCAGGCTGACTTGTGGGCCTACTAAGTTGACGGGGACGGAGGGCTTTGTCAACTTAGTCAATATGCATGATTCTAGCTCCAGTGACCGTACGATGTCCATCCAACGGCCGTAGTGCTTCTTCAACCTCTGGTCTTCTTGCTCCAGCCGCCCAAACCAGCGCCGGTCGTGCCTCGTGCTCCTGCCTCCCGTGGCCGGCTGCGATGCGGCGGAGGCCTCACCGCCCCTACTACTCCCACCGCTGGCCAGGCCATCCCTCTACTCACCCACACCCCCTGTTATTCTGCGGCGACGGCAGTCTCACCCTCGTACTCCTCTTCACGTGGGCATCCACTGCTGCGTCTTCCCCGGCTCCGCGTCGTCCCCTTCCTAGGCCTCGCCGTCGTCCACCGCCGTGGTGCTCTCGGTGCAGCGTGGTCAATGTGGTCAACGACTGACTTCCATCGGAAGAGCACTGTGCATGGAGAGGCTGACAGCTGGGTCCACGGCGGCCGCAAGGAAGTGCCTCCTTATTACGCGCAAAATAATTATTCCTCCACCTGACAGCAGGGACCCACCGGACAGGCCACCGTATTTTGTGAAAAAAATGTTTCCCCCTGACTGCTGGGACCCACCAGCTACATCTTCGCACGCAAGGAAGTGCGTCCGGGCAAAAAAAAACAAACGATTCGCCCCCCTGACTGCTGAGACCCACTAGCTACATCTTCGCAGGCAAGGAAGTGCCTGACAGTCGGGACCCACCTGGTCAAAGCGTACGTAGCGTTGTCATTCTGGTCGCGAACATGTACGTACATATATACTGGTCGATGTAGAGGCGGGCACGTGTCGTAGTAGAGGCGCGCACGTAGCATGTACACGTACGTCCATCGGCCAGGGTGCAAGAAAGAAAATACAGCCACGTATGTGTAAGTACGGCCAGGGCTCGTGTACATGGCTGGGTCGTAACGGAGAAACAGCGTTGTCGTCATGTTCATGGGGAGGCAACGGAATGCGTCGTGTTCATCAGGAGGCAACGGAACGCGTGGGAGCCAACCGGCTGGGTCGGAACGGAATGCGTAGTCGTGTTCATCGGGAGGGTTGGGACGGAGCAGGCGATGTAGCGAGGCTGGCGTCCGCAACGAAGAAACAGACCTCCCACGTTGGAGCGGGTCCTATTGATTGGGAGGGTGTGGCGTGCCGCCAAAGCGGAGAAGCGGACCTCCTACGGTCGAAGCGGGGTCTGTTGATCGGGAGGGTGTGGCATACCGCAAAAGCGGATTTAAACGGACCTCCTACGGTCGAAGCAGGGGTCCTGTTGATCGGGAGGGGTGTGGCGTACCGCAAAACGTACGAAACAGACCTCCTACGGTCGAAACAGGGGTCCTGTTCATCTGGAGGGGTGTGGCGTACCGCAAAACTGGACTCCACGGGATACTGTTCATCTCCACCGTCGACCTCCTCCAGCCTCCATGGGCTACTATTCATCCAGCCTCCACCGTGCGCTACTCCACTGGCTGCTGTTCAACCATCCCTCCACCGTCTACTGTTCATCCAACCTCCACACCACAGGGTCCTGTTCAACCACCCCTCCATGGGCACCCCTCCACCGTCTACTGTTCATCCAACCCTCCACACCACGGGGTCCTGTTCAACCACCCCTCCACGGGCACCCCTCCACCGTCTACTATTCATCCAACCCTCTACCACACCACGGGGTCCTATTCATCCAGAGGCAATGCCACCGCTCATCGTTCATCCAACCCCCCATAACGCTCCTTCATCCATCAGGCAGCATCGATCGGCTTGATTAGCGTAATAGCGAAGAATCGCTCGATCGGGTTCGATTAACGACCATCGATCGATCGTTCGGGTTCGAGAACGCGTAACTGCAGTCTGTCGCTCGGGTTGATTAGAGCCCAACGCCTCGCTTCGGGTTCGATTAGAGCTAACGCCGCACACACGCGTCGTGTATTAGAAAGCGATGCATCGCTCGGCCCCGACCTCCCACCGTGAACAGGAACTCCCGAAATTTTCCTCCCCTCGCTTCTACCATGGTTTTTTCGGCATGGACGGCCCAAAGAATGTCATGCAGCTGCGTCTCCGCCCGCCAGACGAAAAGCCCATTTTCTGTCATAATTTTTGTCATAGAAGTAGGAGCCCACCACATCTATGATGATACCGGGTTTTGTCACAATTATCGTCATAGAAGTGTCATATGTATGACAGAAAAAAAATTCATTCGGCCCAAAATGTCACGGATGTGTCTTTTTTTTATAGTTATACTCCCCATTTTCTATCCCCACCGCAAAATAGACTTCTCCACGGCACCGCAGCCTTCGTGCTCCTCCCCTTTACATCGGCGCACTCGTCCACCGCAGCGCATCTGCCTCATCGACGACCTCAGACGCCAGACCTTGGAGCCGGTCCACCGTCGTCGTCTTACACGGAGCCTCTTCCCCGGCATCGTCTTCCCCGGCGACGCCAAGCGCAGAAGTACCACCGTCGTTGACAATGAACTGACTCATGTTGCCGACCATGACTCACAGAGGCCGCCGCGACCATCGTTCTACCCTTTATTGGTAATGTGTATATTGAATCACTTAGCAGTACATGTGCAGTTCCAATTTTGTTCATACCTACCCTTCAAGTTTCCTGTATGCTATTGTAATTGTCGTCGCTCTGTGTCGCTATTTGTGCTTGGGTAGGTTTTTCATACGCAACCAGTAGTGTGGCAAATGATGGAAAGGTTTTAGAACTAGCAAGATGCCCATCGTTGCACGCATCAAGATGCATTGTATGAGTAGTTTATCTTGTGGGAGAAAAGGATGAGCGAGGAAGGCCTTATTTGCAAATCTGGAGAGGGGTATGGGTATCTTTTGCAAAATTCCCATTTGTTTCCTTCCTATCATCCGATATAAATCGGACGACCTATATTGCAAGAAAAAAAGTATAGAGAAAAAAAGTAGATGGTAAAGGAAGTAGAAATAAATATTAAATATAAAATAGAAAATAAATATAACAGTAGAGAAGAGAGTAGAGATAGCAGAGACGTCGGGAAAGGATCACGCGCGCGTGGGAAAAAGCGGTCAGGCGTGTGCTAGTTTTGGCGCGCGGCGTCCGGCGCGCTTTAAAAAAATCCAACGCCCTCCCACCGCTCTGTCCTTGCGACCGCTCTCTCCCCACTCTGTGCCTCGCCACCTCTCTCTCCCCGCTCTTTTTCGTCTCGCCGCCGCCGCGCCACCATGCCGCCGCGTCACCCGGAAACTTGGGGCTACCGCGGTGTCCGCACCCCCGGTGGCTTCTCCGCCGAGATCCGGTTCCGCGGGATGCGCCTCGGCCTCGGCAATTTTGACACCGCCAACGACGCCGCCCGCGCGTACGACGCGGCGGCGTGGTGCCTCCGGTGGCCTCATAGAACATTGAACTTCCCCAACGTGCCGACGCGGGAGCGGGCGCAGGAGCTCGCGCCTCTGCCGCGGCTTAGCACCGACGAGGATCATCTCCACAGCCGGAGGCGGGAGCACCGTCTCGGTATCGCCGAGATCGACGAGGAAGCCATGGCGCTGTGGCACCAACACTTCCTGCAGGACATCATCAATGAGCGCGAGTTCTATGCGCAAAGGAGGGCGGAGAAGGATCAGAGGAGGGCGGAGTGAGCCGCCTATCGTGAGGACAAGCGTAGGCGAAAAGCGGACGCTCAATTCAACATGAGCCTAGGAGCAGCGTCGCCCTAGGAATCCGACGACGAACCGTATCTTCACGCCTACAGTCAGACGTCGGAGGAGGACATCACCGAGGAGGAGTCGGACGACGACGAGTAGTTGAATTATCTTTTTTTATCTATCTATGCTGAGAACTATCCTCTACTCTCTAGTATCTACTTCTCGATCTAAGCCGTAGCGCTTTTTAAAGCGTCGGCGTTCTTGATTCTGTTGGAGATGCTCTAAGATGGCGATTTAGTGCTTTAATGTTGCCCACAAGATCGCGAGTATTAATAGTAGTATATTTTTCTTGCCATGTTGAGATTTTAAAACCACGAGCGCGAACATGCAGAGGAGCAATGGAGACCAAACACGGGATATTCGGGACATCTTCAAGGAGCGTGGCAAGTTTAAGAGGAGCTGCACCGAACCTGTGAAACGAGCTTTGGTAAGTAACACCCTTTCAATTACTTTCGTTTAGCCTTGTGTTCTTTGATGTGTATATGTTGTAGTTTCTGTTTCTCTTAAGCGTGGTGTTCTTCGATGTGTAAAAAGAAGAGTCTTAATCGTCCTAATGCTTTTGTTTTTAGCTTGATGTAGGAAGGTTGTGTTCTCACCTTGTAGTCTGTTTTTATATTTTTTTTTCCTTTTGAATTCACTTCTCCGAGTTCTGTTTATCTGGCTTCTACTAAATGGATCTAGGTTGATCTGAGTATTGATCTAAAAAGGAAGTAACTTCATGTCAGGATAAAGTTCCTGCAAGGAGGGAAGTATGGTCAACCTCGAGATCATGTTTCCAAAATGAGGCTGGATTACACACAAGGTGCTAGTTCCCTAATGATGCTGGATTAGACACAAGGTGCAAATTCCGAGATGATGCTGGATTACACACAAGCCAAGTGGAGTCTCAGCTGTTCGTGTCTTCGTGGCATTAGTAAAGGCTGAAAGAAAGCGCGCAGCAGCCCTTGAGAATGTAGCCGAGTTCCCGAAGAAGCGAAAAGAGCAATCAGATGCTCTCTTCACCCAAGCCAAAGAAGAGATGGAAGAAGCCAGAAATAAGCTAGCAGAGGCAGAGCAGGCTAGGCGTCTCCTGCTATCTACGGAGTAAAACTGTTGTCAATACAAAATTTCCTTCATAATAGCTAGGTTCAAATGTTTATCTAGTCAGCATACCTGTTGTGATGTCCGTGCATCTACTGATGTGGCACAAAATGTTTTTTTTGGGTCATGTAATAACAGCAATTACTTTCCAAACAATAACAGACGAATCATTGGACATGGTATAGTTCACGCGCAAGCCCGACATTCCAAGTTCAACCTCCACATCAAACTCATGTTCACAGATATCTGCACATTTCATACATAATTTCCACAACCATGATTCACTTCAAAGCCAAAAAATGTGAGGAGAGTTATAAATAAAGAGAAACCTCTACTAGTTTCGGCTACCAGTGCGAGCACAACAAGTCAAGACCATGCGTAAATTAATGAAGGCAGGCGGGGCAGTCTTAAGCTGGTTGCATGCAGCGAGGAGGCGTTCTTAGCCCGGCCTGCAACGATTGCGGCCCTCTTGGCCGGCGCGCCGGTTCAATGCTTGCGCTATGAGAGGTCGTGTCCGTGTCAGAGCAATCACTCCCTCCAGTCCTTTTTTGTTTGGGTATAACAAAATCTCGTTTTCCATTCACATTTTACAAGTAAAATTCATGGACAAACTTTGACCCACAGTACGATGGGGACTAGTAAACCAGAATGGAGGTAGTAGTTTTCTTTAATCAAAGAAGGGTTTCCCCTTCCGATTTTCATTACTGAAAACCAGCATCTAAATCTAACCCATAGTATTTGCCCTAGAACTACCAGGTTCAACATCTCGCAACATAAACCCATAAAACCATACGCCAAGGAGGTACGTAGTACTATGAATTCCATTTTCGCTCCATACCAATCGTTCTAAAAACTAGTTACTACTTATAACGCGCCATTGAAAATCGGAACTCTTAACCCCGCTAAAAACGATATTTTAAACGTGGCTACTCGATCTATGGAAACTGGCGAGCCACCGCGCTCCAAGTAGTTCACCTATGGTCCCGACCATCAACTCCTACGGATCAAATAATCACGCGAGCTGACTATTCCTACAAAGTGCCCCACCACGTGCCCGGTACCCGCGAATGCAGCAATCGTGCACCTAGGGTTTTAGGGTTTATTTGTTAACGTCGTCTTTACGTAACACTCATGTGTGCGAGACAGCGAGAGGCCGACTGCGTGCGTGCGCCTCTTTTGTTCGTATATGTACTCCACCATTTGTCTGGTGTCCAAAAAATTATAATAACTACTAGCAATGTGCCAATGCGTTGCCACACGATCAAAGTAGATTAATACATATTCACCGATTTGATAGAAAAAAAAGTCTAGTTTTGAAATACGTATATCACTAAAAATATGTTATGTTTCACTCAAAGTATATTCCTTTGGCGGTTTTGATGAGATAAGGGAGGAATGTTGTTGATTTCAAGATTCGAGAAGTGGTATATGTCTAATATCTACTCTTACTAGCAAGATGCCCGTTCCACTACTATAAAAAGGGCTATAGATGGGATTGACACTAATGGCGCACCAGACAAGCGGTGCGCCATTAGTATATACTAATGGCGCACCACCTTCTGATACGCCATTAGAGTTGAAACTACTAATGGCGCACCTGGCCCAAGGTGCACCATTAGCATCAAAAAGAAATTTGAACTAGTGCGCCTGTCCAAACATACTAATGGCGCATCCAGACTCAGTGCTCCATTACTAGTTGTAACTAGTAATGGCGCACCTGTCGGAAAGTGCGCCACTAATGTTGTTTTTTTTATTATATTTTTTATTCCTTTTTTTGCAAAACTAGTAATGGCGCACTATGGAACAGTGCGCCATTAGTATGTTTTTTTTTGCAAAACTACTAATGGCGCACCACCAGAAGGTGCGCCATTAGTAACCTGGATTACTAATGGCGCATTTAGAGTTGGTGCGCCATTAGTAAGTGGGCAGCAACAAGATATTTTGGACAGCCTCTCCTACCCACACTCACTTTCACCCCACTTCATTCTCTCCACCTCCTCCTTGTCTCAGGTGCCTCCTCTTTTTCACCTCATTTCCACCATAGATTCATTCAAATTAAGTGGTTAAATTACCTTGTTTTGATAGGTAAGTAAGGGGGGAAGCTATATTTATGTTGTTCTCCCTACAACAATGTGCACATGCACTTTTTATGGCCTAGCTAGATCTATGTATGTTTGTGGTGTTGCATATGTTTGTGGTGTTGCATATGTGTTTGTGTTTGGAGGTGTACGGTATTTGAAATGCGATAGTTGCCAATATTTTGCCGAATGTTGATTCATTTCCGTTTCAAGCGAGAATTTTGGCATTAAGCATTCTTTTGGTCCTATTTTTAGGAAAGTCATGCCAAATTTTTTCTTGGTTCTAAAATATCGTTTTGCTCTACCCATGAGCGACCATGGTCCGCACGATGACCGAAGGCATCGTGAATAGGTTTTGAGGTCCGCAAAGGCGAGATGCTTCAAATGAACGAGGCGGAGATAAGATGTTCGTGTCGAAGATGCAAGTGAAGAGCCTTATTGTGGACCCGGATTCGGGCAGGTGGGACCACCTGCTCTTGCGTGGTTTCATGGATGGCTATCGGTGGCAAGGTGATGAAGATGACTACGAAGTCGTCCATGGGGGCGGGCAAGAAATGAGGAAGGGCAGCAAGACAACCACCGCGGCTCGGGCGGGCGAGAAGACGAAGAATCCCTGGGAGATGATCATGACGGTGATGTTGTATACAGTCATCATGTAGAAGATGCAGGACATGATGATGAGGAAGATGCGGAGCAGACGACGGGCATGATCATGAAGATGATGATGCCGGCAGAGAAGACGACGCTGGACCATCGATGGGCTGGGTGCAGGACCCTCATATTCAAGAGCTGCTTCTCAAGCAGACGGATAACGCAAGAGCTGCCGCCCGAGAGAAAGCCAAGATGGATCACCTTGAGTTAGACGCGGTTACTCCATTGTATGAAGGATGCAGGCCCGAGGATACCCGCTTTGAAAGTAACGCTCATGGCTCGAGATGAAGGTAAAACACAAAATGACCGCGATGCTTCGACAAGAACATGTCATTTCGCACGAACGTCTTCCCAAGGGGAACAAGTGCCCGACCAGTTTGGAGGAGGCGAAGAAAATCGTGTGTCCTCTGGATTTACCGCACGTGAAATACCATGTGTGCATGAACAATTGCATCATTTATCGGGACGAGCACGCGGAGTCTACCATATGTCGGTGTCTTGGCGCCACTCGATACAAGAAGAGGAAGAAAGCTCCTCAAAAGTGGTGTGGTACTTTCCGATCACTCCTCGTCTGCAGTGGTATTTCGCGGACCCTAAGGTAGCAAAGCTCCTGCGTTGGCAGCGGATAGGGAGGAGAATAAGCGAGAAGATGCGCGAAATGATCCGGAGATAGATAAAAAGACAAGATCTGAGTCACCCTAAGGATGCGAGCGGTGGCAAGCGTTGAACTTCAAGACCCAGAATTTGGGAAGGATCCAAGGAACATCGTCTTGGGCGCGAGCACCGATGGAGTCAATCCGTTTGGCAGCCAGAGAAGCACACATAGCACCTGGCCTGTGTTTGTGTGGATGTACAACCTTCCCCCCTGGTTGTGCATGAAGAGGAAGTACATTCACATGAGTATGCTAATTGAAGGGCGAAACAACCAGGAACGACATCAATCTGTATCTGGGGCTGCTGAAAGAGGAGCTTGACATGCTGTGGAAAACGCCAGCCAATACGTGGACGCCGCAGAGAAATAATATTTCCCTATGAGAGCCCGTGACCGCTCACGACGGTGCACGACTATCTCGATTCACGGATATCTCGGGCAGGTAGTCCACGGATTTTCGGATGCGTAAGGTGCATGGATGACACAACGTATCGCCAGCTAGATAGAGATCCGGGTCTTGAAAACCGTGTTCATGGGACATCGAAGGTGGCTTCGCGACGATGACCCGTGGAGGAAACGCAAGGATCTGTTCGATGGTGAAACCGAACCCCAAAACGCCTGTACGAGGAGCGGTAAGGAAATAGACAATCTGTTGAAAAATTGGAAAGACTGCCCACTGCCGGGAAAGAAGCAAAAGGCGCCAGAGCCGGGAAAGAAGCGAAAGGCGCCAGATCCTCTGCTGAAGGTATGGAAAACGAGGTCTGTTTTACGGGACTTGCTGATCGAAGATCCACCGTGTGCCTCACAGCCTTGATGTCATGCATATCACGAAGAAGCGTGTGCGAGAGTCTGCTTGGTACCCTGCTCAACATGCCGAGAGGACCAAAGATGGGCGAAAGCAAGGGCAGACTTGAAATCAATGGGCATCAAGCAGGAGCTTCACGCTAATGATGATGATGATGATGATGATGATGATGATGATGATGATGATGATGATGATGATGATGATGATGAGGCGAAGCAGGACACGATGAAGTCGTCGCCAAAGGCAAAAAGGCCAAGAAGACCGGAAATGACTACCCTCCGCGTGCTTCACTCTAAGTCGAGGAGGAGATCGAGCAGTTTTCACCTGCCTCCTAGGAGTAAAACTTCCCACGGTTACGCTGGGAAGATAAGCGGATACCTAGACCCAGTGAAGCGAAGTTCATGGGATGAAGTCTCACGACCATCACGTCTTGATGACGCAGATACTTCCATTGTAATCCGTGGGATCATGGACGCACGTCCGTGAAATGCTATTTGGCCTATGCAACTTTTTCGACGTCATCTCGAAAGTCGATTGGCGTGAGGCAACTCGAAGGCTACGAGGAAGAGATCGTGGTGATACTATGCAAGCTTGAGATGTACTTCCCCCGCATTCTTCGACGTTATGGTGCATCTGCTGGTCCATATAGTGGAGGATATCATCCAACTCGGGCCGACGTTCCTGCACAGCATGATGCCGTTCGAAAGGATGAATGGTGTCATCAAAGGATACGTTCGCAACATGTCACGCCCGAGGGAAGTATAGCCAGGGCTTTACGGCGAAGAGTGCATCTCCCATCGCACTAATTATCTAGGCATTGAGAACCCGTTGGTCTGCCCGTCAACAGCACCTCGGCAGGCTCGCTGGATGGGGTCACCGTGAGGGTCGCCGCGAAATGCATGTCGACTTAGAGGGTCGACTCGCCGACTTTGAAAGAGCAAACCTAGTCGCGCTACAACACATAGACGTGGTCGATCCTTGGGTGGTAGAGCACAAAACCTTTATTAAGAAGACGTACAATGACCGAGGCCAACAGAGGACGGACGGAGATATAATCAAAGAGCACAACTCATGTTTCACGCGTTGGTTCAAGCGAAGCTTCGTCGTACCCTTTACATGAGGATTCTTCCACGGAAGAACAACTCATATTCGCCTTGTCACGTAGGCGCGAGCACAACCTCGATGACCTATGAGGCGCGACGGTATCAACGGCTACACATTCTACACCGAGGCCAAGGACATGAAGAGCGATGGTTATCAGAACTCCGGGGTAACGATGGAATCCTACAACGGTAATGACAAGGACAGATACTACGGAAGGATCAAGGAGATCTGGGAGCTGAGCTACGCTGGAGAGAAGGTCCCGATGTTCCGTGTCAGATGGGCGAAGAGCTTCCTAAAAGAAGACAGGTATTTCACCACCATGGTTATACCCGAAGCCAAATCCAAGATCCAGGGCATAAACGTCACCTTGAAAAATGAGCCATGGGTACTGGCTTCCCAAGTTGACCAATGCTTCTTCATTACCGACCCGTCAAAGCCAGTCATGTTGTCGTGAGGAGAGGCAAAAGGAAGATCATCGGAATGGATGGAGTAGCCAATGAGCAAGACTTGACAAATACGGCGACCGAGGATCGAACATGACGACGATGATGAAGTAGCAGCATACACCACAAGAAGAAGCAGGACCACCCTACCTAAAGGACGTCCGTTCCACGTAAGAACTCCATTTGCAAAAAGAAGGGCAAGAAGATTGTGAACAGATAGCTAGCTAAGATCGATTGTATTTAAATCGTAGCCTTCATTTCTCGATTGTATTTCATCGGCACTTTTGAACTATCATGAATATTTTAAATTTCATGGACACTCAATCTCGATCCCCTCCATCTCGATCGCTATCCCACCTCGCCAGATCCGGTCCCCTCGCCTTGAGCACCCCAGTCCACCGCCGCCGCCGACCCCTGCACCCTCGATTCCCTACTCAACCGCCGCCCGACCCCCGCACCCTCGATTCCCCTACTCAACCGCCGACCCCGACCCCGCACCTCCCTACTCAACCGCCTTGCCGACCCCCGCACCCCGCACCCTCCCCCGCTCCACCGGCATTACTGTTTGATGATATTTAAAAAAATTATTACTGTCTTATAAAAAAATATTACTGTTATGATTTAAACAAGTTTGAACATATTTAAACACAAATAAGTATCAAACAGCATTTTAAATGCATAAAAAAATTATGGAGCACAGGAATCGAACCCAAGACCTCTGGTGTGAGGCTGGCTCTTGACGGTCGAGCTAGTAGAGGGAACTTGATGTGGATCAGGTCGGTGGAAGATAACTTGTTGGCTCGGCAGAAATCAAAAAAAATACTAATGGCGCACCAGGCGAGGTGCGCCATTAGTATGGATGTACTTATGGCGCACCGAGGTGTGGTGCGCCATTAGTATTGTGCCGCCCCCATCCATATTTCCTCCCCGGCCCAAACCTATCCCCTCTCTCTCCCTTGCCCTCGCCCTTGATCCCCTTCCCCTCTCCTCTCCCGACGCCGTTGCCCTACCGCCTCGACGCCGCCCGACGCCTCGGACCTCGACGACGCTCGACGCCCGACGTCGCCTCGACGCCGCCTCGACGCCTGACGCCGCCTCGACGCCGCCTCGATGCCTCGGCGCCTCACCCTGGTGAGTTCCCTTTCATCCAAGGAGGAGAAGGTGCTGCTGCTGTGGATCCATCTTGTACCTCCTGTCTCCATCTAGCTGACCCTCGTGTCGTCTCTCGCTCTGCAGGTAGAGCGCGCCCAAGAAGCGACGGGGACGAGGACGACGCGGGAGAGGAGGGCCACGTCGCCTCGGCTCGACTGGTGGTGCTTCACCTCGGCTACAGCAAACATAGGTGAGTCCCCACCCCTTCTATTCTTCCTCCTCTCTGGTCTGGGCTGGGTCAATTGTTAGCTTCGACCCTTCAGGATTGACTCGACCCATTTACTAGGGGAAGTGTCAACCTCGGTCTCTTTTGATGTGATGTTCCTGCTGGACGTTGGTTGTTGTCTCAATTGCAAGCCCGGTTTTGTATAATAATGAGTTGAATCTGTTCTGGTGCATTCTCAGGAGATTATATTGCAAGTTAATTGTAATATGACAGCTTAGCTCTATCTGCACTGTACTAGTGGCCGTTGCCGTTAGATTCGAGTTCTCTCCGCGGCTGCCGGGCTCATACAGTATGCCGAAGTCGTCGGATTTGAGTTTTCTCCGCAGCTGTCGGGCTCATACATACAGTACGCTGAATTAAGTCTCAACCTCCAACTGCGGGTTGATCTGATGTAGCTGGAGTTGGGCACCATTTCTTTTGAAAACTTGGTTATTGCAATAACCCAGTTGAATCGGTTTTGGTGCATCCTTGTCACAACATTGCATGTAAATTGCAAATATGGCAGCTCCTTCGTTATACATGTGTTGTTCTGTTTTTCCATCTTGCGTAGCCTGCTGATCTTGGTATATACTACTTCCTTCCTTCTTAACTTATTATAAGCGCTGATGTTTTTGACACTGTCATGGACTCTAAATATATACTGGCTTGCTGCTTATTGGTATATGCCAGATAATTGATTGATCAAGTAGTGATTCTGTGTAGTTGTAGAAACGCACTAGATGAATTCCCTTCCGTACTAAAGTATAAAATGTTTTTGCAGTTCAAACATGTTCTATTTTGGTTCCAAACTGCGGATTCAAAACTATTAGTGGGTGGGGTAGTTATTTGTTTGTGATAGAGATCATCACACGGAGCTAATAAGCAGCAAGCTAGTATATATTTAGAGTCCATGACAGTGTCAAACAGAACATGACCATCTTGTGTAGCCTGCTGATCTTGGTATATACTACTTCCTTCCTTCTTAACTTATTATAAGCGCTGATGTTTTTGACACTGTCATGGACTCTAAATATATACTAGCTTGCTGCTTATTGGTAGCTTATTAGCTCCGACTCAAACAGAACATCACCAGGAACTGGGTCTCAACCAGATTGTCTCAACTTCACTCCAATCATATGCTCTGGATGTACTATGTGACACTGGTGACTGCTCAGCTACCCACATTCAGTTTTCTGTATCATGCACATTTTCATCTTGTGTCTGAGTTTTTTTTTGTGCGTGTGCGTGTGTGACATGTTACAGTTTACACTGTCCATGGAATATACAAGTTTAACACCCATATTGTTAATGGGGTCTGAAACCGGTGAAAAGTATCTTGGATCTCAAACTGTATTCTCAGCAGGGCTCCTTCTATGTTCTTTTAGCTGATGATGAAATGAAGCAGACAATCCTCCTTGTCCAGTGTATATTATTTGAAAATGATTGCTGCTAGATGTTAATTTGCTGGTACTAGCTAGAATTTGGCACTGAAAAGCAAAAGCAAAAGCTAATTAACTGCTGGGTAATAGCTTTGGTACTAGGTAGCTAAAATATGTGTTCTCAAACACCGAGAGCGTAAACACTTACTACATACCTATGCTCAAGAAACACTTACTAACCAGAAAAGGTTTTGACTTGAAATGTTAATAGCACGAGAGCACCACAAGTTAAACACCTCAATCTGTTAGTATTTGTCTGCATTTTCTCACATTCTTCTTGTATCGATCCAAAGATTGCTTGTAGTGGTTTGTCCAAAATGTTGAATGATACTGCTTGGAGATGCATATATTGTTTCACCTCTTCACATGCCAATGTATTTTCCTTGTTGTGATGGAGGCCTTTTTGCCTTGTCCACCGAGAGGCCCTTGAGTTTGCTGGAATGTCGATTAACTTCCGCTCCAAAGAATTGGTACTCCATATGTCCTATTTTCAGCAAAGGTCATGCTGAAATTTTCCGTGAATTTTAGCATGACTTTGCTAAAAATAGGACATATGGGGTACTTGTGACTAATTCATGGGTCGGGGTACTTGTGACTAATGATGAAAGCTTAGGCTTTTAGGGTGCCTCGGCGTCGAAAAACCCTCAATGATAAAAGCTTAGCTTTTAGGATGCCTCGGTGTCGACAAACCCTAAATGATGAGAACATGATCTTGTTCCTTGACAATAACCAACTTTTTGACCAAACTTTGTTCCTATTTAGAGAGAAACATGGCCAACAACGATGAGGCCGGGGGTTCGGGCGGCAAGGCATTCTGGCAGCTGTCCCAGGAGATGGAGGAACAACCTCACTTGTATGAGGACGCCGCCTTCCCCATCGATCCTGAGACCACTGATGGTAACGCCGAGGATGACCCCACCGATGCCACCACCGATGGTGCCGCCGAGGATGCCACCATCGATGATGGCGGCGCGCACGATGGCAGCCAACCAAGAGGCAACGGAAGGACTGGCGCCCGACCGTGCTCCGCACCCTCAAGGAGGAAGTTATCTTGAAGTGGACTCGACGGGAATCCAACGGAGCCCGAACGAATAGTCAAGGGGTACTCGCTTCAGCTCGGGTGCATTCTCCGGAGCACCGTCTCGATCAACACCGAGAACCTGAGGCATCCTGACCGAGGGAATTTGCGCAACCTCCTCTTCACGAAGCTGCACGAACGATACAAGTTCCCCGCTGAATTTGAAAACACAAGCCTCAAAGGGAATAAAGTGAACAATGCTGCCCTCACAAAGATGAGCAAGGCCATGTCTACTTGGAAAAGCAATGTGAAGAGAATGATCGAGAAAGGTGAGAGTTATGAGAAGATCAAGGAGAAAAATCCTTCGATCACTGAAGATGACTACAACGACTTCAAGATCAATTTCTCGAGCACCGCAAACTCCGAATCAAGTCAGTGGGGGAAAGAAATGCGGGAGCTGAACTTAGGGGAACACACACACTCGGTCCCGGCGGTTACAGAGTGGCGGAGCCTATATGGGACAAGGAGGAGGCGGACCGTGCCGAGCAAGGCCTACCGCCCCTCTTCGATAAATACGGTGACAAGCAGACCAGGAACTTTGTCAGGGCCCGGTACAAGAAGGACCCGAAAACAAAGGAGCTTACCACGGATCCGAAGACCAGGGCGCTTGAGCTTGTTCTGGTAACGAATACTCCCCCGCGTAATTAGCTCCATATGGTTGCATTCTAATTAATGAAGCCAAATTTCTAAATGGTTCACATTCCTTCCGCAGGCGACTGAAAGCAGTAGCGTGGGGTCGACTAAGAGCAACCCTTGGGACACCACTCTAAATAGGGCGTTGAATGTAATGAAGAACAAGGATAAGCTCAGTAAGCCGACGTCGGCTGGTCGTGTGGCCGGCAAAGGCTTGTCGACAAAATGGTCGTCATACTATAACTTTGGTGGGCGAAAGGAGAAAAAGACCAGCTCGGAAAGCGGTAGCGCGAGGTTCAAGAACTCAAGGCACAGGTGGCGCGGATTCCGGAGATTGTCCAAGAGCAAGTGCAACAACAACTCGGAGTGACGATCACCGCCATTGTGCCTACCTTGATCGAGGGGTTGAGTGCGTGGATTGCGGGCAGCCAACAGGGGCCGCCCCCGATTCCTAGCTTCACGGCCAGCAACTCGCAGAACGCGAGGGCGGGGCCATTGGTGTCTCCGGCGGAGGCGGCATTGGTGTCTCCGACGCCGCACGGAGCTTAATGCACCGGGTGTCGCCGCCGCCACCTCTACAGCAAGCGGCCCCTCCGTCAAGCTGCGCCCGCCGTTGGCGGTGCCTCGACATTAGCCGAGCTCGACGCCATCATCACGGTAACTAATTAGGCCTCTCTTGCCGAGGACTTCATCTCCTTGTTTTGTCGGGCATCCCGACGCCCTACATGTTTTCGCAGGTGCGCCGATGTTCGTGCACTCTCCCGCACTTCGTGAACAACGAGTTGGTCGATGTCGCCAAGGGCAAAATCGCTCAACGGGCAACCCTTGTTCCACGGTACCCAGATGCCCCCAACTTGTTTAGGGTTCAACTGGTTCGGTGCTGCCAGGCTGCGACGAGTTGTTACCTCCGATTCGACCCGTCGGGGCGACGATGATGACGTGATGACCCTCGGCGCCGCCTAAGCTGGCCCTGCTTTGGCGAAGAGCCAGATTCGTTTGGGGCGGGGACACCACCCAAAGACAACACCGCCGGTCGTGCGGCGCTAAGTCGGCCCCATGGCAAGACCGCCCAAGCGGTGCGGACATCCCTATGCCATGGATCCAAACATTCATATGGCACACGATCGAACAACGGCGACAACGATACATTTGGCAACGCCGATCAGTACTTTGCCGATCATGGGTGCGGTGGCGACTTCATGGGGCCTCCTTCTCAAGAACCTAACCCAACAAAAGGCGGCGCGATCTAGCTGGTACCGCGGAGAAGCCAAGTTGCAACAGCGCCATCTCGCCGTTCAGCTCTCAGGAGACGCCTCCAGCTGCCGACTTCACCGAGCCTCAGATAGGCGAGGTGCGAAATATTATCAGCCCCAACACACTCAAGAAGGCGGTCTGTGAGCAGAACTCGGTCCCATTACAGGAGAAGAAGAAGGCACGCAAAAGAAAGACTAACAAGGGTGCGGGCCAGCCGACACCGAGTACGATCCGTGCTCAGGACGGGCCACCTTCACCTGAGGATATCTCGAGGAGGGTGCATGTGGCGGGTAGGGCGATGCTACCGACAAATATGCTCAATGCTGCAACCGGTGCTATGCGGAGTCTGCATGATGAGTGTTCTTTCTTTGGAGAAGCGGCATCTCGGAGAGAAGGATCGGCATACCGGTTTTCGCGGCCAAGGTGCCGAGGGCAAGGGCTTTGTGGATAACTCCACCGGGCGCACGATCGCCCCGCGGTTTGATGACATCCATGCTATGTTGAACCTTCATCCGCTGCACTACACCTTCGTTCGGCTATTTTCGCTGAGTATGGAGATGCGGATCATTCGCGACAAGACCCCGGACATCGTGATAGTCAACCCCTTCTACATGCGTGCCAAGATCTTGGGCAGCGCGGGGACCGACAAGTCGCGAAGTTCTTACCTCAAGGCGTCATTCGGCAAACCAAGATAAGGATAACTTCCTCGTGCCTTACTTTCCCGAGTAAGTCCTCCCTCAACCGCCCGTAACATATGAATTCTTAGATTTCGATCGTTTTCTTTTAACACTCCGTGTTTTCTGCAGTGACACACATTGCACGCCATCCTCCTAAGCCCCAAATATTCCATGGCCACGATTTCGACCGGACCGTCGATCGAATGTAGACTACACAAATGTCAAGAAGGTTCTTGATGATGTTCTCCCGCCACGCCAAATCTGGAGGCACCTTCACCAGGCCTATTCGTAAGCACGGCAAGCACGTGTTCTCCCCAATACGACGCTCGCTGCGTCAAGCAGCCGCTTGGCGATCGAAGGGTGCCTACTACGCCATCCATCACATGCGAGGCGATCGACGGGACCATCATCAACTTCGCTACCGAGTAAACTCAAAGATTGGGCGCGGCGTGTCGGCAATCCAGACGCGGACATCGACAAGAATTCTTTCGCATCGATCGGAGTTTGCGGAAATCATCCATCAAGATGTCCTTACCTCTGGGCAGTTCTACCTCGAAATCAACCGTCCAACGGTGACATCGACACAATGCTACAAATGCAGGCTGACAACGCCCGTTATTTCATGACTCCCACGATAGACGGCGGCTTCATCCGCGCCCGTCCCTTGAGTCGAGTCGAAAGCGGTGATCTTGTGTCTAGTTCGAAACATCGATTGGCTCATGTTGTAATTAAACTTTAATGAACTTGTAGTATGTCTCTTTGGTTTCGAGAGTCGCTCAACTTAGATGTAATCGATGCTATTAATGTCTTGCTTTTCTCTTCCGATCGTTACATTGCATACTTATATATTGCTTATGTATTGTGCGTGAATTGGTACTAACGCTTACGTTTGGCTAGTGCATAGCGATGCCGTCGTATGTCGTGTACAAAGGTAAGGTTCCCTGAGTCTCACGACGATCGGGAGGAGTGTCGGAGACAGGTTCACCGATTCAGCGGTAACAGTTACAAAGGGTACACCACTAGGGCTGAGGCGAATCTAGATACGCCCGCTATCTAGTGGGAGAGGGAGGAGCGTTGGAGGAACCGGATGAAGACGAGTTTCATCGTGATGATGCTCATCGTGATGACCACAGCTCTCTTCTATGTGATGGTAGTTTAGATGATCGATATCGACTTGTAATGTGAAGACAAACTCGCTACTCGCGGTCTCGAGACTTGTAATATAATGTTCTATCTTTGTTCGGTCTTTTCAATTCGGAGACTAATATGATGAATTGTATTCGGAGACTAATATGATGAATTGTATTCAGAGACTAATCTTCTGTTGTATTCGATGAATCTGTTGTTGATGTGTGTTGTCTATATTTTGTCCAATTATACATTTTGTAACCTGTGCAAAAAAAAGAAAATAAAAAAATAAAAAAAACCTAATATTCATACTAATGGCGCATCACATCAAAGGCGCCATTAGTATGCCAAAGGATACTAATGGAGCATCATTAAGCAAAGGCGCCATTAGTATGCCAAAGTTACTAATGGCGATCTTGTTGTTGTGCGCCATTAGTATGCCAAAGCACTGGTATACATGGCCTCGGGAGGCATACTAATGGCGCATCGTTGTATATACTAATGGCGATCTGAGATCCGCCATTAGTATACCAGATACTAATGGCGCACCAGTGGTGCGCCATTAGTAAAATATACTAATGGCGTGGCACTAATGGCGCACCACTAATGTGCCATTAATGGCCAAATTAGGTGCGCCATTAGTAGGCCTTTTCCTAGTAGTGTTCGTTGCACGAAACATCAAGATCTTGTGGGAGAAAAGGATGAACGAGGGAAGGCCTTATCTGCAAATGTGGTGAAGAGTGCGGGTAAATTGCCATATTTTCCTTCCTATCCGTCAGATATAAATCGGACGACCTACATTGCAGGATGGCAGGCCCATCATCATCACCAACTCTATTTTTTATCCCTACTCTTATAAAAAAGCATTATCGGTGATGATCGTGTGCCTGCCATCCTGCAATATAGGCCGTCCGATCTATATCTGACGAATAGGAAGGAAACTATGGCAATTTTGCAAAAAGATACCCACACCCCTCTCCACATTTGCAAATAAGGCCTTCCATCGTTCATCCTTTTCCCCCACAAGATAAACTACTCATACAAATGCATCTTGATGTTCCATGCAACGCATGGGAATCTTGCTAGTTGTTGCAAAAAGCCCATGTGTGTGTGAGAGAGAGGGAGAGTGGAGGAGGACGGAGTGCATGTGTGACAAAGACACAAGGAGTGTGTGTGCGATAGGTATCAGCTTAAAATGAGGCGATAGTGTGTGTGTGCATGATCGAGAGGGCGCGTCTCAAGAAGGGAAGAAAAATCTACATAGATACAAGGAGCGGGAGAGAGACATGTATGCGATAGTGGAAGCACGAGTGTGCGGGTGTATAAACCTATCTAGAGGCTAGCTAGTCGATAAATGTTTGTGAGAGAAATACGAGTCGGGGTGCGAAAGCGAGAGTTTTGTGTGTGTGTGTGAGAGACGGTAGTCGGGAAGGGGAGTGGAAGCAGGAGTTGTGTGTGTGTCTGTGAGAGAGAGAGAGAGAGAGAGAGAGAGAGAGAGAGGAGACGGTAGTCGGGGTTGTCTGATCGGAAACAAATGAATAATGTCAGTCTGGGATGGAGACGAAAAGGAGACCGCAACAAATGTTGTGTCTAAAGGAGAGAGAGAGTAATTTTTGTGGTATGAGTCATATGTAGAGACATATAGGGTGTGTGAGAGAATCCCATAGAGAGAAAGAAAAAGTGAAAGACGAGTGGAGACTGTGTGTGTGGCGGTGAAAAAGAAAGCTTAGGTATCGAGTGATAACAGAGAACAGTAGAGACGTGAGAGATAATGAAAACTGTGTAATGTATAATGATAGGGAGAGTGTGACACTTCTCAAGGGAGACGTCGAGAGACAATGTTTGCGAGGATAGGAGAAACATGAAGTGAGCGTGCGGGTGAGCTGGAGAAAAGAGAGTGATAGCTACCTGAAGGAGCATGCATGCGAGAGAGATGGGCGTGAAAGGAGTGAACAAAAAAGGGGTTCAAATATTTGAATTCGAGATGATGATACATGTAATCTATACTCGAACCAAAATTGATCTATCAAACATGCATACTCATATGAATTCACGCACATCTATGTTATTTAATATGTAGATATTACTGATCCATACATTTTAGTAGAACATAATTTGGTTAAATTTTTCAATTCAACCTTAAGATTTGAGATCGTTGTATTTGTAAATCATATTATACATATAAAGGAGCAGAATTCTTTGTTGTGCTTTTGAAAGTATATAGAAAAAAATGATGTATATAGAATGTAATTCCAATTGAAAATGGATCCCGCCCGAAAAAAATAGAATACAAACGGGATTCGAATTGAGTTGGCACGGTAAACGTGCACTCTGCAAAATTTGAACGCAGAGGGGAAAGTCGTGGTAACTGCCCGAAACCAAAATCTGTGAGATAGAAATTACTACTGCCTATCCCTGCCACGCAAATCCTATCTGCTGGATTTCTATAGGTTTCGATAGGGGTAGGTTTGTAATTTCACCCAAACATGACGTAACCGCCTCTCACCCGGATTCATACACGGTGGGCGCCAAACCACAGTGTGTCCTCGGCCGAAATCGACTCCCTCCCCGATTCATATTCATACACGGTGGGCGCCAAAAACAAACTCTCGTCGGCAAATATTCGGTGTATGTGAGATTACCGTCCTATCCCCAACTGACTAATGTTGCTGTGATGTAGTAGAAATTTGAAACGTGGGCTAAGTTTGTAAATTTCCTCGCATTTGAGACAAGCGCGCCCTGAATACATGGTTCCCCCCTTCCTCTCTACCTCCCTTTTCCCCATTCGTACTCCGTGGGTGCCAAAACACCCTCTCCACCCCACCCTCCTCCGTCCGACGCCGTCCGCCACCCCATCCACCGCCATCCTCCTCCACCATGCCGGAGCTGATAACCCGACGCGGCCGTCCATTACAAGAGATCGACCTCTCTCATCCACGGCTTCGGACCCGGATCCTTGCATCCCGTCCTCTCGCTTCATCCGCGCCGTCGTCCACCTTGTCGGCGCTGCTCCTATGACCGTCTCACAGACGCCCCGATTCAATCAGACACTAATCATACACGCAAAGCGTAACGATCAAGATCGAGGACTCACGGAAGATATCACAACACAACTCTAAAACATAAATAAGTCATACAAGCATCATAATACAAGCCAGGGGCCTCGAGGGCTCGAATACAAGTGCTCGATCATAGACGAGTCAGCGGAAGCAACAATATCTGAGTACAGACATAAGTTAAACAAGTCTGCCTTAAGAAGGCTAGCACAAACTGGGATACAGATCGAAAGAGGCGCAGACCTCCTGCCTGGGATCCTCCTAACTACTCCTGGTCATCGTCAGCGGGTTACACGTAGTAGTAGGCACCTCCGGTGTAGTAGTCGTCATCGACGGTGGCGTCGCTCCAGGCTCCGTCGTGCAGTCGCAGCAATCGGATAGAGATAGGGAAAAGGGGAACAAGGCAACCGTGAGTACTCCACCAAAGTACTCGCAAGCAAGGAGCTACACTACATATGCATGGATATATGTGTAAAGGGCCATATCAGTGGACTGAACTTCAGAATGCCAGAATAAGAGGGGGGTAACTAATCACGTCAAGACTACGCTCAGCAGCCTCCGCCTTGCAGCATGTAGAAGAGAGTAGACTGAAGTCCTCCAAGTAGCATCGCATAGCATAATCCTACCCGGCGATCCCGTCCTCATTGCCCTGTTAGAGAGCGATCATCGGGTTATATCTGGCACTTGGAAGGGTATGTTTTATTAAGTATCCAGTTCTAGTTGTCATAAGGTCGTGGTACAACTCCAAGTCGTCACATTATCAAGATCACGGCTATTCGAATAGATTAACTTCCTGCAGGGTGCACCGCATAACCCAACACGCTTGATCCCATTTGGCGGACACACTTTCTGGGTCATGCCCGGCGCGGAAGATCAACACGCCGCAGCCCCACCTAGGCACAACAGAGAGGTCAAGACGCGGTCTAAACCTAAGCGCCACAGGGTCCGGCCCATCGCCCATAGCACACCTGACGTTATAGGGCGGCGGAAGCAGAACTAGCCCCTTAATACAAGAGCAGGCTTACGTTCCAATCCGGCGCGCGTCGCTCAGTCGCTGACGTCACGAAGTGCTTCAGCTGATATCACGACGCCGAGTGCCCATATCTTTCCCACGTAGTTGGTTAGTGCGTATAGACCAAATGGCCAGACTCAGATCAAATACCAAGATCTTGTTATGCGTGTTAAGTATCCATGACGCCGACCAGGCCAGCCCACCTCTCTCCTAGGTGGTCTCAACCTGCCTGTCGCTCCGCCACAAGTAACGATCGGGGCCGTCGGGAACCCAGGCCCACCTCTACGGGATGGAGCCACCGTCCTTTCAGCCCCATCTCCGAACAGTATCACAGGTAATGTAATAGTGTAAAGTATATAGTATATGCCCGTGATCACCTCCCGAAGTGATCACAGCCCAGTAGTATAGCATGGCAGACGGACAAGAGTGTAGGGAAACCGATGGAACACTAGCATCCTAAACTAAGAAGTAGGATAACAGTAAAGGTAACAACAAGAGTAGCAAGGACAGGCTATGCAGCAAGATAGGATTAATCGAAAGCAAGAACATGCTACACTACTCTAATGCAAGCAGTATAGAGAAGAATAGGCGATATCTGGTGATCAAGGGGGGGGGGGCTTGCCTGATTGCTCTGGCAAGAAGGAGGGGTCGTCAACACCGTAGTCGACCACAGGGGCATCAACATCGTCACGGGGTCTACCGGAGAGAAGAGGGGGGAGAAACAGTAAATACATAGCAAGCAAGTGCATAACAGGACAACAAGCAGAGCTAGACGTGTTCTAACGCGGTATGAGGTGATACCGGTGAAGGGGGGAAACATCCGGGAAAGTATCCCCGGTGTTTGGCATTTTGGGACAAACGGACTAGAGGGGGAAAGTTGCGTATTTGCTATGCTAGGTATGTGTGGTGGACGAACAGGCTGCGTATCCGGATTCGTCTCATCGTTCTGAGCAACTTTCATGTTCAAAGTATTTTCATCCGAGTTACGAATTATTTTATATTAATTTCTAAAGTTTTAATTCATTTTCTAAATTATTTTAATTCAACTTAAGTAGTAAAAAGCTATGTGTACACAGCAGAAGCCAGCCACAGCCTATGACCTATGGGGCCAGGGGACCCTGTTGACCAAGTCAACGGTTGACTGGTCAAAGGTGTGAATAGGGCGTGTGAGACCCAGATGTAATTGTCACAATTGAGTTAAAATAGGCTTAAACACCTAAGCTAGTTAATTAGGTCAAATTAAGCAAGGTTAATTAATTAAACTAATTATATTACTAATTAATTAATTCACTTTACTATTTCCTTTTATTTTCCATTTTCGTTTTCCTCTACACTTTTCCTTTTTCTGATTTACAGGGGAGGCCCCACTGTAAGTGGCTCGAGCCACCTCCCTCCCGTGTACCTAACGCGCATGAGGGGAAGGGGCAGGGGCGTGTGGCGGACCGGGCTCCGGCGAGGCCATGGTCGAGGCCGGCAGGACAGAGACGTGGGGCGGCAGGCGCGCGCCTGCAGTGGAGCAGCGCCGGGGGTGCTCGACCGGGGACGGTCGCGGGGGCAAGCGCTCATAGGGAGGTTAGCAGGCGCGGGTGCCAGCGCGCTCCGGCAAAGCGTGGGCGCGGCCAGGTGGAGGCGGTGCGGTGGCATGTCTTGAGACGGCGAGAGGGCTCACGGCGAAGGACGATCGCGAACGAGTGGCGCGAGGGAGCGGAGCTCCTATGCGGCCACGACAGGGCTTCGGACACGGCGATTGTGAGGTGACTGCGGGCATCGACGCGGACGCGGGGCATGGCAGACACAATGGAGAGAGGTGGCGGAGGCCGGGGGCCTCACCCGCGTTGGAGAGACGATGGGCGCCGTGGCTTGGGGGAAGCGGTCGGGGGAGAGGTCGGGGAGGTCCAGGGCGGGGCAGTCCGGTGGGATCCATCAACGACGCGGTCGCGGATGGGGCGGCGAGGTAGCGGGAGGCACCGGGCGGCGGCGTCGAGCGCCCCCGATCTCGATCTGGATCGGGAGGGAGGCAGAGTGGGGGACGAGTGGGGAAGGGAGTGGGAGGACTGGATCGGCTAGGGTTAGGTCGTGGGGAGTCGGGGTTAGCGATTGGGGTGAGGGGCGGCTGGGCGGTTTGGGCCGGCCTGGCTAGCAGCTGGGCCGACTAGCCCAGGGGGGGGGTTCTTTGCTTTCTTTTCTTTTGTTTTATTTCCATTTTTATCTTTTTACTTATTTTCTTGTTTCTGTTTTATTTTACTTATATAATAGTTTATAGTTTTACAAAGAGTGAAACCCATAGCTAAAATAGAGTTACAATTATAACTACTGCCACGAAAGGTTTTATCCCTGAACAGAATAGTTTAGTATTTTATAAAACCCAAAATGCATTTATTTAATTGTTTTACCTACAGTTTTAATAATTTTAGGGTATTAAAACATTTTATAAAAGTGGGGTTTCTTCACCACAATTAACTTTGCATTATTTGGCACAACTCGAACATTTTAATTTTAAATTTTGAAAAAATTTACCGTTTGATTTTGAATTTGAATTTGAATCAGTTTCGAACTAACGCGAGATTAGCAACAGTAACCGTGGTGATGTGGCATCATTAACAGAGGTTTACTGTAGCTTAATTATCCGGGCGTCACAATTCTCCTCCACTACAAGAAATCTCGTCCCAAGATTTAAGCGGTGGAGTAAGGGGGGAAGGTGCTTGTAGCGAAAAACCTAACGAGTCTTCTCGGTCTTGGTTACCCTTTCGAAGAGGTTGATCCCTTTCGTTGATGTCTTCATTTCTCTGCTTGAAATCACCATGATCAAGTCGTCATCCTTTCTTCGGGATCTCCAGCGTACTTACGAATAGGTAAGGGGCAGCTCGGCTACGACATAATGCTTATGAGGGAAACAATCTGGGGTTAACCCATGAATGAGCATAAGATTATCTCTCGAGTTGAACATATAAAATACATCGAGAGTAAGGTACGAAGGTACAATAAGAGGTTCCAAGAGGATAGGTAGTTGCTCGAAGTCCGAACCAGAGTGAGAAAGGGGTTCAGAGTAGCGACAGTAAGTATTGCGTCTGATACCATAATAGAGCACTAGGAAGGTGGCCCATGAATTAAATACGAAGCCAAGCGTGGGGAATAACCACTAGAAATAGGGTTGTACAGGAGAGTCAGGTTTCGATCCTGGGACCTGTGGGTTATGGGCCCACCATGTGGGTTAAAAGTAGGAAGGGCGGAGACATCTTGCGTGATCATGCAAGCAAGGCATTTCAGAGGGTAGCCTGTCGATTATGTCGGCAACAACGTCGATACCAAGGGTGAGGGACGAAGAGAACCATTTTCAAGTTCGTTGAACAAGGCGGACCAATAGGCAAAGTTCCCGTCCGTCGGTGGCTACTGAAATGTCATCAACAATAGAAACAGGGTCTTACTGACACGGTTGTACCCAAGGTGTTTTACATAAGCAGAAGATTACTACTGCTTATATAATAAAGATCACAAGAAGGGTTAAGCAAACCAAAGGAAAGGAAAGGTGATTACCAGGTTAAACAGGCAATGGAAAGGAAAATGTGCTTAAACACGTATATCAGGGGTATATCCTTTCCAAAGTCAAGCAGAGGATGATATCCAAGACAGGATATAAAGTAGAAAACCCTTTAGATAAGAGGAGAGAAATTCATGACATTACCTTACCGGGTCATATAAAGACCAGTGTTATAACTCTTGGAAACATGTCCCAACCATCATATCTGACCGAGATTCAGATCTGATCGGTGTCAGGATACCTCAGATTCAGGATGCCTAAGAAGGAAGGGGTGCAATACAATTTGACGAGGTGGTGTTGCAAGATCCTCGAGGAATGAACTATGGGAGCAAGACCCGAATCAAGAGTTCATCATTAAACCAAGAAGAGGACGAGGAGGTGGCTGATGGACTCAGCGACAATTCATTGAGATTAACTAAAGATGGATTTCCACAGTTATGTGAACAAGGAGATAACATTTGTCAGAGCAAATGATATAATGATGTATGTTCGAGGAATACATCCACAGTTAAATCTTGGTTGACAGGTGCACCCGAAATATGGGCGTAGGTAGCATGATCAATGTTAGAATGGTGATTTAATAACCAATAGTCTAAGAATGAATGGCCGACCATTAACTTCAAAGCAATAGGATTGCTAGAAGTGCAGAATCCAATCAACACCGTTCAATTGTTGGTACCCCGGTTGGAATCAACACGACGACCAAGAAAGAATGGTGATGGTGAGAAGTATCACTATACCAAGAATTCTTAAGAGGTGGTGAAATTCCCACGACATTCTTGACATAAAAGGTGGTAATGCTCCAAGGTAAAGAAGAACGATGTTGGGTAGCAAGGAACTCAAGGTATAACACAAAATATGAACAAGTTTGTGTTGGAGGGAAGGCAATAAAGTGGCTGATGATAACACAACTCATTGAGGGCAAGGATGGTATTTCTCTTCATGAATCCTGTTGATATCCTGGAAGAGCTCATAAGGTTGATGATGATCACGACACATTTGTCGAGAGATTTCATGAAGATGTAATCTATCAGCGACGACATCAAGCCAAAGGAATGATGAAGCAAGAGGTTATTGGAACCACAGTTACGACACAAACTCGAACTCAAGCTTGTTGTTTAAGGTGAAAGGGTATGATGAGGAAAATTGACGTAAGCTTAGCTATCGTCGCAAATTGGTGCTCCGAGAATAAGGACCAGGTAGCACAGTTAGAATCATCACGACAATGATATAGCCAAACAGGCTAGGAATGGCGTGATCGGGCACAAACTCGTACTTATGGAAGCTTACTGAAGAGTTGTTGAACCGTAGTGCGGACTCGGTTCAGTTATCGATGTATTTGAGTGTTTAATAACTCAGAGCCCATGAAAAATTGGAATCAGTGGGAAGGTAGCACTTGATGAATGACTCATAAGAAGTTATGCAGTTCCATGATAATCTCGAGATACCAGGGGGTACTACTCGAAGGTAGAACAAAATAGAGGTTGGGAAGGCATACTGATCTGCAGAAGGCAAGTACTTTAACTTGTTCGAGAAATAGAATCAAAGGAGAACAATCATGGTCGGAACCACGGTTGCAAAGGATCAATTCACAGATACCAGATGATATTTATCAAGGAAATATTTATTATTACAAGAAGTTTCCATGATAGGATCTACATCATGTCCATGGGCATGAACATAAAGTTCAAGGTCGACTCCCACTTCTCCAATGCACCACCTTTCATTCACTTCTCGCGTTCAATGAAGTTGTAGTGTTGAAATTTTATCTGGCAAAATACCAGAAGAGTACGACTTGTGAAAACTTTCGAGTTCACACATATTAAGGAAGGCATAGGTTCAACCCATCGGGGCATCTTAGAATCATATACCGTAATCTTTAGAAGTAATTAACTCAAGCTTGAAGGCGAGCATGGTTGAGAAAGCAGAGGATACAATTTACCAAAGGCATTATGTATCGGAGGAAAGGCTCACAAGGTTATTGAATATGAAGGCGTTGTCGGATAAAATCCAACAAAGGATCCGTGGTCCACAAGGGATCCGACGTGAGCATCGGTACTCAACTAGAGGAAGAAGAATGCAAGGAGTCGATTATAGAAACAATGACTAACTCAATTGTCAAATGCAAAGGAATTATGATTTCCAAATCAAGGGATCAGAAGCAATGCTCTGATTAGGGATGGATAAGTTGAATAGCCTTAGGGTACAATCAACGACAATTGGATTGGTTGATAACCAATTCCAGTTAAAAGAATGGCAGCTCAGCCGGAAAGGTAATTTATAAGGATCAATGATGATTGCGTGTATTCGCAAACATATTGAGTCAACGGACTCAAAATGAAAATGACAAGGAATGTCAATAAGACTACGAGACTTATGGGATTAACCATTTGCAAGCAAGCAAGAATTTCAAGAGCCAAAGGCTCCAGAGGATTCTCGGAAGATCGAATAGTATTTTGAAGACTTTTGTGAAACACATGAACAACTAGGGATGAGCCGATATTCGGTAAGAGCGAGGGATTATCCGTAGGGGTATTCATGTGGCAAAGAACTGCAAGGCAGTAGGCACAAAGTATTCTTGAAACAATAGAGAGAATTTCGGTGTATCTTGTAATAACAAGATCAACTGGGAATAAAAGTAAGGACGGCAAGTGTATGTATTTATCCATAGGGATATTTCGGTGGTAGGGCATTGCAAAAGCAATAGGCTCAAAGTCTCGAGAGAACATCGGAGAGTATCTTCGAAACCCTTCGGTGCACCAAGTAATCATCTGGAGTAAGGGGCTCTCCGGGTGGAAGTAGTTACGAGAACCTAGAGTCGGCATTAGTAAAATCATTTAACCCTAATAGAAGAGAGATCAGAGTCCCAGAGTATAGGTCGACGAAAAAAAGATCCTAATACCACCCAATGGCGACGTGGGCCCGTAAGGCACACAGCCATGTCAGTAAAAGTTTTGTAATGTCTAGACTCGACTTCGGCCAAGAAGTGTGGAAGGGGGATTCCTATAGGCAGTCGGCTCTGATACCAACTTGTGACGCCCCCGATTCAATCATACACTAATCATACACGCAAACGTGTACGATCAAGATCAGGGACTCACGGGAAGATATCACAACACAACTCTAAAACATAAATAAGTCATACAAGCATCATAATACAAGCCAGGGGCCTCGAGGGCTCGAATACAAGTGCTCGATCATAGACGAGTCAGCGGAAGCAACAATATCTGAGTACAGACATAAGTCAAACAAGTCTGCCTTAAGAAGGCTAGCACAAACTGGGATACAGATCGAAAGAGGCGCAGACCTCCTGCCTGGGATCCTCCTAACTACTCCTAGTCGTCGTCAGCAGGTTGCACGTAATAGTAGGCACCTCCGGTGTAGTAGTCGTCATCGACGGTGGCGTCTGGCTCCTGGACTCCGTCGTCTGGTCGCAGCAATCGGATAGAGATAGGGGAAAAAGGGGGAACAAGGCAACCGTGAGTACTCATCCAAAGTACTCGCAAGCAAGGAGCTACACTACATATGCATGGATATATGTGTAAAGGGCCATATCAGTGGACTAAACTGCAGAATGCCAGAATAAGAGGGGGGTAACTAATCATGACGAAGACTACGCGTCTGGCAGCCTCCGTCTTGCAGCATGTAGAAGAGAGTAGACTAAAGTCCTCCAAGTAGCATCGCATAGCATAATCCTACCCGGTGATCCCCTCCTCATTGCCCTGTTAGAGAGCGATCACCGGGTTATATCTGGCACTTGGAAGGGTGTGTTTTTATTAAGTATCCAGTTCTAGTTGTCATAAGGTCAGGGTACAACTCCAAGTCGTCCTGTTACCGAAGATCACAGCTATTCGAATACACTTGATCCCATTTGGCTGAACACACTTTCCTGGGTCATGCCCAGCCGCGGAAGATCAACATGTCGCAGCCCCACCTAGGCACAACAGAGAGGTCAGCACGCCAGTCTAAACCTAAGCGCACAGGGGTCTGGGCCCATCGCCCATAGCACACCTGCACGTTGCAAGGGCGGCCAGAAGCAGAACTAGCCCCCTTAATACAAGAGCAGGCTTACGTTCCAATCCGGCGCGCGCTGCTCAGTCGCTGACGTCACGAAGTGCTTCGGCTAATACCACGACGCCGAGTGCCCATATCTTTCCCACGTAGTTGGTTAGTGCGTATAGACCAAATGGCCAGACTCAAATCAAATACCAAGATCTCGTTAAGCGTGTTAAGTATCCATGACGAACGACCAGGCCAGGCCCACCTCTCCCTAGGTGGTCTCAAACTGCCCTGTCGCTCCGCCACAAGTAACGATCGGGGCCGTCGGGAACCTGGCCCACCTCTACCGGGATGGAGCCACCGTCCTTTCAGCCCCATCTCCTAACAATATCACAGGTAATGTAATAGTGTAAAGTATATAGTATATGCCCGTGATCACCTCCCAAGTGATCACAGCCCGAGAGTATAGCATGGCAGACGGACAAGAGTGTAGCGCCATCGATGGAACACTAGCATCCTATAGTAAGCAGAGGATAGGGTAAAGGTAACAACAAGAGTAGCAAGGACAAGCTATGCAGCGAGTATAGGATTAGCGAAAGCAGTAACATGCTACACTACTCTAATGCAAGCAGTATAGAGAAGAATAGGCGATATCTGGTGATCAAGGGGGGGCTTTCTGATTGCTCGGCAAGAAGGAGGGTAAATCAACACCGTAGTCGACCACAGGGGCATCAGCATCGTCACGGGGTCTACCGGAGAGAAGAGGGGGGGAGAAACAGTAAATACATATCAAGCAAGTGCATAACAGGACAACAAGCAGAGCTAGACGTGTTCTAACGCGGTATGAGGTGATACCGGTGAAGGGGGAAAACATCCAGGAAAGTATCCCCGGTGTTTGGCATTTTTGGACAAACGGACTAGAGGGGGAAAGTTGCGTGTTTGCTATGCTAGGGATGTGTGGTGGACGAACGGGCTGCGTATCCGGATTCGTCTCGTCGTTCTGAGCAACTTTCATGTTCAAAGTATTTTCATCCGAGTTACGGATTATTTTATATTAATTTATAAACTTTTAATTCATTTTCTAAATTATTTTAATTCAATTTAAGTAGTAAAAAGCTATGTGTACACAGCAGAAGCCAGCCACAGCCTATGACCTGTGGGGCCAGGGGACCCTGTTGACCAAGTAGATGATTGACTGGTCAAAGGTGTGAATAGGGCGTGTGAGACCCACATGTAATTGTCACAATTTAGTTAAAATAGGCTTAAACACCTAAGCTAGTTAATTAGGTCAAATTAAGCAAGGTTAATTAATTAAACTATTTATATTACTAATTAATTAATTCACTTTACTATTTCCTTTTATTTTCCATTTTTGTTTGCCTCTACTCTTTTCCTTTTTTCTGATTTACAGGGGGAGGGCCCCACCTGTAAGTGGCTCAGGCCACCTCCCTCCTGTGCACGAACGCGCACAGGGAAGGGGCAGGGGCGTGGTGGCCGGACCGGGCTCCGGCGAGGCCATGGTCGAGGCCGGCAGGACGGAGACGTGGGGCGGCGGGTGCACGCCTGCAGTGGAGCGGCGCCGGGGGTGCTCGGTCGGAAGCAGCAGTGGGTGCGACCGGGGACAGTCACGGGGGCAACCGCTCATAGGGAGGTTAGCAGGCGCGGGCGCGGCCAGGTGGAGGCGGGTGCGGTGGCATGTCCGGACGTGCGAGGGGCTCACGGCGAAGGACGACTGCAGCGAGTGGGCGCGTGAGGGAGCGGAGCTCCTATGCGGCCACGACAGGGCTTCGGTCACGGCGATTGTGAGGTGACTGCGGGCATCGAGGCGGACGCGGGGCATGGCAGGCACATGGGAGAGAGGTGGCGGAGGCCGGGGGCCTCACCCGCGTTGGAGAGACGATGGGCGCCGTGGCTTGGGGGAAGCCGGTCGGGGGAGAGGTCGGGGAGGTCCAGGGCGGGGCAGTCCGGTGGGATCCAGCAACGACGTGGTCGCGGAAGGGGCGGCGAGGTAGCGGGAGGCACCGGGCGGCGGCGTCGAGCGCCCCCGATCTCGATCTGGATCGTGAGGGAGGCAGAGTGGGGGACGAGTGGGGGAGGGAGTGGGAGGACTGGATCGGCTAGGGTTAGGTCTTGGGGAGTCGGGGGTTAAGCAGTTGGGTGAGGGGGGCCGGCCTGGGCCGGCTTGGGCCGGCCGGCTAGCAGCTGGTCCGACCGCCCGGGGGGGGGTTCTTTGCTTTTCTTTTCTTTTATTTCCATTTTTATCTTTTTACTTATTTTCTTCTTTCTGTTTTCTTTACCACAATTAACTTTGCATTATTTGGCACAACTCGAACATTTTAGGTTTAAAGTTTGAAAAATTTTACCGTTTGAATTTGAATCATTTTCGAACTAACGCGAGATTAGCAACAGTAACCGTGGTGACGTGGCATCATTAACAGAGGTTTACTGTAGCTTAATTATCCGAGTGTCACACTCGTCCACCGCGCCCTGGCGCCACCGTCTACCCTCCTAGATATGCTTCCACGCCGCCGACAGCCATCGCTACCGCAGCACCGTCAAATTCTCAGCAGATGCGTACACGGCGCTGCACCAAAGGCGGTACTCTTTCGTATCTGCTCAACTTACTTATCGCAGCAAGAAAATAGATCGCCACTGCTTTACTCTGATTTCTTGTCTTGGTTGCGAAGTTGCCTTTCTCCGGTTTGCACCTTCAGATCCGCCATGGCACGCTCAACACTATACTCCCAATGCTTATGGTTTTCCCCTTTTATATTCCACACTAGTTAAATCACAGTAGACTAAATTTCAAAATTGGGTCAGTCTATTTTTCAGAGCTCGCCGAAGTTCGCCGGTGTGGACGAAGGGGCTCGGGTGGTTGTGGGGCCTCGACGAACGAAGAAAACTCGACGCGAGTGGGGGTTGGGGCGGGGTTGGGGTGGGGTGGTGGAGGAACACAGCGGCGGGGCGGTGGTCGCCGGGCGGCCCGTCAAGGGTGTTCTATGGGAAGAATCGGAGACGAGGAAGAAGATGGGTTAGGAGACGAGGATCTTCATCCAACCGCTTTGAAATGGTCGAGAGACAGTGGGAGTTGCATTCTTAATGAGCTCTGGTTCATCATGTGTGGGCACTGCGCAACCAACATTTTATTATCCAAAATCTGCTTGCTCTTCTTTACCATGTTCCTCTTCCGTTCTTCTTTAATATGTACTCTCTCCGTTCCTAAATACAAGCCTTTGTATAGATTCCACCATGGACTACATATGGAGCAAAATGAGTGAATCTGCACTCTAAAATGTATCTGGATACATCTGTATGTGATCCATACTGGAAATCTCTACCAAGACTTATATTTTGGAACGGAGGGAATATGATAGTAGTACAGTATGTTCCTTGTACTGAAGATGAGCAGGGACATTTGCAGTGTAGAGGTCTATACGGTCATTTGTGATGGACTCTTTGAGCCTCTTTGATTCATAGGATTTTGTAAACATAGGAATAGGATTTGTAGTCACCTGCCCACTTGAATCCTATAAGAATAGCAAGGAAATGCGGGGAGCTGTGTCGCCTTTGAGAGTTACACTGATATTAACAGTACCGCACCTTCACTTGAAGAGAGCTGGTATCCGAAGCCTTTCTAGCCTTACCTGCAATACTAGCACATATATTCCAGCAAGTTCCACTTTGCTGATTTTACTCTGATGCTTACGGTTTTCCCCGTTATATCTACACTATGATCTGTGTAGCTGCTTTGTGTCGCACTAGCAGCAGTGCATTCTTGAAGCTAAACACTGCAATGACTTACAAAATTGGCACCAAGGCATTGAGTGCCATTCTGGATGCAATGAAACTCATACGCTCCCCACCTGTTGATTCTTGTTCAGAATATGATCCTAATGACTATTCTAACCACGAGGAGTCAAAGGCATGTGGCATGTCCTGTTCACCCATCAAGGTGCTTGTTCTAATTTGGCAATGTTTTATTGATTGCGGGTATCTTGCATATGTTGTCTTGCATTTCTTCTACTTTGTTGCACCACCATCTGATTAGTTTACTCATCATATATGTCGAGATGCCATGCCCATCCATTATCAATACATATTCCATCTGTCATCATACCATGTTTTTTCAATCAAATGTTGTTCTTGTGCATCAGACATCAAAAAGGAAGACGGTGATTGCCGAACCTGAAGGAGCACCAGCAAAGTCCTTGAAAAACGTGGTGGTGCCGGAGAAATCAGACAACACCCCACTTATATTGGTTGTTCAACCAGTGACACAAAACGTAGGACCGACTCCAGCAGACTTCACCATACTTCACTGGCCACACCACTAGCCCCACCACACAGGACCTGCACTCCAGCAAAAGGTATACCAATTTCATTTGCCATAGCACCAGCCGTACCACAGAAAAATCCCACTCCAGCAAAAAGTACAGCAAGTCCACCGGCCGAAGACCTATCCCAACTGCAGAGACGGCCAATTCCTGCAGATTAGAACCCCATTCCATTTATACCCAGTTTAAAAGACAATGCTTTCAATGTTGGTAGGGACTACGTGCATATATTCCCATCATGGGAAGATTATTGTGAAGACAAACACCATTTTCACATCTTCCTGTCCAACTTACGTGTAAGTGCTATAATCCATGGTTATTATTTTCCTTTTTTCTGCTGATTGAACACATCAATGATTTACATTAAATTGTTGTAACTAGGCGAGGGTCAATCTGGATAGTCATGACGAGCAAAGCTTGCTTGTGCTTTTCAAGGAAGCATTGCAGCAGTATCTGTGTTACCTGAGGAAATCACACTTTGATGGAAAGTCTACAAACGAATTTCCGGTGAAGTCTCCTGTGCTAAATTTAGAAGACATTGAATGGAAAAACCTTTTTATGCACTGGTCTCGTTCCCAGATGAGGTACTGTCTATGAAATCACATGACAACATGAAATCTTTTTTGCAGGAAATCTGCTCGAAGAAGAATTCTGGTTTGAAAAGAACGATAGGATATCGCAAATATGTTGCCCGCTGCTTTGCTCTTGTTAGTACATGTTGTCCTGTATAACTGTACTTGCATACATACCTGGTTCATTATGTGACAGCAGTATGCATGATAGCTTGCTTATCGATTGTTCGCTCCAAATTATCTCATCTGTATGAATGGTTACATTAGTGTAGAATATAACCAATGCCAATGAATTTTTTTAGCTCTGCATTGTTCTTGTAAGTACATGTTGTCCTTTATCAATGTACTTATATTGACAGGTAGTTGTTCATGTACCATCACTCTGCAGCTTATTTTCCTTTTCCCTCCATTTTCTACACATTAGATCTATATTTACTCTTACCATAAGGTTGGTACTGAAGAAGTTTAGCTGTGCATTGCTCTTGGCTGTGCCTTTTGCCTGTATTGCTGCACATACATTTATAGCTACTTGGTTATGTAGCATCACTCTTCATCTTATCTTAAATATTCTCCATTTTTTTGTATATTATAACATCTATATTTACTCTTAACAAAATGTAGAATAAAGGCAATGCTTATGAAGAAGATTCTGTGGTAAAACTTATTGAATTGCCCCCCCCCCCCATCATCATGGACAAGGGCTTTATAGAGCATGTCTTCACCAGTAATGTAAGTTTGTCCTTCTCAAGTCTTCAAACTTTGTTGTGTATATTTGGTTAGGCATGACTGCAACAGCTGTTTATTTTTGGTGTTTGCATCAAATTGCATGTTTAAAGTTTATTATGTAGTTCATAAAAAAACGTTTGTCCATCTCAATTTAAGTTTTCAGTTGTACAGCCAAGTTCCTTCTTCATACCAAGTAAATTAAACTATACAGAGCAAGTGATCTTCTTTTGCACTGCATGTATGCTTTTGTTCTTCATCCGTAATCCAGTGGTGTGGTGAACCTACCCACTACAGCATAATGTCATATTCTGCAGTGTCTTAACTATGAACAACGTCATATCATTCTACTATTATTTAAAATGTCTCTTTATTTGCCAATCTGAAATGGGATAAATTGACAGCACACTAACCATTCATACTTATGAGTTCTTGATCTGTAATCCAGTGGTGGCGTGAAGCTGCCAACTCCTTCACAATGTCATTTCCTGCCATGTCTTGACCTAAACGATACCATATTGTGTTAATGCAATTTTAAACTGTGTCACTTTATTCGTCAGTAAGAAATGTGATGAATTGTCAGCACTGATACTTTTATGTGCAAAACTTGTAATTTGTCTGCTTGTTTATCTTTCAGAGTGAGGAAGATATAAGTGTTGAATAAGCCCAGATCTCATCATCTTGCTCAGTGCTTGTGCTGCAGCTCGCCAAAGAGGCTAACCTTTCTTGAACTCTATTGAAGTGTTGTCGGTTTTGTATATTATTTTGTCGGCGTGTTTATTTGCCTTTGGTGGCGATCTTTGATGCCCAGTGTATGTAATCTCTTTGTCCGCTTGTGCTTTATTATCATAGTGGCGAACTTTGATGCCCAGTGGATGTAATATGCCGTAATATCTTTATTCTATAGTCTAGGTTTTTTTTTCTTATTCACGATGCTGCAGTTATTTTACTCTACATATATCATGTCTTCGCAGTAAACCGGCCAAACCCTAAAATTACGGTACAGAATCTGGCCGTCATGCAATCACGATGTATGATCCGCATCATGGGCCCCGTCAAACTGGCCCACTAGTAGATTCGGGCCTTTAATTGGCTGAGTAACCCCTGGCCCTCTTTTCGCAAGAAAACTCAATGGGCTTTTAGGAGGCTGAGAAGTAGGTTGTGCCTGAAACGTGCCGAATAGCTCACGGGCCGGCAGCAGCCTGAAATGGACCCCGACCCATGATTGTGTGAATCAAATCACTGGCTTTTAACATGCCAAAGTTGTCTCGGTCCTTGTTTGGCCTAATCAGATATCGGCTGCGAGCAGGCCGGATGCAAACCGGGCCGTAGTTTGGCCCAACTATATGACGGGCTTTTAACTGGCCGAAATTAATATAGGGCCGAAATGTTAAACAGGCCCTTAACAGGCTGAAACTAATATCAGGTCGAATTACTAAATGGGCCTTTGGCAAGTGTGCCAAAAAGCATAGCGTCCAGTTAACGGGCCGAATCTGATATGGGACAGAATTAAGCCCAAAGCCTCTTAAAGGGCCGGACCTGATCTGGGCCGTGATTTGGCCCAGAACGTGGGAGGCTTTTAATGGGCCGGGTCTCAAATGGGCCATTATTAGGCCCGGAACGTGGCAGGCCATTAATGGACCGGATCAAAAATGGGCCGGGATTTGGCCAAAAACATGGCAGCCGGTTAATGGGCCAGCCTACTAGTGTCCTCAAAATCTTGTGGGCCTACAGCTGGGCCGGCCCATTAATGTCGGTGAAATCTCGTGGGCCTTTAGCTGGGCCGGCCCATTATGATCCGCAAATTTTGTGGGCCTTTACAGGCCGCCCATTATGGCACACAAAAATCTTGTGGGCCTTTACAGGATGGCCCATTATGTCCCGCGAAATCTTGTGGGCCTTTAGCTGGGCCAGCCCATTATGGTCCGCAAAATCTCGTGGGCCTTTAGCTGGGCGGCCCATTATGGTCCGCAAAATCTTATGGGCCTTTAGGTGGGCCGGCCCATTTAAACTTGATGGGCCGTGCCACGAGTCGACGTATCATAGGCGCCTTCTTTCCAATGAGTGGATGACATATGTCCCAACGATGAGCCGACACGTGTTTCCTCCAACCAATGATGATTTTACACGTGGAAAATCCCCAATTGTCGGGGCTATTAACGGGTTATCGGATCCAAAACCCGACCCGATAGCTTAACGGCATTCTGTTATGGTGGATGCCACGTGTCGGTCACCCTTGACGAAAGCACTTCTTTGGCGCGCGATTTATCGTCATGGAAGTGGACACTTCCATGATGATAATTTTGGTAATGTCATGGAACACTTCTATGACAGCACAGGTATGACTATCTTGATTATGTCATAAAATCGTCATGGATGTACATGCATGACAAAAAACGTGACCTACTGTGACAAACATGTATCATCACAGAAGTGTTTTTTTTTAGTGTTGATAAAGGGATCGAACTAGAGACATTGCACTGGCCAGACCGTTCAAGGACTTGGTTCTTCGGGGTTGGGGGAACATTGGACTCTGAAACAGGGAAGTGCGTTTGGACGGACGAGCAGCTGAATACACCCATCACGAGGCTTCAGGAGTTTATCAAAAAAGCGCAGCAAGGGATGTTCGTTCCGGACAGAGAGAACAACGAGCTTACACAGGCCCTCGGGAATCCTGAGCACCCCGAACGGACATGAGGCATGCCAAGCTCCGTTTCGTGGAAGGCTAGGTTTCCCAAGGCAGGCGGTTACAAAGGCCGGGTGAGGAAGAGGAAAGTGGAGTTGACCGAACTACAGGCGCTGCACGCAAGGGTACAAGCGCTAGAGGAACGAGACGCAGTTTGCAGCAAGCGACCTGCTGAAGCTACCCCACAAGATACCCTGCCATCTCAGCAGAGAAGCAGCGTGGCTTCCACCGAGCTGCTTCAGGAGCCTGTCTTCATGGCTCCTGCTAGCTACCACGTGGATGCTATCATGGAGTCTCAACATTGCCACCTTATGACGCAATGGATGAAATTGAAAGTCAAGGCGGTTGTTGGCTCTGTTGCACCTCCTGAACCTAGCGCAACTTTTCACTACCAGCCGATTCCAGAAGGATATGCTAGGGTGATGGTGGATGAAATAACGGACGGATTTGAGGACCTCGAGCTTGACCACTCTACGGGTGAAGGGGAGACTCGGCTGGGTTCTTCTCTGAAGACTCCATGCCTATGGCGGAAGGAGCTCATCAACCTTCCGAACTGGATGCCTCCGCCTCCGCCTCCTCCTCCTCCTCCTCCGGTGAGTCAGGGCACTCCGCCTCCTCCTCCGGCGAGTGATCAGGGCACTCATCCTCCTTCTCCAGCGCGTGGCGGCACTCCACCTGCGGTGGCGCGCCCGAGCAGCCAGCCTCCTCCTTCTTCGCCTCGCCAGCAAGAGCGGATGAGACCCGCCGCCGCTACGGCTGCTTCAGCGCATCGTAGTCCTTCTCCTCCGCCTCGTAAGCAAGCACGAAAGAAGACACCCGCAGCCGCTCTTTCTGCTCTGGCGTCTAGCAGTACAGCCAGAGGCGGGAGGCAATGCAGATTCGGTCCACCTCTCAAGCCTCTAGAGAAGTTACCATACGAGAGGACCGTGGAGGAAAACACGAAGATCGTGGAAAAAGAAGTGAGGGACTTCTTTGAAGGGGTGAAAGCAAAGAAACATCCACCTCTGGAGGAGAAGATAGATCCGGTGAAAGCAAAGCGCACTATCGGTGCCCTGAAGAAACCACCACTCTCTCCGCCAAAAAACAACTATGAGCGCATTATTGAAAGGTCATATATCGAATCAGAGCGGTCGGGAAGTACTATCAGTGATCGAAGGTTAGCAGAACGATGAGGTGGGAAAAAAATTGCCCAGCTTGGTGAACAAGCGAACCAATCACCCACCCCGCTCAAGGTGTCTAGCGATACCGTCGCTAATCATCCGGATATTTTGCCCAATACCAATCTTGGAGATTACCTACCCGACTCTGTACATTATGATTTCTTGGAGGTGGAGGAACACAAATACCATTACGGCAAGCCTCTCGTCAAAGATGAAAGATCTCTAACAACGATGATGCGAAGATTCCATGATTGGTACATGAAAACCTGCAGAGAGTCTGGGGGGAGGAATACTTTGACGCTGAGAGTTAGAGAGGAGCATGACCTCGTTGGAATTGAACTGTTGTCTGTTCCATTTGAGGAGTTCTTCCAGTTTTTCAATCAGAAGGCCCTCGATAAATTAATGGTCACTTGCTAGTGTCTGTAAGTACTACTTCTGTCATTAAGTCTCTATATATAGGTCAGCTCTTTCATTGCATGTATATATAATTATCCTCACTATATTATGCAGATTGAAGATCGCCGAATTGAAGAAAAGACAAATCGGTGATATTGGGTTCATTAACACAAATCTCATAGATGCATATACGGTTGAATTTCATGCCAAAGATACCGAGGCCAACTTGCTACGATCGTTGGTATTAAATCAAAACAAACCTATAATACTCTTTCCTTACAACTTCAAGTGAGTGTTACTGTCTTCTGCATATTCAGTTTCCCTTATTAGTCGAGGTTATAGTAATGTAATTGATGAGTTATGCATGTGTGCACAGGTTCCACTATATTCTCCTAGAGATTAAGCTTGAGCAGGGACTAGTAACCGTCTTAGACTCGAGACGAAAAGATCCCAAGGAGTATGCGTACATGACTGAAATACTCGAGAAGTAAGTTAAATCGATCATTATCGCACCATATCGGCAACTTTGTTCATTTCCTGATATCAAGTAATTGTTTTCTTTGTCTGGCAGGGTTTGGAAAAAATTCACCTCAAAAGCTCCGGGACTGCCAAAGAAGCTGCAATTTACACACCCGAAAGTAAGTACTACTCGCTAGTTCCGCGCATCTCCTAGTGATTCAAGCGCTAGTTTCATCAATACCATTTAGCATGCTTGCTTATCAGTTTGATTGACCTCTATTTCTTGTAAAGTGGTTGTGGCAGGAAGCCGGGAATAATTATTGTGGATACTACGTTTGCGAGTCCATCCGCCACACGACCTGTGAGCGGGGCTACTCTAACAAACAATATGAAGTGCGTAAGCAATAATATTCACAATTTTATTTTATGACCATCATTTGTGTTGTGTTTCATTCATTCATATATATGTATTGACCCCCTTCTTCAAATTTAGATGTTTCGGATGCGGGATGAACTCCTAGCACCAGATCGCATGCGAGCAATTCAAGAGGAATTGGCGGCATTCTTTCTTGACCACGTGATCGATAAAGACGGAGAATACCATGTGGACCCTGAGTTCATATATAATTAGGGGATTATATTGTAAGAGATCTTATATTGTATATATGTAGCCAGTAGCGTTGGATAGATATACGAAAACTTGTTGTTCGACCAATCTCTCGGAGAAGAAGAGGTCGATATCACTTCTCTCTGTATGCATATGTTCATGACGATCTTCTGTTTCCTTCATTTGCTTACTAGCTATCGTGTCGAGTCCTCTCGATACGTATAGTACGTAGCGTTGACCAAGCACGGAGATAAGAGAGGACAATTCTCTCTATTAATTAGCTAGCTAACACAATATATGAAACACCTAAATTAACCCCCCCCCCCCAAAACCCCCTAAACCTCCCCCCTTTCAAAAAAACAAAAACCCCAGCCCCTGAAATGCTGACGCGTGGACGCTTATTGGTACCGGTTGGTGCTACCAACCGGGACCAAAGGCCCTCCTGCCTGGGCTCGCCGCAGCGGCCACGTGGAGGCCCATCTGTCCCGGTTTGTATAAGAACCGGGACTAAAGGTATAGGGCTTTAGTAACGAACATTTAGTCCCAGTTCCACAACCAGGTCAAATGGGCCTTACGAACTGGGACAAATGGCCCTTTTTCTACTAGTGTAAGTTCAGGATGTGTTGTGTTCTGTGTTCTCTAATTTGACTTGCATACGTGTGCCACAAAGCACGTTGTTTTGCAAAGTTCTGCTAAGGGCAACTCCAACGCACAACACCGAACGGATGTCCGTTTTATCCAGATTTCTCCGTTCGGGGATGGCAATAGGGTCGTATCCGCCCGGATTTCTCGATGCACTCGCAGTGCGCCCAACACGCGGCCTCATCTTGGTCGCATCTCGTCCGCATACAGTTTTTTCACCTCATTTTTTATATTACTTCATCAACATTTTTTTGATACATTATACTACATTCACCAAATCTTAACTAGAATAGTAAGACCAAAAAACAAGAACCACAAGAAGACATTTTAAAAGATGTCCAATTTTTTGTAACTGCTCCCAGAAGTTGGATTAGTATCTTCTCGACGCCTTCATCATTGATCTGCGGATTATCAATCTTGCACTTCTTTCTTCTTCGAGTCTAAATAAATAGATGTTGCTTCCTCGCGTCTAGTCTCATCTCTAGCCTCTATTCTAGCAAGAAATACATGGATATCTATCAACACTACTAGGAAAATGCTTATATACAGGAGCTCACCAGTAGCGTTTTTTATAACAAAGCGTTGCTGCTAAATAGCAGTAGCGCTTGAGCACAAAAAGAGCTGCTACTATGCGTATAGCAGTAGCGTTGTTGCTATAAAACACGCTACTACTATAATTGCCAGACCGTTGTAGGCAGGCTAGGTATACTAGTAACGCTCATACGAAAAAGCGCTACTGCTATTGTACATAGCAATAGTGCTTTCCTCTAACGAGCGCTACTGCTAAATTCAGTCCCCTCCTAAGACCAAAGTTTAGTCCCACCTCGCTCCGCGAACAGAATGTTTACCACCTTAAAATATGGTGCTTCTCAAACTATCACAACCACTTGGTCTTCATTGTATTCTATGTGTAGGATCTGTGGCAATATGAATCTTTGCCGGTTCCTAAACCGGTGAAGATTCATACTGACAATTTAGATTCTACACAAAAAAGATCAATGATGACCAATGATTTTTTTTAATTTGATGCTTTATTTAAATGCTAATGATCATAGCCTTAGTAGTAGCGCTGGTTCCACAAAAACGCTACTGCTAATGATCATAGCAGTACGCTTGTTACATCAAAGCGCTACTGCTATGGATCTCAGTAGTAGCGATGGTTGCCGACCAGCGCTACTACTACGGGTACCTTATCCACACCCCGAACCACGCGTCTCCTCACTCTCCCCTCACACTCTCACTCGCCCACTCCGCCGCGCATGGTCGCCACCATTGCCCGTCGCGTCGCTGCCGTCGCCCCCAAGGTATCTGCCTCCCTCCTCCTCTCGATGCCCTCCTCTCTCTCTCCTCCCACGGACCTTCTCTCTCCTCCCTCCTCGCATCGGCAGCCCTCGCTCCTCCCTTCTTCCTCGTCCGACCGCCGCCCTGCTCCCTGCTCCCTCCTCCCACTACCCTCCTCTCTCCTCCCTTTCCCAGCCGCCCGAAGCCCTCACTCCTCCCTCCTCCTCCTCCTCTCACTGCCCTCCTCTCTTTGTATAAAAATTTAGGTATAAATTTTTTTAGTAAAATAATTTAGTAATAGAAATTTTTAGGTACAGAAATATATTATGCTATATGAGATTATTTTAGTAAATGTAGTTTTATAAATAGAATTGAAAAAATAAGTAAATGTAGGTCTTTTGAATAGAATAGGTATTTTTCTAAGTTATGTGAAATTAGGGCATTTTTCTATGATTCAAGAAGTAGACAATAGTTAAAAAACCAGGGCATTTTTCTAGGATTTATGAGGATATATAGATAGATGGATGGATGGACAGATGTTAGGGCTAGAACTAGGGTATTTTTAGTAAATGTATATAGGTCTTTTCAATTTTTAGGGTTAGAACAAGGTATTTTTAGTAAATGGTAGGGCTACAAGTAGGACGTGTTAGACATAGGGTTTGACTAAGTCTCTAGATGAGGAGCCCCTACATCATCCCCGCCGTCGTCCCCGTCACCGACCACCTCCGACCTCGAGGTGAGAAAGAGCGATATCCCCATGTCGATGATGATGTAGATGTTTTGATAGTTATAGTAGAGTAGTAGCTACATGAGTGGCATATGTTTGCAAGGAACACCTCACAGTGTGGCCTATGTTTTATCGGAGTGTTGATTAATTTCCATTCCGGCAAATTCCAGGCGCTCGATATATGTCCTTTTTAGCAAAGGTCATGCTGGATTTTTCCGTGAATTTTGGCATGACTTGTGCTAGAATATGTAGGAAATATCGAGTCGCCTGGATTTTGTAGAAAGATAATTAAACGACATTTCAGGTTGACTTTAAGTTTGTCAAGGCTCCATACATGATAGCTAGTCAACAAATGAGTGAGGGAGAAAGTCTGCACCATATATGAGAGAAGAAGAATCCCGACTATTGTCGTGGGGGTCGTTTCTCCTTATTCTCCTTGTGCTAGACCTTTGTTATGAACTAGGGGAAGGAGGAGTAATGACCATCACCGACGGTCGAAAAATCAGCGAGGGAGTGTGTCCACCATATATGAGAGAGGACGAAGAATCCCGACTGTTGTTGTGGGGGTCGTTTCTCCTTCTTCTCCTTGTGCTAGACTTTTGTTATGCACTAGGGGAAGGAGGAGTAACGACCATCTCCGCCGCGCGTGGTCGCCACCACATTTTTATTAAATAATTCAATGCACTAATGTAATTAACACAGTAGCTAAAACATTTAATTAAATGCCTTTTATAAATTATAAACTATTTAAACATTTTATTTAGGGGCCAAACTTTTAAGGCAGTGAGTTATTTAGAGACATTAATTTAGGAACTATTGTCCCAGTTTCGATCTGTATCCCAGTTTGTGCTAGCCTTCTTAAGGCAAACTTGTTTAACTTATGTCTGTACTCAGATATTGTTGCTTCCGCTGACTCGTCTATGATCAAGCACTTGTATTCGAGCCCTCGAGGCCCTTGGCTTGTATTATGATGCTTGTATGACTTATTTTTATTTTAGAGTTGTGTTGTGATATCTTCCCGTGAGTCCCTGATCTTGATCATACACGTTTGTGTGTATGATTAGTGTACGATTAAATCGGGGGCGTCACAAGTTGGTATCAGAGCCGACTGCCTGTAGGAATTAATCCCCCTTCCACACTCCTTGGTCGAAGTCGAGTCTAGACATTGCAAAACTTTTACTAACATGGTTGTGTGCCTTACGGGCCCACGTCGCCATTGGGTGGTACTAGGATCTTTTACTCCTCGATCTTTACTCTGGTTCTCGACCAAACTATTTATCGTCAATTGTGCCTCTGGTCTATCCAACTTATCCATCCTTGATCAGAGTGTCTGCTTCTGATCCTTTGTTTTGGAAATCATAATTCCTTTGTTATCTAAGCATCGAATTATTCCGATGTTCTATAATATGATGTCCGTGCATTCTTTCTGGAGTACCGATACTCACATCAGCTCCGTTGTGGATCGCCCGATCCATTGTTGGATTTCATCCGACATCGTCCTTCATATTCAATAACCTTGTGAGCCTTTCCACGGGTATATAATGACTTTGGTAAATTGTATCCTCTGCTTTGTCAACCATGCTCTACTTTCGAGCTGATGATAATTACTCCTGATGTTTGTGGTATATGTTCCTAAGATGCCCCTATGGGTTGAACCTATGCCTTCCCTAACCGTATGCACCCGAGAGTTTTCACGAGTCATACTCTTCCGGTGTTTTGCCAGATAATATTTCAACACTACAACTTCATCGAAAGCGAGAAGTGAATGAAAGGGTATGCATTGGAGAAGTGGGAGTCGACCTTGAACTCTGTGTTCATGCCCATGGACCCGATGTGGAACTTATCATGGAAGCTTCTTGCCAAATATTTACTCATTCGAGTAATTCTTTCGGTGTCATTAAATTGGACCCCTTGTAGTTATGGTTTCAACCATATTGTTCTTATTTGTTCCCATTTCTCGGGCAAGTTTAAACATTTGTCTTCTGCGGATCAATACCCCAGTCCAACCTCTACTTTGATCCGTCTTCGAGTATTACCCCCCTGGTATCTCGAGATTATCGTGGAACTGCATAACTTCTTATGAGTTCTTCATCAAGTACTACATTCTCACTGATTACAGTTTTTCATGGGCTCTGAGTTATTAAACACTCAAAGACACCGATAACTGAACCGAGTCTGCACTACGGTTCAACAACTCTTGATAATCTTCTTTAAGTACGAGTTTGTACCCGATCACGCCATTCCTAGCCTGATCGGCCATATCACTATCGTGCAAATTTTAACTGTGCTACCTGGTCCTTCTTCCCGGAGCAAAGTTTTTGACGATGAGCTAAGCTTACGTCAACTTTTCTCATCATATCATTTTGCCTTGAACAGCAAGCTTGATTTTGAGTTGCGTCGTACTCGTGGTTCCAATAACCTTTTGTGTTATCATTCCTTTGACTTGATGTCATCGCCGATCGATTACATCTTCATGAAATCTCTCGACAATTGTGTCATGATCATCATCAACATTCTGAGCTCTTATAGGATATCAATCGAATCCGTGATGAGAAATACCATCCTTGCCCCTCGATGATTTGTGTTATCATCGACAACATTTTTGCCTTCCCCCAACACAAACTTGTTCATGTCTTGTGTTGTACCGTGATTTCCTTGCTATTTGGCTTAGGTTTTGTTCTACCTTGTAGTATTATTGTCTTCTGTATCAAGAATGTTGTGAGGATTGCTCCACCTCTTAAGAATTCTTGTATAGTTATACTTCTCGCCATCTACATTCATCTCTTGGTTCCCGTGTTGTTTCTAACCGGAAAACCGACATTTGAACTATGATGTGCAAATTCAAAACTTCTAGCAACCCTATTGCTTTTAAGTTATTGGTCGATATTTCATTCTTAGACCGTTGGTTATCGAATCACCATTCTAACATTGACCATGCTACCTAAGCCCATATTTTGGGTGCACCTTTCAACCAATATTTAATTGTGTATGTTTTCCTCGAGCATGCCTCATTATATCACTTGATCTGACAAATGTTATGTCCTTGTTCTCATAATTGTGGCAATCCATCTTTTAGGAAATCTCAATGAATGGTCGCTGGGTCCATCAGCCACCTCCTCATCCTCTCCTTGGCTTAATGATGAACCCTTGTTCGGAACTCGCTTCCATAGTTCATTTCCCGAGAATCTTACATTGTCATCTCGTAAATTGTGTTGCACCTTTTCTTCTTAGGTATCCTGCCACCAATCAAATCTAAATCTCAGTCAGATGTGATTGTTGGAACATATTTTCTAGAGTTATAGCATTGGTCCTCATATGACCCGGTAAGGTGATGTCATGCCTAGCATACCTGGCCGGAGGACCTAGTGTTACAGTTTCCTTCTTAGCAAGGATAACCATTCTTCCATGAGGAAATTGTAAGACTTATTCTATAAGTTGTTCCTGACGAATCCTTTGTGTATCCAAAGTCTGATCTTTGCTTGAAGACCATGCCAATGCTATCTGTAAGCATGACTGTGGTACTCAAACATCAACAAGAGCATTGGAAGCACAATGCTAAGTTTTCTTTATCCAAACACCGTATGGTTAATGTCATGAAATTTCTCTCCCCTTACCTAAAGGGTTTTCTACATTATATCTTGCCACGGATATCATGCTCTGCTTGTCCTTGGGAAGGATATATCCCTGAAATATGTGTTTAAACACATATTCCTTTCCATTGTTCTGTTTAATATGATAATCATATTTTACTTTCCATTGGTTCTTTGAACCTTTCTTGTGATCTATATGATATAAGCAGTAATATTTCCCCGCTTATGTAAAGACCTTGGTTGTACAACTCTGTCAGCAAGACCCTCTTACTATTGTTGATGACATGTAGTGACCCGACCTCGACGGTCAAGCCTTCGTGTTGTTGTGCCATCCTCGGATCAGTATCTCGGCACACACAAGACATCAATGTATATATCAAAGTGCAATCACATGTATAATTAACGTAAAACTGATATATACCTCATAAGTCACAGCTGAAACAAATAGTCGGTGTGGAGTCCCATCAACGCCATCGGCAGGTTGAGTGTAGACCGTAACCCTGATCGTAACTCTTACTGTCGAGGAATTATCTGCAACATGATACGTTGCAGCCGTGTAGGTCAGTACATTGAATGTACCGACAAGATCACAATAAGAGAAAACAGATGATAAACTATACTATATGCGGTATGGCTTTGTGGCTCAGATCTGAGTTTTGTTTGCGTAAAAGCTGGTTTTATTTTCCCTACATCAAAGGAATAAATGAAATCTGTACTATGGAATTTTCTATCATGACATGGTTCCGCCAACCGATGTCTCATAGCCCAAATTCATCATAAGTTGCCCACAATTAAGTTATCAGTCCGTGTTGAGAGTTCCGAGATAGATCCAGTCCAGATGCTCAAATTGTCCGTAATCGGGACACGGCTAATCGATTAGGTTTTAACCCTCTGCAGAGGTTTGTACACTTTACCCGCAAGATTCGATCCTCTTTTACGTTCTCGCACTTGAGGTGTTTGAGAACAAGATGACCCAAACATGGTCTTCGAAGAGTTCCCGACCACCGTCCGGTGCTCACCAATCCTACCGTAGTTCTACATCTGCTAGCACCGCCCTAGCAGAGTCACAACTAGGGTCAACCAAGCCGAGCCCATAGTGACTTGCGGTTGCACAGTAAGCTTCCGGGCATGAAGTATTCTTCCATCTCTTTGAGTCTGGGTGAAGCTTTCGCAAGATGTCATGGCGCTTCTCCATGCATCCGGCCAACCACTTGGATTCTCCAGGTGCCCGTCAACCATCCTTCACCCAAGAGTGTGTATTGAATTCTTGTCTCGAGTCTTGAAGTCTTGAGGCCTTGAAGATGCAGTCCTTGCAGATTCCATCATGGAGTTGTCGTCATTGACGTAGATCCTCCATTCTCACACCACTCCTGAGCACTCATACCAACCCCGTCTACTATTAGCGTAGCATTAAAATAAATAACGTCCCGGGCTTGGTAACAGGGTGATGGGTTCCTACCTCATGCATACTACTCAACTACAAGGATTCAATATCACTATCGGAGGGATTGTTGCGAAGATGACACTAGATGCAATAAAACACATAGGTATGAAAAACATGGTCAAAGTGAACTTGCCTGGTATTACTTGATGAAGATAATAACGCTCTCAGAATAAAGACTTGGTAGAACTATTCGTCACTCCTTTGAAAATCTATATTACACAGACAATCATATAAGCAATCATCCTAGCAATCAATTCTATCAATCATAACAATACTCAATCAAAATAAAAGCAACAAGAAAACCAAGTCGAAAACCAAAGGAAAAACTTGAAAGAAAAATTCAAGGAAAAACTAGTGGTGACCAACTCACACAAATCTTAACATAACATTACTAAATTATTCTAATATTTTTTACAGCAAAGAAAATATAAATCTAATAAAATAACAGAAAATAAATTACTAATTTACTAACTAATAAAAAGAACTAATATAAAACTACTATAACCATCTAGTGAATACTAGAACAAATATAGCAACTAGCAAAACACTAAGACAACTATAACAGCAAATCATTTATTAAAACATTAATAAACTATACTAAATAAATATAACAACTAATGTGTTCACAAATAACAGAAACAAAAACAATATAACTTGAAGTGGAAAAGAATTACTTTTAAAACTAATAAAACTATTTCTATCCACTATCACTATGAACTAAACAAGCAATTACAAAAACAGTAGCTAAACACTAATAAATAACTACAAAATTTATCTACTGTAGCTAAACATAAACATATAACAACAAGTGAAAATCTACAAAAGGAATGAACTAAAATAATTAAAAACAATAATTACATAACTAAAACAACTATATAAGCAAAACAGTACTGTTTTTACTAAAATCTAATTTAAAATACTCCAAAATTACCAATCTAAATCCTACAGCTAAAAAATATCATAAGTGACCAGGAGCAAAAAGAATTAATTAAAACCTATTTTTAAACTCAAGTTATGGCCAAAATACTAATCTAAACAAAATTTATCAAATTCAAATTTAAACTACTCAAATTTGAAATCCAGAGACACTAACAGAAACTTCAGCAAATTTGTGACACATAGCAATTGAATCACTCAAAATACTAAAAACTCTAAAAGATATGAGTTTTCTAAGATTGCTATTTTCTGAAAAAAATGAATTACGGGATTTCGTGGATCTCACCGGAGTAGTCGTCGGAGTTGGGGAAGAAGATCGGATCCGATGTTGCGGTTGATCCTAGAGGAAAGGAGATCACGGGACGGTGGAGAGGAGATCATATAAACCTCAGGAGAGGTCGAGATGCGCGGCGGCACTTGGCGACGCGGTGGTGCTGCTGCTTGCTGCTTGCTGCCATGGAGAGGAGAGGAGAGGAGAGGTGTTGGTTTGATGTGTTGGAGGGGGTGCTTGGGTATTTATATTGGTGAGGGGAGAGATTACTTGGGGTAGGGGACAAGAAAATAGAATAGGAAAAGAGTAGGAAAAGAGTCCTAGAAGAAAAACGTAACAAAGGAAAGAGGAGGGCTACCTAGAATCCTTTTAGGATTCAGAGAGCAAGAGGCGGCGGCCTGGGCGCTCTGGCGCTGGCGCCACGCTGTCTTGCAGGGAGGCTCTGGCTTGGCTTGGGCCTTTGTCTGCTGGGCCTTGGTCCAAATTTTTTTTTAACTAATTCCGCGCGCAGAAGAAAAAAAAACCCCGAAAAAGAAAACTAAACGGGCTCCAAAATTCTAAAAGTAAATTTTCCCCGACTCCTAAAAATGAGTCAAACAAAATGAACTTTACTCCGGACCTAAAATGAAATTTTCGAAAACGCGCATTTTTCCCTATCCAAATAAAATGCGAATAAACACCGGAAAACAAAATTTGATTTGTTTATTAAATCTTCACTTTTCCTATATTTTGGGAAAGTCATATTATTCCCTCTCTTATATTTTTTATATCGGAAAAATTATTGAAGATTATATTAATAAATCAAATGATCATCTTTTCAATTCGAGAAAACTCTCAAATATGAAAATAACGAAATCTCCAACTCTCTCCGAAGGTCCTTGAGTTGCGTGAAATTTCTAGGATCGACCAAAATGCAAGAAAATAAGATATGCATGATGATATCATATATAACATTCCAAATTGAAAATAAATTCAAAAGAGCTTTGAATTTAATTCTTTGAAACTCCCAACTCGTATTTCATATAATTTGAAGAAGTCATTTTATCTTCTCTCGTGAAAGTCATTGAGTCGCATAAAGTTTCAGAATTGGAATATTTCCAAATGAAATTCAATTATTTTTCAAACAACCCTTTTCATTTAATTTAAATGGAAGAAGTCATATCATCTTCGCTCAATGTTTTTGTGTTTGAGAAGATTTTAGATTCATGGAGATCGGAAAGCAATATGAAAGTTTGGGAAAGTCCTTTTATTCCCTCTCATTTAACTTTCAAAAAGTTTCAAATTTCACTCAATCAATCACACAACAATTCAAACAAACAAACAAATCTATCTATTTATTATAACATTCCAAAATTTAGAGTTTTGGGATGTTACAAATCTACCACACTTAAAATGAATCTCGTCCTCGAGATTCGAAGAGGCAGCAAGAAAAGGTTAGGGTTTGGGGGTCTTCCAGCAAATCCGTCGATCGGAATGGTCTAGTGTGCTACCACACTTAAAAGCAGGGTTATGGTTCCAACGGAACTCAGGTACTCCATCCCTAGGGTGAACACTATCGGTCTTCTCACAACTTCGAAGTAACTCCTACTGGGGCTCTTCGGTAGGGTCAAAACCTTTTCCTCAAATACGTGTCCTTTCATCCTGGTGAGGTTCTTCCGAGACTGTGTCTCCTTAGCTGATGTGTCTGCCGCCAATAAACAACTATCGAGATCTCATGGTGGTCGACCATTACAGGTTTCTCCAGCAGGAATAATGGGTTGGGTTGGGTCTCACCGTATGACCTATGTTTGGCAACGGTTGCCGGTACATGGATCAATCGTCCTACCATTCTAAGGTTTTTGGCTTGTCGTATCGACGCTCTTCTAAAGTTTTCAAGTCTCTCGATTTTCCATCAACATATGATAGTTCATGATAGAAGTCTCCGTATGGGGCCAATCCATCCCGCACTTGAATCATTACCACATACGTAAACAGTGAATCACGATTCTAACACTTGGGCATACTCACAAGCATTGCAGAATTTCTCTTGTTCTCGAACTGGGTTCGAGTAAATCCTTTGGTTCAGCAAGCCAAACAAAACATCTATCGTTACTTCACCACTCTCGTGTTTTTGCGTAACCTCCTACGTAAACGTATGCTGATTGGATCACTGATTGTTCCAAATTTATTCCTTTATCAAGGTTACATCTGTTCCTTTTCAAAATCCTGGGCCTGTGGGTTATGGCCCACTTCAACACTAGTGCAGCTTTAACTCATCCTTGGAGTAACTCTCTTGTTCCATATTACACCTCCTTTAAATCCAGTAGTACTCTGTTTCTTCATACCATCATATCAAAAGCAAAACTCCAACTTTTTTTTCCTTCGAACTACAGTCCGTGGAATATATATATTTTCTTATCCATTAGTCTAGTCTTCTTCACAGGGTACTACCACCCAAAAAATGAAATTCACAAATCCATCCATAGACCATATTTCTCATGTCCTCGAAAATGGTCAAAATCCGTGTTCATAGAGTAACAACTCATACAATTAAACATATGAAAACATGTCACCTTAACTTTATGTATTTCATGAATCCATTACAAACTCTGAGCACCCATTACATAACTCAACTTATTGTACTCATGAAAAAAAATTGGTTTCTACCACTCTTATTATCCATATCAAAATTCCAACTACTCAACTCCAGCTTTCATCTTGTCGGGACATTTAGTAGCATAATGTCCTGCTTCCTTGCAATGAAAACACATAACTTTTGTTAAGTCTTTGGGCTTCTTGGAGATGGTGCCTGCTCCTTGAGTTCCTTGCTTCCTTTCGAGACAATGATTGGCATAATGCCCAATGTCCTTACATTCAAAACAGGTAATATGACTCTTGTCCCTATTTGCGAAATTGGGTTGTTCGAGGGTGTCTTTGTTTTCTCTTCCCGGTTTCTTCGTTCGATCAAACCTTCTATTCCCCGTGGATCAAACTCTATTGCTTCCGTCGGGAAGTATCCCGGATACTCTTTTCTTTCCTTGGTGCAATACTGTGAAAAATTTCCTTCTTCTCCACACGAATAGCAGGCATTGGAGTAAAATCTGTTGAGGCCTTCTCCATCAAGGTCTTCAACACATTCCTTCATCACTAGTTCTTTCATAACTTCTCGAAGGGCTTCTTTCATTCCTTCTTCCTGCTCCTGAATAGTTTGTTGCACCATGGGGTAAATGTAACACTGAGTCGGGTAGTGGGTGGTTCCTTCACACAAGAAACAAGCCACCTTACTAGTTGGGCATTCCTCAGCTGGGTGTTTCTCCTCACAATGAGGGCATCCATCCTTGTGTTCCCCCTGGGTGTGTCCTATTTCTCCGCAAATCTTGCAGGCACAAGGTTTATTTCTTGGTGTATCATGTTGCTTCCGGATAAGACGAGATCTTGTCGAGTCTTCTTGAATTCTTTCCAAGTCTTTGCTCCATTCCATCCTGTATAGCTTGATGCATCTGCCACCATGTTGCAGCACTTCCTTCAAAGTCTTGGAGAGCGTAAGATACTTCATTCTTCCTTGAAACCAAATTGCTCCCAAAGTGATTCTCCATGTTCGAATCCATAGCTCTGCCTCCGGCTGAGTCTTTCTGCAGAGAATATCAGTCCAACTTCATTCATCAACTATGGGGTCCAAAAGTTTTGGGATGAGATATGAGAGAGGTGGGGAGGATATACACACAATACAAACAATAGTTTTTGAAGAAACAAGTTTTACTTTGTGGCTGTCGAAAACATCAAACAAATGACAGCTCACAAATCGTGCGATCTAACGTAAGTGTGTAACAGGGTTTGGTCTTCTAAAGGTCAAATAATTCTTCAGATTCTTCAAATTCTTCTAGTCTTGAGTCTTCAATTGTTGCAGCTTCAACTCTTCTAATGCATGGTCAAATCCTCTTTACTCTGAAGAGGCCATCGGTTATCCGATATCTTGTCCTTCTTGGAGCGGCTTGATTGATTCTTCATGTGATCAAAAGGAAAAGGGTATATTCTAACTATTTGAGGTTAGAGTGTCTATTTGATAAAATCAGAAGAGATGAGAAGTAAGAGTCTTTTGAAAATAAAGTTTTAGAGATTTTCAGTCCTAGGGCTTTCCGGTTTCTAGGGTCACGTCCCATATCAACATGTGCTCGATACCATATCAGAGTGACCCGACCTCGACGGTCAAGCCTACGTGTTGTTGTGCCATCCCTAGATCAAGATATCTGGCACACACAGTACATCAATGTATATATCAAAGTGCAATCACATGTATAATTAACGTAAACTGATATATACCTCATAAGTCACAGCGGAAACAAATAGTCGGGTGTGGAGTCCCATCAACGCCATCGGCAAGTTGAGTGTAGACCGTAACCCTGTATCGTAACTCTTACTCGTCGAGGAATTATCTGCAACATGATACGTTGCAGCCGTGTAGGTCAGTACATTGATTGTACCGCAAGATCACAATAAGAGAAAAACAGATGATAAACTATACTATATGCGGTATGGCTTTGTGGCTCAGATCGAGTTTTGTTTGCATAAAAGCTGGTTTTATTTTCCCTACATCAAAGGAATAAATGAAATCTGTACTATGGAATTTTCTATCATGACATGGTTCCGCCAACCGATGTCTCATAGCCCAAATTCATCATAAGTTGCCCACAATTAAGTTATCAGTCCGTGTTGAGAGTTCGAGATAGATCCAGTCCAGATGCTCAAATTGTCCGTGAATCGGGACACGGCTAATCGATTAGGTTTTAACCTCTGCAGAGGTTTGTACACTTTACCCGCAAGATTCGATCCTCTTTTACGTTCTCGCACTTCGTGGTGTTTGAGAACAAGATGACCAAACATGGTCTTCCAAGAGTTCCCCGACCACCGTCCGGTGCTCATCCAATCCTACCGTAGTTATACATCTGCTAGCACCGCCCTAGCGAGTCACAACTAGGGTCAACCAAGCCGAGCCCATAGTGACTTGCGGTTGCACAGGTAAGCTTCGGGCATGAAGTATTCTTCCGTCTCTTTGAGTCTGGATGAAGCTTTCCGCAAGATGTCATGGCGCTTCTCCATGCATCCCGCCAACCACTGGATTCTCCAGGTGCCCGTCAACCATCCTTCACCCAAAGAGTGTGTATTGAATTCTTGTCTCGAGTCTTGAAGTCTTGAGGCCTTGAAGATGCAGTCCTTGCAGATTCCATCATGGAGTTGTCGTCATTGACGAGATCCTCCATTCTCACACCACTCCCAAGCACTCATACCAACCCCGTCTACTATAGCGTAGCATTAAAATAAATAACGTCCCGGGCTTGGTAACAGGGTGATGGGTTCCTACCTCATGCATACTACTCAACTACAAGGATTCAATATCACTATCGGAGGGATTGTTGCGAAGATGACACTAGATGCAATAAAACACATAGGTATGAAAAACATGGTCAAAGTGAACTTGCCTGGTATTACTTGATGAAGATAATAACGCTCTCAGAATAAAGACTTGGTAGAACTATTCGTCACTCCTTTGAAAATCTATATTACATGCACAATCATATAAGCAATCATCCTAGCAATCAATTCTATCAATCATAACAATACTCAATCAAAATAAAAGCAACAAGAAAGCCAAGTCGAAAACCAAAGGAAAAACTTCGAAAGAAAAATTCAAGGAAAAACTAGTGGTGACCAACTCACACAAATCTTAACATAACATTACTAAATTATTCTAATATTTTTTTACAGCAAAGAAAATATAAATCTAATAAAATAACAGAAAATAAATTACTAATTTACTAACTAATAAAAAGAACTAATATAAAACTACTATAACCATCTAGTGAATACTAGAACAAATATAGCAACTAGCAAAACACTAAGACAACTATAACAGCAAATCTTTTATTAAAACATTAATAAACTATACTAAATAAATATAACAACTAATGTGTTCACAAATAACAGAAACAAAAACAATATAACTTGAAGTGGAAAAGAATTACTTTTAAAACTAATAAAACTATTTCTATCCACTATCACTATGAACTAAACAAGCAATTACAAAAACAGTAGCTAAACACTAATAAATAACTACAAAAATTTATCTACTGTAGCTAAACATAAACATATAACAACAAGTGAAAATCTACAAAAGGAATGAACTAAAAATAATTAAAAACAATAATTACATAACTAAAACAACTACATAAGCAAAACAGTACTGTTTTTACTAAAATCTAATTTAAAATACTCCAAAATTACCAATCTAAATCCTACAGCTAAAAATATCATAAGTGACCAGGAGCAAAAAGAATTAATTAAAACCTATTTTTAAACTCAAGTTATGGCCAAAATACTAATCTGAACAAAATTTATCAAATTCAAATTTAAACTACTCAAATTTGAAATCCAGAGACACTAACAGAAACTTCAGCAAATTTGTGACACATAGCAATTGGAATCACTCAAAAATACTAAAAACTCTAAAAGATATGAGTTTTCTAAGATTGCTATTTTCTGAAAAAAAAATGAATTACGGGATTTCGTGGATCTCACCAGAGTAGTCGTCGGAGTTGGGGAAGAAGATCGGATCCGATGTTGCGGTTGATCCTAGAGGAAAGGAGATCACGGGACGGTGGAGAGGAGATCATATAAACCTCAGGAGAGGTCGAGGGCGCGGCGGCGGCACTTGGCGACGGCGGTGGTGCTACACTGCTGCTGCTGCGGAGAGGAGAGGAGAGGAGAGGTGTTGGTTTGATGTGTTGGAGGGGGGGTGCTTGGGTATTTATATTGGTGAGGGGAGAGATTACTTGGGGTAGGGGACAAGAAAATAGAATAGGAAAAAGAGTAGGAAAAAGAGTCCTAGAAGAAAAACGTAACAAAGGAAAGAGGAGGGGGCTACCCTAGAATCCTTTTAGGATTCGTAGAGCAAGAGGCGGCGGCCTGGGGCGCTCCTGGCGCCTGGCGCTACGCTGTGCGCAGGGAGGCTGCGGCTTGGCTTGGGCCTTTGGCCCGGCTGGGCCTTGGTCCAAATTTTTTTTTAACTAATTCCGCGCGCAGAAGAAAAAAAAACCCCGAAAAAGAAAACTAAACGGGCTCCAAAATTCTAAAAGTAAATTTTCCCCGACTCCTAAAAATGAGTCGAACAAAATGAACTTTACTCCGGACCTAAAATGAAATTTTCGAAAACGCGCATTTTTCCCTATCCAAATAAAATGCGAATAAACACCGGAAAACAAAATTTGATTTGTTTATTAAATCTTCACTTTTCCTATATTTTGGGAAAGTCATATTATTCCCTCTCTTATATTTTTTATATCGGAAAAAATTATTGAAGATGATATTAATAAATCAAATGATCATCTTTCCAATTCGAGAAAACTCTCAAATATGAAAATAACGAAATCTCCAACTCTCTCCGAAGGTCCTTGAGTTGCGTGAAATTTCTAGGATCGACCAAAATGCAAGAAAATAAGATATGCATGATGATCTCATATATAACATTCCAAATTGAAAATAAATTCAAAAGAGCTTTGAATTTAATTCTTTGAAACTCCCAACTCGTATTTCATATAATTTGAAGAAGTCATTTTATCTTCTCTCGTGAAAGTCATTGAGTCGCATAAAGTTTCAGAATTGGAATATTTCCAAATGAAATTCAATTATTTTTCAAACAACCCTTTTCATTTAATTTAAATGGAAGAAGTCATATCATCTTCGCTCAAGGGTTTTGTGTTTGAGAAGCTTTTAGATTCATGGAGATCGGAAAGCAATATGAAAGTTTGGGAAAGTCCTTTTATTCCCTCTCATTTAACTTTCAAAAAGTTTCAAATTTCACTCAATCAATCACACAACAATTCAAACAAACAAACAAATCTATCTATTTATTATAACATTCCAAAATTTAGAATTTTGGGATGTTACATGACATTTCGGTAGCCACCGATGGACGAGAACTTTGCCTAATGGTCCTCCTCGTTCAACGAGCAGGAAAATTGTTCTCTTCGTCCCTCGCCCTTGGTATCAATGTTGTTGCCGACATAACTAACAGACTACCCTCTGGCATGCCTTGCTATCGTGACCGTGCAAGATGTCAGCCCCCTTCCTACTTTTAACCCACATGGTGGGCCCATAACCCATAGTTCCACAGGATCGAAACTTGACTCTCCTGCACCCCCTGTTCCCAAGGTTCTTCCTTGCGTGTGGCCTCGTATTTAATTCATGAGCCACCTTCCGAGAGATCATCAAATCTGTTACCGGACGCAATACTTATTCCTGATTGCTTTGAGCCCCTTTCGAGCCCTGTTTCACGCATCGAACGGTTGCCTGCTCGCTCGAAACATCCCATGAAACCTCATTACTTTGCTCTTGATATTTTCTTAAGTTGAGTTACTTTCTGCCACCTTCCCTGTTTTTTCGACCAGATAGTCAACCTTGTAGGGGTTCGTTCTCCCGGAATACCCCCCCCCCTTATTCTTTCGTAAGTACGATGGAACCCCCGAAGAAAGGATGACGACTTGATCATGGTGACTTGAAGTAGAGGAATGAAGACATCAACGAAAGGGATCAACCTCTTCGAGAAGAGCAACCAAGACCGAGAAGATTCGTTAGAATTTCGTAATCAGAACTTTCCCCCTTACTCCCCTATTAAATATCGGGACGAGATTTCTTGTAGTGGAGGAGAATTGTGACGCTGGATAATCAGGCTACAATAACCTTTGCTAATGATGCCACATCACCTCGATTACTGTTGCTAATCTTGCGTTAGTTCAAAACCGATTCAAAATTCCAATTTAAAATAAAGGCAAACAACAAAAGTTTTCAAATATTAAAACTAAAATGTTCTGGATGTGACACATAATCCCTAGGTAATGTTGGTGGAGAAACCACATTTTTATTAAATAATTCAATGCACTAATGTAATTAACGCAATAGCTAAAACATTTAATTAAATGCCTTTTATAAATTATAAACTATTTAAACATTTTATTTAGGGGCCAAACTTTTAAGGCACTGAGTTATTTAGAGACATTAATTTAGGAACTATTGTCCTATTTTACAAAACTAAAGAAACTAAAAGTAAAATAAAACAGAAAAGAAAAATAAGAAAAAGTAAAAGAAAAGAAAACAAACAAAAAGGAAGGAACCCCCCTTCCTTGGGCTCCGCCCAACAGCCAACCTAACCTCCCCTAGCTTATATGGCCTCGTACCCCAAACCCTAACCCCCGAGTCACCCCACTACTCCCCCGCACGATCCCCACCCCACTCTCTCGTCCCTCTCGCCCCCGTCCCGATCCGATCTGGATCGGGGGCTCGACCCACCCCGCCGCCAAGATGCCGCCCGCCGCCGCCCGGAGTCCTCCTCCAGCCTTCATCTCCCTCCACCTTGCTCCCTCGTCTCCCTCCTGGCACCGCACCGATTGCATCGCCCTGGCACCGCCATTCGTCGCCCCGCCTTTACCCCGTCGTTCGTCCCCGCGACCCATCGACGGACGCCATCGCCGTCGTCCTCTCCGTCGCCGGCGCTCCCCGTCCTCGTTGCCGGTGCCGCCACGACGGACCTCGCCGACTCCTTCCCGAGCCCACTGCCCTTTCCCTACGGCCCCCGTGAGCCTCTGCCTCCCCCTCTCCTCCTCTTGTCTCCCGCGTGCATGCGGTCACGGCCATGGCCTCGTGCCGCGCGCGCCCGCATCGTCTGCACGCGTTCGCCTGTTGCCACGTTAGCGAGCTCCGGCCGCCACTCATGCTCACCGCCGCGTGGCCGCGCTCACGCGCGCCCCTGGCCGAGCCCACGCGCGCCCCGGCCGTGCCCCTGTGTCGGTGGGAACGACACCTATGGGATCACAAGAATCCCTCCTACGGTCGTGGGGCGCGGGATCGTGAGAAGAGCGGATCAAACAGATAGCACACGGTTTCCTTATCCAGGTTCGGGCCGCAAGGATGCGTAAAACCCTACTCCTGCTTTGGTGGTTTGTTTATCTGTGTTCTTGAACTAGCAATGGGGCGTGAGGAGCTCCAAAAAGCCGAATCCTCCTCCTGGTCGCCTTGGGCCTACTTTTATAGGGAAAGGGGTTGCCACAAAGTGGCACTGGGAGGTGGAAAGGGTCTGATGATGCGAGTTTATCCCTCACATTACATGACAAGGCGCTTTTAATACGTCTTGCTTAGGTGTCCTTGCTTTATCGGGGACGGGGGAGATCCATGTCTCGTCCGTCGCCGCTCCCTTTTGTGTTGACACGCGCCCTGGCCAGCGGTGCCCGTGGTGCCATGTAGGCGGCAGCGGCTGAGGTGGCGCAGTGGTGGGTCTCCACGAAGATCCGCTTGCCGCCACGCAGTGCCTGCCCAACTGGTTGGGTCGGCAGCTGCACATCTGTGAACAGTGGTGGAGGTTTGATTGGCGTGGGCACGATGGTGGCCCTACGGGTGTTCTTGGCAAGGGCCTCGCCGTAGCCCCGGCAAGGGTCTTGCCGTGGCGCCTGCTGTCATCCCCGGCAAGGCTCTTGCCGGGGGCCTTGTGGTCCTCCTTGGCTGGGATCCCGCCAAGGGTCGTCATCTTCTATAGTGTGTATCTGATCTTGAATGTCTTCACAAAGATCTGCATGCCACCATGGGGATGTCTCCCGAATCCTTGCCCCATGGGGGCAGTGGACTCAAGGGTGACTCGCTCCGTAGGTGTGGGGCGAGCTGCCACGGCAAGGGTCTTGTCGGGTTTGCTAAAACCGCCTCCTGGCAAGGATCTTGCCGGGGGAGTCCGCTTCGTCCCCTTTGCTCTTTGTGGTCTTGGTCTTGGCGTCGTTCTGCTCCTTTCGAGCTTCGGCCTTACCTTGGCTCACCTCCCTTGCCTTGCTCAGTGCGGTGGTGCCCGCAGCTCAGACTGCCCGGGCACAGTTATAGGGGTACAAAAAGTGTACCCCTCTTTTTGTACACCGACAGGAGCCCCCGGGCATGGGCCACACGTAAGCGCACTCGCGTCGTTGGGCTAGGCCCAAGAACGGTGTGCGGGCAGGCGGGGTGGTTTTGACCGCGGTAAGTCTCTTCGCGCACTGCGCTTCCCATGCCTCCCGCGCGTGGCTCGGCATGGGGAGGCGTGCGTGACGTGGGCGGCATGCGTGGGGCTGAGCTCTGCGCGCATGCGTCACGCCGTAGTAAAGGGGGCGGTTCGCGCCTTCCCCATAAACGGAGGGAGGCGTGGAGGCGCGGCCCATTTACTGAACGGGGCCGAGGCGTGGTCTTCAAGGCGTCCACTCCCCATGATCACGGGGTGGGGAGAGGTCGCCTCACCCGTCGCCTTGGTCCCGCACGCCTGCCACGTGGTTCCCATGCGCTTGGGGTGGCGAACGGTGGAGGCGGAAAACCGGGCCGTCGCGGGCTGGGGCAGTGGGTTGGTCCCAGTTCCCTGCGCCTTCCGCGTCTTGATTGGCTGAGTGGGCGGCGAGCCCCACCCGTTCCTTTATAAAGAGCGGAGGGGGATGGCGCCCGCATTCTTCCATCTCCTCCTTCCTTCAGCTTCGCTCCCCCTCCATCCGCCATGGAGGAGGGAATCCTGCCCTTCAACGGTGGCGGCGATGGCCGCCGCTCGACAACGCGTCCTTCCTTCTCCTGCACCTGCGGTGGCAGAGCCAGCCGCGAGGGGAAGGGGGAGGAGGCGAGGCCTTCGGCGAGGCCGTGGGTGAAGCCGAGGCGCTCGGGGAAGAGGAGGACGGGGCGGCGCGCTGGTCTCGCCTCCGCCAGTAGTTCCTCCCCCCATGGAGGGCCATGTTGGGGATGACCCTTGCGAGTTCTTCGCCAGGCTGCGCCGGCCGCCTCGTCGTCGCTTTTCGTCTCTCGACTCCATTCGCGGAGATGGAGCTGGATCCACCGAGTCATTGCGGCTGCACATGAGGGGCTGTGGGATCAGATGATGCGAGTTCGCGTCGACTTCCCAGCCCCTCACGTGATGTATCTTTGTCAGGGATGGAAGACGTTCGCTCATATCCACCGCTTGACGGAGGGGCTCACTCTCCATTTCAAGCTGATGGAGGGCGGCCTCCTCTCCGTCAAGGTCTTCGGGCTCTTCGGGACCTGGGCAAGGTGCTGCGTGGAGAGCTCTTCTGATAGCGAAGACCCCTCCTCGGGCGGGAGTGGTGAGGAGGACAGCGGCAGCGACGACGAGAGTAGCAGGCGGCAGGATAACGGGTCCGACTAGGTGTCGGGCGCCGCTCCGTGCGGCACCGGCGACCCCATCATCCGTGTCGCCGGCTCCCTGAACTTCTCGGGGTCATCTCCTTGGGCGGCTGGCGTTGGGAGGCTGCGGAAGAGGAAGAGGGCGGGCGGCAAGGCCGTCAAATCGGAGTACGCGGGCACCGACGCCTTCGACGCGTGCTGACGTCCTGCTGCCTCATCTGCGAGCTCTGCTTCCGGCGCCGCAATCACCATCTAGCCTTCGGACGGCCACCGAGATGTTCTCTTGGTGTCTCCTGCCACCCGTAGCTCGCCTAGGCGCCCCTTCTTCCCTTTTCACCTCCTTGACTTGCCTCCTGAGGAGAGGGACAAGAAAGGGGTTACGGGCACCTTATCTCTTTTTAGCTTGTAAGCCTTTGGGCCTTGGCTGATTTTAAAACTTGTAATCCCATCATTCATGTTTTTCATTCCCCATGGGTTGTACCTGAGTGGAATGTTTTAGTGAAAAAGGATGCTTGCGGGTCATTTGTTTGCGGGTAGAACCCACGACAAGGAGTAAATCCTTGATATCCCTAAGATAAACATTTCCTTGCCCGGCAACAGGCCCTACCGTCTTCCCACTTCGCTCGACCTTTCTCACGCTTTTAGCGGAGGCAGGGATGAGGTGGGGTCAGGCTCCTCGTTTCATCCTTTTGCTGCCGCGACTACGACCAAACCTGACCCCAGGAACGAGGTTTAGGGGAGCACGGTAGCTTTGGGAAAAAATGAGGTTTCACATACCTCAGTCCATAAGGGTATGCATGATAAGGGATGAAGAACTTATCTGAAGCTGTAGCCCCCGACAACTCTGGTTTGCCGTGGGTGAATCTTTGCACTTGCAGCCCCCGGCAATACTGGCTTGCCGGGGTCTAGATGCTGGTCTGTCCCTCTTCTCTTTTTCGTCCTCAAGTGATCCGGCAAGGATATCTGTGAGTCCTGCGAACCAAAGAAGACAAAAGAACGGCAAAGAGACGCACACTCAACCTCTAAGCTAGGGGTTAGTCGCCGCTAAGCACTATCAACCCTAACCAAGGACGAGACTCGACCTAGCATGCATGCTATAACTTAGGGCGCCAGCGCTTCATTTATTTATGCTCAAGGTCTGCGCCTGGCTTTGTACAAAGGGTTACATGCATCATCGGCAATGCTTGTACAAAAGGTGGCTTGCCGGGGGGCCCGACGGCCTCACGGGTAAAACTTCTGAAGATGCTCAATGTTCCATGAGTTACTCACCGGAACGGCATCTTCGGTCTCCAGGCGGACTGCGCCGGGCCTGGTGACTCGTATTACCCGATAAGGGCCATCCCACTTTGGCGTCAACTTGTTGGAATTCTTGGCCGATTGAACACGCAGAAGGACAAGGTCGCCTTCCTCAAGGCTTCGGGCATGAACCTTGCGGCTATGGTAGCGGCGCAAGGCTTGCTGGTAGCGTGCTGCTCTCCTGACCGCCTCAAGACGATCTTCCTCAAGGAGCATTGCGTCATCTTGCCGCAGATTGCTCTTGCTCAAGCTCGTCATAGCGAGCACTCGAGGTGACCCGTATATGAGTTGATGGGGAGAACTGCTTCTGCCCCATATACTAGGGCAAAAGGTGTCCGGCGGTGGCTCGATTGGCGTCGTCTGATCGACCAAAGAATCGTCGGCAACTCATCAATCCAGCGCCTTCCACTCTTGTGCAGCCTGTCAAGGGTCTTGGTCCTTAAGCCTCGCGAGATTTCAGCATTTGCCCTCTCAGCTTGACCATTGCTTGGCGGGTGAGCAACGGAAGCTTAAAGCAGACTTTGCTGCCGAGGTCTTGGGTATATTGCATGAAGGTGCGGCTTAGAAATGTGTGCGTTGTCGGTGATAACCCTATTGGGTACGCCAAGCGGCACACTAGTCCTTGAAGAACTTGACGGCTGATCGGGCTGTGACCTTCCTCCTCGCCTCCACCTCCGCCACTTTGTGAACTTGTCGATTGCAACGCATTTAGTACTCAAAGCCCCCGACAGCGCGGGGGAAAGGGCCTAGTATGTCGAGCCCCCAGACCGAGAAGGGCCAGGAGAGAGGAATGGTTTGAAGGGCTTGAGCTGGCTGATGAAGCTTCTTTGAATGGAACTGACACGCTTCACACCTGGTGACTAGTGTCGTCGCATCCTGGAGGGCGGTGGGCCAGAAGAAGCCTTGCTGAAATGCCTTGCCGGCAAGGGCCCTTGACGCAATGTAGGATCCACATATGCCTCCGTGTATCTCCGCCAACAGCTCCAGTCCTTCCTCTCGAGGGATACACTTCAATTTCACACTGTTCGGCCTCTTTCTGTACAGGACGTCATCGACGAACTGGTACATGGTAGAGCGACGGGCTACTTTTTCCGCTTCTTCCAGCTCCTCGGGAAGTTCCCCTGTTTGGAGGAATCGGACGGTATGCTGTGCCCACGCTGGAGCTGGGGCTCGACGGTGAGGACTAAAGGCATTTCCTCCGCTATAGGAGCAACTGTCTCGACGGCAAGAGCTTGACGCTCCGCCGGAGCCAGTCGTCCCGTGGCGGGCTCAGTATCCCCGGCAACATCCTTGCCAACGGCTCTGGGGAGCTCGGCGGGAAAGTACTTGCCGGGCCCTGATTTCCTCCTCTTATTCTGCTCTGTTGATGGATCAACGAATGGCTGAGTTAGCTGAAGCACAAAGGTACCTGGTTCCACAGGTAGCTTGAGGGCAGCGCGTTTTGACAGGTAATCGGCGATATCGTTCTCCTCTCAGGGAACGTGTTCAGCCTGTATACCGTCGAAACACTCTTCCAGCTTTCTCACTTCACTGACGTAGGCCTTCATCAACGGGCTCTGGTAATCCTTGTTGACTTGCTTGACGACAAGTTGCGAGTCTCCCCTGACGATGAGTTTCTTGATTCCGAGGTCCGCCGCGATCCTGAGACCGGCAAGCAGCCCTTCGTACTATGCCGTATTGTTTGTTGACACCTCCCTGGGGAAGTGCATCTGGATCACGTACTTGAGGTGCTCTCGGTGGGCGCGACAAGCAAGACGCCAGCCCGGCGCCTTGTAAGGAGAAAGCTCCATCAAAGTACATGATCCAATCACAACTTGCCTCCTTGCCGGGAGAGCAGTCTCTTGGGCTTCTTCTTGAGCGTTGCGGTCCATTACGCAATGAACTCCGCTAGGACTCGGCTCGAATCGTCGAAGTACTTCCAAACTTTAGGCCAAAGCTAGACAGCTCCAGTGCCCATTCCACAATTCTTCCCGTTGCATCCGGATTGTGCAATATCCGTTGTAGAGGGAGGCGAGTGACGACAGTGATCTCGTGTGCCTGGAAGTAGTGACGCAGCTTCCTCGAGGCCATAAGAAGGTCAAGAGCAGTTTACGCCGGAGTACCTTGATCTAGCCCCCGCAGGAGGAACTAACAAAGTAGACCGGTGCTGCATCATTTTCTTCTTGGCGGCACTTCAAGTGGTCGTGTCGTCTCTGCATTGGTGGTGTCGGGATCTGCGCTGCCATTACCTCGTCGTCAACCTCTCTCTCGCACCACTAGTGCGGCGCTGACCACTGGTGCATTGCCGCCGTGTATAGCAACAACGGCTCTCGTGGCTGGGCGCAACTAGTATTGGCGCGGAGGAGAGGTACTTCTTCAAACCTTGCAATGCTGCTTCGGCTTCTGGCATCCACTCCATCGGGCCCGCCTTTTTCAGGATGTTGAAAAAGGGAAGGGCGCGCTCGGCAAACTTGGAAATGAACCTGCCCATAGCGGTGACGCAACTAGCAAGCCGACACACATCTTTGATTCGCTTGGGTGCTTTAATCTGCTCTATAGCTTTGACTTTGTCGGGATTGGCCTCTATCCCACGCTGTGACACCAAGAACCCGAGAAGCTTGCCGGACGGGATGCCAAAGACGCACTTCTCAGGGTTCAGCTTGAGATTGATCTTGTGCAGGTTTGCAAATGTTTCTTGCAAATCTGGTATGAGGGTTGCCTTGTCCTTGGTTTTGACCACTATGTCATCCATATAAGCTTCCACATTTCTATGGAGCTAGGGTTCAAAACCAATCTGGACCGCCCTTGCAAACGTCGAACCAGCACTCTTCAACCCGAAAGGCATCCGCATGAAACAATACGTATCGCATGGGGTGATGAATGTTGTTTTCTCTTCGTCTTCTCTTATCATGAAGATCTGGTGGTAGCTGGAGTAGGCGTCGAGGAATGACAACAGATCACACCCAGCCATGGAGTCAACAATCTGGTCGATGTGCGGCAACGGGAAGGGGTCTTTAGGGCAAGCCTTATTGATATCTGTGTAATCAATACACAGTCTCCACTTCCCATTTGCCTTGCGCACTACGACCGGATTGGCCAACCACGTTGGATGGAGCACTCCTCTTACCAAACCCGCTGCTTCCAGTTTCCGGATCTCTTCTGTGATGAACTCTTGTCGTTCCAAAGCTTGCTTTCTGACCTTCTGCTTGACGGGCCACGCATGAGGGCAGACAGCAAGGTGGTGCTCAATCACCTCCACAGGAACACGGGGATGTCGGAAGCTTGCCATGCAAACACATCGACATTAGCCCGCAGGAAGGTGACGGCGCGTCTTCCTATTTGTCGTCAAGGGTGGAGCTTATGGTAAAGCTCCTCCGTGCCGTCCTCATTGATGAAACCTTCTTGGTTCCGGCGGTATGGCCACAGGCTTCTTGTTTCGCGGTGGAGCTCTGGCATGTCCTCGACGGCAGCGCTACACTCAAGAGGTGCGCTTGCGGAGTGGGTGTCCTAGGTCTCACCGGTCTTCTTCTTCTTCTTCCCTCCGGGGTCGGTGGCAGGAGCAAGTGCCCTAGTGGCGGCAGCTGCTGAATCGCTGCTTTGGTATAGTTGGTCGGCGCAAATCAGCGCATCTTTCTTATCGGAGGGATGGTGATAATCGTCACAGGTCCTGGCATCTTCGTGGTGTTGTAGGCGTGGTGTGGCGCCGCCATGAACTTGGCGGTGTTGGCTGCCAAGGATCCCGTTGTAGGGCAAGGGGATCTTGGCAACATCAAACACGATCCTCTCCTTCCTGTAGTTCCGGTCACTTCCAAAAGTCACGGGCAGCGTGACCTTTCCCTTGGGTTGGCTTCTTCCGGGTTGACCCCTGAAGCGTGCCCGTCTCTTGAGGTCTCCATCAGAATCTCGGTTTCTCGATCACGGCAAAGAGATCAAGTTCAGACCGCCCCGCCATCGACTAGCATCTTCGTCACCTTGAGGTTGCGTATTGTTGGTGAAACCAACAATGGCAAGCACCCGACCGCAGTAGTGCGATCAGGGTGATCCTCAGTGTCAAAAAGGATAGGTGTGATGGACCACTTCACCGGCCTTTGGGCATCAAACGACGGCTCTGCCGCTGTATTCTCTCGCGCCCACTGTTTAAGCCGACGGTGAGAAGTATGCAGCGAGGCGCCACCGTCGACGCACATGGCCTCTGTAGATTTCTGAAACTCTTGGTCGCCGGATTCGTCGTCCTCTTCGTGATCGTCGTCTTTTGGATTTCTGTCACGGCCCCGGGCGGGCCTCTCCTGTTGTTTATCCTTGCCGCGACGGCCCGCCTGGCCGTCACGCTTCTTGCCGGACCCCTCAGCACCGTCTGGGCCCTTCTCCTTGTCCCGCCTCTCATACTCAGCCCTCTACTTCTCAGCAAGGAGCTCAATCTGTCGGCAATCTTGGAGAGCATGGCCTTTGGTGCGATGGATCTTGCAGTATCGCTTGTTGGAGTTTCCTGGCTTCTCGGCAGCCGCCAAGGCCCGGCAGGCGACACATCCGGCAACTTCCTTGCCGGGGTCACCTGCCTTGGTTTTCTTGTTGGAGCCGGTGTCATCAGATCCCTCGACGGCAAGCACGGCTTTACCTTTGCGCTTCCTATTGCGGCGCCGGCCTTTCTTCGCCGGGGCGGCAATATCCTCATCTGAGGAGTCGGTTTCCACGCCGGCATCTTCGCCAGGGTACTTCCTTCCCTCTTCAGCTCGGGCACATCTGTCAGCAAGAACATAGAGTTTTGCTACATCTTTCACCTTGTTCATTGCCAGCTCTTCACGCATCTTGCGATACGCGCGTTCGATGGAGCAGCGATGATGATGGCGGGGTGAACATCAGGGATATTGTCTTGCACCGGCTGAACCTCTTTATATACTTGCGGAGACTCTCGCCTCCCTTCTGGGGAATGACATGCAGGTCGCTTGCTTGGCCATGGGCTTGGTGGCCTCCAGTAAAGGCACCCACGAACTCATGGCACAAATCCGTCCAGGAGGAAATAGAGTCTACCGGCAAGTGGATCAACCATGACATGGCATTGGGTTTAAGAGCCAGCGGAAAGTAATTGCAGCACCTTATCGTCGCGGGCTCCGGCAGCTTGCATCGCGATGGTGTAGATCTTTGAGGAACTTCGGACGGTGGGTCTTGCCATTGTACTTTTCGCCCATGTCGGGTTTGAAGGTGCGGTGAGTGGGCCACTTGGAACTGCCACAGCTCATGGGTAAAGCCGGACAGCCTACCTCGTAAGGTAGGCCTCGAGGCTCTCCGGTGCGGGTGGCTCTGGCAGAGCCCCGCTCGCTGTCGATTGGTGGCGCGCTCCGCGCGGCGCTTCGATAGTGGTTCGGCGTCTTCATGTTCTCGTTCTGAAGAACTTGGCGCTGGTCACGATGGGCCCGCGGGTCGGACGATGCTATGGAGATTTAAATGCGCCCGTAACGTCGCGACGGGCTGGCGTCCGTGGTACCGGGCGAGGAGGAGGCGAGTGCACCGTGGTCGCGGCGCCGCCAGCCTTCCACCAGCAGTGCGTGGGACTCCGTCGGGCGTCGACCGGGGCTCCACGGACTCGGTTCGTCTTTGTTGGCCACCGCAACAAGGCTCGGATAGTGGCTCTCCATTCGTCGAGTTTCCCGTAGTGGGAGGAAAATCGAGAACAGCTCTTGCGCGCGCGAGGCTTCGCTGGCGTTGGTGGGGAGCGAAACCTGCACGGATCGCGGCAGCTTTTGACTTCGACCATGTCGAAGGAGCTCTATCATGACCCCGCGGTCGCATGCCATCTTCACCAGCGCCTCGGCGAGCGGGCAGGTCTTCTAAATCCCGGGAGTGGCGCTCGGGGCTCTTTCCGCGGTGACGCCCGGGGTCCTCGGCGTTATTACGCCGTTCGTCGCGCGTCGCTTAAGAGGAGCGCGCCGTCGGCGCCGGCGTGGGAGTCTTGGAAGCCCTCGCGTCGCCTTCGTGCGGGGTGGCAGCGATCTTGGAGGGCCCCGCGCCACCCGCGGAGGGCCTGGCTCCGTCTTTGGATTTGGCGGCGTGCGGCCCGTTACCAAGCGCACGAACATCGCCGCCTCCCAAACTTCGGCTGCCGGGACGGTGTTGGTGTTGGCGAATGGCGCCCCGGGTCCTTTCTGCGACCAGTCCGCTGCTCGCCCGCGTCGGGACGGGATGTCCGGCTTCCGACGGGCCAACCGCCACCGTCATCTTCTTCTTGGGCGCCATGACGATGAAGAAGCGTCGAACTAACTGCTAGAGCCGATTCTCACAACTGCGCTCCCCTACCTGGCGCGCCAAAGATGTCAGTGGGAACGACACCTATGGGATCACAAGAATCCCTACTACGGTCGGGCGCGGGTCGTCGAGAAAGCGGATCAAGCAGATAGCACACGGTTTCCTTATCCGAGTTCAGGCCGCGAGGATGCGTAAAACCCTACTCCTGCTTTGGTGGTTTGTTTATCTATGTTCTTGAACTAGCAATGGGGCGTGAGGAGCTCCAAAAAGCCGAATCCTCCTCCTGGTCGCCTTGGGCCTCCTTTTATAGGGAAAGGGGTTGCCACAGTGGCACACAGGAGGTGGAAAGGGTATAGTGATGCGAGTTTATCCCTCGCATTACATGACAAGGCGCTTTTAATGCGTCTTGCTTAGGTGTCCTTGCTTTATCGGGGACGGGGGAGAGCCCTGTCTCGTCCGTCGCCGCTCCCTTTCGTGTCGACATGCGCCCTGGCCAGCGGTGCCCGTGGTGCCATGTAGGCAGGCAGGCAGCTGAGGTGGCGCAGTGGTGGGTATCCACGAAGATCCGCTTGTCGCCACAGAGGTGCCTGCCCAACTGGTTGGGTCGGCAATGCATGCTGACGGTGGTGGAGGTTTGATTGGCGTGGGCACGATGGTGGCCCTACGGTGTTCTTTGCAAGGGCCTCGTCGTAGCCCGGCAAGGGTCTTGCCGTGGCGCCCTCTTGTCATCCCAGCAAGGCTCTTGCAGGGGCCTTGTGGTCCTCCTTGGCTGGGATCCCGCCAAGGGTCATCATCTTCTATAGTGTGTATCGATCTTGAATGTCTTCACAAAGATCTGCATGCCACCATGGGGATGTCTCCGAATCCTTGCCCCATGGGGCGGTGGACTCAAGGGTGACTCGCTCTGAGGTGTGGGCGAGCTGCCACGGCAAGGGTCTTGCCGGGTTTGCTAAAACCGCCTCCGGCAAGGATCTTGCCGGGAGTCCGCTCGTCCCCTTTGCTCTTTGTGGTCTTGGTCTTGGCGTCGTTCTGCTCCTTTCGAGCTTTGGCCTTACCTTGGCTCACCTCCCTTGCCTTGCTCGGTCTTGGTAGTGTCCATGGCTCAGGACTGCCGTGCAGATTATAGGGGTACAAAAGTGTACCCTCTTTTGTCTACCGACACCTACTTGCGCGCCACAGGCGTCTTGCTGAACAGCAGTCTTTGGGCACCCGTTGCGCCCGAGCCCGATAATGTTGGCGCCCGCTAAGGCCCCTAGGGCCTATGACAAACGGGGCCCAGCCCCAGAATATTTTTTTAAGTAAAAGAAAATAAAATAAAAATTAATTAATTAATTAATTAATTAATTAATTAGTGAATTAATTAAGTTAATTAATCATGTTTAATTAATCTAATTAACTAGTTAGTTTACATAAACAGTAATTAGTTTAACCTAAACCCTAATCAACCTAACAGTGTATGACAGGTGGGTCCCACTAGGCCCACGCGTCAGTTTGACCAGTCAACACCTCTGTTGACTGCTGATGTCATGATGACGTCAGCAAACACTGTTTTGGATAATGTTGAATTAAATTAAATTAATTAAATTCTGAAAATAATTTAAAACTTTAGAAAATCATATAAAACAAACCGTAGCTCAGATGAAAATACTTTCTACATGAAAGTTGCTCAAAACGATGAGACGAATCCGGATACGCAGTCCGTTCGTTCGCCACACGTCCCTAGCATAGGGAACACGCAACTTTCCCCCTCCGGTTCATTTGTCCGAAAACGCGAAACACCGGGAATACTTTCCCGGATGTTTCCCCCCTTCGCCGGTATCACCTCCTACTGCGTTGGGGCACACCTGGCACCGTTACTTGTTATGTCATGCACCGTTACTTGTTATGTTTGCATTGTATTCATTGTTTCTTCCCCCTCTTCTCTCCGGTAGACTACGAGACTGACGCTGCTACTAGTATCCCGATCGACTACGGTGTTGACGACCCCACCTTCTTGCCATGGCAACCAGGCAAGCCCACCTTTGATCACCAGATATCGCCTATTCCTTCTCTATACTGCTTGCATTAGAGTAGCGTAGCATGTTACTGCTTTCGGTTAATCCTATTCTGATGCATAGCTTTGTCATTGTTACTCTGATTGTTACCCTTACCGCTATCCTCCGCTTAATATAGGATGCTAGTGTTCCATCAGTGGCCCTACACTCTTGTCCGTCTGCCATGCTATACTACTGGGTCGTGATCACTTCGGGAGGTGATCACGGGCATATGCTATATACTTTATACTGTTACATTACTTGTTATGTCATTGCACTAACCAACTACGCGGGAACAGTTATGGGAACTTGACGTCATGGTATCAGCCGAAGCCTTCGTGACGTCAGCGACTGAGCGGCGCGTGCCGGATTGGACTGGAACACCTGCTAGGCTAGGTCTGCTTCCAGCCGCCATGCAACGTGCAGCTGTCCTAAGGGCGATGGGCCTAGACCCCTGTGCATTTAGGTTTAGACCGGCGTGCTGACCTCTCTGTTGGCCTAGGTGGGGCTGCGACGTGTTGATCTTCTGCGGCCGGGCATGACCCATAAAAGTGTGTCCGGCCAAATGGGATCGAGCGTGTTGGGTTATGTGGTGCACCCCTGCAGGGAAGTTTATATATTCGAATAGTCGTGATCTTCGGTAACAGGACGACTTGGAGTTGTACCTTGACCTTATGACAACTAGAACCGGATACTTAATAAAACACACCTGTCGGTGTCAAAACCGGCGGATCTCGGGTAGGGGGTCCCGAACTGTGCGTCTAGGCGGATGGTAACAGGAGACAAGGGACACGATGTTTTACCCAGGTTCGGGCCCTCTTGATGGAGGTAAAACCCTACGTCCTGCTCGATTGATATTGATATTGTGGATGTTACAAGAGTGGATCTACCACGAGATCAAGGAGGCTAAACCCTAGAAGCTAGCCTATGGTATGATTGTAAGGGTTGTTGTTGTTGTATATCGACTAGCCTGGCCTCGGTTTATATAATGCACCGAGGCCTTAGATAACAAGAGTCCTAGCCGAATCGCCGGTGGGGAGGAGTCGTTGTCTTGATCGCCAAGTCTTGTGGAATCTTCCTTGTATCGGCAACCGTCCGGACTGGCCCATGAGTATCTGACCATGGGGATCCTCGGCCCAATCAAATGATCGGGAGACGGCGTGGTGAGTACCCCTAGTCCGGACACCGTCGATAGCCCCTGAACCGGTCTTCAAGTTGGGGCGCTCCTCGATTCTTCGAACTGTTCTTCATCTTGATCGTCGGTCTTGAAAACTGGTTCAACAAATCTTCTCATCTTCGATCTTGAGGATCGTCGAAATGCATTCGACGAGTTTATACGTCGGGTATCCGAGGAGCCCCTTTAAGTTTTCGGCCTTTATCAATGCCTTGTTATTTTTATGCCACACCTCGGGTTTGAAGTTGTTCCCGGGCGGCAACGTCCTCTTGCGTCCGAGCTCCAACGTCGGACTGCATTCGAGGTATCTTTTGCAGCCGAGCACCAATGCCGGACTGCTTCCCAGCTCTAACGCCGGACTATGTATCCGAGCTCCAACGCCGGACGGTATCCGAGCTCCAACGCCGGACTATGTATCCGAGCTCCAATGCCGGACTATGTATCCGAGCTCCAACGCCGGACTGTATCCGAGGTGTCGTAAATCACCTTGGTTCAAAGAAGTTTGAAGGAGTTTAGCCGAGCTTAATGCCGGAAGTGCCCTCTATGGAGCCAGCCACTAGCGCCCGAGCTTTACGCCGGACTGCTTCGAGGTGGTGCACCACCCGAATGTGGGCGATTTTTGTCAATATTTTGATTGGTGCGGTAGCCCTCAAGGTGGGTATCGGTCTAAAACCGGGATGCACATGAAGGATGACATAAGACCGCTGATCCCGTAGCATTTGAGACTCGAGTTGATTTGCAAAATCGGTCGAGGATCAAGTCCTAACTCGCGAGAATACTTTGGGACACAAAAGCGGCGTGCTCAGTCCTCGAGACTCGGGTTGGGTGCGGCCGACCAACTGAGGATCAAAATCTCCTCGAAGCTGTATTGCACTTAAAATTTTCTGCATAGAACATGCAATGCAGTAGCCCCGAGACATTGGTCGGGTGGCAACACCGGATCGAGGATCGATGTGCCCCTTTAATATTTGTAAATAATAAGCCCGAAGCCCAGTAGCCCCCGAGCCTTAATACGGGCACGGGTGGCCGAATTAAGGATCGATATCCATAGTAAAATCACAAATTATGTGGAATGACTCAATGTATCCAAGTACTTTATGTCATTAATGCTCGAATCCGCATTGTACAAAACTTTGTTGACCGACCATCGGCTTCAACCTCCTCGGCTAGTAGCCGAGGAGTGTTTGTCCTACTTTATAAAGCCTTTATGAGGGCAAAGATTTACGACAAACAAGGCAATCTGGCCATACGGTTTTATAAACAAAGGTACGCAGAGAGATATGTTATATTACTGTTTAACAGAAGAGATGTCTTCCAGAGAAAATAGTCCCGCTATCGGTTCCTTTCTTTGGGTTGTCATGCTAAGCATGATCATGAAACCTCTGCTCCAATGTAAGAGCAAAATATCGAGGATTTAGTTTGGGAGGCCAGTTATTAGCCCTCGATAGTGTTCGGCGACAGTCGAGGTCAAGCCGGAAACACTTGGGCCAATGAATGGCCCGTCATTTAATATAGTCATCGGATCGCTGACCAGTTTACACCTATTGTGATAGTCGGTTTTGGCTTTCTCCATCGAGGTGCTTGACCATGCGAGCTGGAAGCACAATCGCGATGGTTCTCCTTTGCACACCTAGCCAAACAAAGCGGGCGTAGGAGGCAAGCGCGGAGCCGGGCAACCCAACTATTGACCAAAGACACAATTCAAACTGATGCATATATAGCAATATCCGAGAATGTTTTGCGAATCTCAAAAGGTGTCGGCGTTGCATCTGCGAGACTTGTGCTGAAAACACACAAATAGTTTAAAAAGTGACATGGGCTCGAAAAGCCAAAAACTTATTCAAAAGATTAATGTCGAACTAGATTAAGTGTTGGTGCCAATCCAAAATTGGACTTTAGAAAAAAAAAGGTGCTTCTGTCGTGCTTTAACATGACACATCCTATCTCAAAACTTCAAGCGGGTCAGCCTACGGCTTCTTTGAGAGAGAAATTAGGCACCCCGGCTAGTGACCGCACACTTGTGTCAAAGGAGTGATAAATAATAATAAAAACTTTGCAACGACTAAGAAGAAAAACACTTATCATAAAACGGCTCATATAAATTTAAGAGCCCCCAAGTGACTTGGGTAAAAGTTGATAATGTAAGGTGACATGTAGAATGCCTTCTAGCCGGATTGTAGATCGTTTGTCGTAGCGGACCTTTTCGCTTCAACCTCTGGACCCAATAGTCCGGAGTGTGTCCGAATACCCTCGCGGTTATAAAAACCGGGGCATGCGTGGAGACCAGGCGTAGGGGTCATTAGTGCTTTATCAGACAAGTGCCCAACTAGTTATGTTATATTACATGGTTAGTAAGAAACATCTTCAGGGAGAATAGTTCCGTTAGGGGTTCCTTTCCCTGGGAGGCATGCCCTAAAGTGCATGTCCGGACTGCGAAAAGAGCAGAAAAACATCTGGGGGCAGGTAAATAAATGGGTAAGAAATCATCTTTTAGTTCACCGACCGAGTATTCCCTTAAGAACGCTAGCTTTCGGCTTCACCCAGTCTGAGGTACACATCCGGCTGACCCGGCAGTAACAATCGCAGAGGTGCTCCTTTACCACCTAGCTGAACAATCGGGAGCGAGGGGTAAGCACAGAGCCGAACAACCCAGCAGCCAAAACTTAAGTCATATCGATGCATATAATGGTGAATAAAAGGTACATGCGGAAGTGTGACACATGTGTTGGGCATAAAGCCGAATTAATAAGCACATTAAAGAAGCCCCAGTATAATGAGCGGGTAGCGCGTCAAGTGTCTTGAACGAAGTTTTGACGAGGAAGATTTTTACAAGCAACTTTTTCCGAGAAAGTATAATGCTTGGTCGAACCGAACACAAGTTAGAAATTTTAAAACTTTGAGCATGAAGGCAACTTAGCTGGTTAATGTGTTCGGTATTGACGATGCGGTCCGAGCTTGATGCGGGACAAGGTTCCATCCCCCAAGCCGGTCCCGAGGTGGCGGAGCAAAGAGCTCGGCACTGTAAAGTGGTGACATAGCATGGTCAATGCAGGACGGCAGAGTGATGCCGAAGTCCCTGGCATGGGGTAATGAAGTGTTGACAAAGCCCCCTGTCCAGCCGAGGTGACGTCAAAGGATATAGTTCGGCTGGATCATTTTCATGTGCACAAAAAATAGTGCAGACCGGGGATAATAGTAATAATAGGAATTAAAAAAAATGTTGCATAATAAATAATTTATGCAAAGTGAGTAGTAAAAGAAATATGGCCTGGCGCCGGAGTTGATGTCGATGCAGGTCGTCGGCGTAATGCAATAAAGGCGTGGCAAAGCCTGGGTTCACTGGTCGGTCCGAGTTCCGGGTGCGGCGTTCGCCGAACTGTGTACGGAAACTGATCGAACCATCATGCGACCGTCGATAATGCGGCCACCATTTGATAGACCTGTGTACATATGCAGGACTAACCAGAGTAATAATTCCTTAGGAAAAATTTAACCCAAACAAGCAAAAAGAAATACTAGGATTAATAGCACCTGGTTTATTTGTTGTAGCAATCCGAAGGAAGGTGATTCCCAAAATTGGGACTCGATCCGTGCACCCATGTCTGGTCGGCTAGTGATGCCGAAGTGTCCAGAGTAGGTTGATGAAGAGATGGCGAAGCCCCCGGTCCAGTCGAGATGTCGAAGTAGGTCGGCGTGATGGACACCAGCTTGAAGAAGCAATAGTGCGGCCCTGCCGATGCAGGTCATGACATGGTCGATGCCGGCTTGATGAAGCGACCGTGCGGCGATGCCGGTATGCCCGCTCCGTGTAATCCGTGGGGCGGCGATGTTGGTGATGATTTATCCTTCGCGATGCCGGACTCTTGTTCGGCTTGCCAAGATGATGATCCGAAGAAGTTGAGCTTGGCTCAACAAAGTGACGACGTGTCTAGCGCAGGTCGGCTGCCGTGGAGCAATATTGCCAGATTGGTTTGACACCAGCAATGATGTTGAAGATCATGTTCAAAAGATCTTAAAGTTAGTGGGATGTGTTCGGGAACAAAACACAATACCCCATACAAAACTTCCTTCAAAAGGATGTCGAAATCCCGTTCATAAAAAGGCGAACTTGGGTCGGATTCGTTTCGCGCAGAAAACAGATCCGAAAAGTGATGCACTAATCGGAAGGTTCCGGAGTTTGGGCGGTCGGATCGAGCTGAAATTTTGAGGGTGGTAGATATAGGAATTCCGCAGCCGATCAACGGTTGGATCTTCCAAAGGAAGTCAAGCTAGAAGCTGGACACCACGCCCTAAACTCGTCCGGATTCTCGTCCAGATTCAATGCGGCTCCGGTATATTGGAGATTGCCAGAGATTCCTCCATCGGAACTCGACGAAATTTTCCAGGGTTGTTGTAGACTCAATTCCGCACAATTCCACGAAGCGATCGTTAAAAGCGGCGCTTGAGGAAGCGATGGCGGCTGACACAAGTCCGCTGTCCAGAAAAACAGACGGTCGCCCGAGGGCAATGTTGGCGTTGAGCCCCGGGCTCCCTGGATGATTCCTCCATGATCTTGATAGAGATCGGAGTTGATGTTGATGAAGGCCCTCATCCGAACATGACGATCGGAGGTAGGGCGCAGTCCTTGGTCGAACCAAGGTGACCAGTTGAGCTGGTGACGAAGATGCCGAAGTCGCAGTTGATCTGCAGGCGAGCCATCGACCTTTTGCCGGACACACAGAGGAACTCTCAATGAAAGCACCAATGTCGGTGTCAAAACCGGCGGATCTCGGGTAGGGGGTCCCGAACTGTGCGTCTAGGCGGATGGTAACAGGAGACAAGGGACACGATGTTTTACCCAGTTGGGCCCTCTTGATGGAGGTAAAACCCTACGTCTGCTCGATTGATATTGATATTGTGGATGTTACAAGAGTGGATCTACCACGAGATCAAGGAGGCTAAACCCTAGAAGCTAGCCTATGGTATGATTGTAAGGGTTGTTGTTGTTGTATATCGACTAGCCTGGCCTCGGTTTATATAATGCACCAGAGGCCTTGGATAACAAGAGTCCTAGCCGAATACGCCGGTGGGGGAGGAGTCGTTGTCTTGATCGCCAAGTCTTGTGGAATCTTCCTTGTATGCGGCAACTGTCCAGACTGGCCCATGAGTATACGGCCATGGGGATCCTCGGCCCAATCCAACTGATCGGGAGACGACGTGGTGAGTACCCCCTAGTCCAGGACACCGTCAACACCCTTCCAAGTGCCAGATATAACCCGGTGATCGCTCTCTAACAGGGCGATGAGGAGGGGATCGCCGGGTAGGTTTATGTTATGCGATGCTACTTGGTGAACTTACCATCTACTCTCTTCTACATGCTGCAAGATGGAGGTGGCCTGAAGCGTAGTCTTCGACAGGATTAGCTATCCCCCTCTTATTCTGGCATTCTGCAGTTCAGTCCACCGATATGGCCCTTTACACATATACCCATGCATATGTAGTGTAGCTCCTTGCTTGCGAGTACTTTGGATGAGTACTCACGGTTGCTTTTCCTCCTCTTTTCCTCCTTTTCTTTCCTCTCGGTTGTCGCAACCAGATGCTGGAGCCCAGGAGCCAGACGCCACCGTCGAGGACGACTCCTACTACACTGGAGGTGCCTACTACTACGTGCAGGCCGCTGACGACGAACAGGAGTAGTTTAGGAGGATCCCAGGCAGGAGGCTTATGCCTCTTTCGATCTGTATCCCAGTTTGTGCTAGCCTTCTTAAGGCAAACTTGTTTAACTTATGTCTGTACTCAGATATTGTTGCTTCCGCTGACTCGTCTATGATCAAGCACTTGTATTCGAGCCCTCGAGGCCCTTGGCTTGTATTATGATGCTTGTATGACTTATTTTTATTTTAGAGTTGTGTTGTGATATCTTCCCGTGAGTCCCTGATCTTGATCGTACACGTTTGCATGTATTATTAGTGTACGATTAAATCGGGGGCGTCACAATCCTAGTAGTGCAAATTCTTTCTATCAATAGACAATGTATTCTTCTTTTCAATACCAATACCAATAGGTGTATCCCTCCTACACAAAAAAGATCTAGTATAAGAAAATAACTATTCAAAATGCGCCGAATCCGGGAGCACAACCAAAGCTAAACTAGCACATATCCCATCATTTTTGCACTTGACGAACACCCATCCGAGATGCTCCAGCATCGGCGCACTATCTTTCGTGGACAATCATCGCACTTTATGAGCAGCAATGATGCGCCAACTAGCCTTTGGGCTAGCACCGAGGCCGGACGACGGACGTTGGTGTATTATATGGCTGGAGCGAGGGGTAGACCAGTGGCTGACACGAGTCAATACTTCTATCTTGGTGGTGGTGCTGCCGAGGCTGTGCAATCTGGTACCCCACCTGGCCATGGTCCAGCACTACCTCCGACAGCCGGAGACGCTCAAATCCGGCTAGATCCGCTCCAAATCCGGCGGTCGAATGCGCTGAAATCAGGCAACCGGGACTGAATAGCTCGGGGTGTCAATAAAACAGGACTATGGCAAGGGCAAGGGACGGGCGCGCGGCCATGCTGGACAGCGACGCGGCTGAGAAAAATGGCGGCGATGGCAGTTAGGGACGGGAGGGGAGTGGGCGGGGGTGCGGCTGAAGTGGTGGGGAGGAGAATAGAAAATGCGGCACATACGTCCATGACGTGCGGGCCAGGGGGAGGACATGGGCACGCGCCACGCCCGTGTGTTCGTTCGTCCGCAAACGTGGCCCAAAGTTGGGCCGGGAATGAGTCAAAAGTGGACACTGGTCTGTTTGCTCCCGCGCATTGAACCGCGTTTTCTGTCCGTGTACCTCCAAATAGACGCGGCCGGACTATTTGGGTCGTGCATTGGAGTTGCCATAAGCATACGAGAGTGAAAAGTGATCACCGCACTTGGAGAAAAAAAAGATACAATAGCATACGAGAGTGAGAAGTGATCACCGCACCTGGACAAAAAAAAAGATACAACCTTCTAGTTCTATACGTCCATACATTTTTTCAGTGGTCACAGCACCTTATTTAAGTGATAACAAGAAGAGGAGTTGATGCAACTTCATGACATTGGCAGAGGACAAATAGGAATATTAAGCCCATAGACACTGTTGCATTATGTTGGGAATATTACACACCGCAGTTCGGTAAGCATACAGCAAGTTGGCGACCCCATTCGACAGCATAGCCTTCAGAAATTCCAGCAGTGCCACACGCCACATAGTCAATGCAACAAAAAGGAATTGCACTGGTATTTTTAACATGAAAACATGCTTCTAGATGTTTGCAAGGAGCCTTTCGCAAACAGGCAACCAAACTGAACACTAAATCTTCAGTCATCAACTTTAGTCAGTCTTAATGTCAAGGAATGCTTGAGCAATAGTAAGTTTCATAGTAAAACCAGCTGACCAAAAAGAATCAAGGAGACAAAAAACTAATTACACAATCTAGCAGCCAAAGTACTAATATATTTGGATATGCTATAATTGTTGGACAAGTCATTAGATTAAAGGCCAGTTTTTCAAAAAAAAGATAAAAGGCCAGAATGGTAGGAGATTAACAGAATGAGAATATATTAATAAAACAAAGAGTATATGATACACTTAAAGCACCATGAATGTTTGAAAGTACTCCAAACGAGACTCAATGTTAGATACCTTTGGCAAAATGACAGAAACTAATGATAGTTAAGTCGTTGCACAGAGAAGGAACGAAAAGAATCATATCTCTTTGTTATGTATTTATTTCAATTTTCTGCAGACTGTTGTGAACCATATTAGTGATAATGTTAATGTATAAATACAACAACAACAACAACAACAACAACAACAACAACAACAACAACAACAACAACAACAACAACGACGACGACGACGACGACGACGACGACGACGACGACGACGACGACGACGACGACGACGACGACGACGACGACGACGACGACGACGACGACGACAACAACAACAACAACAACAACAACAACAACAACAACAACAACAACAACAACAACAACAACAACAACAACAACAACAACAACAACAACAACAACAACAACAACAACAACAACAACAACAACAACAACAACAACAACAACAACAACAACGACAACGACAACGACAACAACAACAACAACAACAACAACAACAACAACAACAACAACAACAACAACAACAACAACAACAACAACAACAACAAGGACAAGGACAACGACAACAACAACAACAACGACGACAACGACAACGACAACGACAACGACAACGACAACAACCACAACGACAACGACAACAACGACAACAACAACAACGACAACGACAACAACAACAACAACAACAACAACAACAACAACAACAACAACAACAACAACAACAACAACAACAACAACAGCAACAACAACAACAACAACAACAACAACAACAACAACAACAACAACAACAACAACAACAAAGCCTTTAGTCCCAAACAAGTTGGGGTAGGCTAGAGGTGAAACCCATAGGATATCGCAACCAACTCATGGCTCTGTCACATGGATAGCAAGCTTCCACGCACCCCTGTCCATAGCTAGCTCTTTGGTGATACTCCAATCCTTCAGGTCTCTCTTAACTGACTCTTCCCATGTCAAATTCGGTCTACCCCGCCCTCTCTTGACATTCTCCGCACGCTTTAACCATCCGCTATACCTTGGAGCTTCGGAGGCTGCTGCTGAATATGCCCAAACCATCTCGGGCGATGTTGGACAAGCTTCTCTTCAATTGGTGCTACCCCAACTCTATCTAAGTATATCATCATTCGGACTCGATCCTTCCTCGTGTGGCCACACATCCATCTCAACATACGCATCTCCGCCACACCTAACTGCTGAACATGTCGCCTTTTAGTTGGCCAACACTCAGCGCCATACAACATTGCGGGTCCAACCGCCGTCCTGTAGAACTTGCCTTTTAGCTTTTGTGGCACTCTCTTGTCACAGAGAATTCCAGAAGCTTGGCGCCACTTCATCCATCCGGTTTTGATTCGGTGGTTCACATCTTCATGAATACCCCTATCCTCCTGCAGCATTGACCCCAAATACCGAAAGCTGTCCTTCTGGGGTACCACCTGGCAATCAAGGCTAACCTCCTCCTCCTCACACCTAGTAGTACCGAAACCGCACATCATGTACTTGGTTTTAGTTCTACTAAGCCTAAACCCTTTCGATTCCAAGGTTTGTCTCCATAACTCTAACTTCCTATTTACCCCGTCGACTATCGTCAACTAGCACCACATCATCCATAAAGAGCATACACCATGGGATATCTCCTTGTATATCCCTTGTGACCTCATCCATCACCAATGCAAAAAGATAAGGGCTCAAAGCTGACCCCTGATGCAGTCCTATCTTAATTGGGAAGTCATCAGTGTCGACATCACTTGTTCGAACACTAGTCACAACATTATCGTACATGTCCTTGAGGAGGGCAATGTACTTTGCTGGGACTTTGTGCTTCTCCAAGGCCCACCACATGACATTCTGTGGTATCTTATCATAGGCCTTCTCCAAGTTAATGAACACCATATGCAAGTTCTTCTTTTGCTCCCTATATCTCTCCATAAGTTGTCGTACCAAGAAATGGCTTCCATGGTCGACCTCCTAGGTATGAAACCAAACTGATTTTTGGTCACGCTTGTCATTCTTCTTAAGCGGTGCTCAATGACTCTCTCCCATAGCTTCATTTTATGGCTCATCAGCTTAATTCCACGGTAATTAGTACAACTCTGAATATCCCCCTTGTTCTTGAAGATTGGAACTAATATACTCCATCTCCATTCTTCTGGCATCTTGTTTGCCCAAAAAATGAGGTTGAAAAGCTTGGTTAGTGAGGGAGTCCTGGATTAGGGGGTGTCCGATTAGCCGAACTATCACCGTTGGCCAGACTCCTGGACTATGAAGATACAAGATTGAAGACTTCGTCCCGTGTCCGGATGGGACTTTCCTTGGCGTGGAAGGCAAGCTTGGTGATACGGATATGTAGATCTCCTACAATTGTAACCGACTCTGTGTAACCCTAACCCTATCCGGTGTCTATATAAACGGAGGGTTTTTGTCCGTGGGGCGAACAACAATCATACCATAGGCTAGCTTCTAGGGTTTAGCCTCTCGATCTCATGGTAGATCCACTCTTGTACTACCCATATCATCAATATTAATCAAGCGGGAGTAGGGTTTTACCTCCATCGAGAGGGCCCGAACACAGGTAAAAACATCGTGTCCCTTGTCTCCTGTTACCATCCGCCTAGGCGCCTGATTCGGGACCCCCTACCGAGATCCGCGGTTTGACACCGACATTGGTGCTTTCATTGAGAGTTTCTCGTGTCGTCATCCTTAGGCCCGATGGCTCCTTGATCATCAACAACAGCGCGGTCGGGTGAGACTTTTCTCCCGGACAGATCTTCGTATTCGGCGGCCGCTTTTCTGAGCCAACTCACTTGGCCATCTGGAGCAGATCGAAAGCTTCGCCTGGCCATCAGTCAGATTTGGGAGTTTGAACTACGGCCGACATCCGCGGAGACTTGACCTTTGGCGGATTCGAGCCACAGCCAAATGCGCCGCCTTTGTATCGATGGCACGATCTAGCTCTGCGCCCGAACAGCGCCACGGAGGCCGCACCGGCGTCGCTCCGACCCTTAGCTCGGAGCCGACTCCGCCGATCGAGGGCGAGTGGTTGGACACCGCCTCGGGGCTACGATCTCTCGGCGATTGGCGAACTCCATCCTGTCGCTGCGAAGCGGTGACTCCAAGGTGCCGGACTCCGAACCCTCCGTGCCCCTGCCAATCGAATCCAATTGGGCGTCGGTTATGGAGTTCACTGCCACGGACATCTTTCAGCACTCGCCCTTTGGCGACATCCTGAATTCACTAAAGTCTCTCTCATTATCCGGAGAGCCCTGGCCGGACTACGGTCAGGAAGGTTGGGATGTGGACGACGAAGAAATTCAACACCCACCCACCACCCACTTTGTAGCTACTGTCGATGATTTAACCGACATACTCGACTTCGACTCCGAAGACATCGACGGTATGGACAATGATCTTTGGAGACGACCAAGAACCAGCGCCCTAGAACGCTGGAAGGCCACCTCGTCATCGACATATACATGGTGGACATCCCAAAAGATGGGAGCAGCGATGGAACAGCGGGGATGACCCCTCAAGAAACAGCCCAAGCGCCCGGCGTCGGTGCTCCGCTCTAAATCCGCCACAGCAAAAGCGGTGATTCGGCACGGAGATAATAACACCGGGACGGTGCGAAGACAACCTCCTCCAGCGAGGATTCAGCACGGGAGGAGGAGAAGCCAACCCTCATGATAGGCGGCAAGCGGGGAGGTGGAGGGCGATAATTATATGCCTCCCTCCGAAGATGAGGCAAGCCTCGGCGACGACAAATTTATCGTGCACGAGATCCCGCCAAAGCAGGGCGTTTCAAGCGCGGGCTTATAGCCACGGCAAGCAGCCTCAAGAAAAAGCAGCAGCAGCTTAGATCGACCAAGACTTGCTAGGCGACGGATGGTGAAGTCCTCGCGCCGAAGAGTACGAACTCGAGCGCCCCTCCAAGAGATACCCAAAGCGCAGGCTGCTACTCCAATTAGAGGAAGCAGCACCCAAATCTACATCACTGCGCATGATCGGCCGACCGCCACCCGTGGCATGACGGAGAGGCCTCTAGACCCTCCGTTCAAGCCGCACCCTGGCGCCGCTTGAAAAGTACCAAGGCATGGGGAAACGCGCTAGACCTGCGAGACATATTGGAGGACAAGGCAAGGCAAACAAGATCGATCTACGGATCGCGTGGGCGCCCCACGACACGTGATGATAACCGTCGCGCGGATCAGACAACCCGGCCGGGCGAACACGATGAACAAAGCTCATTTGAGCTACGTCGTGATATAGCCCAATCTGAGGCGCCGCACACCCACTATGCTTCACAGACGAAGTGATGGATCATCAAATCCCGAGGTTTCAAACCCATAAACATCGAATCATACGATGGCACAACAGATCCTGCGGTTTGGATCGAGGACTACCTCCTCCATATCCACATGGCCCGCGGTGATGATCTACGCCATCAAATACCTCCCCTCAAGCTTAAAGGACCAGCTCGGCATTGGCTTAACAGCTTGCCGGCAGAATCAATTGGTTGTTGGGAGGACACGGAAGCCGCATTCCTTGACAATTCCGGGGCACATATGTGCGACCACCGACGCCGATGACCTCAGCCACATAATTCAGCGAGCGGAAGAATCGGCGGACAATTACGGACACGGTTCCTAACCAAGAAAAATCAAATCGTTGATTGTCCGGATGCGAGGCCCTTGCAGCCTTCAAACATAACATCATGACGAGTGGCTTGCCCGGCACCTAGGGCAGGAAAAGCGGAATCCATGGCGGCCCTCTGGCGCTCATGACCCGCTTTTGCGCGGGAGAGGACAGTTAGCTAGCTCGTAGTAACAACTTGACCAAAAACCACGGTAATACGGATACCAAGGACAGCAATGGCAGGTCGCGATCGCAACAAGCACAAGCGCCAGATAACGGCGATAATCTGAAGATCTGGCGATTAATGCGGATTGAGCTCTAAACCGGTCAGCGGAAAAAGCCATTCAAAAGAAATACTCGGGGCCGTTCAATCTGGACCAAATACTCGATCGCTCATGCCAAATACATGGCACCACCAAAAACCAGCCAACCACACCAACAGGATTGTTGGGTCTTCAAACAGGCAGGAAAGTTAAAAGCGAACTCGCGACAAGGGCTGCATAGCGATGGCGAGGAGGAGCCCCGCCCGAACAATAGAGGACGAAGGGCTTCCCCCACAAGTGCGGACGGTGAACATGATATACGCAACTTATATACCCAAAGGGAGGCGGAAGCGTGCGCTAAAGGGCGTATATGTGATGGAGCCGATCGCCCCAAAGTTCAACCCATGGTCCTCTGCCCGATCACCTTTGATCGAAGGACCACCCACTAGCATCCGCCACGGAAGATTCGCGCATTGGTTCTTGACCCAATCATTGATGGATTTCACCTCACTAGAGTCGATGGGCGGCGGTAGCAGCCTGAACCTGCTCTATTAGGATGCAGTCGCAAAATGGGCATAGACCCTCAAAGATTAAACCCACAAAGGCGACCTTTAAAGGCGTCATACCAGGTGTAGAGGCCAATTATACAGCTCGGTCACACTCGAAGTGGTCTTGGATCCCGAATAATGTCCGGCGAGAGTTAATCTTGACATAGTCCCGTTCATGGCGGCTATCACGCCTTCTTTGGGGCGAACCGCATTTTCTAAAGTTCAATGCGGTGCCGCACTATGCATACCTCAAGCTCAAGATGCCAGGCCGTCGAGGAGTAATCACGGTCAATGGAAACACCGAACGCTCTCTCCAAACGGAGGAGCATACCGTGGCCCTCGCGGCAGAGGTGCAAAGCAGCCTCTCACAGCAATTCTCGAGTCCGGCTATCAAACGTCCGGACACCATCAAGCGCGCCCGGAGTAACCTACAACAAGACCGCCTGGCACGATTCGAGCACGCGTAGCAATCCGGCCCCAACCCCAGCCCTCGTGAAATTGCGAAACCAGTACTACGCGTACATAACTACGCTCTGGATATACCATGGGCATAAGGGGAGGGGCACGACCACGACACGCCCAGAATGCGGCTCAACCGCACCAGGGGCTCCCGATTGTGTCATTCCTTTTTCTTTCTTCTTTTCTCTTACTTTCAGGACTCCGTTTTCCAGAAACCCTATCCGGCACTAGAATTGCCGAACTCACGATGCAACAGCCAGGGAAGCAGAAAGCTACGTCGAGTGTCAAGGTGGTCTCTGCTACGAGCATTATACATGTTTTACATACCATCCCGCAGCTTACCCCTGGAGGGGGACATGTTAAATAGTCCCATCCCTTGCTTATCGCACTATTTGTATCATTCTGCTTTCGTTGCAGTACCTTTTTGAATAAACATTACATAGCTTTTGCCTATTATTGCACTCTTTTCTTTATCTATATATATGTTCATTCATGACATGTTGCACCCGTACACTTTAGTGCGGCCAATCCACCAGGGCTTAAGTACCCCCAAAATATGGTGTGATAAGTCCGAACACTTTCACAAGTCGGCACCCGAACTTATAGCATTATATGCATCGGCTCGAATCATGTCTTGGGTCAATAGTTGGGTTTGCCCGGCTCCCATGTTTTGGTACCTTACGTTCATTATATCGGCTAAGGTAGCGCTGGGAGAACCACTCGATTGTGCCCGGTTGAGCTGGGTTGAGCACCTCGGTGGAAAGCTAAAGCCAGACAGTCATGATAGGGCGAGAGCGATCGCTGTTCGACAGGTTTTTGGTCCCTAAAGACTTATGCCGCTTAGGCGAGTCGGCATTGTCCTACCAAAGGCGTGGATAGCGCCCGAACTCGGTCTTCGAATACTAGGGGCTTGCGAAATTTAAAATTATAGAATTATATAGCTACGTGAGAGTGCTCAAGCAATATAAGTCCGGTTGCCTTGTTCGTTCGTTGGCGCCTCCTCGAAGGACCCAAGAATGGGAACAAGAGCACTCAAGTTTATCCGAACACCCCGGCACTTTTCGTAGCATGGGGCTGAAGCCAACGACTTGCCATCTCTCAAATTTGATAAGCGGCTGCCTGAAGGTAATATTTTAAATTCTGGCGTTGCTTAGCGCATATGAACAAGTTTTTAGCGTCAGGATAACAAATGCGAGTCTATTCAAAATTACATCTTTGGAGCATTCACCGCTATAAAGCGGGCACCCTTCATAGCGCCCTCATAGTACATATCGGGCTTGCGATGCTCCTTGCCCTTGGTGGCCGTCCATCACAAGCTTCTCAGCATCCATCTTGCCCGGTGCACCTTAGCACGGGCAAGGGCCAACAGGCACCTTCAATGCAAACGGAGCGCTTGATGACTTCAATCCATGGACAGGCGTCCACCAGCCGCCGCACTAGCCCGAAGTAGCTCCCAGGCATGGCTTCCAATGGCCACAACCGAATTATGAGGCCCTTCATGGCCTGTTCGGCAACCTTGTGGAGCTCGACCAGCTGCTTCAGCTGGTCGCTCAGGGGCACCGGATGTCCGGCCTCAGCATACTGAGACTAGAACACCTTTTCCGTCAAGCTCCCCTCCTTGGCGCGGTAGAACGCGGCAGCATCAGACACACTACGGGGCAGATCTGTGAATGCTCCTGGAGAGTTCCGGATTCGGGTAAGTAATAGGTAATTCACTTTCACATGCCTGCTTTGCACAAAGAATGCCTTACCCGCTGCTATCTTCTTTAATGCTTCAATTTCTTGGAGGGCTTTTTGGGCTTCGGCCTTAGCGGCTTTGGCACTCTCAAGAGCCGAGGCGAGCTCGGACTCTCGAGTCTTCGAGTCACGCTCCAAACTCTCGTGTTTTTCCATGAGAGCCTGGAGCTCTTGCCGCACCTCCGCCACCCGCGCCTCCTTCTTCTCTCGCTCGGTGCGCTCCGCGACCGCTTTGCTTTCGACCGTGGACACCGCTTCCTTCAGGATCGCCACCTCGTTCGTGGCCCCTACAATACCCATGTTAGTCCTGTCATTTTTGCAACCAAATCCTTTCTATAAGGTATTACTTTAAGAAGGTATTACTTACCTTCCTTGTCCTCGAGCTGCTTCTCGGCAAGGCCGAGCTCGTTCTCGGACCGCTCGAGGCTCTGCTTCAATGCATTGACCTCTGCAGTCAGTGCGGCAGAGGTCAGCAGCGCAGCCTGCATTCCCATATTGACATACTTATGTTAGACTCCTGCGTATATCTTTTTAGATCCTCAGTCCGGCTTTCCTTCCCGAACACCAAACTAAGCATCAGGGGCTACTATCTATGCGGTAATATTTTTACATATTCTAAACTTACCTCAAAGCTGTTAGAAGGCTGATGCAGGCTTGATCAGCCCGCTCTTGGCGGGTGAACTTCTGGATCACCACACTCATAACGATGCGGTGCTCCTCGTCGATGGGCGCCGTTAAGCGCCTCCAGCAAGCTATCCGGTGCCTTCGGATGGGCCGGAGGTCACCGGCGTCGTAGTCTTACCCTTCTTCGAAGGGCCGCTTACGGACTTTGGAACCCTTGAAGGTTCTGTGACGGAGTCCGCCTGAGGCCAGACTTAGAGCCCTCTAGGGTTTCGCCCCTTTGCGCCGAGTCCGGGAGGTCGCCTTGCTGGCGCCTCCAGACCACCTCCTCTGGCTGGGCCTTTTGGACTCCACCGCGGTGTAAATGCTGCGTCACGAGGGGAGGCGGTCGGAAGTGAAGTGCTATTCACATCCGGCGCAATTGAGGAGCCGCTTCGGCAAGCGGCGAGCTCGTCATAGGCGGGCTACATGGTTATATTCGGCGTTAGAAGACACTATGCAACAAATAAAAAGTCATGAGCTATTCGAGTCCGGACACTTACGATCTCGCTTGAGGGCTTGGCCCTTGTTGGCCCTCCTCCTCGTCGTTGTCGGCGTTGGTGGAGAAGTCCGGAGGAAGGGTCCTTCCTTTCTTGGACCCTCCGGCCTCCCGGTCGGGCGGCCTTCCTTTCTTCTCTCCCCGGCGGGGAGAGGCTTCTTCCTCCTCCTCGTCCTCGGAGGAGGATTCCGCCTCAGTCGTCGGACGATGAGTCGAGGCAACACGGCGCGGGAGCTCCTTGAGTTCTCGTGGCCTTCTTCTTGGCCTTCTTCTCCGGCACCACGTGAGGTGTCGGAGCTAGCAGCCCCGTCAATCGGGCGTCCGCTGGGTCTTCTGGCAAGGGGGCTGGACAGTTAATCTGTCCGGACGTCTTCAGCCAGTCCTGTCAAAGGTTAGGGAGTTTTAGATCCCACATAGAGTCAAACTATGAAAAACAAGAGTCTCGTAAAGGGTAAAATAGCTTAGCTCGGTAGCTTGGCGCTACGAGCTGAATCCGCGATCTTCGGTAGCGGATGCGGGAGCCTCGGCGCCCTTGAACAGCACCTTCCAGGCATCTTCGTACGTAGTGTCGAAGAGCCTTTTCAGAGTTTGGTGCTGTGCCGGATCGAACTCCCACAATTTGAAGGCCCGTTGTTGGCATGGGAAAATCCGGCGGATGAGCATCACCTGGATTACGTTGACAAGCTTGAGATTCTTGTCCACCAGGTTTCGGACGCAGGTTTGGAGTCCGGACAGCTCGTCCGAATTACCCCACGCCAGGCCAGTCTCTTTCCATGATGTGAGGCGTGTGGGGAAGCCAGATCGGAATTCGGGGGCCACCACCCATTGAGAGTCGCGCGGCTCGGTGATGTAGAACTACCCCGATTGCCACCCCTTTATGGTCTCCACAAAGGAGCCCTTGAGCCATAGGACTTTGGCCATCTTGCCAACCATGGCACCTCCGCACTCCGCTTGGCGGCCGCCCACTACCTTCGGCTGGACATTGAAGGTCTTGACCATAAGCGAAGTGGGGCTGGATGCGAAGGAAGGCCTCGCACACGACGATGAACGCCGAGATGTTGAGGATGAAATTCGAGGCCAGATCGTGGAAGTCCAGGCCGTAGTAGAATATGAGCCCCCGGACGAATGGGTGAAGTGGAAAACCTAGTCCACGGAGGAAGTGGGTGAGGAACACCACCCTCTCATGGGGCCTGGGGGTTGGAATGAGCTGCCCCTTATCGGGGAGCCGATGCGCGATGTTGTCGGACAAGTATCCGGCCTTCCGCAGCTTTTTGATGTGCCCCTCCGTGACGGAGGAGGCCATCCACTTGCCTCCCACTCCGTGGAGAAGGTTGAGGTAGGATGTGCGGACTTGGGCGCTGGAGCTCGAGTGCGCGGAAATGGATGAGCAAAGGAGGAAGAAGGCGTAGGCGAAAAGGTGGATCCTTATCCCCCTTATATGGACGGACGAAGCTATCGTCCCCTTGACTGGTAAACTTCGCTTCAAGCGCCATAATCAATGGCGCGGTTGGGTTCTACGTTAGTATTGATGGGAATCACGGAATAAGGGGCACGATCTCCGCTCGATAAGGCGTGCCAAGAAACCGCCTCGCTAAGCGCGCTGAGATGGAGCAGTAAAAGCGATTCAGTATAAGGGCACGGCGTGGTGTGATGACACGCGCGAGAATCGTCGGCGAGATCGTGCAAAGGTTATTCCCTCTACGGTAGTATGTGGAACTTGTTTTGCGAGCGGATACTATCCTTGTGTTCAAAATCTTCTATGAAGTATTCGGAGGAGGAACCCGCCTTGCAATGCCGAAGATAATATGCGCGCGGACTCCGTCATTGAAGCCTGGTTCGAGAGCTCTTGAGGAGTCTGGATTAGGGGTGTCGGTTAGCGAACTATCACCGTTGGCTGGACTCTGGACTATGAAGATACAAGATTGAAGACTTCGTCCCGTGTCCGGATGGGACTTTCCTTGGCGTGGAAGGCAAGCTTGGCGTCTGGATATGTAGATCTCCTACCATTGTAACCGACTCTGTGTAACCCTAACCCTATCTGGTGTCTATATAAACGGAGGGTTTTAGTCCGTGAGGACGAACAACAATCATACCATAGGCTAGCTTCTAGGGTTTAGCCTCTCGATCTCGTGGTAGATCCACTCTTGTACTACCCATATCATCAATATTAATCAAGCAGGAGTAGGGTTTTACCTCCATCGAGAGGGCCCGAACCTGGGTAAAAACATCGTGTCCCTTGTCTCCTGTTACCATCCGCCTAGACGCACAGTTCGGGACCCCCTACCCGAGATCCGCCGGTTTTGACACCGACAGTTAGCCATACCATCGCTATGTCCCCGAGACCTTTCCATACCTCAATGGGGATACAATCAGGGCCCATCGCCTTGCCTCCTTTCATCCTTTTTAAAGCCTCCTTGACCTCAGACTCCTGGATTCGCCGCACAAATTGCATGCTGGTCTCATCAAAGGAGTCGTCCAGTTCAATGGTAGAACTCTCATTCTCCCCATTGAACAGCTTGTCAATACTCCGCCATCTATGCTTAATCTCCTCGTCCTTCACCAAGAGTTGGCCTGCTTCGTCCTTGATGCATTTGACTTGGCCAATATCCCTCGTCTTCCTCTCTCGGATCTTGGCCATCTTATAGATGTCCCTTTCGCCTTCCTTCGTGCCTAACCATTGGTAGAGGTCCTCATATGCCCGACCCCTTGCTTCACCAACAGCTCGCTTTGCAGCCTTCTTCGCCATCTTGTACTTCTCTATGTTGTCTGCACTCCTATCCAGGCATAGGCGTATGAAGTAATCTTTCTTCTCTTTAATCGCCTTCTGGACATCATCATTCCACCACCAGTTATCCTTATCTTCCCTTATCCTTCCCCTGGACACTCCAAACTCCTCTGAGGCCACCTTACAAATGCAATTCGCATCTTCATCCACACATTGTCCGCATCCCCTCCGTCCTCCCAAGGGCCCTCCTTAATGACCCTCTCCTTGAACGCCTGAGCTACCTCCCCCTTGAGCTTCCACCACTTCGTTCTAGCGACTTTGGCATGCTTATCTTGCTGGACACGAATGCGAAAGCGGAAGTCAGCAACCACCAGCTTATGCTGGGGTACAACACTCTCTCCAGGTATCACCTTACAGTCTAGGCACGCACGCCTATCTTCTCTTCTTGACAGGATGAAATCAATCTGGCTAGAGTGTTGGCCACTACTAAAAGTCACCAGATGTGATTCTCTCTTTCTAAAGAGGGTGTTAGCTACAATCATGTTGTAGGCTAGAGCAAAGCTTAAGACATCTTCTCTTTCTTGATTCCTGATGCCATAGCCAAAGCCCCCATGCGCCCCTTCAAAACCTGTGTTAGATGTACCCACGTGGACATTGAGGTCTCCTCCTATGAAGAGCTTCTCACCAATCGGTACACTCTTAACCATGTCTTCGTGCCTTCCAGAACTCCCTCTTGGTGTTCTCATTGTGGCCTACTTATGGGCATACACATCGATAACATTGAGAACCAAGTCCTCAACTACCAGCTTGACCGGGATAATCCGGTCCCCACGTCTCTTGACGTCTACCACTCCATACTTGAGGCTCTTGTTGATCAAGATGCCTACGCCATTTCTGTTTGCAGCCGTCCCCGTGTACCACAGCTTGAAGCCGGTATCCTCCACCTCCTCCGTCTTCTGTCCGCTCCATTTGGTTTCTTGGACGCAAAGGATATCAACACCTCTCCTCACCGCTGCATCAACTAGCTCCCGAAGCTTCCCTGTCAGAGACCCTACGTTCCAACTACCTAAGCGAATCCTCCTAGGCTCGGCTAGCTTCCTTACCCTTCGCACTCGTCGAGTCAAATGACCAGGATAATCCGGTACCCACGTCTCTTGACGTCTACCATTCCATACTTGAGGCTCTTGTTGATCAAGATGCCTACGCCATTTCTGTTTGCAGCCGTCCCCGTGTTAATGGATAAATGAGAAATATAATTTCTTTCTCAACCTGAAACCCAGGTTGAGAAAGGCGACGCTAATACCGGATACTTCCATGCACTCGCCAATGGCCGGAAGCGTAAAAGCTCAATTCTAAGTCAGAAAATTGACCTTTTAGTGACCCAAAATGAGACATTCAGTCATATTTATGAGTTCTTCATTGGCCTATTGGGAACAACCGAAGAGAAAAGTCTCAGCCTCCAGGAAGATTTGCGGGATCCAACAGAGAAAGTGTATCAACAAGAAAACGATGCCCTTGCATTGTCCTTCCTGCCGCAAGAAATACATAGGGCCCTTGCTGACATGAAGAACGACACGGCTCCAGGTCCGGATGGTTGGCCGGTGGAGTACTTTAAAAAGTTTTGGCCTATCCTTAGAGACATGTTTTATGCGATAGTGAACGGCTTCACCCTAGGCACTGTGGACATGCCCCGCCTCAACTACGGTGCCATTTTCCTGATCCCTAAGGTCAAAGGGGCGGACTCCATTAAGTTGTTTCGTCCAATTACCCTCATTAATGTCCCCTTTAAGATCTGCATTAAGGCCTACGCCACTAGGGCTCATGTAGCACAACTTATTATTCTTAAAATCCAAACATCTTTTCTCAAGGGTAGAAATATCCTTGAAGGCCCGATAGCGCTTTTGGAGATAGTCCATGAGCTTAAATGAATGAGGAAGAAGGGAGTAATCCTAAAACTGGACTTTGAAAAAGTCTATGACCGCGTGAACTGGGAGTTTGTGCGGGATGTCCTCCTCAAAAAGGGCTTTGAGGCAGGATTTTTGCATCGTATCATGCACCTGATCACCGGAGGGTACACCGCGATTATAATTAACGGCGAGATGAGGAAATTTTTCAGCAACAAAAAAGGGCTCCGTCAGGGAGACCCCATCTCTCCACAGATTTTTAACTTTGTAGCGGACGAGTTGTTGGCCATGATAGCCAAAGCCAGGGCAGCAGGCCACATCAAGGGTCTAGTACCCCACCTCATCCGTCGAGGGGTGACCCACCTTCAATACGCCGACAACATGTTGATGTTGTTTGAACCCGATAATCACAACATTGCCTCTATCAAGCTCTTGTTGCTATCCTTTGAAGTCCTTTCAGGTCTGAAAATTAACTTCCTGAAAAGAGAGGTCATTACCATGGGGATGGATGACCAGGATAGCATGCGAGTAGCTAATTTGCTTAATTATACGCTAGGGAGCTTTCCAATTAAATACCTGGGCCTTCCGATATCTCACCGAAAACAATCCATCTTGGAATGGGAGCCCCTCTACGGGAAGGTGCCCAATAGAGTTAGCCCGCGGCGAGGGAGATTTATGTCTTCCGCCGCTCGGGTAATCCTCACAAACTCGAGTCTCTCCTCCCTCCCACTGTTTACTATGGGAATGTTTCTCCTAGCTGATGGAGTTCACGCTAGGCTAGATACCCCTTGCTCTAGGTTCTTTTGGGAAGGTACCAGCATTAAACGTAAATACCATTTAGCTAAATGGACTGTTGTTTGTAGGCCAAAAGAATTTGGGGGCCTGGGTATCACAAACTATAAACTCATGAACGTGGCATTACTCACAAAATGGTGGTGGCGTCTTGCCCAAAACGAGTCGGGACTCTGGGCAGATCTACTACGAGCCAAATATTTCCCCAATGTAAACCTCTTCACGCCGTCTTCGTCCGGATCCGCGTTTCGGAATGGGATCCAAGCGGTGCGGCCCACGTCTTTGCCGTCGAGGCCAAGTTTCGGATCAACAACGGTCAATCCACTCGGTTTTGGCTTGACTGTTGGCTGGGGCCTGTTCCCCTTTGGCAGAGCCACACCTCTATATATCAGGTGGCCACATAAGCCAACATAATGGTGGGGGAGGCTCTGATCTCGTCCCCACCCACCATTCACTTTATGCGGGCCCTCACCCCTACCGAACAAGTGTCATGGGATGACCTGGTTCAAAAAGTTGGTGGTTTGCAACTATGCTTGGGGGCCGACTCGGTGGAATGGAGCCTGTCTGCCTCCAGGAAGTTTTCAGTGAATTCGCTATATAGCAAGCTTATCGAGGGGAGCGCACTGGATATAGCCAGGGGGCTATGGAAGGCCGATTTGCCATTCAAGATAAAAATCTTCCTATGGAAAATATTTAGGAACCATCTACCAACTTCCGACAATGTAGCTAAACGTAACGGCCCGTCAGACGGGTCCTGTTCGGTTTGCAGTCTCGGTGAAGACGCAAATCATGTGTTCTTTAGATGTCACCTAGCCAAGTTTGCGTGGAGTGCGGTTAGGGGCGCGTTTCAAATGAACTGGAATTAATCCCTCCTTGGGTGCGGACCTTCTCACCTTGATCAAAACTCGAAAGGGATCCAGTGCTAGAATAGTTTGGCGATGCGTAGGGGCGTTGATTTGGGATATTTGGACGACTTGTAACAAAATTACGATAGAGAAGAAATTCCCTAATCACGCCGCTGATGTGATCTTCAAATGCTATCTATTTTTACAGATTTGGACACCGTTGGAGAAGGAGCTCGATGCTGAGCGCATGATGGAAGTCTTGGAGTGTATCAGGATGACTCAGACGTTGGCCAGGCAAGACCCAACGCACGGCTGAGCCGCTTTTGGGGAGGCCCTTCACCCACATGGAGGTCGATTGGGCTTGTTGGAACTTATGCTTGCTATGTTTAAGCCTGCGTGCTTTTGGACTACATGTTATAATGTTGTACTTGCTAGCCTGTATGTTTTTCGTTTCCTTTTGAACCTTGTTCGAATGCTTTCGAGTGGCTTTGTTAATCTAAAGCCAGACGCTCCTAGCATCTTCGTTCAAAAAAAAAAACCTGAAACCCAGAGCAAGCATGCAACCTCAATAGAGAAGAGCACATCAACTCACTATACATTGGACTTTCTTCTCATGTGTAAGAAAAGAGTCAGAAATGAGTTATACAGAGATGGAGTTATCAGTGATCAATGTTGAATGGCTCTATGGTCCTTCACGAAAGGATAGTGTTTCATTCAACGTAGTCTTCTAATACAGAGGATGACCTTGCATTGTGGGAAGATATTGGAAAATTTTACAGCCAATGCACAATTTTTTTCACTACTGTGCGATACGTTAATCAAATATTCATGAATGATTAGTATTGTACATGTTGAAATCTACAAATCGGAGTACCCTGCTTAAATTGGTCCTTCTAGGTAATTAGTACACATCATTCATCTATACATTAATATTACCATGAGTGAAGAAAATGTATGCAAAATAAGGCCATTCGTGACTGATTTATTCTCTCAAGATGATCAAATCACTGCAACCATGCAAAATTGCTCTTGGCAGATGTAGACTACAATCACATAGAGCTAGTAACGGTATATTTCAAATTATTTAGGAAATTCCCAACCTCGTCGGGTCTAAGATGCCATGAAAAACAACAAAAATAACATCAATTAATTCGCTGCTAGCACAAGACATAAAGACCATATGCCTGAACTGTGACCGGTTCAATATGTTTGCTGTCGTGACACCAATTGAGAATATGTCAGGATACATGGACGAATAAATGGTAGGAACACTGGAATTATCAGCCAAGACAATACACCCATGCCTTCACACGAGTCCCTCCAAATATATTGATTTCATCAACAAATGGATTACGAAGACAATATGTCTCTCTCAAATAGCATAGAGATTGACGAAGCAATTAACAAGATCAAGGTGCAGCACTATAATTAAGAAAGACAACGGATTAGGGAGTTGGCAAAGCAGAGCATAAACTGAAATGAGCAATGGAGCAAAATAAACACGCGTAAAAGCTAATGCTAGGAAAAGAAATCCATAGAAAAAATATACTGAATTGAATAACTCATGGAAACTTATTTTCAATACTTGAATTATGATTGTCCATGCATCATAGCCCAAGGTTAGATATATTCAACCATGAGCATAAAATTGGGATGAGCACACAAACCACAGCAAACTCCAGTTCTTCACATTTTTATGTTAGATTGGTGAGTGCTTAGGCTGGTCATAGTGAGAGTAATATATGTAGTAACATAAATGTCACATAAGCAAAAATGGTGATGTGGCAAGTAGTTAATGAAGAGAGGCAAATAGAGTAACATAATATGTTACCATCACATTGCGCTTTCCAATGCAAAATGAGTCTATAAAGTAATAAATAAAGGCATCTATGTTACCATACCTATGACACTACTCACTATGAAGGTAGTAACATAGGGGGTGTTTGTTTCCAGGGACTTTTTTGTGTAGCGACTAGAAAAAGTCCCTCTTAGAGACATTTTTACCAAACGGGAGGGACTTTTTAGGGACTAAACTAGGCATTTGGGACTAAATGAAGAAGATTCTCAAGGAGAGTCTTTTTGGGACTTTTTGGGACTTTTCCAACAATGCCCCTCCATGCACCCATTGACCCGCCACCCCATGGTGTTGTTTGATTGTTATTTTTCTATATACTAGGGGCAACATGGTCATTTAATAGCCTCGAGGAGGGACTAGGGACTTTTTAGTCTCTGGAAACAAACAGGGAGGGACTTTTTAGGGACTAGGGACTTTTTAGTTGGGACTAGAAAAAGTCCTAGGACTAGAGAACCAAACACGCAGACTAAGGCATAGCCTAGTGGTGGGAAGGGGCTGATGCCTTCCCACCCACCCAGGTTCAAGGCATATTACTTGCAATTTGGGTTTGTTGCACCAATTATACTGTAAGGGGTTCCCTTACAGTCTTTCTGTCAAAAAAAAAAAGAGAACCAAACACCACCATAGACTACTAATATATGCATGTTACTAGTCTAAATTACTCTCCACTATGACTAGCCTTATAATGATCCACCAAGTACATAGCCCTATGCCTAGAATTATGTACCATCCTTAGCACATACTGCCTAGAGAATATAATAAGATACTCCCCCCTTCCAAAATAAGTGACTCAAGTTTGTACTAACTGCCCAAAATAAGTGACTAAAGTTAGTACAAAGTTGAGTCACTTATTTTGAGACGAAGGGAGTAATATAGTATTCCTTCCGATCCACAAGGAATGGCGTGGTTTTGAACTAAGGTGAGTTCAACCATAGTTCAAAACTGCGACACTTATTATGGACCGGAGGGTCTATAATAGACATCACCCTATGTCTAGAATTTTGTACCATCCTTAGCACATGCTGCCTGGAGAATATACTAAAATAATATAGTACTCCTTCCGATCCACAAGGAATGGCGCGGTTTTGAACTAAGGTTAGTTCAACCATAGTTCAAAACTGCGACACTTATTATGGACCGGAGGGAGTATAATAGACATCACCCTATGTCTAGAATTATGTACCATCCTTAGCACATGCTGCCTAGAGAATAAAAATATAGTACTCCTTCCGATCCACAAGGAATGGCGTGGTTTTGAACTAAGGTTAGTTCAACCATAGTTCAAAACTGCGACACTTATTATGGACCGGAGGGAGTATAATAGACATCACACTAACCAACAAAAATTTCTGAACTATGATTCCAATAATCAAGTCTGAGGTTGTGCCAGAACCTGCTAAATAAAAAGCTCACAGAGTGAAAATTTTGCTACCCAACTTAGATGAACTACGCTACTGGCATACGAACAATCAGAACATGTAGATTCAGATTATTTGCCCGAGCAACAAAATGCACTGAACTTGTTACGATTAATGTTCGGTAAGCCCATAAAGAAGCTTCTAGCAGAAGACTGAAATATGTGAAATAATGTGCAATGGAACTCCCTCTCATGCTAAGCTCTGCCACTATATTGGAAAACTGAAATTATAATAACTCCCATGATATCAAGAATGCAGGGGCAAATGCACTTTTATCAAGATATGCTACGTGTAAATTAAGGAACCTTGGTGGATTGAGATGAAGTCTTTGCTCGTGCTTCTACCATAAAACGTAAACATGTCAGTAAACAAGTAGTCAAGGGTGCTGCCAGTCTGCCATACACGCTCTTCGATCACCTGCGGTGGAGAACGATAATGACACAACATTGGTGAAAATCAATTGTATGGAGCAAAGAGATGGGTGTAAAATGCTGATTCTCACCAGCTTTAGAGGATTCTGATGGAGTAGGATGTGCTGCGTGAACGACGGAGAGAGACGGACCGCCCAGAGCTTGCTGGTGGAGAGAGGTAAGCGAGGCGGCCTCCGGGCGCCAAAGACGAGGATAGCGACCAAGAAGGAGATGGCGGTACCGGCGGAGGTGAAGACGACGCCGGAGACTGACGGCCGAGACGGAGGCCAGGCGGAGCTCTAGAGGCGTGGAGGCAAGGTGAGATAGCGAGGCATGCTTAGGGAGGTGGCGGACCGCTGCTGCCGCCGGCGGGTTGGCGAAGTCGATCTCGAAAACGCCGGCGCATGGACCCAGGATGACGGCGTCCTCGCGTATGACGGGAACGCCACGCCGCCGGCCCGTCTTGGTCGTGGCCTCCACGCGTGTCTCCCAACGGGGGGCGGCGCCAGGAGGGAAGCTGAGACGCCGGCGGTGGCGAACACATGCCGGATGGATGTAGGCGGCTAGGCGCCGCTGGAATCGGGAGATGAAGACACATGTGAAAACAAGCTCAGTCGAAGTGGTGATGCACCAACAAAATGAAACGTGCACCATGCTTGACAAGGTAAAAATAAAAGACAACGCCCGGGAATACCCGTCACACGAGTCACTGGAGTAAATCGTAAAAAAAAAATTGTTTGTGCTCGGTGCGCCGGCCGAAATTTCGGCCGGTCTCGTGCCACGCAGACCTTGCACGCCCACCAAACCATGCCCCCACGTGAGACACGTGCATACGATGGGGTCCAACACAGACCGGCCCTATCCTACCTTATCTTCTCCACCGTTTTTTCCCCTACCTCTAAGTATTCGTTCTTCTCCTCCCCACTCCCCCCGCGCTGCCGCTCTCGTCCTCTCCGCAACCTCTCTCCCTTCACTACCACAAGCCCCGCTGCCATCGCCGGTGTTCGCTGTCGCGGCACCGCTTCAAATGCTTGCCGGCGTACGAACGGGTTGACGTGCTGTATGAGGCAAGCTGCAACCAGATTTGGTGGAGCTGCAGGCAGCAGAGGCAAGCGGTGGAAACGGCGACGGACGCCGCTGCTAGTCGTGGATGCCTAGCTGGACCGGCGACATCGATGCTACATCGAGCAAGACGGCGAGCATGACCCACGCGCGATACTGCACGGGATTTTGCTGCAACCGTGCAGCGGAATAGCTGGAACCGACATGGAGTTTTGCTGGAATCGGCAACGAGCGGATAGATGGAGGATTTTTTTTGCTACCATTGCTTATTTTTCTTGCTGGATCCGGTACTCTTTTTTGCTACCACGTGCGTTTGGCTTTGCTGGAACTAATTCTTTCTTTTGCTACCACAGGTGTTATGTTTTGCTGGAACGAGCTTGATTTTTTGCTACAAGGTGTTGTGCTGGGTTTGCCCCTTTTTTGAGCACATGCAGCGTCAATGTTATCATCAGTGATTTGTTTTGCTGGCATCGGCGGCAATTTTTGCTGGAATCGGTGACTTTTTTTGCTGGGACCCGTAATTTTTGTGTGATTTTTGCTGCATCCGGCATTCGATTTTGCTACGACCGGCATTGAATTTTGTTGGAATCGGCGAGTGTTTCTTGGCTCGGATGTGCAAATGTGATTTTTTTCGGTCAAGTTTTTTTTTGCTACAACCATGTTTTGATTTTGCTGGAACCGGAGACAATTTTTGCTACATCCATGTTTTTATTTTGCAGGAACCATACACAATTTTGTGTTAAATCCACCCATGTCGGTGTTGGTCGACGGCGGCGATGGCTATCTTTTGCTGCATCCGTCTCGGAGTTTTGCTACTATCGGAGATGTAATTTGCTACTACCAGAGTTCTTTTTGTACCAACGTTTTTTTGCTACTATGGGAGTTGCCTTTTTTTGACAACTTTTATTTGTTGCGAGCATCGACGGCGAGCACGGCACGGCGGCGAGCATGGCACAGAGCTGCAACCGGCGACTGGCGTTGCCGGAGTCACGACCCAGCGAGGGAAGCTGCAACCCACGGGCGAAGTTTTTGCTACGTGCGTAGATTCCTGCGAGAAACATGAGAAAAGACGGCGGCGACCGGCGGCAAGCGCGGCGCCCGATGGCGAGTGCGGCATCCAGCAGCGTGGGGCCGGTAGAGAGAGGAGGCCAGGGTGAGGGTGTGACGGCCGACGGCCGGGAGGACGTCCAGACGACCGGGCTTTGTGGAGAGGAAGAGGGGGAGGGGAAGTCAAGGCAGGGATCGGGGATCAAACGGCTGGGGCTAGTCCGGCCCAACCGTTCGGCCCGCGCGCCGGCGCCTATAAGCAGCCTAGAAAAATCAGGTAAATGAATCCCCTACTGGCCTAGTCTCTACTCCAATGAAGGAGTTGATAGACTGGTACTCCAGTTTTTTTTCGTCCGTTTTTCTTGTCCTACCTCGCACCAAAATTTGGGAATAGTTTTCGGTTGACCGGGTGCGCTGGGTCGGTTTTTGGGTCCGGCCTCGTTCGGTTCAGGTGTTAATGGGTATGGTCGGCTATGGGTCCAAATAGGTCCGGTTACAAACAGTTTCAATCCACAGTTCAGACCCGGTTGGTGGCATAGGTTTCGTTTCGAGTTCTCCAGCCCGACAGACACGCAGTCTTCTCCGCTCGTCGACCACGCCTGCGACCGCCGCCGCTCGCCGTTCGTGACGGCTGCCGTCACCGCTCGCGCACGGCTCACCGCCCCCCTCTGTGAAGACTATTCTAGGAAGGGAAATGGTTCCAGAAAATGATTCCAACCCTTACGTGCAGATCGGCAAGGGCCAGATCGGAGTTGTTAGGCACCGACATGGACTCCAGCATGCGGAGGAGCAGCAGGCGCCATGGTCGAAAGCAGAGGTGCGTCTGCGAGCATTGTGGAACATGAGACATTAAAGGTGCCCTCTCACGACGGGTGAGCGCGCCCGGTGGTAACATAGCACATATATCTAGATAAATTAAGTTTACATGTTATCACACATAAATTAAGTGTTACATGATGACGGGAATACAAATAGGTTTAGTTTGGGTTGGGTTGCCAAGTTTCTATTAATATATAGCTTAATAAATTAAGTGTTACATATTACCACACATATGTTACTTCTCACTATAGAGGTAGTAACATAGAGTAGTAACGGATGATGCTTTGGTGCCTTAAGGCACCTACCTTTGTGTCTATGACATGTGGGCCCAACAAATGGTTGGCCCACACGTTAGTGACCCAAAGGTAGGTGCCTTTAAGGCACCGAAGTTGTGTCCAGTAGTAACATGGGCATTGTTAGAGCATCTCTAGTGGAACGTGTAAATTTGGACGTGTATATCTCCATATACACGTCCATATACACCTTGCTAAATTATACACCTCCCAGTTTTTCAGTGGAGCGTGTAAATTTGGGCGTGTATATTCCAACGGCTATATTTTCAAAGCGGCTATATTTCCAACGGCCATATTTCCGATCTATATAAACCACTCCTACCACCTCTTCCAGACACTTCTCTTCTCACCTAGATTTTTCTATCGTTTCTCACGCAACACAATGAACACATCCACTTGGGACATGAGTTCTTCGTCATCTTCATCTGGCGACGATGAACTCATACTTGCAACGATTCGTCGAGCGAGGAGGAAGAGAGGAAGAACGCTCGACGCCATGGCGGTTCCAAGCATGGACGTCGGTCAATCGATCGAGGAAGAGATGCGGATTTCTTCTTCTATGGGATGACTACTTCAAAGAAGTTCCTCGCTTTCCGAACATTTGTTTGACGAAGGTTCGTAATTATAGTACACTTCTCTACTTTGGTCCTTTTTCATTTCCTGTCTCATTTAATTTTTATGCACAGATTTAGGATGTCGCGTACTTTGTTCAACCGCATAGCTGATGGTATACTTGAGCATGACTATGATGATTATTTTACACAAAAAGAAGTGCTTCGGAGCTCTTGGGTTACATCCTTTGCAAAAGATGACCCGTGGCGATGCGGATACTAACATATGGAATAGCAGGTGATTATGTTGATGAGTACATCCGGTCCGCTGAGTCTACTAATTTAGAGTCTTGCAAGAAATTTGTGATCAAAATTTGTGAAGTTTTTGGGAAAAGTACGAGATCTCCAAATGAAGAAGACATTGCTAGGTTACTTGAAATAGGGAGGAAGAGGATTTCCCGGTATGTTAGGGAGCATAGATTGCATGCACTGGGGTGGAAAAATTGCCCCAAAAATGGCATGGCATGTTTAAAGGCCATGTGGCGAAGCCCACTATGATCTTGGAAGCAGTTGCTTCACAAGATCTTTGGATTTGCATGCTTATTTTGGTTTACCGGGGTCTCTGAATGATATAAATGTTCTTCAACGTTCTCCTGTTTTTACAAAGCTAGCGAAGGCCAAACTCCTCCAGTGAATTATAGCATCAATGGCCATCAAGTACACAATGGGGTATTACCTTGCAGATGGTATCTATCCACGGTGGGCAACATTTGTGAAGAGCATTTCAGCTCCAACTAGCGAGAAAGCAAAAACTTTTGCCAAGAAGCAAGAGGGGCTAGGAAAGATGTGGAACGAGCCTTTGGAGTTCGCAATCCCGTTTTGCCATTGTTCGTGGACCTGCTAAAGGATGGAAAGCGTAAAGAAATCACTGATGTCATGAAAGCTTGTGTCATAATGCACAATATGATAGTTGAAGAGGAGCGACAAACTGGTCGGCAAAGCTGCACTTTTGAGGCAATGGGAGAAAGAGTCACAGTCTCTCGTACTCATGCGGAAGAACTGAGCTCTTTTATTCAGATGACTAATCGGATTAGAAATTTCGATGAACATGATCAGCTTAAACTTGATCTAATTGACCATGTCCGGCAAAAGTTTGGAAGCAGTGATGTAATCCATGTCTTTGTAATGCAGCTATCAATAAAAATATTTATGCAATGAGTGATGTAATCCATGTCCTCAACTAGCAGAAAGCAATAAATAGTTCTTACAACTACAACATATAGCTCACATTACCCTAGGCCGCGAGCAAGGATCTCCTTCTGCTTAGCTAAGTAGAACTGCTTTTGAACATCAGTCATACCACTTGTGTCGATGAGCATGACCCTCTCATCTAATTCAAACTGTCTCCGTGCATCCTCCCTCTCGTTTCGTGCATCCTCATTCTTTTTGAGTGCAATCTCCTCTTTTCGCAATTCCAATTGCTGTGCGTAGCGAGCATTTCTTGCCGCCTCTTTGATCTCATCCTTCTCTAGCTTTGCTGCCCACACAGTTTCTAATGACAGCTTGCAAGCACTGTCATCAGCTTTACCTCTCTTGTCCCTCTTCACACCATCAGGTCTTTTCTCATGTTCAAGAGCATCGGTGTGTATCGAGGTAGCATCGAGACGTCTCGAGGATGCATCAGCAGGATCATTGGTGGCTGTGCGGACTTGCATCAATGGTCTTCTTTTGTTTCTTAAGAGAAGTTTCAACTTCTCTTATGCGCCACTTTGGATACTTGAAAACTCTACATAGCAATGCATCGGTGTGAAAGGCTTCTTTTTTTTAAGATCCATTTCCTTGAACAAAATGTGTGCATCGTTTGTCTGCTCATATAAATATGTTGTTAAAATAAGCACAACACATATAGAATATTGCACATCACATATAGAATTACAAGAAAGGCGCATACCTTTTCTTGTATAGTCCTTCCGCTTTCTTGCCTATTTAAAATCTGCTGAAGGCAACCACAAAATTTAGAGGTCTCTCTATTAATCGTTGTGTAACGGCAATTGATTGCATTAGCATTACGCTCCGGCCATGATGATTCCTTGTGTGTGTTGTAGTACTCTGAAATTCTATCCCAATAAGCATCTCGGTTTTGATCTGTCCCAACAATATCCAAACTTGTATTTGCCCATGCTGCTATGAGAACCTTGTCCTCATCACTAGACCAATTTTGCCTTTGTTGGATTTTCCTTTCTCTGTTATTGCGAGCGATCTGAGTTGATGGAGTTGCTGCTCTCCAATTGGACTTTCTAGTTGTGTTTGCGTGTAACCAAAACCAAGGGTGTCCAAAAGCTTTGGTCGGTATCCATCGCAAGCAACCAATGCACAGCTATTTTAGACAACAAGAAGACATCTACTCCCTCTGTTCCCGAACAATGACTATATACTGAGCAAAATGAATGAATCCACACTCTAAAATATGTCTACATGCATCCGTTAATTAATCCACACCCAAACAATAACTATATATGGAGCAAATATGTGTAAATACATAGCACTACTACTCCCTAAAAAACAGAGCACGAGAATACTCTATATACTACACTCTGAGCACATCTCCTCCCGACCTCATCCATGCCCCTTGGCCCCACATGAGCCCCCACCACTCTTCCCCGCCTTGGCCTCTCTCTCCCCACGCCGCCCTCTCTCTCCCCGGCCTCCCCATCCCGGCCACCAAATCCAGCCATGACATGCCCAACGCTACAAGGCCATGGCCTCAACATGACATTGCCCAAGCCATGCCATGGCCACCCACCATGTGCCGCCCAAACCCCCCGCCGCCAGATCCATGGGGCGTGCTCAACCCCCCCCCCCCAAGTCCGCACCTCCTTCCTTCCTTCCTTGACGGATCGGGATGGAGAAATTTACCTTCGAGCGGCTCGGGCTCGCTTGGACGACGCCTTGGGGACGGCCTCCTCCTTCCTTCCTTCCTTTTCCCTCGAGTGGCTCGGGCATGCGTTGGACGACAGCGTGGCGGCGTGGTTATTTGCACGCCGGGTAGCGTCGTGGCGGCGTGGCTGTTTGACGACCGTATGCACGCTCCGCTGGGATGAATTTTGAAGCCAGACTAGTCTATATTTGCTATACACTGCCATATAGAGGATCCACTGGAGATGCTCTTACTACTCTATGTTACTATCCATTGTGGCTAGTCTTATCCATTCAGGTTTCCTTGAGGTGTGTAGTTTTCAAACTTTTCTTGGGATTTGCACCACCCCCTTCCACTAAATCCTCCACGTTTTTAACTGTTTTTATTTTCACAGTTCACACCCACCTCTCCCGTACACCAGTTCGATCTAGATCCAGACGAGAGAGACATGAGAAGGCCGTGGCCGAGAAGCAGGTTTGGCGCCGCCGTATGGACAGAAAAGCGGTTGCTCACGCTGCTCCCGGCAGGTCCACTCCGTAGCACAGCGCGCCGCCATAGGGACGGGAGTGTCGGCGCAGGCTCCAGGTACTAGATCAGAAGCGCGCCTTGGCGCGCGTTGCCTGGCTCAACATGGTGACCGAACGCCTAAAACTTCAATATGACAAAACCTTTAGTACATCCAAAGGAAATTAAAATAACCACTCAGAATAAATGTGTTGACTATATATCACAAACAATACAAAGATTTATCAAGAGCTTAAAAAAACATTCTCTGTTAACAAAGGGAATTAAAGTGATTGCTCAGAATGGATTAGACCAGTACAAAATATTTACACGAAAAACACGGCATTGCCAAAGGGCAAGGCATCATATATATACCAAAAGTATGCAAACATGACATATGTAGTCATTACCACAATGGCACATAGTGCTCAACATAGCCGGCACAAAGCGCATATCTAAAGTAATGATTCAATAATCCAGCGTCTGGTATTTATCAGGGAAGCATGTAATCCAATGCAAATCATCAAAGTACAGTACAAAGTAGAATATGGTTAAATAAAAACCATCAATATTTAATATAAAGCAGAACATCTATATTAGTATTCAGGACTATCGATTATGGAAGCACACACGTCGAGTTTGTCAAATGCTGAATTCACCTCCAGACAGGGGGGCAAGCCCACATAGACCACCCAAGAGAGGAGCAATGTAGTCCATAAATATCAAAAGTACTACCCTATGTACGCACAGTGCACGAATCCATGTAAGAATTTTCTTTTCAACACCCCTTGATCTTAATAAGAAGACCATGATCTGGAACGTAAAAGAGCATTACCGTTAAGAAAAAGCCATCACGGACAAATCTTAACATCCCCATAAAGCATCATTGAAATTATAACCTGGAGTTAACCAAAATCATGGCATCGCTGAAAGTATATATATACTGAAAATCCAATTATACATGTGAAATCACAGAGAATCAACCCTCAATCCTAAAACAATTATTTTTGTTCATTTTTTAATTCCAATATGACAAAATCTACGCAGAATGACCATAGTCATGGAGTAAAACATATGGTTGAACATAATAGAGCAACAAAGAAATTTGTTGCTGGGATTGAGCCAACCTAATGTTGGCTGTTGCTACACCATGCTGCCAATCATACAATTTCTTTGCAAGTAGCAAGCAGCCAAACACACGCGTAACACTTCAGCAGAGCAAGCAAAAAGGTTGTGAAACAAAAACGGAGAGGCTACCTGCAGGCTGCGGCAGCTGGAGCATGGAGGCGGCTGTTGTCATGCATGAGTTTTCACAACATTAGAGCAGGGCCGAGAAGATCCTGGTTGAGCCGGAACAAAACCGGCGGCGGGCGCCGGATACTGAAAGTCTACAAAACCATTGGCCAGACAAAGGTGGCCACGTTTCAAGTCTGCCTTGACCTGAGCATCAGAAATCACAAAAATCAGATAAACAACACGGAAAGATGCTCTGAACCCAAAACCTTTAAAACTCTTCTATTGCTAAAGACCATGTAACAAATAGACATGCTTCGCAATAAAATTCAGTGCAAAGCTATAAATGAGAGAGTAAAAATAAAAAAGAATGTAGGATAACATACATTCTTTCTTCTTGCCAGAACCCTTCACTTCGGCAGCATGCTCTTCAGCTACCTTCTTCTCCTCTTCGGTTCTGGGTTGCAACTTACAGTACTATGCCCATAGATGGTACTCATCCTATTGATAATGGCAATCCTGGCTCCCTCCACCTCAACATTGCTGCTCTATGGTCTCCTCCAAGCCTCCCCAATCTCGCCCTCTTATTCTGAAATGTACCTGCAACCCTGCACCACATTCTCAGTTATTCTAATAGAAACAGCGATAATAGAAGTAGTCTGAAGAACTGTAATCCCTAACTTATAAGACGCATGCATGATCTCAATGAAGTTACATACATCGGTGATGGACCACCTGATGGCCAAGGATATCTCCAGAATGTGTGTCCTGGTCTGCAAAGCCAACCAAGAAAGCAAAGGAAATATAGAATCAGGTATTGCACGCAACAAGACACAAAATCAGATCAAGAGAATAACTACAAAATTCCACTACAAAAAAACATACTCCCTCCGTCTGGAAATACTTGTCATCAAAATGAATAAAAAGGGATGTATCTAGATGTATTTTAGTTCTAGATACATCCATTTTTGTTCATTTTGATGACAAGTATTTTCGGACGGAGGGAGTAGATGGAAATATTAGATATTTTTAATCTAAATCTTTGTGTGACATGCAAATATAACAAATATCAAAATGTAAATATTTTTAAGATCATGCAAATTTGACCATGTTCTGATATTCCAAAAGTACCATTAGTGCTGCCATTCACTGAAGATATACCTTTGAACATTTGCCGGAATCTGCCGACACAAGGAACACTTCAGTAATATTTGCTTTGAACGTCTTGATCAAATCAAACGATTCCACTAGAAATCCTATAGACATAAACATACTGCTTTTGATAAACACAAGTGGATGAACCAAGAAATGAACAACCTGCATATATAACACCAAAATTACACCTGTTGCAGTGCAGAATAAATGACTAACAAATGCCATATTGTCATTATTCTGTAGTCGGAGATATTAGGACATACTCCCTCTGTCCGGAAATACTTGTCATCAAAATGGATAAAAAGGGATGTATCTAGATGTATTTTAGTTCTAGATACATCTCCTTTTATCCATTTTGATGAAAAGTATTTTCGGACGGAGGGAGTACTAATCAAGACACAAGGCTAATAAGTCAAAAAGGTTATGTTGTGGTCGCAGGGAACATAACGTCCTAACGGTGGATACTCGAGTGGTATAAGAAGGTAGTATTTTTATCTCATTTAGTCGCATTAAAATGAACCTAGACTATATACTGCAGCTAATATATTTCATATTGGCGTAAAGGGAGAAGCCCAATGAAATCAGCTAAGAATTCATCTAGGAACGATCCGTTCTGTTATTTTCAACGGCACATATCAAATGATCCCAAGTAAGAATATCAAAGTTGTGGAATCTCAAAAGATCCATCTAGGAATGCAAGTACGGCAACTAAATAGTGATTAAATTAGTGTTTGAGCTTGGATAAGGTTACCTGGGTGGCCTCTTCTCCAAACGGTCCTCAACTTTGGGACAAAGATGGCTTGCTTAACGAAATCCGGGCAGCATGAGCCTCTTCAAATGGAATGGTCCATGTCATTGCGCTGAAAACATTAGACCATGCTTAGTTATGAATCACGTCACACATGGCTTAATTTTTTGGGTAGTTGTAAACATTGTACATCAAAAGTTAAATAAAAGCCCAAAAGAGAACTCCAATGACTACATTATAATGCATTGCCACTTACCCATGATCAACATAATTACACAATGTGCCATATTTATCCCTACTACACGGATGCCTGCACAACCAGTGGTAGACTAATCTGTCGGCTCTACACGAGGCTACCATCGCTCTGAAAATCTCTAGCGCGTGTTTGTTGTGGATGCGTGTAGGTATATGTGCGCTACACCATAAAATTTCAGGACTTTGATGCCTGAATCAGAGGTCGGTAGCGCCGCTTGCGCCCAAGGCACAATCGGTCAGATATTGCGTAACTGCACTTTTTGGAGTGAACAGACGTGCAAATTCCAAAGAGATACATTCGTAAACACAATTTAAAAAAGAAATCAATTTGGGGTTGAGACTCGAACTGTTCTAACTGGAAGGTCCATGCTATGAAGTCATGGAAACTCACAACAAAATGCATTTCAGACAACAATTTTCTCCCATTTATCAGAGAGACAATCAGTAAAATTGTGCGAGAAGAACGCATTTCATGTACCAGGAACTAACATAAGAAGAGATGGATGAATAATAAGCAGCACCGTAGAATTCCATGAAGAGAAAAAACAACAAATCTAATCAGCATGCGGCATACATTCAAAGATCGGGAATTTTGCAGCGCTAATCATGAGGAGAACTGTAGGACAGAAAGGGGATGTTACCTGCTGGGATTGGAGCTGGAACGGATGCCCATCAAAGAAGAGGGAGCTATGACACCACCTCTTGTGTGCGGTGTGTTCCCGCCACCGGTCGATTCGTACAAAGAATCGTATTTGGTCCTCTTTCCGATTTGGGAGATGTGGGAAGAGAGGAGAGGGAGGGAGGAAGAGACGAGCGGAGGAATTGGAGCTATAGTGTTTCCAATCGAGCCTGCTCTCCTTCCTTCCTTCATGGACGCCAGCGCCGGCCGCCGCCTCTAGAGAAGGGGCGACAGGGACGGAGGCGGCAGCGTGAGGACGGGGATAGGATGCCCAAGGAGAGAACGGGTGAGAGCGAAAGACACCTCGCGGTCGCCTCGCTCCCGTCCCGTCCCTACTCGTGTTGTGCTGGACGAGGCGGATCCCCACCTGCTGCCGACGAGCAGGAATGGATGCGGTGGATCTGGCTGGCTCGTCTCGCACGGGACGCTTGGAGGAGAACGACGACGAGGTAAACTCGTGCTGGACGATGACGGCGCGGGAGGCGGCCGGATTTGACCGGAGGCAGCCTCTGGGCGCCTCGCACGTCGGATCGGAGGCGGGTGACCTCGGGTCAACTTCTTGCCCTCCCGAGCGGTGCGGCTAGGGAGGAAGAGGAGCGCAGCAGCTTCCGCGACTGGCGATGGAGAGAAGAGACGCGACGGGGAGGGCGGGCCACGGGAGGTGAGGAGGCAGGGGCGGCGGCGCCATGGGGCGACAGGAGGAAGAGAGGGGATTGTCGGAGTGAGGATCGGGAGGAAGGGAGACAGGCGCCCTCACCCCATCCACTCTCCAGCCAACCGACGCTGGACACGTCACGGGCCCGGACATGTGAAATGACGAAACTGCCCTCGGCGGGGCTCGGTATTATCGGCGGTGGCACGGGATATTTGCCCGCTGACGGAGGCCATGCGCTGCACAGTCCACACTCCTAGCCACAGTCGCTGACCGGCGCGGCCCACCAGCAAGTGACCCCACACGTCAGCGAGACAGCAAAGTAATTCTGGAGTAAGAAAAGTCAGTAAGAAAAATCGAATGGAGGCTACTATTCATCACTATTCATTGTAGCAGTGTTCCGGGCCTGATCCGACGGCCAAGGTCATCCGAAGACGAGATCCTACGGCCCAGAATGCATCAAAGGAAGGATCCGACGGCCAGGAATCCTGAGCGGGGAGAAGCCTGGGTGTGCACTGCTATGCTTGTTTCTGGATGCCCTTGGCTAGGTCATGCCCGGGCTGCCTCGGCAGGTCCACTCCATAGCCCAGGGCAGCGACGATCAGGCTGACAACGGCCACAGCCACTCCGTTCAACCATGCCCATGCCCCCACTCCCATGGCATGAGTACCAACTACCAACCCCGCAGGTTGAATTGATGGATACTAGTATTACTAGTTTAATGCCCGTGCGTTGCCACGGGCTGACAAAAGGATCTATGACGACTCACTCAACTAAGCTCCTCGGCCATTGTATTATTGCTTTGCTATGTTGTCACCCCGCTCCAAATATGCCTTGTGTTTTCTCCTAGTTTGCCAAATTTTCATAGTCATTCCCATCGTCCCTAACCCATGGACTAAGAGATGAATATATCAAGTGGCTTGGCTTCAATTTGTAGCTAGAAGTGAGTTGTTTGGATTGCCTCCCTCCACGCGTTGTCTCTTCCGAGGTGACTCGGGAGCCAACCCTAATTGCCACCTCCACTCACCCTCCTCCTTCTCTCCTCCTCCTCACTTTGAGGTGGTTCTAGTGATCACGCATCACCAATAAAGGTGGCGGCTCCACCTCACGTGGAGGCCTCGGCTCCAGCGGCACCCGGTCGGTGGTCTGCGGCATAGTGTGGGTCAGAGGTTGTCTTGGTGGGTGTGCAGATGGGTTGTCCCTCGGTCGTCTTGGGTGGCATGGGGTGAAGTCATCGGTTGTGTGGGCGATCATAACCGACCGCTTCCACCGAGTCTGTTTCGCCGCTCACGCTCTTGGTCTACTCCGTTCTAAGTCGGCTATGATGTCCGGCTGCCGTGTTCACTGTCCCCGTGTGCTGGCTCCACAGACCTGGTAGGAGGCATGGATCCGGAGGAATCTTCTGGCCGACGTGGCAGCCACATCAATGTCGAGACCTTTTGGTGTCGACCCCCTTCCGGGAGGCTTTGGTGAGGATCTTCCCTGTCCCCACTAGCGTGGGTGAAAGCCCTTGGTCCCCTGCTTTGAGCAGCGATGGCATCATGGTGTCGTGCTCCTTCCGTAAGGCGTCCCCAGGATCTATTAAAGGTGGGGAATAGTGGTGGCGTTGTCGACCTGTTCTCATCTCTGGCAACTTGTTGCTTGACTTTGGTTGGTGCTTGGTGTTGGCCCTTTTGGCCTGCCCCATGGATTGTTCCTTCGATAAGCAACTCTCAACCGACGTGGTGCCTTTCTGATGCCGACGACGGTGCCAATGTGGTTGGTTACTCATTGCTTGTGGGTTCGTTTATGCTATTCTCCTTTGTGACTTGGGCACCTTGGCTCGGGTTATAGGGATCCACTTTGCCGCCCGTCGGTGCGGCACCCATCGAGCCTGGGTGAAGTGTAGTGGCCTTTTGCGGAGGTGGAAACAGACCATGTTTGGTCCCTGCATGGCTGCATGCAGATAGCGACACGATGCAAGCGCGAGGTGCTCTCTTCTCATGGTCCTGTTGGGTTGCCAGTGTTGGCACGGCGGTGGTCGGTTGAGTCTGTTCTGTTTTGTACCTTGTATCGTTTACTTCCGTTTCGCTTTTATTTTCGTTGTATTGTATTGCTCTTGTAATCCTGGCTGGTTGATGGCTTTGTTATTTCAATGTTGGGAAAGGTTGGGCTCGACCTTCGCCTTTTCTCTAAAAAAAGCTCTACATTACCACCCAGCTACAAATTTGCATATGTTTTCTCCAAGCTCGCCACATTGCCATACACATACCCATCATCCCTAACTTAGAATGACTTGCAACATTCGTCATCAATTCCATCCTCGAAGTTTTGACAAATTCAACAATTTTCCCATACAATTTTGCAATGATATACATAAAAGATCACAAAGTCCTCTGATTTTTTCCTTTCCCCTTTTAGCATTGCATGAGAGGTGATAGTTGCACTCATACAAACCCTCCTACCTCAGGATTAAAATCACACGTACAAAGAAAAATAGCCTAACAACTTCTATTATGCTAATAACTATTTCCTCTATCATTGATCCTCTAACATAGCCAAATACCACTAATCTCCCCAAGGTTCAAGATGCAGTCAACTGCGGCATCCATGGATGCATCTCTTTCCTGTATTGGTACATCAATATGCCAAGAAAAAACATCCCTTGATAACACAAGCATCTTTAGTTTCATAAGAACAAACGTCCAGTATTCATCAACAGGTAAGAGGATTCAAACAACAGGAATTTTGGAGCAAATCGGTAAATAAGTATTTGATGTGTGATAGCAATACGGAAAGTACAAAAGCTACAATAGTCATCAAACAAACCAAAGGAATAGTAAATTGGCAATATTCATTTGATGGTAGCAATGACCGATTATTACATCATTCCGAGAACAAGCGAAATAAATATGCTCCAAGCAAAATGGGAGGTTACGAAGGAGAAAAAGGATAAACCTCTGGTTTCCATCACCATGAACTCAAGTCGCTGAAAATCCATTCATACAAAACCAGTTCTCTAGTGAGTCGGCACCTTTTGGTCTCCACTCTCCACTAAGACAAGTATGAGAGCTTGCTGCAGCAAAAGACGGCAGAAAAATGATCACTTGGAATAAAGATCTGCTTTCTCTACTTGGAGCACCTCCAGTACTTCCACAACTAATCTTAAGAGAAACTAAAGAACAACAAAACGTCGAGTAAGTGATTGAATAATAAAATAACAGACAATCAAAATATTACCTCCCTTGATCTGAAGCTGTCTCTTTGCACATGGAGCAGATCCATCAAGTGACTTCTTTTATCGACCTCCTGTACAAACTCAACTCTCGGTCAATCAACTCAAGACTTGACCTAACCCTTCCAATAGCCAGGAATATGTAGTTCTCCGGGAAGTCAAATGACATGATCTGTGTTCATAGAGTAACCTCAATGTCATTAAGAATGCAAACTGAAAACTTTTTACATAACAAAAAAAATTAGAAAACATCCTACATGACAAAGATATTCAGCATAGCACAACAAACCCAATTAGAAAACTCAAATAAGTCAGCACCAGGACACAACCTTGAGTTAATGTAAGGATGGTAGAAAATTTGTGGCCCATAGAATAATGCGGCAGAACACTTCTACTAAAGCAAAAAAAAATGCAGAGTAGAATTATCAGAAGCCTACCTAATGACATGATATTTATTGTTGCCGTTTCACACACAGTGGATCTTGTTCTTCCACCTACAGTTAGACAAACAAATACATGCTTGCGAAGATTGCGGAATACTTGTTATGTGGGCACGCTACATTATAGCAGGGATCAATAATTTAAAAATCATAATGCAGGTGATATTGGCACAGTTTATCAAAAAAAATTAATGTGCAAATTAGCAAACGCCTTCTGTCCATAGTAGCATCAAGAGGTGAAAAACAAGTGAAATGTAGCATCATGGAACCACTGAATCAACAAGGATAGTTAGAATGCACACATATTGGAGATGAGAACTCAATTAACCTTTTATCTGGCACAAGCTTCACATCAGATCAGCTTCATGGAGAAACTTACTTGTCAACTTCCATCTCCGCACGACAACTTCCATCGACGATAGTGCTGACTTGCTTGATTACTTGTCAACTTCTCCTTTAATAGTAGAGATAAGTAATGGTGTAGTAGCATGTATTAAATCTAATTTTGAGGGTTGAATACCAGATTAAATTCAATAATTCATATGATAGTAAAAAATCATACTTATCTTTCACACTCAATATTTACTTGTCTTCTCCTTTATAACATATTGTATATCTACTTCTCACATTAATATGCTCGATACCCATGTTTCTTTAATCGCCAATCCCAAGTCACTACATGACCATCAGGTTATGTAGGTGCTAAACATTACAACTGATAAGCTTCTTGTAAGCAAAAATGGTTTAAAAGTCAACCTGCACACACTTTATACTGGCTTAAATTTAAAAAAAGTTGTATTTTGATCCCAAAAATTTGAACGTTGCAAATTTTAGGTGAACTCTGCAATGATAGTATCTACTGGAAGCAGTGAGAACGCAGCACACAATTACATATAAATGTAGTTGGCAGATGATCTTAACTCGCAACAACTGATATATGTGCACGTGTGTGGCATGCACACACAATTAGCTAGCTTCTTGCTAATGGTCAACAACTTACAACCAAACGAAGATGGTGGACGGTGATAACCAATAATAGTTAGCAAATTACAGGTTAATTCAAGAATTAACTAATTAATTAATAGATATTAGCTTGCAAACCAGTAACAAGCATATATGTGTAACATGAAAGCCCATCTAGCTAGATTCTTGCTCATGGTCAAGGACTAATAATTAAACTAAGACGTACTTACATATCAAGCTTGCATCCAACTGTACTTAGTCCCAGGTTAGATTAATCAAAAGACATGTGAGTGTTTCAAAAAGAGGAATATTCTAATTCCAAACAAATTGATACCACTCTTTTAGAAAAAGAGAAGATTTGTTTCAAGCACACATGATGCTCGCGGTAGTGCTTCTTGGCGTTGTATTTAATTATAGAACCTTAAATTGGATTTCTATTAACTATGGAGGACAGGGTAAGGTAGCGACCAACCTTGATTGCTGAAAATTATGCATCAAGAAGGGAGCAATTAGATGTCAAACTTGAAAATAAGTGTGTCATTCGTAACTTGTAATGGGGCAAAGAAGCATCTCAGTAAAAGTTTTGACCTTGCAATTAAATGCACATATCAATCATGTGTGACCTGAACCTTTCAAATTCCTTAACTGAATGTCCAGATCGGTGAAATGCAGTTCCTCCAAAAAAATTGAATGAGAGTGATTGTAGGTACAGTAGTATGACCAGAAGTATGGTTGATGAAACTACAGGTTACTGTCCAGAATCATATTCTTGGGCTTTGCATTGCCATGTGCATACCAAGGTGCCTGAAACCCCAAAGTGATTATCTCCCAAATAATTAATAAACCAAACAGGAAGATGACGAAGGATTCCAATAGCTAAATTAACATACAAGTATTAATAGCAACACTTCAGCATGAGAAATAGAAGATTAAAAACAGGAGGCATAATATGTGGTATCATTTACCTTAGACTGAAGCTTGGTTAAAAAGAGTGCAGTCACCGATTAAGCTTCGTTCCTCATAGCAGCTAGAAATCATTTCATCCAAATTGTGGCACATCACACTTTTTTTACATCATTCCACTACGGCGCTGCTTCAAAGAATTATTGTGTCTGGACTACAACGCCAACGGAACCCATCCTGCCCAACAAATGTGAGATGAAGTGAGCAGTTAAAGTAAAGATAAATCATGGAATGAGAGTATATACCGACAACCGTACTCTGTAGTGAGCAGTTAAAGTAAACATAAACAGGCAGCAAACGACACATCAAGATCAAGCGAACAACAATTAGATCATATCACGATGAGGAGAGCATGTGCCACTACCTTGTCAGGTTATATGTCAATGATGGAACTGATTACTCATCGGCGTCGGAGCGTCAATGGCCAGCATGTCTCCAGAGCCAGTGAAGGCCGCTGGTGTAGTAGGAGAGGAGGTCACTCCTGGTCTGCTTGGCTATAAGGCGGTGAAGCAAGAGGAAATACACGTCGCCCCTGCGGCGGAGGTGGGGTCCATGTGGCCTCCAGCCACGACACCTGTGACGACACACAAAAATCAAGAAGAGGAATAACTACCAGCCTTGATAGGAAAAGGACACGAAGGATCGGGAAAACCGAGCGAGTTATTGCAAAATAGAGGAGGACGGAACATATTGGTTTCTTGACTGGACTATCAAATATCGCAGAGGCATTTTCCTGTGTGAGGGTGGTGATCAGTGTTAGTGTGTTAACCGATATGACTTTGGCAATGCTAGATGCTCTGAACTCATTGTCAGCACAAAGCACGGTACATTTATAATGAATTCATAGGTCAAATAATCTAATATGCATAGAAAGAAAATGCAGCTGCTGGAAGCTGAACCAAGTTAGTGATAGAAATACCTTATACGTTTAACTTCTCCTCCTCTTTCTTCAGCAAGACTACAGAGGTGCACTTGGCTGCAGGGTCAATGTGGAAAAGCTTAGCTACATCAGGACTGGTAGTATGGTAGAAGTTGAATGTTTCTTCCAACCTTGAAGCAGCAGCAAACTCATTACTTCGAGCACCCTACAACATTTGACATGATTTATTGACCACCACACCGCAGTCTGCAATATATAAACTTCAGGAACTGCTACTCTTAGTAAAGGTACACATATGACTGCTTTTCTTGGTAGTTAGTAGCCACGATTGGTGGTTGGAATATTAATTAAGCCGGCCATACGACAGTACTGCTACTCTTAGTCATCTTTCAAACACATCAAATTTGACATATCTACAGAGAATATAATGTTAAGCAAACGAATGGAAGAAAAAGAATAGCATAAGATTGTAGAAAATAGGATGACAACAGAGCTCAGCGTTATGAAAATACATCAAATTTGGGCCTAATATTGTTAAAATAGGATGACAACAGAGTTCATGTCCAAGCATTGATGAACACCATTTGGCCTTATGAAAATAAGAACCCAGTGTGAACTTGGCCAGATCAAAACAATATTAGGCCCAAATAGCTGAAGATTAACTAATCAAGCTAACTTTGTATTAGCGCATCTGGCCGAAATCAATTAGTGAATCTATGTTGTTTCACGTGAGTGTACGGGAAGAAGTAATCAGCAAGAAGGCGTGCTATCTGGCCGTGCAAACAAAGATAAGAAAATTACTTAGCTTGATCAATCTGCAGCTTGCCGATTCCTTTCGGCGGATGGGCATGTCTGGCTGCTGTGCAATACTGATACAAAGCAAGCAAGCTGGATCGAATCAGGTTTTCAGTGAATCACGGGGGAGACATGGGGCGGTGGAAGGTGAGGACTGCAACATTGATACCTTGACAAGGAAGCGGCTGCCGGTGCCGCCATCGACAACTCCGCCATCGCCGGAGTTCAGCTTCGCCGCAACCTTAACCATCCAACCGGTGGACCCGAGTAGCCCACCTCGCCAACCCTCACCGTAAGACCAGCGCGCCTACAGCCCCTCCAACCACCGACCATCTCCTTCCGGCCGCCTGGACACCGTAGCAGCGGATCGAGCCAGAGAAACGGCCACTTCGCGCTGCCATGCCTAGATCCGCGCCAGCCCTCACGTGCAGTCGCAGCAGTCGCACGCCCCACACAGTCGCGCCAAGGAGCACGTCCAAGAACGCCCGCCCTCTGGAGGCCAGCAGCGCCATCAGCAGGGACGCCCGCTTTCCTGACGGCCAGATCGGCTCGCCGCCGCTAGACCAACGGCCGAGGCCGCATCAACTCTGGCACCTGCGCGCCAGACGCCGGCGACGCCATGAAGCCTCCTTGCGGCCCGGAGCACGGGCGCTCCGGCCCACGCCCTCCAGATCGACGCCCTGCTCCACGGCGCCCTCCACCACACAACCACGGCGCCACGCCTCCCGCACGCCGCGACGAAGCTCGCAAGACGGGATACGCGCACCTCTACGCGCAGACACGCGCAGTCCATCCTCCGGCCGCTCAGCAGCCATAGCCTCACTTAAAGACGAAGGGCCCCACCGTCGCCTTCCTTGGAGGTGACGCGGGCTTCGTCGGCCGCTCCTCCGGCGACGGCGAGACGAAGGGCGGGGAGATAGGGTGGCAGAGCGCGTGATCTAGGGTTTCCCCTGTGCCGTCAGGCAGGGCGACGGCGGAGCGGGAGATGGGGCGGCGGCGGTGGAGCGGGAGACGAGGGAAGAGAGAGGTCGCAGCGGGAGGGGGTGGATCGAGAGGAGGGGTGGCGGGTTTTTTTTACCTGGGAGGTGAGATGTGGGGGGCGGGCGGCGCCGGGAGCCGGGGAGGAGGTCGGGGGCTGGCGGCGCCGGGCGGAGGCGAAGGGATCTGGAGGGCGGCGGCAAGGGACGAAGGGCGGCGGTGGGCGAACGAGGGCAGAGAGTCGGGCGACTGTTTCTCGCTCGAGGGCACGATACCTCGGTCGTACGTGCGGGAGTTTGGTCAGCGATTTTTTTCGTTGGTTAATCTTCGCCGGTTTGTTTTCACCGGTTTGTTTTCGTTCGTGACAGATGTGTTCTATGAGAGGTTAGGCGCGTGGGGGCGGGTGGGGGATTTGGCTGGAGGGTTTTCCTTGGTTTTCGCGGCTGAGCGGGAGGTAGGAGGAAGTACCAAAGAAGTACCAAAAAAGACCGAGTGAGGTGGGACGAAAATAAAACCCGGAACGCAACCTATCAACTGAGACATTAAGAGTAGAGATTCTGTTCTTGATATGATTGAATTACTAGTAGATAGATAATCTGCTACTTTGGGATTTTTAATTTTTTTATCCATGAATGCTTCTATTAGGCAACCTGTACGTCGCGAAAAAAGTTGAAAGAAGTTTAGCAATCTTGATGCTGTGCTGTCACCGTGTCATCATGGCCAGAGGAGCGAGGAAACGACTCAGTCTAGATTGCTTTATAGAATGTTAAGGTAACGTAATTACTGTTCCCTGCAAAATATAGTATTTGGTATTGCTGTTCTTACAAAAATATACTCCCTCCGTTCGGAATTACTTGTCGCAGAAATGGATGTATCCCTAGATACATCCATTTCTGCGACAAGTAATTCCTATCCCTAGATACATCCATTTCTGCGACAAGTAATTCCGAACGGAGGGAGTATCAATGTACATTTTTTCTTGTTCAAGTGAACACATGCATGGCCCTATATAATACGTATAGGATAAACATGTTTATTTTCTATCCGATTTCTTTGGTGTTTCAGTAAATGGATTCACTCCCATGTCTTGATTCTTTTGTTTTCTTTGGTCTGAAGTTTCAGCTGACAGCACAATTTTACAATCTGCCATCTATTCAAAATTCTATCGATCTATATTTGTGATATAAAGATGTTGTGAGATTAAATATTCTAGGTCTTTCCAATCAAGTCATTCTGATAAATAAATCCAACAAAACTCGGCTACAATGTAAAAGTTGTGTTGCTGCTAAGTGTGCCGACAAATATAGAAGTTGAGGCAGTAAGGTATGGTCTCTGCCGTTATGTTTTCTACTCCCTCCGTTCACTTTTGTAGGTCGCGGAAGGAAATTTCCAACATCCCCAAAAAATCGGTAATGGACAACTATACCCCTTCGATCAATTTGAAATTCAAAAACCATCAGGATTGATTCACCCAGTGTGTCACCGCCCGTCGCCACCGAGCTTCTCCCTGCCCACCTCGCCCAGATTCTCCTTGCCAAGATCTCCTCCTCACCCAGATTCTCCTCCGCCTAGGATCTCCTTGTGAGGTTATCCTTGCTAATGTTGGAAATATGCCCTAGAGGCAATAATAAATTAGTTATTATTATATTTCCTTGTTCATGATAATCGTTTATTATCCATGCTATAATTGTATTGATAGGAAACTCAGATACATGTGTGGGTACATAGACAACACCATGTCCCTAGTAAGCCTCTAGTTGACTAGCTCGTTGATCAATAGATGGTTACGGTTTCCTGACCATGGACATTGGATGTCGTTGATAACGGGATCACATCATTAGGAGAATGATGTGATGGACAAGACCCAATCCTAAGCCTAGCACAAAGATCGTAGTTCAGTATGCTAAAGCTTTTCTAATGTCAAGTATCATTTCCTTAGACCATGAGATTGTGCAACTCCGGATACCGTAGGAATGCTTTGGGTGTACCAAGCGTCACTGGAATCTGGGTGACTATAAAGGTGCACTACGGTATCTCCGAAAGTATCTGTTGGGTTGGCACGAATCGAGATGGATTTGTCACTCCGGTTGACGGAGAGGTATCTCTGGGCCCACTCGGTAGGACATCATCATAATGTGCACAATGTGACCAAGGGGTTGATCACGGGATGATGTGTTACGGAGCGAGTAAAGAGACTTGCCGTAACGAGATTGAACAAGGTATCGGGATACCGACGATCGAATCTCGGGCAAATACAATACCGCTAGACAAAGGGAATTGTATACGGGATCGATTGAGTCCTTGACATAGTGGCTCATCCGATGAGATCATCGTGGAACATGTGGGAGCCAACATGGGTATCCAGATCCGCTGTTGGTTATTGACGGAGAACGTCTCGGTCATGTCTACATGTCTCCCGAACCCGTAGGGTCTACACATAAGGTTCGATGGCGCTAGGGTTATAAAGGAAGTTTGTATGTGGTTACCGAATGTTGTTCGAGTCCGGATGAGATCCGGACGTCACGAGGAGTTCGGAATGGTCCGGAGGTAAAGATTTATATATGGAAAGTTGTTGTTCGGTTCCGGAAAAAGTTCGGGTTTTTTCGGTATTGTACCGGGAAGCTTCCAGAAGGTTCCAGAGGATTCCGGAGGGGTCCGGAGGTCCGGAAATAGTTCCACCACGTCCAATACAGTAGCATGGGCTGTAAGGGGGAGCCCTAGCCTTAATGGGCCAGGGGCACCAGCCCCCCCAAGGCCCATGCGCATGGGAAGGGGGAAACCCTAAGGGGGAGGGCCTCCACTTGACTTGGGAGGCACTCCTCCCCCTCTTGGCCGCCCCAAGTCCCATCTAGGGCTGGCCGCACCCTTGGGGTGGAAACCCTAAAGGGCGCAGCCCCTTTCCCTATATATACTTGAGGTTTTGGGCTGCCCAACACACATGAGTTCTCTCCTCTTGGTGCAGCCCGCGCCTCCTCCTCCTCCTCTCCCTTGGTGCTTGGCGAAGCCTGCGGGATTGCCACGCTCCTCCATCACCACCATGCCGTTGTGTTGCTGCTGGATGGAGTCTTCCTCAACCTCTCCCTCTCTCCTTGCTGGATCAAGGCGTGGGAGACGCCACCGGCTGTACGTGTGTTGAGCGCGGAGGTGCCGTCTGTTCGGCACTAGGATCTCCGGTGATTTGGATCACGACAGTACTACTCCTTCAACCCCGTTCTCATGAACGCTTCCGCTTAGCGATCTACAAGGGTATGTAGATGCACTCTCCTTCCCTCGTTGCTAGTTTCTCCATAGATAGATCTTGGTGACACGAGGAAAATTTTGAATTTCGCACGCTCCCCAACAGTGGTATCGAGCCGAGGTTTATTGCGTAGATTCTTTGCACGAGTAGAACACAAAGTAGTTGTGGGCGTTGATTTTGTTCAATATGCTTGCCGTTACAAGTCCAATCTTGTTTCGACGGTATTGTGGGATGAAGCGGCCCGGACCGACCTTACACGCATTTCACGTGAGGCGAGTTCCACCGATCGACATGCACTTGGTGCATAAGGTGGCTAGCGGGTGCCGATCTCTCCCACTTTAGTCGGAACGGATTCGATGAAAAGGGTCCTTATGAAGGGTAAATAGCAATTGGCATATCACGTTGTGGTTTTGCGAGGTAAGAAACGTTCTTGCTAGAAACCCATAGCAGCCACGTAAAACATGCAAACAACAATTAGAGGACGTCTAACTTGTTTTTGCAGGTATGCTATGTGATGTGATATGGCCAAGAAGAATGTGATGAATGATATGTGATGTATGAGATTGATCATGTTCTTGTAATAGGAATCACGACTTGCATGTCGATGAGTATGACAACCGGCAGGAGCCATAGGAGTTGTCTTTATTTATTGTATGACCTGCGTGTCATTAAACAACGCCATGTAATTACTTTACTTTATTGCTAACCGGTAGCCATAGTAGTAGAAGTAATAGTTGGCGAGACAACTTCATGAAGACACGATGATGGAGATCATGATGATGGAGATCATGGTGTCATGCCGGTGACGATGATGATCATGGAGCCCCGAAGATGGAGATCAATGGAGCTATATGATATTGGCCATATCATGTCACTACTATATAATTGCATGTGATGTTTATTATGTTTATGCATCTTGTTTACTTAGAACGACGGTAGTAAATAAGATGATCCTTACACAAATTTCAAGAAGTGTTCTCCCCGACGTGCATTGTTGCTACAGTTCGTCGCTTCTAAGCACCACGTGATGATCGGGTGTGATGGATTCTTACGTTCACATACAACGGGTGTAAGACAGATTTACACAGCAAAAACACTTGGGGTTAACTTGACGAGCCTAGCATGTGCGGACATGGCCTCGAACACGGAGACCGAAAGGTCGAGCATGAGTCGTATAGTAGATACGATCAACATGAAGATGTTCACCGATGATGACTAGTCCGTCTCACGTGATGATCGGACACGGCCTAGTTGACTCGGATCATGTAATCACTTAAATGACCAGAGGGATGTCTATTTGAGTGGGAGTTCATAAGATGAACTTAATTATCCTGAACATAGTCAAAAGACCTTTTGCAAATTATGTAAAAGCTCGCGCTTTAGTTCCACTGCTTAGATAGGTTCCTAGAGAAAATATAGTTGAAAGTTGATAGTAGCGATTATGCGGACAGAGAAAGCTTATGTCCTTAATGCACCGCTCGGTGTCTTTGAACCCCAAACGTCGTCGTGGATGTTGCGAACATCGGACATACACATTTTGATAACTACGTGATAGTTCGGTTAAATGGTTTAGAGTAGAGGCACCAAAGACGTTTTTGAAGCGTCGCGGAACATATGAGATGTTTGAGGGCTGAAATTGGGATTTCGGGCTCGTGCCACGTCAAGAGGTATAAGACCTCCGACGATTTTCTTAGCCTGCAAACTAAGGGAGAAAAGCTCAATCGTTGAGCTTGTGCTCGATTGTCTCGAGTACAACAATCACTTGAATCGAGTGGGAGTTGATCTTCCGGATGAGATAGTGATGTTTCTCCAAAGTCATTGCCACCAAGCTGCTAGAAGCTTCGTGATGAACTATAACATATCGGGATAGATATGATGATCCTTGAGCCATTCGCAATGTTCGACACCATGAATGTAGAAATCAAGAAGGAGCATCAATTGTTGATGGTTGGTGAAACCACTAGTTTCAAGAAGGGCAAGGGCAAGAAGGGACACTTCATGAAGCGGCAAATCGATTGTTGCCCCGGTGAAGAAACCCAAGGTTGAACCCAAACCCGAGACTAAGTGCTTCGTAATAAGGGAACAGCCATCGAGCGGAACCACCCTAGATACTTGGTAGATGAGAAGGCTGGCAAGGTCGATAGAAGTATATTTGATATACATTATGTTAATGTGTACTTTACTAGTACTCCTAGTAGCACCAGGGTATTAGATACCGGTTCGGTTGCTAAGTGTTAGTAACTCGAAATAAAAGCTACGGAATAAACGGAGACTAGCTAAAGGTGAGCCGACGATATGTGTTGGAAGTATTTCCAAGGTTGATGTGATCAAGCATCGCACGCTCCCTCTACCATCGAGATTGGAGTTAAGCCTAAAATTGTTATTTCGTGTTTGCGTTGAGCATAGACATGATTGGGTTATGTCTATCGCAATACGGTTATTCATCTAAGGAGAATAATGGTTACTCTGTTTATTTGAATAATACCTTCAATGGTCTTGCACCTAAATAAATGATTTATTGAATCTCGATTGTAGTGATACACATTTTCATGCCAAAAGATATAAGATAGTAATGATAATACCACTTGCTTATGGCACTGCCATGTAAGTCATATTGGTATAAAACGCATGAAGAAGTTCCATGTCGATGGATCTTTGGACTCACTCGTTTTTGAAAAGTTTGAGACATGCGAACCATGTCTATTGGTGTATACGCATGAAGAAACTCCATGCAGATGGATCGTTTGGACTCACTTGATTTTGAATCACTTGAGATATGCAAATCATACCACATGGGCAAGATGGTGAAAAGCCTCGTTTAGGAAGATGGAACAAGATAGCGACTTGTTGGAAGTAACACATTTTGATGTGTGCAGCCCAATGAGTCTTTGAGGCATGCAGATGAATATCGTTATGTTCTTACTTCACGATGATTTGAGTAGATGTTGAGTATATTTACTTGATGAAACACTAGTCTGAATTATTGAAAGGTTCAAGTAATTTCAGAGTGAAGTTGAAGATCTTCGTGACAAGAGGATAAAATGTCTGTGATGTGATCATAGAGATGGATATCTGAGTTGCGAGTTTGGTACACAATTGAGACATTGTGGAAACTGTTTCACAATTAATACCGCCTGGAACACCATAGTGTGATGGTGTGTCCGAACATCATAGTTGCACTCTATTGGATATGGTGCGTACCATGATATCTCTTATTGAATTACCACTATCGTTCATGGGTTAGGCATTAGAGACAACCGCACTCACTTTAATAGGGCACCACGTAATTCTGTTGAGACGACCCTGTTTGAACTATGGTTTGGAGAAACCTAAGTTGTCGTTTCTTAAAAGTTTGGGGCTGCGACACTTATGTGAAAAAGTTTCAGGTTGATAAGCTCGAACCCAAAGCGGATAAAATGCATCTTCATAGGACACCCAAAAACAGTTGGGTATACCTCCTAATTCAGATCCGAAAGCAATAGGGATTGTTTCTTGAATCGGGTCCTTTCTCGAGGAAAAGTTCATCTCGAAAAGTTGAGTGGGAGGATGGTGGAGACTTGATGAGGTTATTGAACCGTCACTTCAACTAGTGTGTTGCAGGCACGGGAAGTTGTTCCGTGGCACCTACACCAATTGAAGTAGAAGCTTATGATAGTGATCATGAAGTTTCGGATCAAGTCACTAACGTACCTCGTAGGGTGACAAGGATGCGTACTACTTCAGAGTGGTACTCAATCCTGTCTTGAAGGTCATGTTGCTAGACAACAATGAACCTACGAGCTATGGAGAAGCAGTGGTGGGCCCAAATTCCGACAAATGGTTAGAAGCCATGAAATCCGAGATAGGATCCATGTATCATAACAAAGCATGGACTTTGGTGGACTTGCCCGTTGATCGGCAAGCCATTGAGATAAATGGATCTTTAAGAAGAAGACGGACGTGAACGGTAATGTCACCGTCTGTGAAGCTCGACTTGTGGCGAAGAATTTTTCACAAGTTCAAGGAGTTGACTACGATGAGATTTTCTCATCCGTAGCGATGCTTAAGTCCGTCGGAATCATATTAGCATAAGCTGCATTTATGAAATCTGGCAGATGGATGTCAAGACGAGTTTCCTTACCAGTTTACGTAAGGAAAGGTCGTATGTGATACAATCAGAAAAGTTTTGTCGATCCTAAGGATGCTAAAAGGTATGCTAGCTCCAGAGATCCATTCTAAGGACTGGAGTAAGCATCTCGGAGTTGGAATGTGCACTTTGATAAGATGATCAAAGATTTTAGGTTTATACAAAGTTTATGAGAAACTTGTATTTCCAAAGAAGTGAGTGGGAGCACTATAGAATTTCTGATGAGTATATGTTGTTGACATATTGATGATCAGAAATGATGTAGAATTTCTCGAAAGCATATAGGGTTATTTGAAAGATGATTTTCAATAGAAAACCTCGATTAGGCTACTTGAACAATAAGCATCAAGATCTATAAGATAGATCAAAATGTTTAATAATAATTTCAAATGAGCATGTACCTTGACATGATCTTGAAGGTGTTCAAGATGGATCATCAAAGAAGGAGTTCTTAGCTGAATTGTAAGGTATGAAGTTAAGACTTAAAGCTCGACCACGGCAGTAACGAGAGAGACAGACGAAGGGCGCCCCTATGCCTTAGACATAGGCTCTACAAGTATGCTATGTTGTGTACCGCTTGAGGAAGTGTGCCTTGCCATGAGTCGGTCAAGGGGTACAAGAATGATCCAGAATGGATCATTGGACATGGTCAAAATTGTCCTTGGAGTAAATAAGGACATGTTTCTCGATTATGGAGGTGATAAAGAGTTGGCGTAAAGCGTTACGTCGATGCAAGCTTTAACACCTATCCGAGTGACTCGAGTAGCAAACCGGATACGTATAGTGGAGCAACCATTTGGAATAGCTTCAAGTGGGCGTGGAAGCAACATTTACAATATGACATAGAGAATTGCGAAGTACATACGGATCTGAATGTTCTGAGACCGTTGACTAAAACCTCTCTCACAAGCAAAACATGATCAAACCCCGTAACTCATTGAGTCTTAATCACATGATGATGTGAACTAGTTTAATGACACTAGTAAACTCTTTGGATGTTGGTCACATGGCGATGTGACCTGTGAGTGTTAATCACATGGCGATGTGAACTAGATTATTGACTCTAGTGCAAGTGGGAGACTGTTGGAAATATGCCCTAGAGGCAATAATAAATTAGTTATTATTATATTTCCTTGTTCATGATAATCGTTTATTATCCATGCTATAATTGTATTGATAGGAAACTCAGATACATGTGTGGGTACATAGACAACACCATGTCCCTAGTAAGCCTCTAGTTGACTAGCTCGTTGATCAATAGATGGTTACGGTTTCGACCATGGACATTGGATGTCGTTGATAACGGGATCACATCATTAGGAGAATGATGTGATGGACAAGACCCAATCCTAAGCCTAGCACAAAGATCGTAGTTCAGTATGCTAAAGCTTTTCTAATGTCAAGTATCATTTCCTTAGACCATGAGATTGTGCAACTCCGGATACCGTAGGAATGCTTTGGGTGTACCAAAGCGTCCACAACGAATCGGGTGACTATAAAGGTGCACTACGGTATCTCCGAAAGTATCTGTTGGGTTGGCACGAATCGAGACTGGGATTTGTCACTCCGGTTGACGGAGAGGTATCTCTGGGCCCACTTGGTAGGACATCATCATAATGTGCACAATGTGACCAAGGGGTTGATCACGGGATGATGTGTTACGGAACGAGTAAAGAGACTTGCCGGTAACGAGATTGAACAAGGTATCGGGATACCGACGATCGAATCTCGGGCAAATACAATACCGCTAGACAAAGGGAATTGTATACGGGATCGATTGAGTCCTTGACATAGTGGTTCATCCGATGAGATCATCGTGGAACATGTGGGAGCCAACATGGGTATCCAGATCCCGCTGTTGGTTATTGACCGGAAACGTCTCGGTCATGTCTACATGTCTCCGAACCCGTAGGGTCTACACTTAAGGTTCGATGGACGCTAGGGTTATAAAGGAAGTTTGTATGTGGTTACCGAATGTTGTTTGAGTCCGGATGAGATCCCGGACGTCACGAGGAGTTCGGAATGGTCCGGAGGTAAAGATTTATATATGGAAAGTTGTTGTTCGGGTTAGGAAAAGTTCGGGTTTTTCGGTATTGTACCGGAAGCTTCCAGAAGGTTCCGGAGGATTCCGGAGGGGTCCGGAGGTCCGGAAATAGTTCCACCACGTCCAATACAGTAGCATGGGCTGTAAGGGGGAGCCCTAGCCTTAATGGGCCAGGGGCACCAGCCCCCCCAAGGCCCATGCGCATGGGAAGGGGGAAACCCTAAGGGGGAGGGCCTCCACTTGACTTGGGAGGCACTCCTCCCCCTCTTGGCCGCCCCCAAGTCCCATCTAGGGCTGGCCGCACCCCTTGGGGTGGGAAACCCTAAAGGGGGCGCAGCCCCCCTTTCCCCCTATATATACTTGAGGTTTTGGGCTGCCCAACACACATGAGTTCTCTCCTCTTGGTGCAGCCCCGCCTCCTCCTCCTCCTCTCCCTTGGTGCTTGGCGAAGCCTGCAGGATTGCCACGCTCCTCCATCACCACCATGCCGTTGTGTTGCTGCTGGATGGAGTCTTCCTCAACCTCTCCCTCTCTCCTTGCTGGATCAAGGCGTGGGAGACGCCACCGGCTGTACGTGTGTTGAACGCGGAGGTGCCGTCTGTTCGGCACTAGGATCTCCGGTGATTTGGATCACGACGAGTACTACTCCTTCAACCCCGTTCTCATGAACGCTTCCGCTTAGCGATCTACAAGGGTATGTAGATGCACTCTCCTTCCCCTCGTTGCTAGTTTCTCCATAGATAGATCTTGGTGACACGTAGGAAAATTTTGAATTTTTGCTACGTTCCCCAACAGCTAATTCCACACAATCGCCATGAATTCGTTTACTAGCTCGAGCTACAGGAGGAAGAGAGAAGGATTACAGCAGGGGAAAAAAGAAGGTGAAGTCTATCCTAAGCCAGAGTCAAGCCTCGGCTGAAGCCGTCATCCAGGTCCAAGCCAACTCGCGTGTAGCTGCCTCCCTTGTATATGCAGTCCATGTCTTCCTTGTGGGCTGGGTCCTGGCTGAGGCCCAGCGAGGCCCAGGTCGCTGACAACCCCCCCCCCCCTTCATAAAATGAGGCTTGCCCTCAAGCCGACTATATGCCGAACCACCAGGATTCCAAGGAGCTTGTACAATTAGACTTAACCCTATCAAGAAATGTCTCACTTGGATCACGCTTCAGTTTGTAGGCTTTGCAGAATTAGCGCACTATGAGCCACCGTGAGAAACAAAGTACTGGGTTTACTCATTGCAGACCGATCATTCAATCTTGTGAAGACCTCACACTGGAAGTTGTAGGCCTTATAAGTATGCACAGAAGAGGGCACCCTAGAGACATGAATAGATCCTGGAAAGGATGGTGTCCGGACAACTTGCCCTTCAAAATGCTCAAGTATCAGTAGGACCGATCCAGAACAGGTGGACCCAAGGAACAAGAGATTAACATCTCGGTCATATCCATTAATAGCATAAAATGTGCGGTAAATTTTTGTTGGTGACCATGGAAGCCTGAATGTGCACTCATCTGCCAGAGGGATGCCTAATTCACTGATTTTAGCCAGTTTACGGATTTGGTTGAGGATTGTGTTTTGATTGAGGACGATAACACCAAGCTAGTAAGAGGTGGTCTTATTTGGCCATGATCGAGGAAATGAAATGATCCATGTTTTAGCCAGTTTACGGATTTGTTAGTCGTTGCTATGCGTCGCAGTGATTGTTTGTTAAATGTGTTATAATGTTGTAGCTTATCCGATGATATAACTAAAAATGCCAGCCCTACTAACCTATACAATAATTAAATGCAACAAATCATATGTATTTTCAATATCAGTTCTCATACTATTAATCCAAATATTCATGTTTCACACAACAAATTTCCTTGAATATTGCAACCAATTCATGTACCAACGTGCGAGGTATAATCTAGTTTCTTGAAACATGCACATACCTCCTGATAAAAGATTAAAGCAACTGAAATATATGGGGCACAAATATTTTAGTGGTAGTACATGGTCCATCCTGCCTCTTCCCGCTTTGTATTGTGTTGCTCCATGCTTCGCCGTCGGAGGAAGCACAATATGTAGCATAGACGTCGATCTGTCATGGTCTCTACCTCTCTCCCTTCTATCATTTGCCTGGTACATGATGCTCTCTCTCTCTCTCTCTCTCTCTCTCTCTCTCTCTCTCTCTCTCTCTCTCTCTCTCTCTCTCTCTCTCTCTCTCTGCTCACCACCAATCATGTATCCGACACCGCTAGATTGACCCAGTGGAATCATGCATGAGACAACCATGGATAAGAGCGAGAACCTCGTTCGCTTGAACCATAGCAGACGGGGAGGATTTGGGGATCGGTTGGTTATGTTTTTGGTTGCTTGATGAAATCTGTTTTGTTGAACTTGGAGCAGCTTATTCAATACAGAGGAAATGGAATTACGCCTACAAGTAGCAAAGGTCATTTATGATCACACTACCCAAATAAATAGATAACAAATTTTGCCATCACATGCTTGAGGAGCTTCTTCTCTTGCTTGCTTACGCCGTGCAAACTTGCAGTAATATGATTGGAGACTTGAAGTGAGTGGCAATAGATAGCAAATAAATTATAAAATAATGTCAAATCTTGGCATAGCTCATGTGAGGTTTGTGATTAACCGAAACACTTCAAGCATGTATACCTCAAAAAATTTAGTACAATGGCAAGGTAGAGACATGTTGACACTTGATGCATGAATCATCGTAATATTGCAATGAGTCCACACGAGATAGAACTACATGTGAGTTCACATCTTACAAAAGTGTAATTTGTAGCCTCCTCTTTGGAGTCGTCTTCTTTGCTAAAGCTGCAATGGGTATCCTCCCTAGACTAGTTCTGGTTTGTGATGAAATACTTCTCCGAGAAAGAAAGCAAGGAGGATGCACATATACATGCTATCAAATTTATATAAGCATTTTATTTCTCTTTTTTTTACATTGTCGAACATGTAACTATTTGTTGTTTACCTTCTAGCGAATACGCCCGGATTGTCATGTAGTATTTGTTCTCTACCTAGCTTTTGTGGGTTGCTAGATTCACCTATCATAGCTTTTGTATTGCTCTTTATAGGTTTCCTATTCTTGAAATTAAAGAAAACAAGGTTTATTTTTGGCATGAGGTGATAATTTAAGCTTTGAACAAAAAAAATGACAATTGCCTTCTCTTGGTTCTAAGTGAGCACTTGTAACCTATGACCCTTTGTGCCACATTTCTTGCAAGTCGCTAGGCCTCTAATCATTTTCTTCCCCTTGCACTTGTGGGAGTAGTGCTACCATTCTTGGAACCTTTCTTCATGTGGCCACCTTCAAGGGAATCCTTTAATCCTCATTTTTTCTTTACCTTCCTTTATTTCTTGTCTTAAGTATTGACACCACAATAAATGGAAGCTCCACCCGCGACCACTATGATTTTTCTATCGCTGGCTCATTCTATCTCCCATAAGAGCCTTGAAATTATCCACAGAGTGGTACTAAAGCACAAAACTGTTCAAGGCATTTTTGTGATGTCACAATTGCCAAGGCATATTGACGTTGTTTACCACCACGCTTTCATTCAAGACAATTACAAGTCTTCTGATTAGCTTTGCAATATGCGTTTTAAAAATTCTTTATATTGTCTGAAACCTCTACACTCCAATCAATAGAGTCCACAACTTTCAAGTGCGTAAAACCTCTAGTATTTGCCCTCAATTGAACCGTAATACTTGGTAGTATCCATCTAGATGGTAGTCTTTCTCAAATCCTTCTCCTCTTCCTCCACAAACCCTTCATCACCTCTCTAAGATTGTGAGCTAGTTCAGCAACATGTAAGTCCTCAAAGTCTCCGCTCAAGTTGTAGAAAACTCTCGCTATATTATTAGTATGTAGTCACACTTGATGCCCGGAATGAAGACATACCTTATCGATTTGAGAGTGATATCGACTTAACCAAAGTCACAGCTCATTTGATTCTCCAATAGTTGTGTCCATAAGTTACGTGAACATGTCTTTCATATAAGCCATTGCGGCAGAAAACGTCCTTCTGAAACCCCAGGACCTCTTTGCAAAATTATTCATAAGGTGAAAAATCATTCCCCTTGTTCAACATTATAAAATATATTCTTCATTGCATTCTATAAGCCTTTGCAAGCATTTTTAAGTCGATTCATAAACCAAGTTCGATTGTCTTCAGTATCAGAAGCTATGAACCATAGGCAAGTGGGTACATCCAATTGTGGCCATCAATTAGCCTCAACTACAAAAATCCAACTCTACTTGCAAGGGCTTAGAGAATGCGGTGAAGAATGTATTTCCCAATGCTGAATAAAGGGAATGTTTTCCCACATTATGGAGAATTTTGTGAAATGGTTCCATGTGTTTGGAAGGGTGTATCTTGTGGCAAGGGCTTATATGGGAGAGGTGTTCACAGAACATATGGAAGCAATTATTTGATAATAAAATGGGGTATGGCTTTTGTTAAGTTAGTGCATACTCTCAAGTGGGCGAGGTGTGTCTTCAATCCAGACATTAAGTGTGAGCTCATCTCTAGTAACATAGGACGGGGTTTTCAACATCTGGTTCAGAGAAACTTATTGCTGAACTAGCTGACAACATTAGAGGGATGATCATGGGTCTCTAGAGAACAAGGAGAAGGCTTGGAGGAAGACTGCCATCTGGACCGATCCTACTTATGGGGGAAGAGGGAAAATACTAGAGGATTGGGGCACTTGAAAGTTGTGAAACCTGTTAACAGGAGTGTAGAGATTTGATACAATAGCAAAACTTATTGAAAGGCATATTGTGAAGCTCAATCATAAGACATGTAGTTTTTCCTTGAAGGGCAGCACACATACAAGCGATGTTAACATGTCTTGCCTTTGTGTCATCATAAAAGGGAGTAGATCTTGAACAGTTTATGCATATGTGTACTATGCAGGCAGATTCAAGGATGTTATATGGGAGAGAGATTGAGCCAATGACAGACAAATCACAGTGGCCATGAGTGGAGCTATCATTTGATGTGGTGCCACCACTTTAAAACAAAAATAAAGGGTAAAAAATGGAGGATTCAAAGGATGTGTTAAGGAGGTCACAAGGTGTTAATGATGATAGCACTGGTCCCGCAAATGCCAAGGGGAAGAAAATGATTAGATGCCTAGTGATTTGCAAGAAATTTGGTTAAAAGTATCATAGGCAAGCTAGTTACAATGTCCACTTAATTGAACCCAAAAAAGACAATTGGCATTCTTTCATTCAAAGCTTGAATTATCACCTCATGACAAAAGTTTATTGTTTAATTCAAGAAAGAGGAAGCCTAAAAGGAACAATACATAAGGTATGCAAGGTAAACCGAACACCCCCAAAAAGGCCAACTGGAGAACAAATACTATGGGACAGTTAAGCCATGCACTAGAAAGCAATCAACTAATAGTTCTATGTTTAGCAATGTAAAAATAAAACAATTTTCTTATATATAAATGCCATAACATATATGTGCAAGGGTATTTATTCACAAACCAGCACAACTACTCCAGAGAGGATACTAGTTGCAGCTCTAGCAAAGAAGATGGCTACAAAGAGGAAGCTACAAATTGGATGGAAAATCTCCATTAAATTTACTGTTCAAGTTGTGCATCCACATGGGCTGCTCTTTTAAGCGTTATATTCAGTTGCCTATAAAAATGCAAAAGTACATCACCTATTGGTATATTTTTTACCAATATTATTTGGTATCACAGTTACGTGAAATCCATGAAATCGAATTGGGATATATGAGACGGCCTCCACGCTCACTATACATATTATAAATTAGAAAGTAGTATCAAAGCCTAAGTATACTAAAACTCCATGATCCACAGAAACCACGCATCGACAATATTTGTGAGACAATGCTAAGAAACCATATGTGTTTTCGACTGCAGATAAGCATCCAACTGATTTTGCAACATGCTAGCAAAAAAAAAAACAATTTGAATTGAAGAATTCCACCATACCTCCTTGCTTTCTCCTTCCACAAACATAAGACTTCCAATGCATTGGCATGTACGTCTTGCATAGATATAACACATGTTGATTTGTTAAATCTGGAAAAGCTATTGAACTTCATTCTTGTGCACAATTAAACGCCATGTCTAACAAATGTTGACTTCCACCTGCCAAAACAATGGTTTAAACTGTAGTAAACATACAATCTGCCATATGTACCTCAGTACCCGAGTCTCTACATGAATGTATAGCTTATTGTGTTGAAACTCTACAAAGATAGACTAGTGTAATTTGATAGCGGCTCTTTGTCCGAATTGCATTTGCTAGCACCAAAAGATGAGAGATGGTCGTGAACTAAATAAATATGAAAGTGGTTAATTGAAAATACCACATTACTATGGCACGAATTCTTTGAAACCGTGATATCCATATAAAATGGCATTTGGTGCATCTTAGCTAATAATAGTACATGTGTTGAGTCTATAAAAATAACTAAGAAGTTTTGAAGATGTAATGTAAAGTTTGGTAACCGCAGCCCATATTTACATTTAGAGGGATGTGCAAAACTTGAAAAAGGAAAATGGAAGACACTATTATAGAAGTACAGAGTGTCCATTGCTAACCTCCAACTTTTGTCAGATCCGAATCAGATCACCACTACAATGACTTCTAAGCATTTTCAATTTGAAACCGTACACCAAAATATTTCAGCTAGTACAATGGAGAATTTCCAATTCCTAGTAGATAAATGTTCAGGTTGTAGTATTTTCCACACAATCATTTGAGAATCTTCTTATGCTCACGCAGAGATTGATAATGCATAATGTGCATATTATCATCTCACACACATAGATCACCTTCTGTGCACACACATAGATCACCTTCTATGCAGAGCTAAGTCTACTACTATATATATCATCTCATTCCTCTCTGCCACATCGTATATGAGTTTGACAACATGTCAGGTACTACAGAAGGAATCTAAAATGGACATCAGCGAGAAGAAATGTGGCATGCATTATATTTGTTTATGAAAATAGGTGATAGAAGACCCTATTGTCATTTTAGCACAGAAAATACCTCTAGAAACCAAGTCAAGGTTCCTATATATTCTGTTTAGTGTAAATTAACACGGGCTTACTTTTTATACCAAAGTGGAAAGAAACACATGGCTCGGTTAGTCGAAGTTTACATTCGTAGAAAACGCAGAACAAATAATTTACCGTGTAGCATATACATAAGTGACAACTCTTGCAGACCTTGCCTATAATAAATTAGCAAAAATACATAACGAAAGTACTAAGGTGAACATGGTTCCACGGGCACCCAAGTAAATAGTAAATAAAAAAATATACTAATTTTCTTTTTAAAATCTGAAATTTTGAGGTATCAAACTTGGTCGACCCATAATCATGTGTGAAGTTCGGTGCAGGAATGACAGCCGGGGTATTTCTTAGTAAAGAAAATATAATCCGACCTTACTATATATTCCGTCTAATGGTGCTTTTGAATAAAAAACTTTCATCTGTCATTTTTGCCCAAAATACCACGGATGCCATTTCTTCGTGAAGCTTCATACGCGAGTATATCAATCAACCGTGTATATTACAGAAAAAGTCAGATTTTTTTTGAATTTACTATTTATAACGGGTGCATGTGGTACCATGTTCCACTAATCCTTGTCTAATTACACAAGCCTTAAAAACAGTAGGTTCAACAAGGAAATAGTTTGCTAAAAAACAACTGTAATTTTCAAGGAAAATAGGATCTTTAGGACACCATTACCGAAGACAAAACGAAATTCACGGTAAAGCACATACTTTCAGGTCCATTAGAGAAACAAAATACCCGTACGTGTTCCTTTTCTTCCAACAACGTTCGTGTTTTGCAGTGCATATATCTAAACCCACTTTCTTGGCAAGCAAACAATTCACCAAACACTTAGGGTGCCTTGCCTAATGCCTGCAGTCGATATCAGAAGGAAATAAGGAGGTAGAGGAGGAACGACTGGACCTGCAGCATGCAGGCCATGCGCGTCGTGTATGCTAACCTTTCTCGTGATTTTGAACCGAAGTTTCTCTCGTGATTCACCATGGCGCCGATTACCGCCGCTCCCTCCTTCTCCTCCCCATCCTCGAACCTATCAAGTAAACGTACCGGAGGTGCTGGACACCGAGAGAAAGAAAGAAGAGGCGGGGGACTGCGGCGACGAGGGGGACGGGGAGAGGCGCCGTGGATGAGCTCGTGAGGTGACGGATAAATGCAGAGGGGACACGGCTGACCGGGAGAGGCGGCGGTGGATGAGGTCGTGGGATGATCTGGTGCCCGTGATCCGAGGTCCGAGAGTGGCGCCGAACCCTTGCTTGGCACCCGAGCTAAATAAAGAAATCAACGGCTGGAAAATAATTCAAACGGCCATCGGACGGGCCAGCTTTCATGATAGCATGAGTTTATCCGGATTAAACGTGAGTCAAACCTTTTTCCAGTTTGACGAACTTTATAGAGAAAAATGTTAATATGTATCAACAGCTTACTACTGAACTTTTGTTATGCTCGCTAATGGCATTTCCAATGCCAACTCTCAAACTGATCGTATACATTCGGACCGCGCGGTCCGAACGTGTTGTGCCATCCAACGCGGTCCTGCATCGGTTCATAAGGTGATTCGAACGCATTTTTTCCCGCAAACAGGAGACAAATGTGGGAGTTTTATAGGAGTCCAGAGAACAGCCACGCCCGCTTCTGACCATCCTGACCCATCCCAAACCATCCTCCCTCATGCTCCCGCGTTTTCGCGCGGCGCCTGATGCCCGCATTCATGCCGTCGTAGAGCGTCCGCTCCACATTGAAGCCGGCTCAGAGCGGACGCGGCCTCTCACTGCCTCCGCCATTGAAGCTGCGCGCGGACCGATGGCGCCGCCCGCTGCACGCCCTGCTAAATACGCTTCCTCGCCGCATTCAAACGTCTCTATTAAACCCGCGCGTGTGCCGAGAAAACTACTCCAGCCATATGTCCATTCACTAGCGGGTCGACATTAACCACAACTCCTGGCAAGCTCCTCTCATCAATCGGCTATTTAAAGGAGGCCAGACGCCGGGAAAGAATCGCACCACTCCGCCGCTCCCCATCTCCATCTTTCATCATTACCTCCATCCTTTCGATGGCATCCGATGAGCAGGAAGAGCAGTTCTCTGGCATAAAAGCCGGCTGGGAGACCCGCCAAGCCCGTTGGATACGAGCCAGGCAACTCGCTGCTCCATCTCCCTCCCTACACTAGTAGAAAACAGGGCTTTGGTTCGGGTCTGGCCAGCCCATTAGTCCCGGTTCTGTCATGAACCGGGACCTATGGGGGCATACGTCCCAGTTCGTGCGCCCAGGGGGGCGGCCGGGCCTCATGGGGCATTTGTCCCGGTTCGTCTGGACCCATTTGTCCCGGTTTCAGGCATGAACCGGGACCAATGGGCTGGCCTCCTGGCCCACATCCATTAGTCCCGGTTCATAGCTGGAACCGGGACAGAAGGGGGGCCTTTAGTCCCGGTTCAGGCCACGAACCGGGACCAATAAGGTGCCTATATATACCCCCTCGCATGCGAGCAGAGCACTCCACACTGTTCTGTTTTTCTGGCCGGCGAGGAGAGAGCTTTGTGGTGCTCTAGCTCACCTCCTATGCACATGAGGTGTTCGATGAAATGCCCGAGCCACACTAGTTAAGCTTTCTCCTCTCGAAGCTTGACCTGCAAGCTCCATTTTCCTCGAGATTTGCCTAGGATTAGTAGTCTGTCACGTCCCGTCCCCGTCTTCACCATCGTCGATCGCCCGCGCTGATCTCGTCGCCAGCACCACCGTGGTGAGCCTCTTGTTCTTATCTTCTTTCTAAAAAAAATCTTACTTGTATGATTAGATAGATACTTGTCTAATTTTCTTACTTTTATCATTGCTTGTTATTATATAGTGCAATGGTTTTGGTATCCGCCCCTGTCAGCCTCGTCCTTTCTATGATTCGGATGTGGTATATATTATCTTTTGTAACTATTTGGTTCATTTATTGTTTATGAGAATTATGCCGACCAACGTGACATAGATTTTATTTATCTAGGAGGTATGTGAACCGGAAATTTCAACTGACCGTATTGTCGAGAGGTTAAATTTAGTTGAAGAAGAAAACAATTACTTGAAGGAAAAAAATTGAGGAGGAGAAGATGATATTGGAGTTGCATGTTGCGGATGTCCTCGATGATCACAAGATCAAGATGGACGCAATGCGTTTGAAGATTAGAAAGATTAGAAAATATGCCATTCATACCGAGGCTTGGTATCATTATGCCATTGGATCAATTGTTACCTTGGTTGCGATTATGATCGCATTTGTTGTTGCATTGAAATGTTTTACATAGTTTCAATGTATGGTTTAATTAGATGCTCTGGAGAGCTATATGTTGTTCCATGAGAACTATGTATGTACTTTGGTTTTAACGTGATGATGAACTTCTATTAATTTGGTCACTTATCTATCCATGATGTTCTGTAATGGTTTTTGACACACTTAATTTTATATAATGCACGCAGATGAACCGGCAATGGATGTACGATGACAGACACACCTCCGAGTATGTTAAGGGCGTGCATAATTTTCTCGAAGTGGCTGAGGCAAACAAGCAGAATGGTTTTATGTGCTGTCCATGCCCTATATGTGGGAATACGAAGTCTTACTCTGACCAAAAAATCCTTCACACCCACCTTATTTATAAGGGTTTCATGCCACACTATAATGTTTGGACCAGGCATGGAGAAATAGGGGTTATGATGGAAGATAGCGAAGAAGAAGAGGACGATGACAACTATGTGCCCCGAAATATGGTGATGCTGCAACAGGGGAAGCTGCTGAAGATCAAGAGGAACCAGACGATATTGTGCCCGATGATGATCTCCGCCGGGTCATTGTTGATGCAAGGAGACAATGCGAAAGTCAAAAGGAGAAGCTGAAGTTCGATCACATGTTAGAGGATCACAAAAAAGGGTTGTACCCCAATTGCGAAGATGGCAACACAAAGCTCGGTACCGTACTGGAATTGCTAAGGTGGAAGGCAGAGAATGCCGTGCATGACAAAGGATTTGAGAAGCTACTGAAAATATTGAAGAAGAAGCTTCCAAAGGATAACGAATTGCCCGACAGTATGTACGTAGCAAAGAAGGTCGTATGCCCTCTAGGACTGGAGGTGCAGAAGATACATGCATGCCCTAATAACTGCATCCTCTACCGCGGTGTGTACGAGGATTTGAACGCATGCCCGGTATGCGGTGCATTGCGGTATAAGACCAGACGAGATGACCCTAGTGATGTTGACGGCGAGCCCTATGCTCCTATAATACCATGGTTGAAACGTCTGTTCAAAAACGAAGAGCATGCCAAGTTGATGCGATAGCACAGAGAGGACCGTATGAAAGACGGGAAGTTGAGAGCACCCGTTGATAGGTCGCAGTGGAGAAAAATCAAGAGAAAGTACGGGGCTGAGTTTGCAAGTGACCCAAGGAACGTATGGTTTGGTTTAAGCGCGGATGGCATTAATCCTTTCGGGGAGCAGAGAAGCAATCATAGCACCTAGCCCATGACTCTATGTATGTATAACCTTCCTCCTTGGATGTGCATTAAGCGGAAGTTCATTATGATGCCAGTTATCATCCAAGGCCCTAAGCAACCCGACAACGACATTGATGTGTACCTAAGGCCATTAGTTGAAGAACTTTATAGCTGTGGAATGAAAACGGTGTACGTGTGTGGGATGAGCACAAACAAGAGGAATTTAACATGCATGTGTTGCTGTTTGTAACCATCAATGATTGGCCTGCTCTCAGTAACCTTTCAGGACAGACAAACAAGGGATACCACGCATGCACGCACTGTTTAGCTCACACCGAAAGTATATACCTGGACAAATGCAGGAAGAATGTGTACCTGGGGCATCGTCGATTTGTTCCGACCAACCATCAATGTCGAAAGAAAGGCAAGCATTTCAAAGCGAGGCAGATCACCGGAAGAATCCCGCCATGCGTACCGGTGATCATGTACTTGCTATGGTCAATGATTTACACGTAATCTTTGGAAAGGGTCTCGGCGGACTATCTGTTCCGAATGACGCTGAGGGACGCGCACCCATGTGGAAGAAGAAATCTATATTTTGGGACCTACCATACTGGAAAGACCTAGAGGTCCGCTCTTCAATCGACGTGATGCACGTGACAAAGAACCTTTACGTGAACCTGCTAGGCTTCTTAGGCATGTATGGGAAGACAAAAGATACACCGAAGGCACGGGAGGACCTGCAACGTTTGCACGAAAATGATGGCATGCCTCCAAAGCAGTATGAAGGTCCTGCCAGCTACGCTCTTACCAAAGAAGAGAAGGAAATCTTCTTTGCATGCCTGCTCAGTATGAAGGTCCCATCTGGATTCTCGTCGAACATAAAGGGAATAATAAATATGCCAGAGAAAAAGTTCTAGAACCTAAAGTCTCATGACTGCCACGTGATTATGATGCAACTGCTTCCGGTTGCATTGAGGGGGCTTCTACCTGAAAACGTCCAATTAGCCATTGTGAAGCTATGTGCATTCCTCAATGCAATCTCTCAAAAGGTGATCGATCCAGAAATCATACCAAGGCTAAGGAGTGATGTGGCGCAATGTCTTTTCAGTTTCGAGCTGGTGTTCCCACCATCCTTCTTCAATATCATGACGCACGTCCTAGTTCATCTAGTCGACGAGATTGTCATTCTGGGCCCCGTATTTCTACACAATATGTTCCCCTTTGAGAGGTTCATGGGAGTCCTAAAGAAACATGTCTCAGAATCGCTAGGCCGAAGGAAGCATCTCCATGGGCCATCAAGCAGAGGATGTCATTGGGTTTTGTGTTGACTTCATTCCTGGCCTTAAGAAGATTGGTCTCCTAAATCGCGGTATGAGGGAAGACTATTTGGAAAAGGCACGCTTGAGGGACTCAATAATATGCGAGGATGGGCATTCTTGGTCTCAAGCACACTATACAATTCTACAGAACTCTACCTTGGTGACCCCGTATGTCGATGAACACAAGAACAGTCTGCTCTCCAAACACCCGGAGTAGTGTGACGATTGGATTACATGTGAACACATCAGGACTTTCGGCTGTTGGTTGGAAACACATCTCACAGGTGACAACACTGTTTGTGATGAGTTGTACTCGTTGTCCAGGGGACCATCTTCGACTGTATTGACTTACAAAGGATACGAGATAAATGGGAATACATTTTACACAATCGCCCAAGATCAAAAGAGCACCAACCAAAACAGGGGTGTCCGCTTTGATGCAGCAACCAAGAGGGGAAATGACACATATTATGGTTACATAGTGGACATATGGGAACTTGACTACGGACATGATTTTAAGGTCCCTTTGTTTAAATGCAAATGGGTCAATTTGTCAGGAGGTGGGGTACAGGTAGACCCATAGTACGGAATGACAACAGTGGATCTGAAAAATCTTGGGTACACAGACGAACCGTTCGTCCTAGCCAATGATGTGGCGCAGGTTCTATGTGATGGACATGTCTACCAAACCGAGAAAAATAAAAGATAAGGAAGCGAACACATCATACGATGAGCCAAAGCGCCACATAGTTCTTTCCGGAAAAAGAGACATCGTGGGAGTGGAGGGCAAGACAGACATGTCCGAAGATTATGAAAAGTTTCATGAAATTCCTCCCTTCAAAGTCAAGGCTGACCCAAGCACCCTGATAAACGATGAAGATTATCCATGGTCACGGCGCAATAAGCAAAGGACACAAACGAAGAAAAAGTGAAGACTTTCTCTCAACTTTTGAACACACAAGAAGTCTGGAGTTCAAATAAGTTCAAAAAAAGAAATCACTTTGTAACACATGAGTTTTCGTCCGAAACCCTGATACTTCGAAAGAGATTGTCCGTTTTGTACACGAAGTGCATCCAGTTTTTGCCGTAACCCTCTAAACTTTTTTGCACATGCTATGTGGGTGAAATGATGATACCATGCCAACTTTCAACCTTTTCAGAGTTCATTTGAAATGCTTTTCAATTTCAGGGTCTTATAGCTAAAAAAATCAGTAAATACATGAAAAATAACAAATGAAGTCAGAAAGGGTTGAAATTGATGATGTGGCTTTGAATGGTGCATTTTGAACACACAAGAAGTCCAGAGTTGTAATAAGTTATTAAAAATAAAAGAGAGGCGCAATGCTCACCTGCACGTTGCTTAGCTTCAGGCCTTGAGGAAATAGTGTAGACTGCACGGAGCTATGTGTAGTTTTCATCCGAAACCCTGATAGCTTCGTGCAGTCTACACCACTTCCTCAAGGCCTGAAGCTAAGCAATGTGCATGTGAGCATTGCGCCTCTCCTTCATCGTCTCTGCACTTAGGGCTTATAAACCACTGCGAGTGCCTCTCGCTTGGCGAGGTGGGACTAAAAAACAGCTGCAGAAAGAATCAACTAAAAAACTCTATTACTGGTTCATGCCACGAACCGGTACTAAAGGTGCTCGTGGGGAGCCTTAGAACCGGTACTAAATGAAATGCCTTTGTAACGGCCTTAGAACAGGTACTAAAGGAATCAACTAAAAAACTTTTATAAACCTATAGTATTATTGAAACTAAAATTATATAAAATTTATGCAACTAAAATTCTCAAAGTATTTTCTGTTAAAAACATTAAAAGCAAAAAAGATTTTTCATAAAAAAAAGAAAAAAAGAAAATAAAATAAATAAGTAGAAAAAAATAAACTTTAATAAATAAGTAGAAACAAAATAAACTTTAATAAATAAGTAGAAACAAAATAAACTTTAATAAATATGTAGAAACAAAATAAAATAAATTAAAATTTAATAAAATAAATAAGTAGAAACAAAATAAAATAAAATAAACTTTAATAAAATAAATAAGTAGAATAAACTTTAATAAAGTAAAATAAATAAAATTTAATAAAATAAATAAAAATAGCAACAGTAAGTATTTTGTTGTAAGTAGAAACAAAATAAAATAAATAAAGCAACAAAGAAAACAAAAAAAATAAAAAAAGTTCCACCTACTGGGCCACCACGACCTGAATACGGCTAGAAACCCAACCATGGGCCAGGATTCAGGCCCGCAGCAGGCCCAGTAGGCCCACAGGCACATAGTGACAAATTAGCCCCGAAAGCCTGCAGTTGAGAGGAGCTCGAGAGGGTGGGCGCAGCAGCGCTTATAAACCACCCTCGAGCTCTCTCAACTAGCGAGGTGGGACTAAACTTTTGGCCACGATGCGGGCAGCACAAGGCCTTTGGTCCCAGTTGGTGGCACCAACCGAGACTAAAGGGGTGCATTGGTACTGGTTCGTGGCACCAACGGGACCAATGACCCCTTTTAGTCCCGGTTGGTGCCAACCGACCAAAGGCCCTCGCTTCCGCCCTTTGGGCTCTTGAAAAACAGACCTTTGGTCCGGTTGGTGGCACCAAGCTGGGACTAAAGGGTGCCTTGGTCCCAGTTGGTGCCATGGAGCGGGACTAAAGCCTTTGCTATATAAGCCAGCACTTAGCAGTTTTTCAGATTTCATCGCCAGTTGCCGCCCGACGACGCCGAGGTCATCAACGCAGCTAGGCTGCCCCTGCCCCCATCCGCCGTCTCCGTCGTCGCCGTCGCTCCTGCCCTGACCTCGACGCGCCCTGCCCCGACCTCGCAATCGCCGAGCCCTACCTCGAGCTCGTCGTCGCAAGGCCGAGCCCCTGCCTCGACCTCGCCTGTCAGACGCCGAGCCCCGCCTCGACCTCGCTGCCGCTCCTGACCGTGAGCCTCACCGCGCAGTTCCCCTCCTCCCCCCCTCCCCGTGCCCGACGCCCCCCCCCCCGCGCCGACGACAGCCCTGTTCATAGATTTTTTTGTTCATATTGTAGTAGTAGATCATGATGATGATGATGTATTGTAGTAGTAGATTTTTTTCTGTTCATAGATTTTTGGTGATATTATTGTAGAATATGCAAATGTTTGTATGTTCATATGCAAAGAATATGTATTTTTATCATAGAATTTTTTGATTTTTTCTGTTGTAATTTTGTTCATAGAATTTTTATTTTTCATAGAATTTTATGATTTTTTCTGTTGTAATTTTGTTCATAAAGTTTTAGGATGAAAAAAGAAGAAGAAAAAAAGGGAGGATGAGAAGTTTCGTTTAGTTTTAGGATTATTTTAGTTTATGTTTAGTTTAGTAAGAAGGAAAAGAAAAAGGAGAAGAAGAGGAGAGGAAGAAGAGGAGAAATAAATAAGAAGAGGAAAAAAGAAAAAAAAGAGGAGAAGAAGAAAAAATATAAAATATTCTATTTTTTCTTCTTCTCCTCTATTCTTTTCTTCTTCTCCTCTTTTTCTTCTTCTTCTTCCTTTTCTTATTTTTTATCGGGTATGTCGTTATTGATATACCCCTCCCCGATAACTTCGACGTGAGGGGGGGAGGGGTCGCCGAGGGTTCGAGGGGCGAGGGTCAGGAACTAGCTAGGGTAGAGGGTCGAGGGTCACCGAGGGGTCGAGGGTCGCTGAGGATTCGAAGGTCGAGGGTTCGAGGGTCGTCGAGGGGCCGAGGGTTCGAGGGTCGAGGGTCGTCTAGGGGTCAAGGATCGCCGAGGGGTCGAGAGGTTGCCTAGTGTCTAAGTATTGAAGAAATCCATGGCTTCATCATTAGCTGGAAGAACCGGGGCATGATGGTACGAAGTTCTCCAAAGTTATTTTGGAAGGGAGTCCCGGATAGGATAATTCATCTTTTCGTATGAATTTCAGCAAAGGCCTTCCAAATAGCGATATTCGGAAGGCTCTTGCTGAACTTTGTACCAAAAAAGCGAATTACCCTATCTGGGACTCCGTTCCAACATAACTTTTGAGAGCTTCGTACCATCATGCGCCTGTTACTTTCGCCTAATGATGAAGACATGGTTTTGTTGAATCCATTGACGCTAGACAAACATGAGAGAGGCGGTCCGACCCAAACACTAGAAGCGCTGTCGAGGCCACCCAAATTTACCAAGTTAAAAGAGCGTTGTCGAGGCCACCCCGAACCCTTGAAGCGTTGTCATGGCCACCCCAAACCCTAGAGAAGCGTCGAGGCCACTAATATGATTCCTTGTTGTGATTAGCTAGCTAGGTCTAGGTTTGACACTAATATATCCATCTGTCATGTTTGTATAATAATTGCCATGTTGTAATATTTGCAAAAACTATGGAGCACGGCCGAGACGAGGAAGCAGAACAGGTGCTGGGGGACATAATCGCAGTCGGAGCTGATGTCATGTCGTATCTCAACAACACCGATGGTCTGGAAGGACAGGGTTGAAAGATCATGGATGTCTCCTAGAGGGGGGGGGGTGAATAGGCGCTTTAAAATAATTACGGTTTAGGCTTGAACAAATGCGGAATAAACCTAGCGGTTAATTTGTCAAGCACAAAACCTACAACAACTAGGCTCACCTATGTGCACCAACAACTTATGCTAAGCAAGATAAACTACTAGGTGATAGCAAGATATATGACAAGAAACAATATGGCTATCACAAAGTAAAGTGCATAAGTAAAGAGCTCGTGTAAGAGATAACCGAAGCACGCGGAGACGACGATGTATCCCGAAGTTCACACCCTTGCGGATGCTAATCTCGGTTTGGAGCGTTGTGGAGGCACAATGCTCCCCAAGAAGCCACTAGGCCCACCGTTATCTCCTCACGCCCTCGCACAATGCAAGATGCCGTGATTCCACTAAGGGACCCTTGAGGGCGGTCGCCGAACCCGTACAAATGGCAACCCTTGGGGCGGTCATCGAACCCGTACACTTTGGCAACCCTTGGGGGCGGTCACCGGTACCTGTCAAATTGCTCGGGGCGATCTCCACAACCTAATTGGAGACCCCCGATGCTTGCCCGGAGCTTTACACCACAATGATTGAGCTCCAAACACCACCAACCGTCTAGGGCGCCCAAGCACCCAAGAGGAATAAGCTCAAGGGTACCAAGCACCCAAGAGTATTAAGCTTCTCAAATTGTAACTTCCACGTATCACCATGGAGAACTCAAACTGATGCACCAAATGCAATGGCAAGGGCACACAGAGTGCCCAAGTCTTTCTCTCAAATCCCACCGAAGCAATTAATGCTAGGGAGGAAAATGAGAGGAAGAACAAGAAGGAGAACACCAAGAACTAGATCCACGAGGTTCCCCTCACATAGAGGAGAAAGTGATTGGTGGAAATGTGGATCTAGATCTCCTCTCTCATTTCCCTCAAAAACTAGCAACAATCCATGGAGGGATTGAGAGTTAGCAAGCTTGAAGAAGGTCAACAATGGGGAAAGAACACGAGCTCAAAGGATAAGGTTCATTGGGGAAGAAGACCCCCTTTTATAGGTGGGAAAAAATCCAACCGTTCTGCTCACAGCCCGCACAGAGCGGTACTACCACTCGTCCTCATGGTACTACCGCTAGGGGTAGCGGTACTATCTCTAAGGGTACCGGTACTACTGCTTGCGAGCGGTACAAAAAAAATACATCTGTGCCTACCACCGCTGGACTTGTGACGAGTTTTTGGTCTGGAATGGAAGTAGCCACGGAAGTAGCCGCAGTAGTACCGCTCCAAGCGGTAGTACCTCTCCCAAGAGCGGTAGTAAAAAAGTACATCCCCTCCAAGAGGTAGTACCGCTCCCACGAGCGGTAGTACTGCTGCAGCTTTTATAAGGACACCAAAACTGACACAAGTTCTGCAAACGGACTCTGAATTCAATGAAACCAAGTTTGTTGGAAAGCTAGAGACAAGGGCTAACAAAATCTTGAAAGAAATAACAATAATAAGAAAATTAGAAAAGGCCCATAAGAAAATGGTGAGAATACTTCCTCAAATAAGACCGGTAAAACCTCCAACACTGAAAACGCAATAGAAGAAGCATGTGAACTCCGTTTTGAATGAACTCGAGCTTGTCATCAAGATGACCATAAGCTCTAAGACTCACAAAGAGAACCAAACAAGAACCAAGAAAGATGATGCAAGGATGCAATGGTTTGAGCTCTCTGCGAACGATACGATCAAGCTACCAACTTGAGAGCCCCCCTTCATAGTACGACAAATGATCCTATAACCCGGTCTTCCAACTACCACCATGAGACCGGTGAAATAGAAAACCTATCAAGGGCAAACCTTTGCCTTGCACATGATCCACTTGAGCTAGATGATGACGATCTTGTCCTCCTCAAGATGGACCACCTTTCTTGATTGTGTTGGGTCGATGGAGACTAGATGATTGCTCCCCCATACTCAACTATGGGTGAGCCACTCTTCGGCACATCTTCACAAGTCCATTGCCACCATAATGGATGGCAAGCTTCAAGCACTTGATCTCTTCGTGATGCTACACTTGAACTTGCACACGACAATCTTGATGACGATCACCACTTGATGTCATCCTTTCCATGGGTTGTATGATATCTTCCTCTTAACGCAAGCCCATGGACACATACCTAACCCCACACAGAACTCTCACATGGACCATGGGTTAGTACAAAATGTGCAATGGACAATGCTTACCATACCATGGGATCACTTGATCCCTCTCGATACATCTTCTACGCTTTGTGAGCTGATCAACTTGATTCATTCTTGACTTAGTCTTGATCAACCTTGAATATTTCAACTCTCTTCATTTGGATGATGTCTTGAAGGTAAAAATGAATGATCACACAATCTTTTTCTTTAAGACATGCTTGCAATAAGCTCAACACTCACATGACCAATCTTTGGATAATTCCTTAGTAGCACCTTGGTCAACTCATAAACTCCTTGAAACCAACACATGGACTTCAAGAAATGCCTATGGACAAATCCTTCAAACATAACTCAATGCAACCATTAGTCCATACAGAATGTCATCAATTAACAAAACCACACATGGGGGCACCGCATGTCCTTTCAATCTCCCCCATTTTGGTAATTGATGACAATCACTTTCAAGAGAGTTTATATAAGGAATTATGCATCACCATGCAATGCAGCAACCAATAATGCATGTAATGAGATGTAAATGCTAAGGAAACATAAACCAAGCTTCTCCACAAAACTCTCTGAAACTTCTCCCCCATTGGCATCGATTGCCAAAATGGGCGAAAAGCTTATAAGGCCAACATAAATTGTGGTCCTCCATAAATTGTGTATTTCTCAACAAGAGAGTGGAATGCAATACACATATCCAACGGTAAATACTTGGAGGAAGACAAACTATATTGAGGCCCAAAGATTGTAAAAGAATGATATGCCGCAAATACATAACAAAGAGAGAAACAAGCAATCAAAAGATACCAATTAAAGCAAGCTATCAAAAGATACAAATTGAACCAACTAGGACAATGATCCTACGAGCCACATGAATAAAGGATATTATGATAAGAGGAAAGGAGTGATCTAAAGAAACTAGAGAATCTCCCCATGATTTGTGCACACATAAGAATTTTTTGTATTAGGATACCAAGTGCACAAAATAGGATCATAGCTCCCAAAAAATAAATAGAAACTCACAACAAGTGTAAGTGAGCATATAGGAAACAAAGCCTAGAACTTGCAACAAACACATGGTTGAGCAACATGTAAAATAGGCAACTTAAGAATAGGCTCAACCAACATGATGTGTGTGAGTCATGGCAAAGCACTTGAGAAGACTAAAATAAGGATGAGCATTAAGCATCAACATAGTCTTAGATAAATGAGATACACGGTGCATGACATTCCTTCCCACACACACCCACTAGCAAATGGCTTTACAAGCTCACTAAAAAGATAACAACAAAGCTTGTGACAACCCATGGTAAAGATAGAAGATGAAAGCCTCATTAAGATGAGGGATACCAATTAAGATGGTAAAAGCCTCGTAGAGATAAGCATGAGGAAAATAATCTTCACCACACAAGAGTGCATCAAGATGCAATGAGATAAGACACACACTCAAGGAAAAAGCTTTCACGGAGCCACCAAAGAAATATCATAAGAAAGACAAGGTGGACGTGAAAGAAAGGATATCATCTAGAGATGTAATTTCTCTCAAGTGTATAAGGTTCTAGGTAGACAAAATCATGATGATATATATCTACAAAGAAGGATGTACACCCGAAATAGTTACAACATGAAGGAACAAGATATCCAAAAGGAAGTCATAGATATACCAATAAGATATTTGCTTGGAAGCACAGCACTTGGCTAGATATGGTCTTATTGTATATAAATGAATTCCTACCACACAACCATCAAAGACATCACAACTAGCAACATGAGATCATCGTTGAGATGCTTTGAGAAAGGAAACAAGTATCACAAGATGGAATGAATATCATGCCAAGATGCAACCTACACAAGGTTGAATGCAAGAAAAGAATGCATGAATAGATACTTGTTACCGAGATATCATTGGAAGGATGTAGAAGAAACCAATTGAGGGTAATAGATAGTAGTTCATTGAGCATTCTAGCTTGAGTCCAATAAGCACATGGTTACACCACCTTCCTTGTGAGTGAGCTGAGCATCCAATGCATCTCCAATTGTTCCTAGAACAACAACACAAACAAAATGGTACCCAAACTCATTGGGACCAAAGAGTTAGAAACACCAACAATACATAGGACAAACTCCACACAAATATGTGCATATAGATATGGAAATGAAATTCATGCACATCTCATCCAATTTGAGACTTGGTGGATTTTCCCCTATATATTGGGTCAAAGAAAGAAAGCATGCCAAGGAAACTACTTGAAGTTAATATGCATTCTCAAGACTTTCAAGAACCGAGACCAATTGACAAAGAAAAACCAAGTGAAGAAAAGATACCAAAAGAATAAATCATCACTTAGAGGATATCAACTGAAAGATATATCAAGGAACGAGATATCCAATGGTGCACGTAAAAAGAAAGATGTCAAACTCCCAAAAGAGAGAATGGTTCCAAACAAACAAGCTCTCTACAAAGTTTCATGATGGCATAAAGTACCAAAAAGAAACGGTTTGCGTTCCACCAACACACACTTTATAAGGACCACAAGATGAGTGTTTTATAGAAAATAGGATAGCTCCCCCATGACTAGTGCATTATAGAGAATTTGCATTTGAATACAAAATGCACAAGGTGGGATCACCACTTTCACTATATCTAGAAATCACTAGACAAGGTCAAGAAATTAACAAGATCCACAAGTGGTATGGAAGACAAAGGGAGTTGAAACATTCCTTGGCAAGAGAAAAGGAAATAAGAAGCAAACACCAAAATGGAGATGATCAATAATTTCTACCACACATAAGTGAGTACCAATTGTCAAAAGACAAGAAGTGTTTGGAAATAATTCCCGGTGGTAGATAGCAAGGATATCCGACATCATCTTCACACCAAACAAAAAGCAAATTGCAACTTGTAGAGTTAACATGCCACCTAGGAACAAGATAATTTACAGTATCAATTCTAGGTGACAATATCTCAAATGTACACATTTTCTAGGCTTGTAATATGCACATAGCATATTACTCCCCCATAATGTGATACCAATAAAAACTTAACAAGAGGCTGTTGGGGAACGTTGCAGAAAATAAATTTTTTCCTACGGTTTCACCAAGATCCATCTATGAGTTCATCTAGCAACGAGTGGTAGGAGTGCATCTACATACCTTTGTAGATCGCGAGCGGAAGCGTTCAAGAGAACGGGGTTGAGGGAGTCGTACTCGTCGTGATCCAAATCACCGATGACCAAGTGCCGAACGGAGAGCACCTCCGCATTCAACACACGTATGGAGCGGATGACGTCTCCCACGCCTTGATCCAGAAAGGAGGAGGGAGAGGTTGATGAAGATCCAGCAGCACGACGGCGTGGTCGTGGATGCAGCAGAGTTCCGGCAGGGCTTCGCCAAGCGACTACGGGAGGAGGAGGTGTAGCAAGGGGGAAGGGAGGCGCCAAGTGTAAGGGTGCAGCTACCCTCCCTCCCCCCCTCTATATATAGGGTCCCCAGGGGGGCGCCAGCCCTAGGAGATGGGATCTCCTAGGGGGGGCGGCGGCCAAGGGGGGATGCTTGCCCCCCAAGGCAAGTGGAGCGCCCCCCACCCCTAGGGTTTCCAACCCTAGGCGCAGGGGGGTCAACGGGGGGCGCACCAGCCCACCAGGCTGGTTCCTCCCACTTCAGCCCACGGGCCCTCCGGATAGGTGTCCCCACCGGTGGACCCGGGACCCTTCCGGTGGTCCCGGTACAAT